>OW971898.1:1250000-1875000 GCA_943193645.1 Acentria ephemerella | reverse complement strand
TGGACCTTTCTTTCATACGACTATCCCCACAGAAATTGTTACTTAATTAAATGCTAAAATGCTAAATGGTTCTCTCGTGTAACGATCGATAAATAAGTTATCAGTCTTAAATAATCCGAGATTGCACTGTTCAGCATTAAACCATCGTATACGTAAGCAATTTGGCCAAATACAAATGATACTCAATCTTTATGATATTCTTATTATTATTTATGGCCGTTTAGTTCAGAACTATAATTTGTAGCATGTCATATGTAATAAGTATATAAATATTGGTTTGTTTCGTAATGCTTTGTAATTTTGTTACAATGGAAAATACGTCACTTTACGATTTATTACTAGCACACCCACAATGACATGTAATAATCTTGTAGGTAAATGTGACAGGTCGTTATGGTATCATAATAAAAATAAAAGCGGTCAAGAGCATTTTCATGCTGTAGACTGTCACCTCCTTTGTTATCTCTTACTGTGAAGCATTTTATTGTTTCGGTGAAGTTTAGTGACAGTTACTGATCTGTCTACAAACGTTACGGTGAAAAATATCTAGTATGCTGTAACCTAGCTGCTTTAACCTAATACAGCGTCGCTACGGCGAAATTTGAGATGAAATCCGATGTATAGAATAACACTGTATTGCCGAAATTTTTGGCGGACGCATTTGGAAAAAAAAATTAATTTGATATAAGTAGATATTTAGAAGTGTGACAATTACGTTGAAATTTAATTGTTCATGTATTATTTCCTTGTGGCAACACTTTCTTTCTCGTTCTTGATTATCAAAACTTGTCCCAACTTATATACAAATCTACTTACTTCATTGTTTATACAATACTTACTTTTCCCAGTTGGTCACCATTAAGCCACATTCATTCAAGCCATATCTCATACAAAATGACCTACTGACATGTTATTTTGATCATGTATGAAATCAGTCCACTTAGAAAACATGCCTTTCAATAATGACTAAAATAATTCGAAGGGACGTCGTATGGTCCGTATAGTAGATTGAAATTTGAAAACAGTAAGTTTTTTATAATATGAATTCATAACAGAGCATTCACAACAGAAAACATAATCCCAGCTGTAAGCCACAGGTGACTGACCCCCGTGGAAAGAACTAAGTGTTCTTGCTCATGTGTAGTGGTCCTCATTCATTTTTAATCCCGTACTTCGTACTAACAAGCATAACTAAAAGTTTAGACGAAAGCAAGAGTCATAGAAACGGAGAGTCTACAGAAACGGAGAGGTGTACCCATGCTTAGGGATTTGGAGGTTTTCATTATTTGTTAATTATAAATGTTATAAGCGCCTTCTTCAAAAGAGGCGTGAAAAAGCGTTTTAGACCAGCAGTGGGGAAGTACCTTAAGCAGTGTGTCACGTTTCGCATCGGCCATTTTTGCACATGGAATCCTATTGCTTACCATTAGGCGATTTCAAGTCATTTGTAGTTATTTAAAAAAATCGGAGGTTTCGTTAATAAAAATTTTATGCAACATACATTGTAAGCAAAGCTTGATCATACATACATCTTTAAAAATATTATTGTTGTCAGGTATGCGATCCAATCGAATGGCGCCGAAAACTTGCTGCTCAGCCCGCAGAGTTTGCTGTCCTGCAGCAGAAGGATGCAGCGCGGCTGCGAGGGCGGCCACATCGATGTAGCCTGGACCTTCGCTAAGAACCATGGGTAAATGACAGCTTGTTACTGCCCTGCCTATCGTAAGCCGTCACACAACTTTCAGATTATTGGGTAATAGAGGTTAAAGATCCTCGATTCAAATTAGACTTCCGTTTTAGTCTTTTGAGTACAAGACCTAATTTGTTAGACAACGATAAAGAACCTCAAGGGTGCCTCAAGACAGTTAAATAACAGTTTTATCTGGATTGTAAGGATCACAGGTAAAATAAGGAGTCTAGTCTGGAGACTTGAGTATTGAGTCTCTTGAATTGGGACACATTTGCTATCTGCCTTAACAATCTTGCTGGTGAGTCCTTCTCCTTTGCTAAGACCACCTACATTGAGAGGAATTGACAATTCCAACATAACGCTTTTTGGACAAAAACTCGCCCAGAAAGTCACTTTACTCGCCGCACTAACCGCAAAAGTAATGTTATACGACTGGGATGTTCTCTAAGATTTTCTGTAAGATGATCTCACTCAATCAGGCGTGACGCTCGAAACAATTAAGTATATAGGAAAGTATTTGGTTTCTGTATTCTACTTGTAATGAAAATCGGATTCATTAGATCAATGGCATTAACGTTATTAATGTTACAGCCTTGTAGACGAGCAATGCTACCCATATGAAGCTTCAGTCGTGCCATGCAAGTTACGACGCCGCAGCAACCTCATTGAAGACGGCTGCCAACCGCCTGCGTCCGTCCCTCAACGCACTGACCGTTACAAGGTCGGCCCACCTGGCCGTCTGCAGAAGGAAAACGATATCATGTATGATATAATGCAGTCAGGACCTGTTCATGGTAAAAGAACCGTTATAATTTCTTATGTCTATAATTTATCTGATATTTCATCATTTATTTTTAAAAGGATCTCAGATGACACAACGCTGTACATTTGAATAGCTCAATGAACTTAATTTCATTTGAGTGTAAGGGACGATAAGACCGAACATGAAAACGAGCTACGGACTTCTCAATGACAAGGAATGTAACTATCCTTCCACTACTACCTTCAACTGCCGGAACACAAAAATATGTTAATTTTATGGCGGCTAAGATTGCGGTAGCTAGCCAAGAGTTAGAACAGGGTCTACCACCAACCAAGCTGATCTGAAAATTCCTACCCCCATCCTGTAGATCAGAGGTGTATATAGACTCAACCACTAGATCACAGTGCTTGATATTGTTGCCGCGTTAAAATAAAATATCCAATAAATTAGACGACAAATTAACTTACCTATCCACCTCGTACGTTTAAGAGTAATATAAAAAATACTGTTTTTTTCTTGGTAATTTTTATATATCTTAATAGTAAAATTCTTGGATGGACCCCCATCTAATGCAAAGAATTTTATTTAAAAGGAAAGAGTATTGAATATTTAAAACCAATTATTATTCGACGACAGAATAGATCTATATTGTCAAGATAGGGTGTTGATAGGAGAACTATAGTAGGGCCATTACACTGAAAGACTGTCTACAAAGGTAAAACAAATTTTCACGGTGATGTCCGGATTTTGTAAATTTTATTTACTGACGTTCGTACTGATAATCTTTGTTCAAATTTGCTGATATCGTTATCTATGTGAATATTCCCGATAACACCAAATTTCCAAGGACTAAAAGGTTATTCAAAACGTTCTAGATAACTTTTGATAAAAAGACAACTCAATCTAGTAGATGGTCAAATATAATGCAAGTTTGAAAAATCAACCGTAATAGTCAGGAACTAAGTGTCTTTTCAGTACAAATATTTTTTTCATTGAATCCGCCTCTGTCCTTCTCACAGACGTAGTGGGTCATTGACCGCCTTCAAGACCATTACACGCCTTTATGAAACAGCTGACAAAACAGATATGTACTTATGAAAACAGGGTTAGGTAAATTTATAAACTTAAAATAAAACTTACCTAAATCAATATAGATAAAAAAGGCGTTAAAAACTAAGGTTTTAAGTGTGAGCTAACCCTAAATACATGTGTTATAATTGTGTTTACTACGCATATTCGAATATGACTGTGAGCGTCCCATCAATCACGCGGTCGAATGCACATTTGTGTTATTTAGATTATTTTTAATAGATTGTATTAGTTGCAGGTAGTCGAGTGATAAAAATTTCACAGAGTCAACTAGTATAAACTATAAATACCTGAGTATTCCAGTAGCAACATGATTTATTACGATAATAGACCATTAGTTGCAACATACTAAGATACGGGATGAATCGAAAGATAAATCTATCAATCGTTTAGTATTGCTTTGATGTTCAGCCGCTTACTTATTACTATATTGTTTTTGATAGATATCATTACCAAGATGGTCTGTGAATATAATACTAATACATAATGACATACGTAATTTGTAAATGTCATTATAAATACTAAAGACTTAAAGGTTTCTTGCACCGCTTCTTCTCTGGAGCTACTAATTCGTCGAAGCGATGGTAGGGTTAATTGGGAATATGCATACTAGTGTTAGTTTTAATTTTAAAATATTTTATTTAATACATATATTAAATTTTATAACTGGGACATTTTGTAAATATCCGGTTAATAACCACTTAAAGTTATCATAATTACCTTTAATTACATTTATTTATTTTTTCTGATACATGACGATTTAAAAGAACTTAGTAAATGAGTCTTATTTAAATAAAAATATTTTAACTGACTGAATGAATTGTGTTATTGAGATCTTTTTGAACCACTACCGAAAGTACATTAAGGTAGATTTCATAAAAGACTAACGAAGCTAAGCATAGGGTTCTGACTTTTAATCTGTCTAGGGATATAGCTTCATTGGTTTTCCTCTTTAACTTTAAGCTTTCAAACAAAACATGGTCATTTTTTACGGCACAAATAGTGTTCAGTATAATATAAATCCCACAAATTCAGATACACGAATGTGACAGACATGTTTATTCAAGAAAATTGTACAATCCATTGTTTTATCTTGGAACTTTCGGCCTCAGAATGAAATGAACTTAGTATAACGTCACACCATCACACTATACTAAGCTTCATTACGTATTCTGTTATGAAATATACCTTAAAGTACTTTCGGTAGTGATTCAACAATATCTCAATAACAAAATTCATTTAAAGTCAAAATCAACTGTTACTTACACATAAAACTATGTTTATCAATTTCCGAGTAATTAACGCGTAACGAATACATATTTAACTGTTAAGGTTTATTTTATCGGCATATTGGCTAACCCCATCTAACCAAGTCTGCCGCCATAACAACAATGTCAACAGCAATGTTGTGTTCCGGTATTTGGAGGTAAGTTAGCTAGTTCCTCTGAGGTTGAGATAAACGTTCCTCGCTTTGATCTACGCCATTATCAATCGAATAGGAACTGGTGAGATGAAGGCTGAGAGCTACCAAATTAATTTTTTATAAGAAAATAGCTGCAGATGAGATTATGCGGAACAGGTCCCAATAAACCCTATTGATTTATAACAAAGTGCCATGTCTTATTTGCAGCCATCATGACAGTATACCAGGACTTCTTCCACTACCGTGACGGAGTCTACCGACGTTCAGGATACGGCCACAACGAGCTGCAGGGACTCCACAGCGTCAGGATCATTGGATGGGGCGAGGACCGTGGCCAAAAGTATTGGGTGAGTTCATAAAACTAAAAGGTACCTACAACTTTAAGGTAGCTTGAAGGAATACGTGTATGGCTTGATTAAATCAAGCAGCAATCAGCAGGTAAAAGTTATGAGAAATCGTTAAGCGTAAGATGAAAAAATAATGAAGTTGATGAATTTTTTTACATGTAGTATGATATATAGTATGATTTATAATTTTTGTGCCATAAAGAATATTATATATTTCTAATTAACAAATCGCTCCTATTACAGATTGTAGCCAACAGCTGGGGCACCTGGTGGGGCGAGAACGGTTACTTCAGGATCAACCGAGGCTCCAATGAGGCCGACATAGAGTCCTTCGTAGTCACCGTCCTGAGTGACGTCACCGAGTCTTATAAGAAGAAATAACAAAGGGAGGAACTGATCATCCCCCTCTGTGTCTACACCAAAGTTATCAAGACAAATAGGGGTATTATTCTGTTAAACGTTACTAGGGATTTTGGGTAGTAAAAAGGATGGTTGTCTAATAACCTTAGAATTGGGAATACTGGGTATATCACAGACATTCTAAGTAGGAAAGTATTTTTTTCAGGATTGTCGGCTTGGAATAATTATCTATAATCATATCAAAGTACAGAAAAAAATACTATGAAACAACTATTATTTTCATTGTTTATTACTTTTACTTATACGTCATTTGCTTTATAGTCAAAGTTCGGTATTTAATATGAAACCATTTAAATTAACATAATATTTAATATAGCTGCCGAACAGCACTCGAGTAGTTGCTCCGCGATACAAACAAAATACCACGGCGTGACGTCATACTGTACGACTCGTTACAAAAAAGTGTTTCTGAGCTAGTCAAAAATGGACTATTAAAATTGTTTAATAGAGTTAACATGCTATGTATGTTACCAATATGTCTTTAATCAGGCTGTCTTTCAAAACTCATTCAACAAAATTGTCATCATTTCTATTCCGTTGCTTTAGAAGCATCCATTTTGTATCTAGTATTTTGTTAATCTACGCGAATACCATGTAAATCACAAATAATGATTATCATGTAATTTATTTGACTAGTTTTTGAAACATTAATACTTAAATGTGACGTAATTTGAGCAATAACGCATAAACTTTCTATGATGATAAGACACTATGAGCGTATCATCCATTCAACCATGTATTATAGATACCTCTACAGTATACTGTTACAAAATTTGCAATTTAAAAGATTATTTTTATCACCCGATAAGTTTCCAATCTACCGAATTCTATACCAAATACAAGTTTAAATATGATTCAAAATCTTATTAAATCGTCGCCCAATAGAATTGTACGACGATATCAATCAAGCGTTACAGTCCACCTTTACTGCCAACTTAATAGAGGCGCTTTTCGTAGTGAAACTGTCACTTGTTATCTCGTCTATACCTACCCAATTTTCTTTGACCGTTAATAAGATCAAAATATTACTTTTATATGCATAACGAAACTCAACTGTTTCATTTAGAATAGATACGATCTCCGGATTATAAAATATAGGTAATAAGAAATAATAGAATATATTTTTCTACTTACCAACGACATTCGACAACCGAGACGTATTACGTTGTAGTTTAGTCGCTTGTTAAAAGAAACGCTTTTACTATCGTAAAGTTTATTTATAATTTGTACAGTATTTTAACACTGTATTGTGAATCTGTAACTGCCATTTGAAAACTGTCAGCGGCCTTTGCGTGTATTGAAATCAAAAACATTTGTTGCCATCAACAATTTAAAAAAAAATCGACGTTTTTTTTTGTAAAACGTGCCAAATTATTTTTAAATTTCACGAAGAGCAATACCAAAAGCGAGGCCTTAGTAACATAATGATTAAATATTAAGTTTTATTTCTTACTTAAAAAGTAAAAAAAAAAACTAGTCTTAGGCAACATTACACAGATTAGAAGCTAAGTAACAATTTATTTAAACTTCTCATTATAAAACTAGATACATATATTTATTGTGCTTAAGGCTAAAACAAATATATTTTTATACTTAAAATTAGCCAGTCAGTATAAATGCATGTTATCTTAAATATATTTTAATTAATATTATTATAGGGTATTTGGATAACTGCGTCATTTTTGTACTTAAACTTAATCTTAACTGTTTTATTAACCAAATGTTGAATCCACAACAGCTTATTGTCATCATTCGTTATAATGAAAATTGGATACAGTGTTTGAATAACAAAATGTAATATTGATATAAAACAAGATGTCCCAAATTTTTAGGAATTTTATTTACTTTTTGATAAATTTCGAATAAAAAAATCCGATAACTGTATGTAATTTTTGGGTTCTAGAAATATGGGCGAATAATGGTTTGTTTTTATAAAAATTGCTGTCGGACAAAAACATACTACAGATGGCGCTGAAGTCTTAAGTCAGTTATATTCAAAAACGTGGTTCAGAGAATGGTGTCGATGTATATTTCCGAATACTAAAATTATGTTATATACCTCCCTTTCACTTTATTTCAATAGGAAAGGGATAGAATGGTTAAAGCGTAAAATTAGTTACACCAAACAATTACATGTATGTCTTAAATTCATTTGAAATGCCATTTTTGCCATCTGTCCTTTTCTGGTAGTTTTAATGAAGGTTTAGCAAGAAAATATTTTTGTGTGCAGAATGTAAAAGTAGGTAACAGACGGAAACAATTATGAACCAGATTCAACTTTCGACCACGTGTTGTAATAATGCCTTGTGAATGTATTTACAGTACGTTTTTTCAGAGATAACTAAAGTTAATATTAAATATTGCGGAAGAGAGGTATAAGTACTGTACTAAAAGTTAAATTTGTGCCTGCCTTAAGAATCGATATAATTACTTAATTTTACATAATTAATTTCGTAAAAACAAATGCCCTATAGACAATAATATAATATACTTAAGTAACATTATTACGATTTTTTACAAAATCAAAAATATAATCTGTTACTACAAATATTCCGTTCATTAGAAAACTTTCGTCCTTATCTTCACTAAATTAATTTCAATTATTTTATTATTTTTAATAAAAAGTCTACATCTTAAGAAGATAAGATCAGCTTTCCAATGAACGCTAATTAAGATTGTAAATTGTATGAATGTATTAACTAGAGCTAATTAAATTAGCAAGTACAAGATATATTTTGACGATCGCTGCCTCTGTCACGATGACAACACATGACATTGAACTGTCAAACCATACAATCCAGGCATAAAAAAAAATATTTTCGCGGTTCGCTGGCTGTATATCGCTGCACAATAAATTATATAACTCAGAAATCTTGTTAGCATCATTTTGGGCTTCTATAGTATAGACAGAGGCCTTGGTAGCACCCGCTTTTTATAAACAGTCTAAGATATTGATATTTTTGATGTTGTAAAAATCGTATAAAAATAGGTATAGCTAAGGCAACTAAGGCAACGTAGTATTTATAACATGTTCATTAGTACTTACAAGATTGTAACTATGATAATTTTAAATAAAAATAATAATTCTCTTAAAGTGTTTTACTTAAATCACCTAAACTAAATCTGTTAATGTATCGTAATAAGTTGACAATTATTTTATCGTCTTTTTTATACCTACAGATTGATTTTTGTTAAGAACTAACAAAAATATTCGAAGTGGTTTTATTAAACACTTATTAAAAACATTGTTTTGGTTTGATGTATGCGTGTAATTCAGTAGGAAAATGACTGTTATTCCAAGTAAGTAAGGTATTACCAAATATAAAAAAAATTATTAAACTCACAAAGCATAACGGAGTTAGATTCAAAATGACTTTTATTACAATGCGGTAAGATTCTTGAGAATGTGCGAAGTGTTTGCCTTGATTTGCAGACGTGTTACAATAATATCAACTTGGTTACACTAAGAGTTACACTTGTAACTCATCAAATGGTGAATGATTCTAATCACAAGGCTGTAAGGTCCTTTCTAAGGAGATTTACCAAATTTCTATGGAGGTTGGTAGTCGGTCACTCCCATAAGAACAAGTTATATGCGATGAAAGAGTGTATTTTTAAGAATATCATGGGACAAAAATATAATTTCAAATCCAACATTTACACAACACACAACATTTTATCGTTATCCTAATACAAAACCAGAGGATACAAAAGACAACAAAACATCGATTTAGTATTTTTATTTCGCTTTTTTTATCTTGAAAAAAAAACTAGGCATGGATTCGATTTGGTTCAACCTACGACAATTAAGCACTATTATTTTAATGTCATAAGAACACGCAAGTTATTTTCAAATCTTGTTTCTGATGTTTTTTCTCGTAGCATGTATTTAATCAGAGAACAATCGATTTTAAGGTTAGATTTCTTGAATATACTTTTAAATATTACTTAAGACTGCGGCAGTTTGAAATTGTATATTCAAGATACTCTGAATATAAGCTTACGTTTAATATATAATAAATAGTGGGGGTTATTTAGCTACCAACATCGAATATGTCTTTAGCAAAATGGGTTTTAATCTATTTGTATAAAGTCATATGTACAAACAAAAATATTATACAATACTAACTCGTAGAAGCTCTAGAGGGACTTGATAGGCGGGTTTTAGCTGCTTTTTCTATATTTGCTGCTCGAGACTGAAAAAAAAACAAACATATACATATAAAATTTGAAACACATGCTTAGAAACGGGTAAAGAATATATACGTCCTAAACTTCGAAAATGTTACAATATTACATAATATAACAGTTTCTTCGCATTTTATAATATTTGAATATAATAATTAATTAAATTTAAGACTTACACTTTCTACAATCTTGTAAGTAACGTCAAGATACCGTTGCTGTAGAAATTTTGGAACTTCTGATCAAAAAACGCAACAAGTTTTTGCAGTCCTCTCCTAATGTTAACCTGACACTGCCTAAAGAATTCTGAAGAGACCGGAACAAGTGGAAATATGAAGGAGCAAGGTGAGGGCTATATGCCAGATACATAAATAGCTCCCAGACAAACTATCTTAATTTTTTAAGTGGCTAAAGATGTATAAGGTCTAGTGTTATCATGATGAAAAACCGCTGTTTCACCGCCAACACACTACCACTAACGCCATCTATTAAAAGAAACCCGAAGTAGCGATGACTGAAAGGGCAGTTTTTATGCTTAGCACGCCATTAGACGATTTTCCATACTAAATTAGTTGTAAATTTTTCAGCCTTTCTTTAGGATTTGCTGTTATTTTTATTTTTAACAAACAAACGATTTTTAACGAAGGCCTATTCATTTTTATATAAGACAAGGAGAAGTAGGCAGTAGATAGCCAGGCTATACCATACTAAGAAAACCGACCAAAAAAGCTGGCCCTCTGGGAATTGAATCCCGGACCTCCAGACCTGAAGTAGGTGATCTCAGCAAATAGACCACAGAGGCAGTTAAAAACCAAAAAGGAACAGCTTCAGTAACTAACTTTCGTCCATGATATGAACATGTTTAAAATCAACTCACCTGTAGTGATTGCACTCTTTTATGTAAGCTCATCATGGTAGTAGATATAGATACTAATTTTTCTCTATTAGTTGCAATATCGGCCAGCTGCAATGAAAATAATCATTGAACAAAATTCCTTAAGAAAAACATAAAAACTAGAAAAAGTTCATGTCTCGATATGGGAAATATCAGTCATCTTTTACAATGACAATTTTGACTGTATAAAGTACCCAGGACAGAACTACCAATTTTCATAATAAAACTTAAAAAATAAAATAAAACATTGAATGTATTAATAATTAAAAGATTATGACAATATACATAGTGCCATTTTAGTCGCCTTAGATTGGGAGCCTAAATAATGTATCTAATGCCCACTGTAGAAATTAAAGCATTGGATATTTTATCAATCATCAAAAAATTCATCAAAAGAGAACATATTAGAAATTATCAAAGAGTACCAACAACATTATCAAAGAATAAGGAAGTTCTTCACAAAACATTATTTCTCTTGTCAAAACTCCACAAATTTTTTTTATTAAAAATTTATTACCAAAGCATCAAGTGAAGCATCATTCTGTAAGTCTTCTAGCTTACGACGGTCTGATGTCAGCATACTAAGAACTGCATCTTGTTTCTCTCTGAGAAGTTAAATATCAAGTGTAGTAAAATATAAACATATTTAAACACTGTTTCTAAAAGTTTAACCAATAGTTTATATTATGCTCAGCATAGAACAACACTGTATAACAGAGGAGCTGGCTGTGACATTAGTTTCAATAAATTTATGTATACCTGAACAAAGCAATTAAGTAAGACATACACAGGATCATCATTAACATTAACCGCCTATATTTGTTCCACTTCTAATACTTCATCAATCAAACATACTTTAGGAGCATTGCTAAAATAAAATTGCACTGCATGTATGATTTGTTATTGCTGGCTTGCAGCTTGAAACCTTTGATTTCTTATTGAACACTGCAAATTGTCTCTTTATCAATTTAGAAAAGTTTTGTTGAAAACATAACCAAAATATTATTGAGTTGTTCATTCACATATACTATATGTGAGCACAAAAATATTCAGAAAATAATAAATTGCTTATACTTTCCAAAGCCTGTATATTATATTTTAATTTATTACATTACATTATTTCTTATTGCCAACTCTTATAATTTATGAAACACAACAAACATAACTATTGGTTCATATTGTGAGGCGAGAATCGAACCTGCAGCCTTTCACAATCGAGCTAACTGCTGTGCCAGCTGAGCTAGTCATAGAATTGGGCAAACCCTATGATTTGTGGTATTTTAGTAGGTAAAATACTACATCACACAGTAATAATGTTAGATAAGAATTTGCTCAGTCATTCTTTTAGTTATCTGTTGGCTCTGCTACAAATGCGCTATTCCTACAAAACGTTACAGCTAATATTATTATGAATAAAACTTTCAACTCACGTTAACTCTTTCAAATGAGTGTTGATTGTTGTTAGGGGGGGCTCGTATAACTCTAAAACTCCTTTAGCTAAAAGCTGAACTGTTTTTACATCTTCTGAAGTAACTGAGCTGGAACTATATAAATATATTTATTAATTCAGTAGATGAACTTTGTTTTATTCTTTGAGCGATCAATAAAAGCAATAAAGTTACCTCTCCAATTCCATAGTGGTTTTATTGACAAGAGTTAAGGTGATTTTTTTATTTTATTGATTGCAAATAATAATCTTTCTTATAATATTAATTATTAACGAATATAAGATAACTTTTCCAGATTTTCAATCTATGACATCAATTGTCATGAAAGTTCTGAATAAAATTTTATCACTTATGTCACTTTAGTCCCAACGTCACAAGTACCGACACAGATTAGAAAGAGTATGCCCAGTAAGTCTTTTTTTTATGCTTTACTGGCCTGGATTCAGTAAAAGTCACTGAGCATATAAACACTACGTGTATACTAACTTAAGTTAAAGGTTTTTGCTGCGTTATGACGGGGGACGGCGCTGTACATTGTGTTGTTGTGAAGTTTTTGTTATGAAATCGGTTTGATGCAAAAAACGATCGTTATATCGTGCAATATATAAAATACATCATTCAGTGTATATTAATGACTTACGTGAGATTATTCAGGGTAAGTTCATTTATTTATCATCATGTTTGGGTATCATTTCATCGTAATTATAAGCATAATATTCTACTTTATGCTAATGATTACGATAACATTGAATTCCATTTTCTAAAATTTTCTCATGTCATTAACAAAAAGATGGAACCTACCATTTTTCGCCAAAAACTTCTCGGGTTACATTACACAGGTATACCGTAACCAGAAATAATCATATATGTTTGTATGGGCTTTAGTTTCCTTTGCCTTCCCTATAAGACCATCCTTATTTTTTTGAAAACTCCTATTTTGAAAAATCTTAACCTAATCAGTATCGCTAAAGATATAATGTATATTGTTTGACTTTGGTCAAAAGGTTCTTTAGAAATGATATGTCTTTTAATAATTATTAATTTCAAATCTGCTATTGTTAAAGGGGAAAACATTTAAGTTTCAAAAAAGAGTGTCAGGTTATTTCGATAACTATATATTTTCTATAAGGGGGAAGATGCCTTATTCACCATCGGCGCTATTAATAGATAATAGTTATAAAAGAATAATAATGAAATTTAAGATAGTGATAGAAGATAAATAATAATTGTACTTGGCATTGGAAATGTAAAATCTTCTAATTAAACCTTTGTATACATACAATAGATTGAATTTTAATTGAACATTAAAGTAGCTAACCCTTTGTAAATTTATTGGCTCTACTTGGAACTTTAATTATTTAACCTGACTAACATTATAAAGCATGTTATATGCTATCTTTTTACTGAGTTACTCTTACGCTTGATCTCTCTGTGTCACAAATGGTACAATCAAAACGGGTTATAACTTTAAGTTGAATTATGAAATAGTAAGCCAGTTTATATTACGGAAATCTATTTATTGTTTACACATTAGCCCCGACTCCATTGTATGCAAACTGAAAATTCCGAATTTAATTGATAGCATCAATTCAATCACAGATGATTGAATTTTGCGTTTCAATCCCAAAATAAAAAAAAGTGGTCGGATGTTTTATTAGCATAAAAAATGTAAATATTCACCATTTATTTTCCTTATATTTGTTGAAAATATTCTATCAGTTTTCGTTTTAGATATAGTTTTGTGAGAATTAGAAGTAAAAGCAAAATTTTTCAGGTACCCACATATATCCTTTTTTTTATTGGATTATTGTTATTTGTAAAATGAAACGTAACGTATCTTTTTTATGGCCGCGGATTCCCTTGTTTTGACGTTCATATTTTCTGTAGATCGCGTGAAAGATATCTCGGTTTTCTATCGGAAATAAGTACAAAGAGTGCTACGTGTGATTTACATCATATTGAAAAATAAAGTTTTCAATCTGGAAGTCCTAAGAGCACCCCGCGAGGACGCTGAGATGACGTCCGTTGCAAGGGAGCATGATGATTCCGGTGAATATTCGGATGCATCACAAGATATTGAACCGAATAACTCTGGGAATGTAAGTTAAGCTTATAATTCCTATCTGACAATAGAGTAATATGACAATGACTTTCATTTTGGTGTTCAAAAATGGTATTGCCGTGGCCACTTTCTCCTGTTTCGCGTGACGGAATGCCCATTTCTTTTCGTGATATTGAGGTCACGGTTTGGGCACCACTCACTTAATCGTCGCCGATGAGTTTGGATCGTAAATTTAACATCGCGCCACGTATAAACAGGAAGTTGTTAACATGCAACTCCTAAAAGTTACTGAATGTTTGCAGGATATTGGGCAGCATGAGTCTGATTATGACTCCCAGGGCAGTGATTCGGAGACATCAGATAGAGATCCTGAGAATCAGGTAATTTTTATATTTTCCTTACATCTTCGGACATAAAGAATTGGTGATGGTCATCATTATGCTACTTTAAATGTAGCAAAAAAACTTATCAAATTTTCTGTTTACACTGATATTAAAGATTTATTTATAAACTTTTTTAACAAAATTTTAAAGTTGTAAGTTGTTTGTGTTGTATAATGAATTAATATAATTTTGAACAGTTTTTACATTACTTTCTAATAAAAACGTTTTCATTATTTGATATTTTAAAGAAATACTATAAAACTCATCGGAAAGATCTTATAAGAATTTTAATTGCAGGAGACTGAAAGACGTGTAGATGATGACGAGGATAGAAGTAATCCTCAGTACATCCCTAAAAGAGGAACCTTTTATGAACACGATGATCGAACAGCAGCCAGGTAAAATAAAATGAACAAGAATTGATATCTGTTATTATTATGATTAAGTTTTTTACTTGGTTTCTAAATGTCCTCTAAATCTGATTGCCTGTCCTAAAATGCCCATTGCATTATACAATATTTAGATTTTCTTTTCTTTCTATCATTGTTAACATAACATTAAGGTTGTATTATGTAATTAACATTTAATTAAGTGTTATAGCCAACTTTCCTACCCGAATTTACAATAATTTGTGATGTTACAATAATTTGTGATGCTTCAATGAACAGCTTGGTCATTGAGAGTGCCTCAACTATAATGGACCTAAATTCTTACCCATATATCAATGTGTAGTATGATTTCCTAATCATACTACTCATTGTTGTTTTATATTAAAATGAACAATTAGATTGATTTACAGTTTCATAATAAAATTATCCCTTAAGATATATGATTGCTCTGTTGTCTCTTTATTATCAGTCTCCAATCATATTCTAGGCCAGTTTCTGAATTAATAATTGAAGTTTAAAATGTTTTAGTTATTTTAAATATTAAAAATACTATTTTTTTTATTGTTATTTGATATTTAATGCCAAGTATTAATAGCATTGTTATAAAACGGTACAGTTTTTTTATACAATTTTCTTCAAAATAGAGGAGTTTCTATATTCTCGTGGTACATTTTTTTATATGTTTGTATACCTTCTGATCCTATTATTTTATGAGCATTTTTGATAACTAGGACAATGTAATTTTCACAATACTTTGGTACAAAAGCTATATCAGTATATTTATTACACAACAAACAGACAGGCAAATCATTATTATTGATGGTCGGTCACCCATCTGGCATGAGTGCATGGCTAGTGAAGTTCATTGTTTCACTCACACTTGTCACCTTTTTATTTGGACTCTACTTCTTACCATTGGTGGAATGGTTATTTGCTTGATCTGTCCATAAGAAAAAAAAATCTAACTTTGACCTTAGACTATCACCATTTTCTACCCAAAAGAATTTTTAGACAACTATAAACCAACTTTAAAACAAGAAAAAGGCAAAAATATTTCAGTTTAAAGTACTGAGTTGATTCTGGAAACAATAGAAAGTGAGGCACCAACTCGTAAGAATAATTTTAAATGGGATAAATTGAATTATTTTACGGTATTAGTATTTTGAAGTTGGTTTTTTTTATATAAAATAATTTTATTCACCATTATTACAATGTCATATTTAATAGTAGTTTATCTTTTCCACATTAATGTTCTGACTTGCTTGCCCCAAGTCTAAGATAATTTTCTAATGGAGAACAACTTATTTGTTAAGTCTGCCATGTATACTTTTATGGACATTAAAGTTTAAATAAATATTATCTTCATAGCGGTGAAGAATCAAGCAACACAACATCTGAGACTGCCTCTGAGAAAAAGGAGGGCAGTGAGACGCCAGCTGAGAGACGTCGAGGACCGCGCAAGTCTGAAATTATCAATAAGTGGTCCCACGACAAATACAACGAAAATGAACAAGTAACTACTTTCAGAATATTAAAATAATACACATTCAAAAAAACGTCAGTGGCTTAGCGCGTAGGGTGGTTGTCTTCCAAGCAAAAGTCAGTGCTTCTTTCCCTGCCATGTACCAATGTGTTCACAGTTCCAATATACACTGTATAAATTAATGTGACTTGAAAGTTCGGAATTCCATTCTTATCCTAAACATATTGGGAAAAAATAGTTATACCAAATTGATATTACATGTTTTTTAAGAATTGAGCTAATTGTCACCTCCAATGTAGTACAAGATATGTTGATACTGGATTATAGCACAATAAAATATACAAATTACTTGACATGAAGTACCTACATATTAGACACAACTGACGATGAATTGTATTATAGAAAGTAATGAAAGATTTACATTGACATATGTGCTGGATTTCTACATCTATGACTCTGGCTAGAATCTAACTACAAAGCTATTTGGTTTTTTACTTGTATATTTTTAGCTTTTATTCTAAGACATGTTCAAAAGTCACCTAACCTTAAAATGATTTTCTTATAGATACCAAAATCCCGTGATGAGTTGGTAGCCATATATGGTTATGACATAAGGAATGAGGACGCTCCACCCCATGCTCGTCGCAACAGGAGATATGGGTAAGTGTTTATGTACTATATTGATTTAAGTTTTCTAAATTTTATGATAATTATATCAATGTGTTTGTAAATCCAGTAAAACGAATATGAAAATTCAAATTAGGCTATGAATATAGTAGGAATTGAGTTGTGAACAATTTCTGTATCTCCTCAAAAACTGAGAACTAAGAAAAGACTCAAGTTCAAAATTAGCACCGCAAGTAAATTTAATTGAACATTTCAATTAAATCTAATTCATGGATTCACGGAACGCTTGGAGCGTTCCATGGTTTCCATGAATTTAGATGAAGGCCTAAAGATTCCCCATTAAGGATAAAAAAGAAAGTAAAACATTTTCATGGAATTCTTTAATTTTTATAATTTCAAAATTTGTATAATAAAAATTTTTCATAGTAAGTATGGTCCCTTTTTAAGTGGGAGAACCACTTTAAAACAAATATTCATGGAATCAGATTAATAAAACAAGCTTAATAAGTTTATTGGTAAAGGAAATTGTTGACATCTTATGTATTAAAAAATTTATCTGTTTCTTAGTCTTGCTAAAACTCTTTTTGTGATTTGTTGGGTTTAATTTGGGCATCGTTTATAAAATAAACAACGACGGATTTACTTTTTAAAGTAAAAATTTTAATATGAAAAATTGTCTGATTGACATGACGACGTGCAATTCAAAATAGTCGTTTCTTCCACCTACTTCGGATTAGTTTTCATAGATGGCCTTCTTGGTAGGTTCTAAGGGATACAGAGCCTACCGCGTCAACTAGTTAGTTATAAAAAACAATTTGGTCTGCATATCTATTTTAAATATTAATATCACATTTAGTTCCAAATTTGCCCAGCATCAAACTTACGTGTAGAAGCTGTAATCAAGCACGGGGCCCGTAGCAAGTGCCTTCAGATTGTTAAAACATCCGCTGACAGCGTTGCAGTCGTCGTGGAATATACACATCGAGAAATTAGTGTGTTTTATAATAACAAAGCCCATAGCTAAATTTATATTGTCTATCATGCTACACGACCACAATGTCGTGATAATGAAAAAAACCGCATGTACAGTCACATCTAAGAAAATTAGTTAATATGAACACTATTTCAGCAGCAATAAGGTGTTGAATACATACTTTTAAAGCCCTAAGTGCGAGGCTTCCAAGACAAAGGTCTATTATAGCTTTTACTAGACTTGTCATATGGCTAATTCGATACTACACCTCCAGAGATCAAAAAAATTCTAAAAATCTGAATTTGAATGTGATTCTAGAATTCTTTGTAGAATTTTTTTAAATTTATGCAAAGATGGAACAGGTCTCATTTGGTTATTGAATGGAGTGACTCTAAAACTATTACATTAATTATGCTGAAGACTGTACGTAACATATTCCAAATTAATGGAAATTAATTGTGTTATTTAATGTACTACTTGCATTGTTTATTGCTTCTTTACTAAGCGTCACAACGTTAGTTGTTACTTAGTAAACAAGCAATAGACAACTTCACATTGTAAAAATACACATAATTTAATGAATAGTGTTGTGTTTTCCAATTGCTTTACAAATTGGAGGTATCGACATTGGCGGTTAGTTTGTACATGTTAGCAGCATGGCCTATGCTTTAGAGTGTACATAGAGTCGTCGGGCTTGATCGACACTTGTCGGTCATATTCGGAAATTGACCCAATGTAGACTATCTCTCACAGATGCTTACAGTAGCACTGAGTCTGGATTCCGATGGTTTTGCTTTGAATATTATTATTCAACTCCTAAAAAGCAAAGCCATAGCATAAGTATTTAATATAGTGCTTATTATTGACCACTTCTAAAATTAAAACTAATGTGCCAGTAAAGGTACAGCTGTCTCTTTCAATAAATCAATGTAAACATGTCAGTGGTTCTGATTTTGAAGACATAATCAAAATTAAAATTTAATTTCGGTACTCCGCATATGTTACTCTCCTAGTAGGCAGTAGTCCTGTAGAAAGGCCTGTAGTTTATATACAGATTGATGTTGGTTACCAGCAAATCTTTATCTTGTAGTATTTAATGAAAATTAGCTTTTTGACAGTACATTTCCGGTACTTATTTATTGTATGATTTAAATTGTTAAAAATTGCTGTTAAAGAATCCACAGACAATTAAATAAGGTTTACCTACCACATGTACCACATTCAGATATAAAATTGAACAAGTCAAATTATACACAGCTGTCTTTTTACATTAATATTTCGAGAACTGGATGCACTGCACTACAATTAAGAATTAGCGTGTGTTCTACAAAAGCAGGCCCTTATAAAGAGCTTAATAAAAAATAAAATAGATTCAAATTTATTTTCTGTTATGCCTTAAGTTATCTATTTATCTATCGCATGGTATGCATGTTTAAAGTTTTTTTAATTTATTGTATTTAACTACGTATGTAAGTGCCAATCTTTAAATCCCTTTATCCAATGAATAACTTAGAGAAAATATGTCTAAATTATTCACAAGAATAGAATATAACGTGTGTAGGGGTTGTAACTCCCTACAGATTGAAGTAATTATGTTGCTATGGGGGTTAGTCCGAGGAGTGCTGAATAAAACCGACCCGTTAGAGTGCTGCTGTTACACTAATTTATTATGTTATAAAGTAATATGAAGTAGTAAACTGATGCGCATGCAAACGCAATCAGTTTATTTGAACACAATTCACACAATTACAATTAAAATGCCGAATATGTACGTTGGCTCGTACATCTTGGCCACTTAAGAGAAAAGGAACAGAAAGAGTAGAATATGCAAACCATTTGACTGTTATTAAACTATATACAATTTTAAGTTGATAAAGAAATGATTATGTGTACTGCTAAAATTGTAAAAATGATAATATATTTCAGAAAGTAAGTACCACTAATGTACTTAAACCGGTATTCATATCCAGAACACTCGATCTATGTAACTTAATAACTTATTTATTAACATGTCTTATGAGCAAAATGTTGTTGAAGAGTAAATTAAAGATATGAATTTAAATCTGTAACAAGTAGTACCTTTGCGTAGTAATATCTGATTATTGTTTCTATTTAAAAACCATTCTTGTGATAAATTATTTCTCAGTGGACACGGAGTTAGTGCTATCAAATATTTCTACTTTTCGCCTTTTGTTATACATTGTACCCGATGTGCACGGACTTAAATTTGGCGCATTTCATTGCAATCCTACTATTTTTACTAAACAGATGACCGGTGATGTCTTTTGTCGTTTCTAAAATGGCGGCTCATAAGCATACTTGCCTTATTTAAAGCGCACTGTACAAAGTGTCGATTAGAATAAGTCAAAAGTTATGGATCGCACAAGTGTGACAATAACATCTAACATGACGTTCCTAAAATAATTCTATCCTTTTCGTATAGAATTGCATTGAAAGCGAGCAATATTTCAATTTTAGCTTGAGTGAATTATATAGTAGACGCTGATTTTATTTTCTTTTTACTTAATGCAATTATTTATTTGCAAAGTGCAATAAAAACAATAAATAGGTTGGAAGTAGTATGCATGGAAAACTTATCTCTGTAAAAGAACTTTTGTATAGCCGAACACAGTTCTACCTTAAACAGACTCAACAAGTCTTTAATTTATGATCGTATATGTAAATAGTGTAAACTGTAGATTTACTTTGATATGCGTTTGACAGTGAAGAATTTTTTAAATATTATATTAATTGTTATTAATTTGTGAATTTTACTTTAATTAGTGATTTAGTTTAGTCATTTTATTTTTTACACTGGCAACACCAGTTTTAGTATTGACAGATTTATTTACAAAAACCTACCATTATTTTTATTATACAGACGCGGACCGAATAAGTACACTCGCACATGGGAAGACGAGGAAGCGTATAAGCGTCAGTCGGCCGCTCAGCCACAACCGCGAAAACCACCGAACCCTGACGAGTTTCCAGAGCTTGACACTTCTGGGAGGAGATCCAGGTAAGTCGGGCATTTATCATTGATAGCCTATAAACGTCATACAGGGCTTCGACATTAGGTGAAGACATAAAGAGTTTGGGCCATACCACAGGGTTTAAGGGTTAAAGGTTGAACTTACAACCAAAACCAACGGCTGATAATATCTTCAGAAGCATGGACAAACACCCGGGCGATGAATTCAAGTCAATATTAAGAGGATATGCTTCTTAATCGATATAACAAAAACACTTTATGTAATGATTAATAGTAAAATTTATGACTTGTTAAGTCACTTACTTTAAATTGTTAAAAATATTTATAAATTATTAATAATTATTTAATTATAGTGTTATGATAGTTGACGATATTTGGGTTCGATGCCTTAAGTGTGATTTGTGATACTATGATTTTTAAATTAAGAATATTTGTGAAGACCATTTAGAATCTAAATAGTGTGCGTGTTTCGTTTTCGTTATTTACCCTCATTGTGTAATTTTTCGAATATTACTTATTAGATCAAGAGAAGTGGCGAGTAGGAATTGGATTTATTTCTGACATGACCGAAATGAATCTAATAAGAGTGTAGCCCTGTAGCGCATTACTTTACATATTTTTGAATCTCGTTGTAGAAAGCCCCGCGGTCCGCGGTCACCGCGCCCTCGCTCCAAGTCACAGCCAACATCGAACGAATCGCTCGAGAACGGGACACAGTTGCGAAGGAATGCATCCATCAAAAATACCAAAGGTATTTCAATTGTATCAAGTCGAAACCGACATGTGTTTATAGTCTTATATAATAGAATATGTTTATTGCCAAAACTGTGTAACAATGATGTTAAACATTTCAAAAAGTAAGTAACAACAGTTTAAGTTGTTATTAAAGTGTTCAATTGTAAATTAATTTTACATTTCTCAAAACAAATAGTTTGATCAGTAAAACAAATGTAAGGGGAAATTAAAAAATTATTTTTCCTGTTCTGAACTCTATATGTTCTATATTATTACCCATGTTAACATATTTATATGATTATGTTAACATGGGTAAGCTTCATGTGGTATAAACCAGACAACAGTAGTCTAAGTTAACAAAGAATTCCAATGGGACTATTAGTTTTCTAGTTTTCTTTACAATTGTCTAACATTATATTTATAATAAAAGAATGGATTCAAATTGTTGTATAGTTTATAGTTTCAAAAGATATATCTTAAGTGTTCATCAGAAAAGATCACAAATATCTGAATTTCTTATGTTCTCTTTTTTCTCGTGTTCAATTTGCTACCTAAACTATTTAAAATTAAGGTTTTAAAAGTATATCCATATATGCAATCTAAATTTTTTACTATATATTCGTAAAATTTTTTTCGTAAAAATTTTTTACTATATATTCGTATATATATTCGTAAAATGGAATAATAAATTCGCTTTCAGGTAAAATCGAGAGGCCAGTAAAGCCTAATTTGAACAAGAGCAGCGTCAGAGCGTCTCCGAAGCCTTCGCCCAAAGACATGGATAATATGCCGCCGCTGGAGAACCTGACAATTACAGCCACAGTTAATAATAATACGTGAGAATTTTCACTTTATTTTATTGTTTCATAACGCATAGTACGCATGCTCTGGCGAAAACAAAACAATTTTTGTATTGGTAGGTCGTGATTGGGTCAATCCCGCCAATATTCTTATGGGCCGTATTAATTATCTAGTTTTGAAGTTCAAATCAACGGGTGAATTTGCCGTTGCTTGGTTAGAGATCTTTCAAAGCGCATCTTCTTTTTCTACAATTCATGTAATAAATAAATATATACAGTAATGGTATAGACCAGGGAGGTATTTTCGCTATTAATGATCTCTTCGATTCAAACTCGAATAATAAATATAACTAACAAAATATATAAATAACAGACAAATTGCAAACCTTTTGCTATTTCCCCGTTCCTTTACATCTTCAGTACCTTCCAGGTCTCTAGTGCCCACATGAAGTGGTTCTGCTGACTACCAAATTGTCCTGTGCTAATCTTCTACCACTTCTTCAGTATCTTTTTACTTATCCACTCCCCTTCAATAAGGGGGATTGATCCCTCTCTTCTACCCCCACTCTCCGCTCTCTGTCACGTATGTTTCCCCTCTCTCTTTGTCACCCATCTCTAGTCCACTGTGATTAGGCCAATCTATATTTGTCTCCTCAAGCTCCACCGTGTTCGGAATGCGCTGAAATACGGTTGTTACGGGAAATGCTTTCACCCATGAACCCGCATGTAGTGATCTGATCTGGGTACAGCAGTTGGGGGTATATCGATGATGATAATATTAATATTGATGACGATAACAATATCGTTTAAAATAGCTGCTATTAACATTACTACGAATATAGGCACGCAAATGTTATTAATCAAATAAAATAAAGCTTATTTAGTATAATTCATGCATTTGCTGTTATTTTTTAAGTGATTGAATAAGCCCTTATAAAATTAGTGATTTGAAAAATACTAATATGAATGGTTTTCTTCAGCCAAAGTCCAGCTCAAAGAAGGGTGAGCGCCAGCGTGGCTCAGCAGAGGCCAGTGCCCACTGACCAGGCCAAGAGAAAGCAACCACAGGTAACCTATGCTGTGATGATTATGGCGAAAAGTAATTCGAAGAGACATAGTTATACTTGATACATTATTCAATTTAATAATTCATGATGGATTTCTCTTCAACTAGCCGCAACCAACGAACAATATAGCGCCAAATAAATCACCCCCGCAACCGCAGCCGCTACAACCAAAGCCGCAACCGCAGCAGAGCCAGCCGCCGCAACCACAGCCACCAACTGGTTTGTATTCCGAATAAAAACTGGAAATCAGAACTTAAAAAAGTTTATATGATACTTACCCTTAATTAAGGACAAGCATTGTGGTACGTAATTCGAAAGCAGAAATGAAATTGATTTATTTATAAGAATTTCGGTTACAAAATTGACGAAAAATTAGCGGGAGTTACCAACCAAAATTCGATTCAACCTGTATTTTTAAAATTCTGTCTGTATCGGCGTACTTACGTATTTTTATCATATCATAGTTTATAATTATTAGTAAATTAAATGAATGAACTTATTTTTTATTAAGAGTTGACTAGCATGTAACATCATTGTATTAAAATATCGATCGAGTGGTCTATATGAAAGAAGTGCATATACAATTAATAAGAACAGATTCCTTTACTAAATTGCCAAAATTATGGCGTCATTTTAAAAATGTTAAAGACAGTGACGTGAAAGTCGTCTTACACGACTGACTCAAGAGACTTGTGGATACCTTACACCATTACAATAATAGTCACCCTCCATCCGAGGCGATACGGTTGAAGTGCATCCGTTTGTTTTATAACTTGCAAATTACATTCAAATTTGTGGTACACTAGTACAGAATATACTTGAATGAAAAGATTTTTTTTTCTAAAGAAATAATACAATAATAAATTAAATTATACAGCTTATAGTGAAAACAGAATTGATTTTGGTTAAATATATCCGGATTTTTAATTAGAAATTTCAATATACCTGTTTCTTAAAATAATATATTTTGTATGATTAATGTATGGTGAACGCTGTCTAGTATGTCACAGTAATAGTAGGATCAACTTGTCTAGCATGCGGTTTTAAGCATTTGTTTATCGGGTATTTATTAAAAATTGTTTATAAAAACAAATAAAAAATATGCATAAGTAAATCCTATTTCTTTGATTAATTTTAAGACGAAACCGTCTAAGACTTAGCCTCTACGCCTATATTATTCAAAATACGATATTTTTCTTATATATAAATAATTCAACATTAAACTAGGCATAGAAGCCCGGGGTGGAAGCAAACGCTACAGTAGCTTACGCCAGCGCCCCCTGGCCGAGACGTACTCACCGCAGCCGCAGCCTCCGCAGCCGTCGCAGCAGCCGCCGCAGCAGCCGCCGCAGCAGCCGCCGCAGCAGCCGTCGCAACCACAGTCGCTCCCGCCGCCGCAGCAGCCGCAACCGCAACCACCGCCGCAGCAACCGCAACAACCGCAGCCACAACAGATGAGATACGCTGGTCAGTGATTATAATAATATTCTAATTATAGAAATTTAAATACCAAGTGTATAGATATTATTTGTATATTAAATTTAGACGTAGAAAAATCTGATTAAAAAATTTACAATATATGTAGTATTTGGACGTTAGAAGAACGTTAGCAAATAAGATGTAACTTCGTCACCTGCTAACCGAATACTTGCCTTAATATTCGGATGTTCGGCCAGGAAGCTCACAGAATTTTCGGTATTCGGCATACGTTTGAAAATGCTATTGATAATAATAAAGTTCATTTGTCATTTGATGCGTCATTCTTTGCAATTTCTGTTATTTATCTTATCATTTTTCTGTTATTTATTTCACCTAAATGACATATATAAGGTCTTTTAGTCTATGAAGCAACGTAAGTTAAGTAACGTTATTTAATAGACAAAATTACCTTGCACCTAACCGAACCAAAGTGAAATTATCTCGTTAGTATAGTTTGATGTGATATCCTGATGAAGTGTGTATGAATACCAGAGTACGGTCCCGGCGGGCCGCCGGCCCCCCACCAGGGCAGCCCTGGACCCGTCCCTCAAATGCACCCCGCACAGCTTCTACACCAGGTAAGATTATCACAATTGGGTTGTTTACTTTAGTAAAAAATTTGTATATTCACATTTATTTCGAAATGTGATATATTTTGAATAAACTATGTGTGTAAAGTATATATCTTTTGTATGATGTTCAAATTATATTGTTTAGAAATTTCAAATAAATGGAGTAATTTATAGATATAAAAAAATTGTTAATAATAAAGCTATCTGTTATTAAGTTATTTTCAGATAAAGCGTAAAGATAACTTCAAATATGCCTCATATTAACCCATAGACAACAACGTTCTTGTGTCTATATATTGTGATTAGCCACTCCCTAGAGTATGAAGTGTCAAACCCTAAATTTATAGTAACAATATTAATATTGAATATCAGCAGGTACATAGGGCTCCGACGGGCGGAGTACAGCCGCAACATGGGCCTTCGCCCCCGCACCAGCCGTTACCTCAACCTCAACAGGTAATTTATTAAGATTAAGGGCAAATCGGGCTCGAAGGAAGAAGGAGAAGGTTAGTATCATAATAGTCATAAAGTACTAACTATAGCAATTGGCCTATTTTGATAATACATCTTGACCACAGACGCAAAACGTCAAATATTTGAATGCCCCCAAAATTAATGTAAAATACTGATATACGGTGTATATGCAGTAGTTATCACCCAATTTTTTATTTAGGTTAAAACAGGGTACCTCAGTCATACCTTAACCTAAACTGTATTTAACATATTCGAATATTTTATTATCCTTATGTATTTAATTTGTCACATCGGGAGAAAGTATTATATTATATTTATAATGCAAGGAAACCCATTAATTTAAAAATTTCTTATATGCCTTTAATTGTGACCTCTATACCTATGACTTCTTTAAATTGTCTACATTCAATTGAATAAGATGGTGTTGTAAGCAAACTGTGACGTCATACGCCATAATTATAAAACTAACTACTTCTGTAACGTATAATTTGTGTAAAACGTAAACACTAATGGAATGATCGTTGACCTTTATGGTGTAAAGGGAGTCAGTAGTGCGTTCATATTTTTATTTAGACCTCAGATATGTAGCCCGTTTTGACATGTGATATGTCTATATATTTAAATCAATTGTGCATCGGAAGGCTGCCACGATTATATAGGAACAAAAGATACTATAAAAATAGGAACAAAAGTTACTTCAAATTTAGATAAGTTGTTTTAGAAATTGAAAGGATAAAAAGATGAACACTCACTCAGTTTATGACTTAACATTTGGACACATAAAATTACACCACAAAATACAATATCTAGAATTTTAAATTCATCAAAAAATAAATCTTTTACCATTTAAAATTGTTTAATTATTTTTTGAAGTAAAAATATCTGATTTACATATTATATGAGCTTTGGTTTTGGATTCAATTAATAAAGAAGAACAATCAACTATTTACACTGTAAACGTTTTTTCGATGTCATTAATTATAAGAATTATAAATTACAGTGATTTTTCTTAAATAATAAAATACCATAATTGATTAGTGGACAATCACACTATTACTAAGACTTTACTTTATAATTTAGCAGTTAATATTGTTAATACCCGATTGTGTTATAATATATAATATAGGTATGCTATATGGTGACCCGCAGGTGAGGTTAGGGCTCCTGGAGCAACAACAGCTGGTGCCTCACGGCCACGCGCACACGCTGCACAACTTGCCGCAGCCGCACAACATAGGTAAGCTTTTATATATGATAACACCAAAATGGTGTAATGCCCGTTGTAAAAACCATGAAGCGGTTATCTAATAGTGCTAACTCTATGAAGAAATCCGTCTGTGAATAGAGCTTTGCAGTGGCAGTTTCAAGGTTCAATATCGCGTACCTCGCTTCAACACGACATACCACAGAAATAAATGAAATAAGGAACAAAAATATTTTCTTTAGATGATATTAGATTATTTTTGAAATTCTATTTAGCTGTCAGCCGATAAAGGTGTATTCACCGTAGTGTTCATACTTTTGACTTGGGAACGATATGATTGGTTAGGGGGGGGGGGTCGTTGCTCGGCCGGCAGGCAAGTAAGACTCACTGCATTCTTAACGCGAACATACTTTATGTATAACTTGAGAAATTTAGGAGTAATACGGAATAATCTAACTAAAAAAAAATTAAGTAGCGAAAAATGCAATGAATTATTTATTATTTCAGAAAGCTTTACTGAAATATACAAAGAACCTTTCCCTTCTTACTTTAATTTGATATTATTGAATCCCTTGTTTATATTTTTCTTTTAGGACAATTACAAGCAACACAAGGATACGCGCCACCGGCAATGATGCCTGCACAGTTTATGCAGGTAAGTAATGAACCGTTATATATTAATGTTCAATATAAATACTAAACTATTTCAAAGGGCTTATAACTGATCTTTGAAATAGTTACAGTCAGCCTCAGAAGTAGCTTAACACTTCTGTAACATGTCATACCAACTATTATATAGAATATAGAATAGTTTCCACCATATAATAAACGCACTTCTTGCTGCGATATGGTACTTAAGTGTTAAGCTACTTCTGAGGATGAATCCAATTTTCTTACCAATGTCTTACTTCACTTTATAATAAAACTAGTTCCCGCCCGCGGTTTTGCCCGCGTGGAGTTCGGTCTCTCTCAATTGTTATATAGTTTATAGCATTCATCGATAAATGGACCAGAAATTACCCCCTACAACTTCTCAAAATTTTACTTTTTAATATTAGCATAGGCTGTAACATACTTATTAAATAGTCTACCAGTTATCTTATAATGGGTTTCAATAATACCTACATACATATGGTCGAAATACAAAGTGTAAGCAAAAACATCTGTAGATAGATTATTGAAATCCAGCATTCGAGTAAATATAACACTTGAAATGTTTTGTAATGCAATGTTTTGTACCGGTCAGCCGGCGCCGGCGGCGGGCTCGGGCGCCGTGTTCGGGGGCGCCATGTACCCGCAGCCGGCCGCGCCCTACCCCATCTACACGCCGCACCATAACTATGTGAGTCATCATTCATTAAGTAACAATAGCACGCCGCTCTCTGTGACGTCTTCTATCAAAATCTTTTATACCATAAGTGGACTATTTACTAGATTGAATATGACCTGTCAAAAAAAACTATTTTTTAACAGTTGTAGTGTATTTTTGTTTTGTTTCAGCATATAATATATAAATAAGATATTATTATATATATTTTAAGAAAAAAGTCCTTTTTATTAATTCTTAAATTCTTTTGAACTTTTATTGACCTGTAAATTCATATTTTATCACATATTTTATATTAGTCATTACAATCTCTTTTGTACAAATTATTTTGGTCATGATTTCCTTATAAGGAAACAAGAACATACACTCCCAGGTTAAATAAAATAAAAGGAAACGTGCCTTGTAACTTTACGGCTCAGATGTTTGCTTTGAATGAACTTTGCGCAGGCGCAGGTTTATTCAAAAGTCATTATTAAATTTTATGCTGTATGTAGTTATATAAAGTAAGGGTCCTGGAGATATTATATTATTGAATTATGTTAACAAAGAATCAAAGTTGTATCTATAGAAAATTTCGTAATTTTTCGTAAGATTAACCTGTCATATAAAAGTAAGAAAAAACTTTATATTTTTTAAATTTTGTCTGGAATTTTACCTCGAATTGTACTTAAACCAAAATACAAATTGAGTCATTATGATTATCCATAGGTCGCTGATTCTGATACCAGGTAAAACTCGAAGCACCATCTATTGGGGCCCTTTGTAGTATCAAAAAGAGAACAGTATTGCTGTTTGGTTCAATATGTATACTTAAAACATTTTAAGTACACGCGTATAAGAACAAAAACGAAGAAAGTAAGCGATGCGCACTAGGTGATGGCGTTAATAAATTAAAAATATTATTTATTCTTTATTTTCTATGTAAACTTAACAACGCATAGATGAAATCAAACACAATTTGTTAAAAAGGTACTTTTATCGCTCGAAGTGATCTCTACCAGGAAAAAAAGACTAATTAATAGACTCGTATACTATTTTTTTTTCGAATTTGAAAAATTGTTTCTAATATTTAAAATATATCTAAGAATGGATAACATTGAAAAATTTAAATTATTTTAACTATTCCACTAATATGTGATAATAAAAAAGATTTAACTAAGCTATCTAACCTATAATTCAGATTTAAATCAACTCGAGTGTCTGTTTAAATATATATAATTGAACAGGCTAATAAACTTTATTTTTCAGTGATAACGGTAAGCATGTATTTGTTTACAAAAAAAGTTAAATAATAATTAACGTATAAAGTATGTCTGTTAAAAAAATCGCAAACGAGCCGCAAAATTATTTGGCGTATACTTCAATCATCATATGTCACGGGTCTGAGAACAGATCAATATATTGTAATTTATTTAAAACTTGAGCAAGCAAATCGCAAGATCGGTAGGAGAGTATCCGTGCGGAGAATAGCCGCGAGCCCGCCGTAGCGGAGATGAGAGCACCTGGCGCCGCCGATGGCCGCACCGCGTACGTAGCTTGCGGACCGTGCGCACTGATACACTGTGAAGTGACCATTCTAGACAGAAATTACAAAAATACCTTATTTCTCTAAAGACAATTTCATAACAAAAATATTTTTTTTTATGTCCAAATCTATCTATTTTTTTAACAATTTATGTAAATACACACAATGATGTGTACATCTATATGTTTGTCTTTTGAAGTTCGTTCATTTGTTGTTCTTTCAAAAAAAAGATCAATATCGCATGTTATATGATAAGTTAATATTCAATTCAATTCATCTATAGATGTAGAATGGTATAGACATTGCAAGTAAAATATAATAAATATTTCTCACGCTTGTATGGATACTAGATAGTCCAAATTAATTGTACTATATAATATACAACACTATTAGAAAAGGTAACATACCAATAATCATGTCTAGTGAAAAAATGGTCGTTATTATCACACAAACAGTTGTTTTTACCGGAAACTTTCTGGGTTTGTACTTTTGTAGGTAGGACCACTGTCCACTCTACTTAACTGTCTTGTCGTCGTCACGTAACATACAATTTAGTTTGTACTTGGATATTATTCCGCCACGCATATTTTTACGCTCAGCCCCAAATCATAACATAATATAGCTTAGTTTTACATAGTAAATTATAAATAATTAGGAGAATTTTTATACTATAATATATTAGCATTACGAAATCTGTAACGTTCTGACACGACCTGAAAACGAATCTAATACGCCCAAATGGTAGTTACCGCACCTACTTCAGTCATGGGGGTCGAGAAACCTATTATCCGTTTAGTATAGTCCGTAGTTAGTCCGTTTAATATTCGGCGCTTAGGCCGAGAACGAATATTCGGTATTGTATTCCAAGATTCTATGCATTTCAACTATTTAGTTTTCAACACATTTTCCTATAGATAAATATTCATCAGATTTAACCAATAGTTAAAAATAAAGTGTTTGGACCGTTGATTACAATAGTGTTGCGTAAGCGCAACTTATACGAGCAATAGTGAAAAAAACATTACCCACCTCGGGGTAATAGTAAAATATAAGTGACTAATGTCGTAATGAGAAATAAAACCCAAAAATCGAATTCTGAAGTATACACAAAACTTTAGGGTCGTGTATCACGTTCTCTCGATATGTAACAATACAAGATATAATATATCAGAAACCAATATAACTGTAAAATAGGAAATGAAAAGAGCAAGATAATTTTGTGTTTGAAAGTACTTACTTAAAGAACTATTAATAAAATATAACACATTTATATCGAAATAAAGATAAATCTGCGGCTATTTTAAGCTTCTCGCTAATCTTATGGCTTTTTTATCAACAAAGCGATATACTTACTGTATTCTATATATATTATTTTATTTATAAGGCGACACAAGCGGGAGGCGTGACGTACTACAATTGCGCTGAACAAGAACCGCCTCCGCCAAGAGCACCACAGCGCAGGCCTACTGCCGCCATACCTATAGTCAAACCCGCCGCGCCAGACAGGTAACATATATAGTGACAGGTGCCTTATATGTTATAGCTAAAGCCCAATATAAGATTACTTTTTGATTATCTAGCTTACTTCTGACAGACACCATTATTAAAATCGATTATTATAACAGGTGTTGGATAAAAGAATATAAAAAATCTATTCGATATATACGTTTCACTTTCTTCGTACAGGGCGGCGAATTCGTCAGAAAAGGACAATATCGACAGAATTGTTGAAAATATGTTCGTGCGAAAACCTTGGCCAGCGACACATGGCGCCGGTAAGTTGTCAATGTTTATAACGTAGATATGTAGTCTAAATTTATGTGAAATGGCAAATTATAAATTAATCCACCTATAACAACAAGGCCTATGTACTTGTACTTAATTTGAAGTCAAAGTAAGACGACTTTTCGGCTTCTATGTTCCGTGTACGCGAAAGTTTCGCAGTACTCAATATCAAATTATACTGTCTGGTCAAAACTCCGATAAATTAATTCCAAAATTTTATTTAGATAGTAATATTAAGTTCACTGCGTAAAAACTACTAAGCCGCGTACTAACTAGTGTTAGTTTCAAGCGTATCGAGACGTTTGCGATCGTAGTAGCGTTCAGCTGATAATCGCATGTATAAAAAATTGTTTCCAATTCTTCACAACAGCGGCGCTGCTGTCGCTTCCATACAATTTGACACCTGACGAAAAACATGATCAAGACGTTTCAATTCGATTGAATCTCACACTAGTTTACATGACTCTGTTCTGGCCACACATTTGACAGTTCGGTTAACGTGAAAGTCTATCTTGATCTTGCTAAGAGTTAATTTTAAATGATACTGCCCTTTACGAGTTAATTATGGAATGGAATATCGCTGTAACATAAAGTGTTCGACTGGGTAATGTACCTTTAGTTTTTAAATAATTTTTTTAATATTTTACATTGATTAATTTATGTTCTATATAAGATTTACTCTGGGCGAAGCTTTCCCTGCAAGCATGGCTCAATGCTAGAAGACGCTAGAAGATAGATTTGAGAATAATAATCCTTAAGAACGAAGAAAAGTTCGCCTTTAAGTTAAATATTTTAATTTTCTTTGTTAGTATTTTAATATGATTACCTTACCTTAGTAGAATAAAATGTAGACTTCTTTAAAGAAAAATCTGAATTTCATTACAATAGAATGTAAATGCATTTAGTTTAATTAGTTTGAGATTAGTATTTCCATGTAGTAATTTTTATATTAAAATTATTATGTTATCGGCTATGACAGAATAACAGAGGCAGCAAAACTTCTACAATATAAAGGATTCTTAAATTATGCAGTAATATTCACAGTATGAATATTTATAATTTCAATATACAATCCATAATATTAAGATTTATATCTTGGGACTTATTGTTTTATGATCCATTTTTTAAATAGAAATCTTTTATTCAGCGTAGACTTTAAGAAGTGCTCTTTGACATCAATAATTGATTAGTTACGCTGCATACGGACATTCGGAGTCATTCCTGAGAAGAGCCAGGAAGAAGTAACTTGTCTGGTATAGGATCCTTTTATTGTTGATTCATTTTAAGTCCAACTTGATTTTTCTTATTAAGTTTTGAAGACAAATACATCATCATTAGTTTTTATTTAGTTAACTTCAGCTATTGACGTTCTTATTGTGGAACATTCAGATATTATTATTTTTAGACTGTACATTTAACTAATGTACGGTCTCATAGGCCGGTACATTAGGTAGACATGTGTGTCATATGACTTGTTTATTACAAGAACCATGTCACCCTGATAATAAAGTTCAATATGCAAAAAAAAAAAAAATTTCACTTGAAATATGGTATACAGTTCGGTGTTTACAATTTCTCGTCTCACGTATTTCACCAGAAACTGATATGCAATTTCTTTTTGGTTGTAATGTAACATATAAAATTACCCCAAATCATACAAAGTATACACTTGAGTTAACGTTTTACGTTTGAATAATGAAACCATTGCTCATTCTTCTTTATGTGGACTCCTATGAAACTGATTACCTCATGGATCCATATCGACCACTTTAGGAATCCTTAATCTATAGTTATTAAGTAATTAGTGAAACACGTAAAATTAGTAAACAAACAAAGTACAAAACTTAGATAGCTTTTTCAGTTGTGTTTATACTGTGGGTAAAGAAACTCCTGTCCAATCAGTTCAGGGCTGGTCCCACTAGTTGACTCGTGAACTCTGCATCATCAACTCACAATCTGCCACTAACGACATCTTTTAAAAGGAATATACTTTAATGGAAGAAATGACAGATATACATGTTAGACAATTTTCCATATCACTTAACAAATTTCGGTTTTTTTTTTTTTTGATTTTCTTAAGGATGTTCTCTAATAATCTGCTTTTAAAAAGCACACATATAAAGGGGGAACTGAACCAAAAACTTAAATTAACAAGATTAGCAAACAGCTCCTTTATATATAAATCCAAAGTCATAGATTTTTGAATGGACTTATTAGGTGAAAGTATCACTGGAGTATTTTTTTCATTTTTATGATCCATTAATCCAAAGTAAACGACTTTAAGGCGTATGGTACAACATAATACGACTTTCAATAGATGACGCTAGCTGCCCGTGACAAAGTAATCATCGTATATTAGTTCTTATAAAATTATATAAAAAGTTATATTTTTCGTTTTAAATACATTATTTCGGGGTCGGACAGGTGGTTCTTTACACATTGTACTTTCGACTAAAAACTAAAATATTTTCTTAGATTCAAAAGATAAGCCAGCAGACAGAAGCTCGCAAGAGCCACCCAGCAAAGACTCATCACAGCCAAGTAGCTTGACGTCCAGCTCAATATCAACAGACTCCAAACCTTCGGAGAGCAAAGAAGATAGAATAGAAGAGAAAAGCACAGAAGAGAGAGTAGAAGATAAAGAGCAAGAGAGTGAAAACGACATAATTTCGGACGCCTGACCGGTGCGTATACGTTATTACGAGTGTTACCACGCTAAGTACTATAGCGGGAGGTAAAAAAATCCCACTGTTATCTTCAAAAACTTTTATGTGGCTTTGAGATGTGATTTCAATAAATTATAAATTTAATAGTTATTCATTGTCTCATTTTACGTCATTTATATGGCAGAACATTGTATCCTTTTGACCTGTAATTAGAACAGGATGTAAATAATCGAAAAAAAAAACGTAGTTTTCGCTATCGGACCTATTTACGATTAACGTCATATAGATTTAATAGTTTTGCCGTGTTTATTGTTTCTCTTACTCTAAGAGACTATTCTAATATTGTATGTGAATTTTCTTGTATATCAACGAAGTTTTTAGTAAGTTAAACAAAAAAAATTATTTTACAAAATATTGTGGTTGATTTTTAAAATAAAAATAATAAAAATTTCGTTGCACTACTATGTTTTTTCTGGTATTAATTTAAATATCTTATATTTATTATCTTTATGGCCACATAATTAAAATGTAATTAAATGTAAAAAATCAGGAATATTTTTGTATTAGGCAACTATGTTGATTAAAATTTAAATACAGTACGTATTGAATGCAGAGTTTAAAAAAATATATTATGTGAAATACTTTTTATCCACTCTATATTCTGTATAAATCAATAGAAGTGGTATTTTTAGCAGACTGCGTTATATATCTATCATCTGATAATATTATTTAAATAAATATTCATAACACTTTAACACTAAACATATACGATATAGTTAATTTTTTTAAAAATAATAGAGCAAGAAATACGGCTCTGATCCACATACCATTGACACGTACTTTGACGAAAGGGCAATATTATTTACTTGAGTAACTAAAAGAACTCACTCATTTTATTTTTTGGGGAAAAATGTTTCTAATAACATATCATGGTCTTCAAATTAGTTAACAATAGTTTACCAGTTCGTGTGTATTAATAAAATATGTTTATTAAATATTATTTGTTGACAAAAACCTTATGTCCACTACTATTGTTTTACGAGTATTAATTATAAAATCTCACATTTAAATAAATGAATAGTTGTTAACTCATTTATATATCTTAACCGTGTAACCGTTTCCTATCCTATGTAAGTAGTTAAAAGATAAATATTAAATTTTTTCACACTGTTTGGCTGTGGTCTTATTCGTTTGGATTGTTGCTGTACTATTTGAAGAGTATCTTACAGTTTTATTAAGAGTGTTTCAGGAGAAAATACGCCTCCATTTAAATTTTTTTATTAATTTAGTCTATTTTCCAGAAACTTAATAAAATGCCGATTTTTATTTTATACTCAAGCATAACGCTTTAGATAACAAAACGAAGCCAATTTGATACCCGTCCGAGATATTCGCTTAGTTAATAAGATGAAATCCGATGTCACAGGACTATTCACTAAATGGGACTCTATAATTCGATTCGGAGGCCATTTTGCAAACGCTTTAATTACATTTGACGTAAAACTCTTATTAAAGTTCAAACTAATTTGTAAGTGGTACTGTCTCACTGCCTTAGTGCTAATATAAAAGGGATAGCTATACTAAATAGTTTTGACGTTACATAATTAGTTCTGTTGGATACTAAACAGGTTGACATTACACGTGAATTTCTCGTGTTACAATTATATTCTTGAGGTAATGCGTATTACAGTAAACATATTTTTACCTCTCTTTGAGATTTCGTAACAAGATACCTAATGTGTTAATGAATCTTAGCTAAGGATTCTGTTTGCGATGTTCGTCTGGTTATTGGTGCCTACCCACTGTTCTAAAGCAAGTCAAATAGGATTTACTTTCGTTTAATCGGAAAAGCTCCGCTTCGCCTTAGTAGCCATTTGTAAACATTTTTTGCAAATCTAAATGACAGAATTGAGGATTCTGTTACATAAAATGTCATCCTAAACCACTTAGTAAAATAGTACGAATAATATTTGTTTTAATAATGATTTGTAATAAATAGTAACAGAAGGCCTAAGTTATAAGTATTTTAATAAAATTTGTGAATATTCTTAGAAGAATTTTCGTAAAGATTATATTTTAGTGAAACAATCAGGCTCGTACAGTACTCGCTAAAGAATATAAAAACAAGAATGAAATTAATGTGAAATTTCAGAAGTTATTACTTTTGTAAAGACACTTACGAAATTGTATTAGAAAAATATTGTACGGCGCTACACGTAAATGTAAATTACTTAAAGACAAAAGATATTAAGATCTTTAAAATATATATGTGAAATTCGTTTACGAATTGCTTAAGTATAACCTTATATAAGTTGACGACGGTAAGGATGGCACTATTTGGAGTTTATAAATACGGAGTAAATTAGTTATATAATAACAAAAATGTTATTTTATATTACTAATAAAATATATATACGTCGGACATGCATATTTTTTATCGAATTGTTCACCGACGCGTATTTCACAGTAGCTCGTTCTTTTGCATCATATTTACATTCTCATTTCGTGTCTCTTTTTGTTTCATATTCAGGAAAAGAGGTAAAAGTGCAAAATGGTAACAAAATTTTATAAAAAGGGTTGCCTTTATAAAAATGAGTTTACATTTTCTAAATTCATATAATTTAGAAAATGTATACTCCTCATGTTATTCCGTTTTAATTAGAATATTGCTCGCATCGTTTTACGTTGTACAGCGAACACCACTCCGAGCTAGACGCAATAACATTAATATCTCGTACATGAATAATATGACGTTGAACTGTCAAAAAAATTTAGTGTCTTATTTCTAGTCGAATTCATTTCAATTCGGTAAATTAGAAACTTTCTTAATTAAAAATAATTATGCGAGTATTCCTATATTCTAAGAATAATTTCTACAAGGTTAAATCTTAGTGAAACAGACTCGTACATTACTTAATACAGAGAAAAACAATTATATAAATTAATTTGAAATTTTAGGAATTTAAGTACTAGGTACAATCAATTTATTTGAGTGGTAATTACATATGAGCAATTTTGATTAGTAAAAAGTCATTTGAAATTGTATACATTTGAGTATGATGTTGTTCAAGACTTAGCCCTTAGAAGTCAAATAAACGAAGATCTCTGAAATATAATACGAAAATACTGTTTCTTTTTTCAGTGACTAGAGAGCACCTTAAATTATCACTTAAGCACGTATTTCAATTTGCATTCTGTATTTTGGTTTGATATTCGCGTGTATTTCCCCAAATTTAGATATAAAATAGATATTTGAATTAGGTTTTAAAACTTTAAAATTGTGTCCGTTTTCATTTAATGACCTGGTTCCTTTAAAACAAAATCGTGATTAATATTGAACTTTGTAACAATAGGTACTAAAATAATCACGACGTTAAATATCAAAGCATGGCCGATTTTTTGATGAAATGAACTGGTTTGTAATAATCGGTAAATTCCATTTAATAAATTTGCTGGCGTTATGGCTAACAATGTAAGTAAAAAAATATTTTGAGAAAATCGCAATCCTCCACAAAGAAGTCACGTTTTGGTCACATACCACCTCAAACATCGCGTGTTAATATTTACATGTTTCTAAGACAATACTTTTAAAATACAAGAATTTATTTTTAAACGTAATCAGAAGCAAATTTTATTTAGCTAAGCATCCCAGAACCTTGTTTATTTATCGTGACCGTGATATACCTTTTTAATTTCAAGTTTTTTCAAACCAATTTTAAGTTCATTCCTTTCTCTCTCATAGGAAGGAAAAGGATAGCAACGTAGATGTGGCAGACAAGTAAAAATTTAAGTTGATCACAGTTTTTTTTATTCGAGATATTTAATGATTCATTCATTAAGTACAAATACGTTTATTAAGTAAAATACATACACTGTACAGTACTACATACATACACATTCTTTCGGTTAATTCAGAAATGCGGTGTGGCAATTTTCAAGTAATGACCAATATATATTAAATAAATCGTTGAAAACATTTATAATTTTAGTTTACCAACATTAAACGTAAGAAACTTTATTTTGCCTGTAAACGCAAAATTCCATGTTGCATGTGTACAAGGTAGGAGCATTTCCCATGGGCCGCGTTTTTGGGCGACTTGTAAGAGTTCCTCATGAATATATATCGATATCAGAAAATATTCTTTGAAGATTCTAGAAGTACTTCTGCAATAAGTCTTTGTTATTGACATACTATTTATTTATGTTTATTGTCATATACTCTATTATAACTAACCAATGACTTAAATTCAGACAGTTTAAAAAAACATCAGACAATTTTAATCATGCATCAAAATGCTTCTAGTAAAAGTGTTCGTTATATTTTTTGACATTCATTTAAACCTAAAATTTTTAACATATGTCTAAACGTCAACGTGATATGAAGCTGTCCTTTTTAGAATCATAATGAGAGAGCAAGACATTGCATTCAGATATAGAATATGTTACTTCGGATCCAAGAACCATAATGATTATGTTTTTAATCGGAAAACCATAAAGAAAATGTAAAAAATGTTTAGATAATTGCATTGCGAATTTCGCTTCTATCCCAATGTGATACGGTGACTGTAAGCTAAGAATTTCTTAGTTTTAATTATGAAATAGAAATGTATAAATATTGGCTATGTGTATATTTTCTACCTTAAGTGCTACGATTAAAGGTGTCTTATTGACTGCACTGTAACAGTTAATTTTCTTCATTTGCAAATTAGTATGTTCTTAAAAGCGATTTCTGGATAAGCAAGCCTATGTTATTTTTACAGTGAGTAATGTATTTGGGTTTTGATGTTAATTTTATAGATATTTAAAGTTGGCAGACTACTAGAAACTTTGTTATTTTTCATTTAAATCATCTGTACCGTTATATAAGACACAACAAATATTTTTTTGGGTATGATAGTTGTGGTGGGCTTGAAAGAAAATTATAAAGTATATTTTCTAAGATGTGCCTAGTTAAGGATACCGGCATATAGGCGTAATTATGAGTGATAACAATGTTAAATTATATCCAATGTAATGATGATAGGTATTATTTTGCAACTACCTACATTGTGTGAAGTTTTCTGACCAAATGATCTGATTGTGTGACAGAGACACAAGAATCGAACGAATTTAATGATAAGTTTATTTATGTGAAACAGAATGATAAGTTTATGTGTGAGTGTTAGTGATCATATTCCTATTAAAAAATACAACTTTAGGGTGGCCGCACATTTGGCAAGCTTTTTATTGTTTGTTAATTTTAGTTCACGCTTGAGATCACACGTGTTTTGGTTCATGCATTATGTAAATAGTTTTAAATGCTAACTTGTTTATGACGAAATTTAACGGTGAAAATATGTTCTCCGTTCTTTTAGCAATTGAACACCAATCTTCCAGATTTTAATGTACAGATACAATATAACCAATGTTGTTTGTAACTAGTCCTTTTATATAAGTATCGAGAAGTTACCCTACTGGGAACATAATTGTTAATGAAAATAATCATTGTTTAAAAATTAGTCACTCAACTTATGACTATAGGCAATAATGTTATATCTTCATCACTCATAAGTTAGATTCAAAGAATATTTTCAAAAAAAAAAGTGAAAAAAAAAACTAAAAATTATGCTTTTTTTAAACTAAGCTGGTTATTTATTAAAATAAGTAAATCTTCGAAAGTCAAATGAAGTTTTATTTCTTTGGGTTCTTCCATTTATTGGACCTTGAATTTTAAATTGAATTTCTTTGTACATTTGCACTCAGTAATTGTTTTTTGTAAGTTAATTTTAATTATAACCATTTACGTATACTTACATCAATAAATAAAATTCTTAAATGAGGGTAGCTACGAGAGCTAACTTGTACAATAAGAAGAGCTAATATATCAAACAAACTTCCAAGCTTATTGCTTTTTAAGCGTTGGAGAACATTTAAGGAAATGTTAAGGTTTTTGAAATATCGTGTGGATCCTCGTATTCGGTAAGTACAGACGTTAGGAATTAATTTTTTTGACCCAATATTTGCTACTGCACTTTACCCTCATATGCATAGAAACTAGGATTTGGAAATATGGGTTTCAGTATTTTTTTGGGAGTTTAAAACGTCAATGTTATTTATATAATGAAATATATTATCATCACACAATCATATCGTTTACACTGGTAGCTGCCTTATCCTATTATATACAAACACTATAAATAAAGCCTTAATTAGTAAGCTACCTTGATATCATTCACAAAAGTCTTATGTGAAAGTTTCAAAACTCAACTTATTCTGCAGGGAATAAAGTTGATAGCAGAACAAAATTACTTTCACCATTTATTCTTAAGTAACTTGAGTCAAATATATAACATTATCGCTTAAGCTAAAAAAATATACATTCAATATGAAAAATTTAGGTAAATATGTATATATATATGGGTGTGTGTGTTTAACAGTTATACCTACTTATGGCATAAATATAAAAAATTAAAAAAGTATATTTTATGTAAATTTAATTACGTAACTTCTTACACTCGTAAATAGACAAAAATGATTTTGGATATCTACTTTCACTTTGCAATTTATTCTATATAAATAAATAGATACGAATTAAGAATAAATAAAATTGAGTTTTATTGAAGAACGCTTATGACTAGAGATAATATCCGAAATCATTTTTGTTACAAATTAATTGTCTTATTTATATGGCAACATGAAATGACAAGTCTATCATTATGGTGAGTTATATATGAATTTAAGTATTGCCTTTATTAAAAAATGATAACAATTACTTACGAATGTAGTAATATTAACTTAGGTTCATTCATAACGTAGAATAATTAAAATAAATTTCAATAGTTATGGAGATTCTTGTGTGGAAACAAAATTAAATTCTCCATTTTCTCCGTGTCATGAGTTGCTTCAGGGACGTGTTTATTTGTTAATCATATATAACGACATTTCAGATATTATTCGAAGCCTTATGTTCTTTGGAATATGGTTCAAATACCTATCGTCAAATTTCACAGATATTTGGAATTGTGTACTAATTTCATAGAAGTCAATCTGTATTAATATGTGCGAAGGCATTGTCCAGGATTTCACCTTTGGTTATAAAATAAACTTTATTGAAATAATGCCAATGAAGTAATACTGTATTACATTACCTAGATAGGCAATAACAAGGAACCATTACTGCTTTTTGGTTAGTTTCCCTGCTTATTAGATAAGGTAGCATTAAAATGGCAACACATGGAAAGAAATGACATGAGGCATATGTATTATTGCCAATGTACCTAATAATATCTATTTGTTGATAGTTGAGTATTTCATTAGACTAAACATTGACGCAGTATTTTTTACAACAAAGAAGTATTTACTATGTTAAACCTACTTGGTTTCTTTCCATAGACTGAATGTCTAGGTTGTGTTATCGAATATCAGTTTTAATTAGTTAATTGGTACTGAAATACTCGTTTTAAAAATATAAACGTAATTAAAATATGAGTGTCACTCGTGACATACTTTTTCTTTTTAGCCTTCGAGAAAAAGTGGTGTGTGAAAAGTTTGACGTCTGTCAGTTTGCCAGTGTCTATGCGTCTGTGACATCGATGTACATTTTGATGTTATTTTTTTCAATTCAAACACATGTAGTAGTCGGTATAGTTTGAAATTTCACAGGAAATTCATGTTATGATTTAGTCTAATCAAATGACAAGTAATTTTAGAAATTGCTAACTAGTGAGTTATTAATTTCTTTGCTTATGCTGGGTTTCAATAATCTACTGATGGTTTTCACGACGTGTTCAATTTTGCATACATTTTTACAATACATAGTAAGCAAAACCATCTGATTATAGCTTATTGACCACAATTATTAACTAGGCCAATATTAATAAGCAAAATAAACTGTCTAGGGGTGTATTATGAACTCTTTATTTTCATTATGTCTAATGTGAGTTTTTTGCTTCATCATGAACTTTATGCCGTTACTAATTAAGTACATTTTATTGCAATATTAGATGTAGCCAGAAGCCGTTCCCGTTAACAGGATGGCAATTAAAGTTTACAATACACTACCTGGGCACTGTAAAGTTAAATTTTACGCAAAAGGACTTTAATAATTTAAGCTACTATTAAGAGGCGGCTCCCTAAAATCTCCAATCCAGCTATTTACAAACTAACTCTTTTAAAACACCAACTACATATAGAAATCTATAGTGGCATCTTCAAGCTTCATCCAGTTATAATTTTGTTAATAAAGTATTGAAATACTGCTTACCCAGACACGTACGTAAAAAATCTATTAAAAGTATTTTTATGTGTAAAGATCGAGAAAGTTATAAGAAATACGTAATATTCTCATTAAAAAGCACAATTTTGAAAAGAAGGAAGTGTCGTATATTATCCAATTAAAAGTATGTTTAAGCTTGATACAAATTTTAACTTGTGTGGGATTGAGTACACTATTTTATAAATAACTCGTATATACGGAAGCCGCCTCTTAATAAAAGGTTAAATGTAGTTAACATCGCCTTTGGGCCGTTGTAGTTTATAGTTTGGCCTTAAACATCTTTATTCTGCTTAGATACTTTTAACTGTATATGTTGGATCTTTGCTTATTAATAATAGCGGTAAAATAAAAAATTAACAGCAAATAGACGTTTAAAGAATCAATAACATTAGTTAGTGACGCCATTTTTAAACTTTAAAAACCAACGGTTTTCTTAGGAACTTACTACACGTGGTTGGTTTCAACCACATCTTCTCCTTTCTTCTGCCGTTTTTTGCCCTCCAGATCTGCGTAAATGTCTTCTAGGCTTCTCATCTTGGTCTCTGGGACGCAGAAGATGAGGTAGAATACGTTGGAGAGACAGATGATGCTGAACATCCAGAAGGTGGAGTGGTAGCCGATCCAGGCGTTGAGAGGGGAGAAAAGCTTTAGCAGAGCGAAGTCTGTGGCTAAAGATATAGCCATGATGAGTGTGGCGACGGTTCCTCGAAGCTGAATGGAAAAGAAAATATTGTAAAACGTATACTTAATTATTTTTTATAAGAGAGCACATATTTTCACAACCACTAAATATAACATTGTCTCTATGTTAACTTTCTAGATCAGCTAGCTCCAAACTACGCCAAAGTTTGTAATTTAGTTTTTTAATAATTGAAATGCAAAAAAGCGTAAGTTTGCTTAGGTCGCGCACTTTGCGACTATTCTAGTCTAGAAATATAGTAAAGGGCAGAAAAATTAAAACTGGTTTGGCCCTTGAAAAATCATTATGGCCCGAAGCCTGCAAAGTTTGGAGACCTATATTCCAGATTACAAGAATAGGTAGTCATGACATTTTTGAATAGCATGTCAGTAAGATTTTCCATACAAAATTACCAATATTATCTTTTGTATTTTTTAGCTTATATTGAAGGTTTTCCCTGTTTTTTTATACTTTTAAAGCGCCCTGAATTAGACCGAACAAAACAAAATAAACATTATTCCAATCTGTCAAGCCGTTTTTCAGTTTTATTGTCACATACAAACAGGAAAAAACAAAGAAATATTATTTTTATGTATACAATTGATGCGTGTCTTGTTCTGTGTCTTTTCTGTTATTGCTCTAATATATTGATATAAAGACTATTACAATTATTACAGCAGTTTCATAAAAAATTGCCTGTAGAATGAATGAAGCTAATTATCACCTTAAATATAGGTTTAAAAATGTATTCTTCTCACCTGGAAGTTGAACATCTCGGTCATGATGACGAAGGGCAGCGGCTGCAGGCCTGACGCGTCCGCGAAGATGCAGACGCAGAGCGCGGCGATGGGCACCCAGCCGGGCATGAACACGCCCACGCTTTGCAGGTAGAACCACACGCCTAGCAGGCACATGCTGAATCCCGCCACCACGCTCGTCACCGCCAGTAGAGGCTACGGAACCAATGGGACAACGTCAACTCAGCTGTTTATGAAAATTGGCTACTTAAGTTAGGCGAATGCTTTTGACAAATCGCTTTTATATGAAGGTTGATTTTCGAATGAAAATGAGGACGTTAATATAGCTAGCGCTAGGTTTTAACAATCTGTGATTTATTTATTTACGAGGCCATTTTGACGTATTATTATAGGTAGGTACATGTGAAAAAATTCAAATTCACATATCGAACGGATAGAATCAAAACACAAAATCAGAGAGCTCTTTCAATACTTAAGTACTAAATTGTTTAAATCGACAATTTTAAAACCATCGACCGCTTTGACGATTACTTTGGCTTTGGAGAAGAAGCGGTGCAAGACAATCCTCAGCTTTCTAATATTTGTAATGATATTTACAAATCATTCACGCCATTACGTGTCAATATTTTTTATTTTTTTATTTATGATGAATCGTTATTAAGCAACTTACAGTCACGCTAATAGTAAGATTTCTAGCACAATTTCGCTTTTATCGAAGTTTTAAATACTCAAAAGCTTTATTAAAATTTGTATCAACACACATCTAATAATTATAGTTAGCGTTTTGCTGGCATAAAAAATATTTACTAATACTTTCATAAAAGACACGCCGCTGTCGTTTACATACAATTTGACAGCCAACGATATATATATATATATATAAGAAAACATTAGAGCTTTTTTGTTATGTCTGCTAAAAGTAAAAGCTCCGACTGTAAACTCGACTGGAGTACCTTAAAACAGTCTTAATTAGTGTGAGAACTTTGGAAAAAGTGCCTCGACTATGTCGAAAACATCGTATCAACTACTTTATTCATTCAGTGTTGATTGGTGAGTAATTAAACAAATTAACAGACTGTATACAGATTGTTCTAGACCATTCTTTGAGAATCATCACTTAATTGCAGGACAAACTACGGTGTTTTGCGCTGCGTTTGCTATTTATATACACCTACCTACTTATATAAAATTGAAAAGGTATCGAAATACTATTTCCTAGTGCTGAAGATCGAGAAGGTATAATTCAAACAATGTTAACTCGATAATGGTGATTCCCCGCCGAAACTAGCGTCACGGGAGACTAAATTTAATATTTATGTTTGATATATTAATTACACCTAAGTCTGTTTTTACACGGTCTTTTTGTACACGGTTTTGATATAACACGGTTTGAAAATTGAATATGTAACTGATGACGACAGCAATTAAATTTATGTTGTTGTATTTATGATTATCACTTATTCTATTTTATTTTATTTTTTACCTTAAAAATTGAATAACCTATTCTTTTCGTTCACAACATAGTTTTTTAGTTCCTGAACTTGCCATACATTTAATTTATATTACTTTTAAGATTAGAGTGCATATCTTTTTTATCATTAATTACTATGCTTGTGAAAATAAGCATTATATATTTGATTTAATAAAATAAACATGAATTCTTGTTCTTAAAAATTCTTGTTTTTCTCTAATTTTAATAGGTTTTAGAGATTAGGAACAAATCACCCATTTTTGTATAAGATCAATGTCTTTTTTTACACGGCTTCTTCTGGAACCAATCTACCGTGTAAAAACAGACTTAGGTGTACACAAATCTGGAATTCGTCAGATGCATAGCTTAAGATTTAATAAAGATATTATATTGGCCTGTCATCATTCTAAAAAGTAGGCAGCGCTAAAAGTGGTAGGTTTTGCACTTTCGATATCTACTAGTTGGAAAGATTACAGGCGAGTGTAATACTGGCTTCATATAATCTTAAGATACATGTCTCTACAATTCTACTACTTAATTATAATATTTTCAAATAAATAGAAAATATTGAAATAAAACTACCCCGGCACTGATTGCGGCAAGGGAAACGACAAATTACCTATGTGGGGTTTGCTTACGTCAAATATGGGTATTTGTTGAGGATTTCCAACGATTTATATAATTATACTATCAACCTACAAGTAGAAAAGTATGCAGATATAATTTGATTTTTATTATAGGATCTATGAACGCCCATTTTCTAACAAACACCAATTTTATCTAGACCAGTATACCTAGTGTGAGTTTTAATCGTATCGAGACTTCGATCATCGTTGTGTTCAGCTGATTATCTTATATATAAAAAAAATGTTTCTAAAACTTCATAACAGAGGCGCTGCTGTCGCTTCCATACAATCTGACAGTTGACGACAATGTATACACTGTATACTAACCGCGACCTGCTACATTAGATAAATTTATAAAAACTTTAATGTGCTTACCTTTCTTCCCGCTCTGTCCACGAGTTGACAAGCCAAAAATGACCCAAAGATCTGAACAGCAGCAAGCAGAATGGACTGCTTGTTTGGTGATAGAGAAATGCTCGTGTTAGGATCTTTGCCAGCTTCAGCGAAGATGTGGCTGGCGTAGACGAGCACAGCGATGCATCCGCAGAACTCCCTGGTGAGGTTCACTATGAGAGCCACCCAGAATGCCTTTACTGATGTCTTGTCGGAGACTAGAAAGAGAAATTTTATATGAAAGTTTAAAAATGTGGTTTTTTTACCATATTTGACTTCTTTTCAGGCAGAAAGAAGTCGTTCTTCCTTAACATATTGATATTATGAGTAAGGAAATACCATAAAAAGCAAAATCCTAATAAAAATGTTTACACCATTCAAAATATAATTTTAGGTACGACTTGTGTTTTAGTACGTATCCCAATGGTCTCTTTCGTATCAATAAGTAGATGTCAGTAAGATATATAATATATTTCTAAGATCTTGTTTAAGTTTTATCGAAGAAGAAATATTACCAGCTACCAAACGAATTTTTGTAGATTTTAATACGCACTTTGAGTATTTAAGCAAATCTTTGACTTTGAAATTTAACAGTGTTAACTAGGTGCCAAGGAGCGAGGCACGCGGAAGTTGCTGTCTGCTGTGAGCGAGAGGTCAAGTCAATCTTGAAAATATTAAAGGTTTGTGTACATATGACGTAATGACGCTGAAGGGTAAATACATTTTAATTTCAGTATTACTTTTAAACGGAGAAAGACAGATGACTTTATTTAAAGATATAAAATTGTGAATTTTTATTTTGGTAGGATTAATTTAACGCGCATTACACAAGAAGCGTATTAAAATAAGCCAAAAGTGCTTGGACCGTCTTATTGTCAACAAACTTGACATCTTAAAAGTAATTTTCTCCATTTCATATTGAATTGGAATGAAAGAGTGGCAAATAACTTAATTTTATTTTAAGGAAATGCCAGCAGGCTTCTAATAGGTAAACGCCTCTAATATGAACCTAGAATAAATGTCTATGCTAGTCTATGGTATATTTAAAGTTATGTAAATTTAAGTTTACAGGCGAGGAAAGGTTTAAATGTAAGTATTATTTTTCGATAACGTAATGAGAAAATGGGAGTGACAGTTTTTTGTCATCAAGAAGTATTGAGAGATATCTACCCTATTTAAGGTGCAACCGTTCAGGATACACTATCATATATATATATATATATACCCACGATTCCTTCCTGTGGATGTCGAAAAATAACAACATGTACACATCGTAGGTGGGTAGGTTATATGACTTCACTTGAATATTTATTCGTTTAAGGATTTAAATCATGTTAGTAAATAACTCTATTATCAAAAAAGGTTTTAGTGAGTGACAGGTGACATATGCTTCAGCGGACTTTTTTATAACTTTTAAACGAAAATAATCCTGGTATAGATACGGCCTATATAACAAGAATATTTTTTCCGGTTTTTACAACATTTTTCATTGATGCTCAGCTGTTATTGGTCGTATCGTAATGTCATAGATTAATGGAATAGATTATCTTAAAAAAAGAATTTTTCAATTTGAATCAGTAGTTCTTGAGGTTAGCGTGTTCAACCAAAAAATCTTCAGCTTTATACGTTGTATATAGTAGATTTGTCAGGAAGCTGACATATGCGCATCTAAAATACCAATACTTCTCTACAGAGGCGCTGCTGTCATTTGCATAATTCGACAGCTGACGACAAACACGAGCAAGACGGTTCAAGCCGATTGAAAGTTCCAAAGGTAGAACAGAAGTTTAATAATTCAGTAAGCCTACAAACACATTTGCGCTATCCCCGAAGATATTTGCAACTCGAGTAAGTTTTATAACTGAAACAACAATCTTCTACTGTCACTATGCTACTAATAATAATTTCTACAGATCACTCAAAGTCAATTGGAGAGCATACGCGGCCTTTAATTGAGGTAATGCCCATTCTTCTCGACCAATCAAGGAAGCACGCTTAGAAGCTCTTCCTCCACACGTGATCAAAACAAATATAAACAAAGATCAATCAGCAAGACTGCTTGACCGAAATTGACTTGCGACCGCCGTTTGACACTCTAGTAGAAGCAAATTATGAAAATAAATTGCCAATAAAGGAGTTTAAATATCAAGGGCGATGTCGGGAAACAATTGTAATAAATTACAATTGCGACAACAAACAGGTTTCTCTTTGTAATTTTTTAAGACGCCATCCAATAATGATTCATGATAACAATGGTTTGAACAATGTAATACATATTTAAAATATTATTACAAATGGAGCTACTTTTAGTCTTTCACAAGTTTTTGTGAAAGTGGCTTCCTATATCAAATGATTTACGTACTTTAAATCTTTAAATAACAGCACAATAACCTATAAAATATACATAAAGAACAATAACTACCTGTACAAGTGCAACCTACAAATATGCCGTTAAAATTATTATTGTAATGGCAGATATTTATGATGATAACATAATAATATTTCATACTAGTCTAGCCTAAATTAAACACCATTAACAGAGTGTGCTATACACACTAGATAAAGGAGAAATATTTATATTACTATGTATATAAATATCCATGACTAATGAAGATATATATATATTTGTTTTTTGTTTGAATGACTAATGCGATTCGCCTCTGGAGAGTTTCTAATCGATCACCTTTACGGAGGCATCACCTCCAGGGGAGGTGTCCCGCAGTTTTTTAAACTCCCCAGGTCGCTCGAATTATTAGGGAGTGACAAACCTGAGGGTAATTTCATATATTTTTTCACATAAAAATATCTGTCCCTACCGTTACTGCGGTATTCCAGTTTGGGACCTCTGGCTAAGTAGACAGAGCTACTAATCACTTGACTTTGAAAATTGCCTATATAGACCTCTAGCAATAAATCGATAAAAACTGCTTTTATTAAAGAAATATAAACAAGATTACTGTTTTCGAGTGATGTGTGAGACAGTCGGACATCTAACAACTGTTGTTACTGCTTCTGTTGCTATAATATAATCCCAAAATTAATTGTTTTTTATTATTATATTCAAACTTCATTTTGTTAGAATTGTGGCGTTTAATAAGAAGGAAACGTTCCAAGATACTTATGCATAGCGATACATTGTTGTGCTCTTGACAAAACGTGTTCAAATAAGTATACTTCGGTACTGAGTACATAACATAAAATATTTCACCAAATGTGAAAGAAAAATTATCAAACTTCCCAGTAAACAGGAAGGATAACATCTAAATCAAGCCACAACGCCACAAAAAGTGATTTACCTACACATTAACGTCATATTGAATCAATACCAAATTGCTGTGGCAATTTGGGTTCTTCGAAGATTTGCCTAGACGTTTGCGATCCGGAATAATCTGGGGTCTGGGTTTAAGTACGGCTTAAACTACGCTTAAACCCACATCTTCAAGTTCGATAAGGTTTCAAATTAATCAAAATCAGCCGTCATTTTTGAATTCATAATGGTAATTACTTTTGCGCCCCATAGGCCACTTCGACCAGTATTAATCTTTTGTGGCAGCTCTTTAAAGTTCACTGCTTAGCCCCGTTAATTCCAGAAATTTCCAGATTCTTTGGGCTCTATATGTTGAACTTCCTCAGGATGCATTGAGTGCTTCCCTAGGTAAATGCTTCGTTTATGAATTAAAAGACCGCGGGCGCAGGAAAACGTGCATTGCAGTAATACGTAATACATTCCACTTAAAATTAGATTTATCGTGTGTATTACAAGTAAATCAGCATACAATATATCATTTGGTCCACAAGTGTTGTCTATTATATATTCATTGAAGCAAATTTTACTAGCTAGGATAATTTGGAAAAATTGCTTAAGGGACATACGTATTACGTATATCCCTTTCATACATCATGGATTCCTTCAAGAGTCGTGATAAGGCACTTTTTGGCCTAGCAAGGTAGACGTGGCTAGGGCAATATGTCGCTGTACTAGCTATATTTGTATATGGACTACTCTTATTACTGAACATCAGGCGATACCGAGACATTTGTTTTCGATTTATTTTTTTAAAGCCATCATACAGAATTAGATAATATTTTTGTTGTTGTAAAATACATCACAGTTATAATTCGCAAGAAAGGAGGAAATCTTGATGTTACCTTCTTATACGAGCTCATTGAAATTTAGTAGATAAGTAATGCTAATTGGACGTGAGAGATGTTTACGCAATTTATAAAGAAAGAGTCGTTTGCCTTACGGTATTGAAATTATTGAGAATTGTGTAAAATAGGAATAGATTACTTTTTAAAGAGCTCCAGAGTCTTCGTTCGGTGATTCCTGAGCATTTCAGCAGAGAAGACAGAGACGGTCTCATCAACTTTAGCCAATTCTACTTCTTAAATATTAGAAATTGGAGTAGCATTACCTATTAGGTTTGCGAATAAAATATTAAGTATGTACTTACAAAGCAGTTTGGGCGAGAATTTGGGTTCGCTCGTAGTCTGCTCAATGATCAGCCGGTCGACTTCTTCACTGATGAGTTTGTCGTTCTCTGGCAGAGAGCGTAACCAGGCGAGGACTTTGGCAGTTTCCTGGAAGAAGTAGTCCTTTTTAATTCGCTTGCAAGGTATGATACGGTAGAACTATTGCTTTTTCTATACATATAGCTGTGTTTTGATTTGAATTCAAAGAACATATTATTATTATAAGGTTTTTGTTAGGCTATTTGACTCTTTATGTAATATATGAAGATCTATTAAACTTTTTTCAGTTCATAATGCCGATATCGCCTCAGTAATTTTTATGAAATGCATTGGGCACTATTTCGATGCACTCGGAAAAAGATAAGTCAAATTCAAAGGTAAAATATCTTTATTAAAATTGTTTGGATTACTAAGTTCGTTTAAATCGTGATAATCGGGAATATGTATGGGAAATTAATAAGTACAATTGAAGTCACTATTTCTAGTGTCATCCACACTAGTAATAGTGACAATCTTAAGTGGGTATTAACCGGGTTAAGCAAATCGTCCCTGTTTTAAATTAATTATTCAAATTCGAACAAGCGGCGCAAGAAACTCCCAGCCTTTAGTATTTGTAATGACATTTACAAATTACCTACGTCATTATGTGTTAGTATTACAAACATACTTTTTTGTTTTACAGTTCGATATATTACTTAGTTTTGTATCGCCGTTTTTAATAACGTTGACGTCATTTGAAGTTTATAAAATAGTGAATTTTAAGCATTTTTGCTATATTTCAACGCATTATAAAAGCATCCCGATTTGAATAAGTCATAAGTGTGTGGATTAATAAGTACCAACTAACTTGTTATTCTTAAAAGTCATTATATCCTTTTTATATTGAATTTCATTGAAATTTAGTGAATTTTCTCCATAAAAAAAACTGTTTGTTGAAAGTTTTCTTAGTTAGTCTTTTTATTCCCACAATAATGTTACTATAAAGAAACATTTTTTATCCCGTTTATAATCTAAGTCTAATGTTCATATCTAAATATGAAAGATTAAAAATAATATAAAGCATAGCAAATGACTTGACACTGTCTTATGATAAGCAGGAGGAGTCCATATGCGGAGTCCTTCACCTTGCCGGCCCGAAAGTGCCTCTTTTGAAGGAACCTCTCACCTCTTTTGAAAGTACGAAGAATAAAAATAAATTTTTATTTCATTGTTGTACAACATAATATGATTTAATGTTAGGTTTTTTAATCAAAGGATTAAATACTAAAGAAATAAGGTTGATTATTAAAATATTAACCACTACGTTTGTGTAGCCATTCATACGCAACGTCTCTTTGTCCTATTGAAATGATGTGGACAAGTCACGTGAATATTTACTAAGTTTCTAAATTAACACTATTTTATTTGGGTTAGTAGGTGTTAACAAGGCAGAGCATGGGATTACCGGAATCGTATGTTAGTTTTTGAACGTTACAACATTTCAACGTTTACATCTATATTAATACTACGCGTCTACTTTGCGAAAAAGAGGTTTAGTGACTCTTTCTCTGTCGCACAGCTAGAGCGTGGAACTTCTTACCGGCGGACGTATTCCCTTCATATAAGGTTTCCTTTAAAAGAGGCATGCAAAAGCACTAGCTATCTTCACATATGGACTCTTCTACTGCTTATCATTAGCTGGTGTTGAGTCATTTGCTGAGCATTTTATAAACAAAAATGTAGAGCAATATTTTTCGCCTCAAATTTTTTATTGTTACGTTTTTGATGACTGTGAGACTCATTTTGAGACTCAAAAAGGAAATGATAATGTCCTTATATTTTCGAATATTAGATAAGATATGACATTGACAGTCATAACTGTGTTATATTGATGTCAATAAGAAAATATGTTTAACAAAAATTTGCCCATTTCGAACGTATAACATAAAATTCCAATTCCATACAGTAAAATTTAAATTAGCTCTTATTAATTTGTGTTGTAATGAGACGGTTGTCCGTGATTATTTAAAAAAGTTTATCTGAAACTAAAATTTAATGGAGTTTCGGTTGTAACATAAACTTTTGAGATGATAAACATTATAAGCTAGATCATTGCATGCATTTTGGTATTTTGAAGTACTTCAGACTGGCTTGACAGTCCACAATATATTACTAATATAAAAGCAACTGCATAGAATAAATAAATTTATTTCAGATAAAAATTCATATCATACTTAATGAGGTATTGATTACAAATAAATTGACTTTGGTAATCACAAATGAACAAAGATAAGTTTTCAGTACTTTGGGAAAGATTAATTTAACAGCATGTACTTGCGTGCGTCTTAGAAGACCCACGAAACCAATTATTTGAGCTGTTGTTTACATGTAGTGTCTCTAATCTATGTTTCAAAAAGGACTGAAGACTTGAGATTTCCCAACACTATAAGCCCGATCCTTAAGACATTTTAAATGTAAATAGTTTACATTCTTCTTTCTTATTTAGTTTTACTATATAGACAAAGAAAATGGATACCATTAATTTAAAATTAAGAATATGCAAAAAATTAAGAATAAAAAAGATATTACTTTAATTTGTTTATATTTAAAATCTGATGATTCTTTCCAGGTAAATATGTACACACTTAAATTTAAATTAAGAATGTTCTCTTCTACACATTCTGTTGTTTCATTAACGGACACCCATAGATATAATCTGTGGATTCTTACTTTCAAAGTCTTTCTAGTCTTTTGTTACTTACAATTTATACAAATAGATTCTTACCTGATTTTTTCCGCACTTGATAAGGTAAGATGGCGTTTCGGGCAACCTCAGCAGAATGCAGAAGTGGACTATGGGAATGGCTAGCAGTATCCACAGCACAGTGTTGAAGGGAAGAAGATCCCCAAGGACGAACACTAAGAGATTTCCAGCGGTCTGTAACAATAGGGTATTTGACAATTTTTTATTTCATAAATAAAAAGTATGTTAATAATAAAGCAATACTGCAGAAGCAACCGTATATTTGCAATCAATATTTTCTTAGATACATTAATATGTTTGGGATGCTGTTATAATTCGCTCACAAACTCTCCATAAAAATCTTAGCTTGTGCCGTCACAGGCAAGGAAGTGGCTACCAAATATTATTGGCGCATAGACAACATTAATGATAATATGTTTGTCATTTATGTGTTTATATATATAGTTATTTTTAAGTTTAATCTCGGTAATCTATGTAAATAATAGTATGAATGTTTTAACGAATGGATGATTTGATCTTTAATATTTATTTCGACATTTCTTTATAATTTCTACAGAACTTAATTCGAGAAAAATACGAATAAAATGTACTTTTTATAAAGTAAATTTTATTTAGAATATCCCATATTTAAAAAAAAATTACACATAGACAACATCCTTATAGACATGAGATATATTTTCAATCTATTTTAGCCGTTTGGACCAAACGCACACCATCACTGATCTTAACTCAGTAAATTTATTTCATGAGAAGAAAATTTGAACTGGTATTTATCTAATAGTCATGGAAAATAATCTGATTGCGATCTACAATCAAATCTACATTAGATTTGAGTGGATTTCAATTTTGTCAAGCGATTATGAAACTTATGTCTGTCGACAATTTTGTAGCATCTTACAGTTAAATTAATTGAAGACTTAGGTTGGGATTACCATGTACAAAGAATTCTTTGTTGTACGTTCCCCGAAAATTATTAAATGTTTCAATTCAAGTTTTTGCAATAGATTACTGAGATAGCTTTTTGCTGATTATTCCACGAAGTTTATACTTTATTTGTGTACTTCAAGGAAAACAAATTATTTGTTTTGGAAGACGTTCGTGTTCTTGTGTCTGTCTATTACTTTTTTTTTACGAGGAGGAATCCATTTACGGACCTACCCACCACTGCGCGACGGGCGTGTGTGGGCCTCACTCAGTACCTCACTAGAGCGGCATTATACCCACTAAAACTCCCCGGTAACTCCATTGCCCTTCACGGGGGTAGCCTGAGTTCTGCACGAGCAATTCACCAGGTCAATGTCTGTCTATTACCTAAGTGGGGGTAGGGTCAATATTTTTTTTTATCTGAAGCTCCTCTGTGTTCGATAGGTACGTTAAGTCATTGGTCCTGGTTGTCACGGCAACTGATTTGACCCACCATCCCGTTTAAGGCCAGCGTGGTGATATCATGGCACAAACTTGTATCTCCCGTACTCCTTGCAGTCTTAATAAGAATACGATGGAAGTGATTACTGACTGCATATGGTTAGCTGAAAGCGTTATGAGTGATCATGAGGAATGTGGTTGTGGTTCGCTTCTATCTTCGGCCTTATCTTCACTTATCTTCAGGTGAGATAAAGACCAAGAGTTACCCGATTAAGAGTTCAAAAGTATTATTTTTATTGTAATCTGGCCTGCTGATGAAATGAAACGAAAACAAAATATGCTCATTGAGGAATGCCTCAATATTTTCTGGTTAGTTACGTATTTAAATTAATAAGTAAGTAGTAATAAAAACCTCTATAAGCGAGAATAAACAAAACTACAAAAATAAATTGTTTTGAAAAAACACGACTACCAAGTGTTACAAGACAAACCCCATATGAAAGGCTTTCTGACATATCAAATCAGGATCAAAAGTGAACGTGTTACGTTACAGATCAATTGTTTTCGATTATCTTAAGAATGTTCTTGGCAAGTCTAAATGAAAGGTTAAATATCAAAGAATCGACATTTCATCGATTCGTTCATCTCATTCGAGTATCAGATAGAATATAGGGTTAATCGAAACACATTTTACCAATTTTTGACATTTTTTTACTGTTTTTAGTTTGCTATATAGAGATGGAGAGGTAGAGTGGAAGAGGTACAAAGATGGATTTCTATAAGGTTATCGCTGTAAGCTCCCTTTTGAATTATACGCACGGAACGGAGAGGCATTGGTTTTTTAATAGATAACAAGAAAAATCTAGAATAAATTCCTACACAAAAACATTTACGTTTGGTTGCTATGTTTATCATTCCTGTTTCTTTATACGTTATTACGATAAAAAAAAAACTCCAAAACATTATTTATATTTTAATGATTAAAACTATTTCATATTCTGTGGAATGGCCACTGACCCTATCTATAAGAGGTCTCAGGTTCAAATCGATGTTTGTTTATGTAAAGAAAAGATCTTTGTTCTTGAATCATAAACGTAAACATATACTAAATGTTAGTGATAAAGAGTTAAAGTTTGTGAGTTTGTTGGGGGTAATCTCTGTAACTATCGGTTGGAATTTAAAAATTCTTTTGGTGTTGGATAGGCCATTTATCGGCGATGGTTGTAGGCTGTACTGATGGTAGAAAACTAGTTATATTGGTAACTAGCTTCTTACCATCAGTTTACTAGATAAATATAAATATAATTTATAGTCTGACGTATTACGTTCGTAATCATGTCTATTACTTATCTTACCAAGTGGCCGTTTATGTTTGAGAGGTTGATATTGATTTATTATATCTTATGTTATCAGGGCTTTGACTTTTCATTGCATTTTCACCCTTTGGGATCTTACGTGGCTGTACAATAGCTAAATATAATTATATGATAGATAATATTTGTTATATCCGATTTTTAAATAACATATTTTTTGACTCTGCCAAAATCGATCCTAAGAAATGCAGTATGACGTCACGCCGTGCTAGTTTGTATTCGTCGCGGAGCAACTGTGCTCGATGGCTATATTAGAGTGAAGGACTTCTTTGACACCTAAAAGCAGCGTTAAAAAACCTTTCTGTATCAATTTGGTGTTAAATGATAATGATATTAACTTTCCAAAATCGAAATCAGTGCACTCGGACTACGAACTATTTGATATGCATCAAAAGAATATGACCCTGCTCAACTAATACATTACTCAACCACGATGTTTTTAAATGAAACTTAAAAATAATAAACAAAATTAAAATACATATTTCGAATTAAGATAAGAACTTACAGTAAATGATACATGTGTATACAAAAAGATGCCAGTCAGCTATCAATGTGATCTTATATTAGGATTTTTTTTTTAACATTTGAGTAATTTGAATGCGATTTTCTTATTACCTTGATTCCAGAATGATAAATGACTCCATTGGCAAAAAGTAAGTACCTATAAAAGCTACCTAATGATAATAATATAACTAATATTCATAAAAAACGGCTAAGCGTAAACCAGCCAGCTGATGCAAGGTCAGAACGAAGTCATTGAACTCGACACGATTTTGCAAGCCAAGTTCAAGATCGTTATTTGATTTGCTATCATATATATGTAAACGTCAAAAGTCGGTGTTTCTATAACAACATACAAAAACAAATATAACTCTTATGTGCTGTGCGGGCTTTTGTTGTGTACCCGCCGAGTTTTCGCTTAACACTAGATTTACCAGACAAGTCATTTAGACTGGTCGTGCAATTTCAATTCAAAATTCCTACTGTATTACACATTTTTTTTTTTCAGAAATGATGTTATGACTTTTGTAGCTATAATTAGAGAGTACGTTTTATAAACTTAATGTTATTTTATATACATTAGTAACAAATATAATTTTTGTTGTTGACATATATTCAAATCGCTGGTATATCTAGTGTTAATTGCATATGCTATTACCTACAACTTTAAGTTTTTGGTAGTGGTAGCTCTTGGCCTTCGTCTCATCTGATGGTAATTGAAGATAAGTACGAAGATGGAAGCGATCAGACGGATACCTCAACCAGAGGAACTGGTTATCTTACCAACAACTGACGGAAGACAACAATGCTGTTAACATTATTGCTATGGTGGCAGACTTAGGTACGATGGTCGTAGCTAGCGAAGTGGACTTAGAAAAACCCCTACCAACAACCAAACCAAGCAGAATATTTCTGCCCTAACTGGGAATTGTAGACCTGCAGATCTGAAGTAGATGGTCGCACCCACTAGACTACAGAGACAGTTAATAGGCGGTTATGTAATTTTATCTTAATACTGACCTGTGAGAATATAACAAAAGTGCCAGTCATGCCTCTTATACTGTCTTCACTGATCTCCTTAACGTAAAGGGGACAGACTACGAAGCCACCGCCGGAGCCGAAGCCGATGAGTGCGCGTGCGCCGATTAGGGCAATCGGATGCGTGCACACGAGTTTCACTGCCCACCCAATCTGTTGATTGACAAAGTCTATTAGTAATTTGAATTTTGGAATGAGATAAGTATTAAAAATGTTGGTAAATTGAGCTTAAGACAAGTTCTATCAGATCCAATTATAGAAGTGATAAGTGGCAACTGTAAAAACTTATTACTTGTCAACTTCCTAATTAAGTTCTATTTATTTGGGTTAAAATCATTTATAATTGCAATCAGTTACTAGATCTGTTTGATGGATTTTTTTTCCATTTTAAACCACCATTTTTCTTGACAGCCAAACATATTTTAATTTACAGCCAAAAATAATGTCTGCAGATTCATACTTATTAGCGAGTTTCCTTTTTTGTTATGAATAATCTTTATAAAACATTTTGAGATTTAAATTTTAAATTTAATGTTCAGCCCACAATTTTAAGCAAGCTCGATACTATAATAGGACAATTTAACTTAGAATTGATGAAGAGTTAACATCTTCCACAGTCTGCTCATCAGTATAGCATCGAAAGACACAATTAAGATATTACAACAATCTTACCTGATGCTTAATTAAAAAAAAAACCGTTCAATTTTACCTGAAAGTTCAACGATACTTTCGGGTAAAATGGAACGGTGACCTCATGAATTTTTTTCTTATTCAGAGCACTGATTTCAATTTAAATTAGACAATTTATTGGGTTCTAATGAAATTCAAATATTTCTTTAGGAAATGTTGGAACACGCTTTAATACACGCTTTAATATAGAATAAAAGAGTGTGGGTGTGAGTAAAAGGGGGAAAAAGGAAAAGGGGGAAAGGGGAATAATAACTTTATTCAGAAGAAAAATCAGATAAGATTTTAAAGAGAAGCTAAATATACTATTTAAAAATCAAACTCCTAATTTTTTGACCCTTTAAAGGGCAAATTAATTTCCAGTCCCTCTGGACGTAAGCTTAAGATTTATAAAATCTATCGTTGCTTATGTCTATCTATGGTTTTACATAGGAAACACATAATTTAAATATGTGATATATATGTCAAAAATAACAGTTTCGTTAGCAAACTTAACAGTAGATGAATTGACTTATATCATAAAGTCAGTCTTTAATTGGCTGATGTACAATAAAGATATATTCTATTCTATTCTATTCTGAAAGTTCTATAAGTACGTACCGCAATAGGCACCGAAGAACAAAGTAAAGCATTCTTCCTTCCAAACTTGTCAGCAGCCACACCGTAGACGAAGACAGCGATTGGTGCAAATATGAACATAATTGACGCCATCCATGACACTTCTTCTTCAGATAACGGTGAGTTGGAAGGAGAGTAGTCTCCCATGAGCAAGGCCTTGTTCGGAGAGATCCATCCCATAGCTGTTCCGTATGCAAGAATTGGCATACACACTGTAAAGAAAGTGATCAGTGAGAAGCTGCTTATATGACAAAGATAGAAATTTAGAACTACTACAAATAATTCACATGTTGTGGATGTCAGAATTTGAATCGTAAATATTGTTTCTCATAAAACCATGGCTTAAATATCTGAGAGTAAATGTCAGATACATTACATCAAAGAGACTGGAAATTATTTTAAATTAATGATTATAATACGTAGTGTGTGACATCCTGTGAAAAGGTGGGATGACGATATTTGAAGGCTTGCTGAAGTGGGCTGGGTCTAGTGGTAAAATAGGTCAACGATGACGGTCGATATTGATTAGAAAATAAATGAAATATACCATATATTTGTTTTATTAAAACTATCTTTTATATTCCAACAAACCTTATTTTATTCAATTCAAAAACCATTTCAGTTACATTCGTATTGTAATCATTATTTCTACTGGCCTAATCAAAATATATTATCTCTCTCGTGTCACAATTTCATGTTTTCTAGATTCAGCTATTTCTAAGCCTTACAGATCTAATTAATTTAATTAAAATTATTTGAGCTTACACTGTCTAGTCTTGAAAATAAATGTTGTATTTTAATCAAGCGATTTGATGTAGAACAAATGAGTTTCCATACAATTCCATTGTTAGACTATTTACTACCAGCTCAGCGTGTAATTTATTTTCAATAAAAGTTTAATGTTCAGTTTAAATAATAAGAATCGGCTGTTATTTTAACTTTAACTATAATTAATTATTATCATAGCGTTTTCCTCAAAAATACCGGTTCTGTCAACCCGTTTTTGACGCTATTATGTATAACCACTCTATATACTTTAACTTAGAAATTATGCCTTTGAGGTCTTTTGAGGGAGGTTGTAGCTGTATTTATTACTCACTAGCTGTGCCCGCGACTTCGTTTGCGTGTATGTCTATGTATGTATGTATGTATGTATAATTTTTACTACAATGACATTTTTATTTAATTATTATTATTTTATTTAACAATTTATCTACACACAGATATTTGTACTATTTTATTTATTTGTATTATTATTGCAAATATTTAATTGTTGCTAAGCTACTTTTATCGTAACATAATGTTGTTTAGTCTAAAGCCTTCCTGAACTATCAAACACAAAGAGAATTTTGAATTAATAGGTTCTCTGATTTAGAAATCCTTAGAAATCATTATTTCCTTTCAGATTTCTGTCTTTAATTTTATTATATATACATCAGTATCATTATTTGTTATGTTAATTCGAATAATATATACGTCAGGCCTTTCGCAGGAATTCTCTAATCCGTTTGAAGAGATTTATTTTCGGTTTTATAGGTCAAACAACATAAACGTGCTTATATTTTTGAACGTAACATTATGTAACAGGTTTATTATAACAAAGGATTATCATTGAAACAGCACTTGTTACAAATCTTGAAGCTTCTTAAGCGGAAGGTAGTATGGCGTGTTCATTTTCATTTATTAATTATTATTTGAGCCTTCGTGTTCAAAAACCAATTCATTAGCAGATAATATACCTACTGATCATAAAATACAATCTTCTCTCTCTCTCAAAATCTCGCCACAACTGTAAAACTTGAAGTACTTTTCTAGTGTTTTATTTTGCGGTAATTCAAAATCCTAAAGAGAAGCTTAAAAACATAATAATTGTTTTTTTAGAATGAAAAATCGTGTAATTGATATGTTAAACATTAAAACTGTAATTTCTTCCATCGCTATTTCGGGTTTCTTGTAATAGATGGCGTTAGTGGTAGAGTGTCGGTAAAACAGTTTCCCCGGATCAACTAGTATTAAATTACTTCAAAAACAGTTCTTATACTTGTAACATTATCAAATTTCTTATTCGGTGTACAATTTTATAAACAATACTTGTATAAAATGTTGCAAAACTTGCATTCCTATTCATTAAGAGAAAACCAAGTGTTGTATTTAATTATCTGAACTAGTTCTGCATTTTAAATGGCGGGTGGGCTGTCTAACAGAACTTTAATACCATGGCGTCTGAATATTATATATCTAAAAGGAAATGTGTAGAAATTCTTGCTCAGGTAATAAGGAAGCAGGGATGTCGATTACTTATGTTTGTTTACTGTCGATAATTTATTTATTAAGGATTAAACTTTACAAAAACTCTTAGTGTGATAGTTGGCATATTGTTACTTCTATATCAGTAGGTTTATACTGAATCCAATATCCAATTGACGTAGGTTTTATTAATGTACAGATAAGTGAAATAAAGCAAATCCTTAAATTTTGATAACCGTGACATTTAAGATAATAGATGCAATTGTTAATTATTTTTTCACTTTACGCCACGTCCTTTAGAAATAATATGTAAGTACAAAACGATTTTATTAAGACTTGCATGAAAGTTTTGTGACTAAGAGGTAAAGGCACAAATATCAAACATTAACATCGTATTATGATACGATGACTGGGAGTAATTTTCTATTTCAAGGTATAATATAATAAGTTAAGTAACTTAATTATTTATAGTGATTCCATAAAGTAAATGTAGTTATCAATTGTCAGGTTTTGGAAATGCCTGTAGCAATCTGTCTCAGTCTCCAGTAATCGGATTATATTTCTCAGAAGCTTTGGTTGTGTTTGCTTTAATATAAGACTTCTAATGTCAAAATGTCTTAAAATGTTACCTGCTTGATTGTTTGATGTTTTTAAAGAATAATAATTAATAAAATAGCTCTATTATTGCTAAAAATAGCAACACAGAACCCTTAAAAGTAATTTTCTTTTGAGTGTTATTGAATTTTGTTGTTTGATAATTATTTTTGAAATTTGGTAGGATTTTGCTGAATTGCTAAGGTAACCCCGTGATAAGAAAGCAAAGAATGTTAGGTTTGAGAGGTTATTTAGGCGGATTCCTCTTCACAAATAATTTTAAAGTAAATAATGTTAATAATGACAGAGCGAACAAGGTATAAATAATGTTGCAATGTATAAATTGCAAAATTTGCTCTGGGATACTGCCGAAAGTAAAGGAAAAAAATATATATATTAAAATATTTGTGTAGCGTATAGCTTTCGCAGGGTAGAGCTTTCTTTATAAGATTTATTTTTAGTTAGTGTAGGTTTGCAACTATTGACTGAGTACCAGGAAAAAAGAAAATTTAAAGAGATCTTTATACGTTGAAAGTTTAAAGCAGCATTGACTATATCGTGTTGTTATCCATCGTAAACCCTGGCTGCAAATTTTCAGAATAAAAACGGAAAAATTGCTATAAACTAAATAAAAATCACACCGCAATATAAACTCCTGAAAAATGCATGTTTTCCAGAATTCGATATTCAAAAAGAGAAGATACATTTATCTTCCCTTCAAAAGTAGTTGCAACCAAATAAAAAACCTTCGTTCAAACTTAGAAGTTTAAAAACAAAAGACAATCCCTGGGAATACTTTTTCTAATGTAAAGTGATTCACAGCAATAATCATTACCATATCCCGTTTATGGGTTGGCAATACAAACTTCAATATAAATACATGATGGAAGCTAGCGAATCCGTCGAGTCAACCAGTGCAAGGCACTCACCTAGGGTTGCCAACTTTTTGTTTTATTTATATGTTATCAAATTAAAATTATCTTTATATTGCAGCTTTTAACTATACTTGAGTAACATAAAATTATTACTTCTTGGCGCCACTTAATGGCGACGATAAAGATATTTTTTAAAATTGATTATATCATAGGTGAACTTTTTTATGATTTAAATTAAGTTTTTATATGCGAAACCAATCACTGATACAAGTTAATTTATATTTTTGACCTTAAACTTTGACCTTAAGCTTACTTGCATGAAATCCAACAGACGATATGCTGAAATTAATGTACAGATGACAGCACATCAAAAGTAACAAGTCATTTGGATTATGATCCTTATTACAACGGCTTTAGTAAATAAACAAATATAGAATTCTCTGTTTTCAGTGAGAACATTATATCATTATTGTACTACGGTTCTCCTTATCATGTTTAAAGGTATTTTATAAACCTAATGTCCCATTCGATGACAGTTTATCATCAACAACAGTATTTTTCTCCAATTATCAAGATGCTTATTATATAATACGGATATTATGTAAATCTTATTCAAATATCTTCCAACTATATGGAAACATACGATACGACTCTAGTTTTACGTAACACTGTGGTCGACCAAGTATAACGTACCTATTTCTCTAAAACTTGTAGGTATATATTCTGTTTATTCCAATTTAGGAAGAAAGAAATAGAATGACCCTTATTCAATAGTTCAAGTTCAATTTTGATATAAAGAAATCAATTTTTTATTAGTAATTAGATTGAGGTTTTAATGAACACTATTCAATTTTATATGGTATTTAAAATTAAGAATAAAATAATTTTTAAATTAAGAGTAAAAGATGCATTGATGTTCTTTAATTATTACTAAAATTATAAGAATTTTTTAAACAACCCAAGTCAGCTGTTTTGTTAGGCGACTCTACTTAATTATTCTGTGATATCTGAAATTTAACATTATCTTTCCTATTACCCTCTAATTAGTTAGAATGTTTCGCTAATTTAAGTTAGATATAATAATATCTAACTTAATATGACAAATCCTTTGCACACGTTAAACGTTTCCAAGAACCTATTCGCTTCGCTTAAATTTATCTTAATTAGAATTACAAGATCACGTTTTTGCCAGCTGGAATCGTATCTGCAATGTTAACACGGACTTATAACTGAATCGATAACCCTAAGCGAGTTTAAGCTTTTTCTTGGGCTTAGGTTATATTTATCCTGTAGTATTTTTAGCTGTACTGGTTACATACGAGCCTTTCTAGGGACCAACGGTGTAAAGGCTCCTGTACACTGGAATTTAAGCTATAAAATAGCTATTTCACTAAGAAACATGGAGCAATGTTAATTACAAATGTTAACTATAATTATGTAAGTTCAAATATCAATAATTAGGTATTTTACTCTTGAGTCGTCAAGTAACTATTCTAAGTGTTTCTTACATTCCCTATAAAGCCGATGTAATTGGAGATATCAAAAAAAAATTTAATAAACCCATACACACACACACACACATATATATATATATTATATATATATATATATAGGTTTCATCAAAAGTTCTATAATTCTCAAATTTCTTTATACAAATTGTACGGTGTCTAAGACAAAATATCTGAATATTTTGAATTTTTATAATAAACAGTATTTTTATGACTATGTTCACATGGATATGACTCCGCTTGATAAGTACTAAGCATAATGTATGTAGCACATTGTAAAGGTACTTTCAATTAATTTATAGGTTAACTAATCGCGTTCAACAATTCTTAATCATATTGTTTTAAAAAGTTTTTTAGAAAAAGTAATTACTATTATATTTTTTAAAATTTCGTTTTCACATATTTTAAAGAGATTTCAGAACATACATTTTCTCAATAATGATGTATTTTTAAAATATCATGTATCTGTATAGCTTTAGTATCGCTCTTGAAAGCTTCAACATCTGGACAGTGAACTGTAAAGTAATTAGCAGTCATCAACTTTACAAAACAAGCAATTAGTATGCAAGCTTGTCTAGCAATATCCTGTGGCTTTGTTTTAAAAGTTTATTAATTAAAGGAAACATTAAGTAATATTGAATTCTAATTATTCTAACAGAAGGTTAATTTTAGGTGAAAAGGGCGGAATTTATAAATGTTATTATTATATGTTTGGGGCTATACATCACTAATAAGTGATGCTACTACTTGGAGATTGTGACTGATTGTTATTAAAAGCAGAGCGAAAACCAAATTAAAAGCAAAAGAAGTCCAAATGCGAAGATAGCTAGGATATTTGAGATCGCTAAAACATTTTCTCTATCCACGTTGCGTAGTTTACAATGCCTTAGGGTATAGAGTCGCAGAAACTTTGTTTTATGAAGAGATAATTTAGAAGTTACGTAGAGCGAAATAGATTAGCTCTAAGGCTAATCAGGCCTTTCTTTCATCATGATTATCACCTAGACCCTTTTTTTACGAAGAGGAATCCATTTACGGACCTACCCGCCACTGGCTAAGCGTAGGGCGTGTGTGGAGTTCACTCAGTACCTCAGTAAAGCTGTACTGAGAATACTAAAACTCCCCGGTATCTTCATTGCGCTTCACGGAGGTAACCTGGGTTCTGCCAAGCAATTCACCAGGTCACCTCCAAGCAACCCAGCCTTATAACTGGCCTTCGCGCCAATGGAGATTGCCCAGAGTTACTTGGGCAATCCCAGATTATCACCTACACCCTATATACGTTACAGAATAAGTCCTGTTTACCAAGCCGTATTTAATCCAGCCTGGTAGTGCTATGACCGAAACTCTTCGGCCAGTTCCCTTACATTGCGTTTTATAAATATTGCAAAATAACACAACTACTGCAATTATTTATCACGGCAACATTTATCTGATTGACTGATTAAAAAGTTAAGTATGGTTGCATAATCTCTGGTCGTTACAATTACGGAATATGTTGTCTGTGGAATGAGTAGTATAATGATAATATGTCGTCTTTCTATTTAATGTGGAATACGTAGGTATTCCTATAGTAAATCCAGTTTGTTACAATGCAAATCGTAAATTATATACAATATTGCTTGCTAAATTACAACGTTATACTGTTAACGTTAGGATGATCATTTGGTTGTACCATTTTAACACAAAAAATATTTTATATTCTTATTTGATTAGCTGTAATATTGATACGATGGTAAAAACCTCTGAATAATTTTGTAGTATTTAATAAGGTTTTTGTTGTTTTGTTTATTTTATATGTAGGTATGTCGGTAAATTACAACTAAGCTTGTATTAACTACAAATGTGTTTGTTGTATCAAAAATAATATTTGATAAATTATTTTTGATCCTAATGCATCACATGCATAACACGAATGTAATAGATGTGAGTATAAGATATCATTATTTCAGTTTTTTTACTAAATTTTTTTTTCAAATTATTCACAACGACGTGTAAAGAGAAGGACAAATCTTGCTAAGTTTCTTTTGCCTTTCATCTCAGGACAAGACCCCTCGGTCGACTTACAAACAGATGGCTTAGATTGACGTTCTATAAATGTATTATATATGTAACAAAGTTGAATAAAGTATTTTGACTTGGATTTCAGTTAACATGCTTTTTCTTTGTTTTATCATATTATTATTAAAGGGACATGAAAAACGCATTCTGTATTATTGCAATTTACATCTTCCAAATGTCTGTAATTATAATAGACATTCATTGTTCTCGTGAGAAATTATCCACTTAAAAAAAACACGCGGACATTGTCATAATTGTGAGTAAATAACTCTCAGTAGATATATTTTAGCTCAAATCTTCAAAAGGAAAGTCTTTAACAATAAATATGGTAAAAACCTTACTTTTTTGAGTACATGATCTGTGCAGACGATAAAATTATCTGTGCTATTCATAGACATTTAAGACAATAGTGAGTTTTTGGCGCGAAATGGCGGGGGGCGGTTTGGCGCTGTGGGTTTTATTTCATATATTGTGTTGTAGTGTTGTTTTTGTCATAAAATTGGTGTAGTTTTATGGCAAAAAGGATCTTTAAGTCATGCAATATATGGCATACATCATTCAGCGTTGATTAGTGACTTACGTGAGATTTTTCAGTGTTTCATTTCCATTCATTCATTTGTAGGGTAAGTTCATTTATTTAAAAACATTATATGATTTCATCCTCATTTACTTATCATTATCATAACATACCATTTTCGTATCGCTTACATTCCATTTTCAAAAATTTTCTCGTAAGTCATTAACAAAATAGCGGGGCCTACCATTAGTCGCCAAAAACTCCATGGGGCAAAGGGCTACATTGCACTAGTATCCTGGAGCCATAAATAAAGATAAAAACTACATTAATGAAGACATGGCTTAAAGGTCTTAGTTACCAGGCCACATAAATGAAAAAAAAAAATTAAGACGATAGTCTTTAGACCTAAAAGACAGTCTTTTATATAAATAATCCATACGAAAAGTGTAGAATATCCGACCAATTGTCTTTAAATCTGATATTACACGATGACATATTAACAATTACATAACGTATGCAAAGAACTGGCAATCACATAGCCAGGGCACAATATGTCCGGTAATAGGCTACCACATAACCGTTCCGATGGTATCGCATTTGGCCATCTGTATTTTTTTAAAGAAATTTGTATTTTTTTTAAATGATAAGGGCAGGGGTGGCATAGAAAAGTTAGGGTGAAGTCAAAGCGCAGTAAGCATGGAGTTCAAGAGCTCGACATATCGATACAATCTGTTTAAAGAATACGACAACTTTAGAATAAATAATATTATAAATGTTAAAATTTTAAATTAATTTGCAGTATACGTACCGAATTTATGTATACAAAAATATTTAAATCGTAGCTTAAATAATAAGAAAAGTGGAACGGCGACCGGATCTTAATTTCCTTACTTAAATACTAATAGATGAGATAGTAGCAAATAACTTTTTTGATAAGAAAATTTATTTGAGTTAAGAAATATGCATATCTGGCAGTAAATTTATTTGTATTATGTTATATATTTTGATAATCTACAACTAATGTACTTTTGATATTTTTGGTCAATTATTTCTTTAAATTACGAAAATTATATTTTTCCTAAATAGGAGTTTTTGACAACATAAGTTTAATGTCTTATAGACCATTTATAAGTTAAATAATCCACTAAGTTAATCCAATATTGGTATTGTCTAAATAGACAATTCACTGCACTTTATTGCTAGATTAACGACATTGCATTTAATTCATTTTCAATTGGACTAGCTGTCTGGGCTAAAGGAAGGATTTTCCTGCGTAAATGTTATCCACGATAGTAAAATACATACAATATCTCATAGCAAAGCGTAGCGACATGTTATCATTGAAATGTTAGTAAAGCTGACTCTATGAAATGCTTTTACTTTTGCAGATAAACTGATTAGTTGCGGGAGAGATTTTAAAAATTCATTAATAATTTATTGATTATATCGAACAATATGACAAGTGTCGCAAAGTTGTAATTAAGATGGCTTCACTATATTTTTTCACTATTATTAGGCTGATAGTTTTTTGTAAAAGTTTATATGAAAAACAAACATGTTTATCACTTATTTATGCTTTAGCTAATTAACATTAAATATATATATAATATTAACACATAATATATAAGTAAAATTAAAATAAAATATCAATATTTAACATTACTTTACAAATCATTTCAGAAAAGCTGTACATAATATTCTCCAAAAAGTTATAATATATTTTTCTGTTAACCGTTTTTCCATTCATTCAGTGTTTAATATTAAAATTATTTTTGCATCTTTACATATTTTCTTACGTGATTGTCAAATATTTAGTAATTTTTGGTATAAAAGCGATGTATATATTACTGTAAAGAACTAATATAAATTGTGTTTTGCTTTATTAAGACTCTATGGCTTAGTGTGTGCGTGTGCAAGATGATCTCGAGAAAAGAAACAACTTTCTCCATATTTCAACCCGGATGGACATAGTACTATGGCGACATGGATATTAATATAGATATATCACTGTCAGCATAGTACAGATACCAATGTCTAAATATTCATTTATTATTTATTATATTATATTTTGTCGTCTTACTCATTGGTAGACGTAATCATTCATAATTTGTGTTTTTGTGATATAATTTAGTTGTTGACATTATTGTAATCAATCAAGTTACAAAGGTGAGAAGTATAATATTTGTTTTTAATTTATTTCACAGTATTTCAAATATTTTTGAAAAATTGTGTTATTTTTTTTTTATAAAATCGACAACTTACCGACTATCGACATAAGGATTTGGTTGTGTTTCCTCCCCGTCTTTTCTTCCATCGCTGCATTAACTTTGTACACTTTATTCACCATTTTCGATAACTTTCACTGTTTTTTTTAATAAATAAAGTGTTTACAATACGAATTTCTAAACGAATTATTGTTCAAGAAAATAATGCGCGCCAAATTAAGCTTTTAATGTCAAAAATAGTCCAACCTCTTTTTTGAATTTTAAAATAAAATATAATTCAAAAATGAAATAAAGCACAGTATAAAAATTAAATTATTTTTCTGTCCGAACGCACTCGGTATCACACGTTAAAGACGCACTGCGCGGTGACCGTTTCCTTCGCTAGTTACGTCTGCGCAGTAAAGTCACGCATCGAACTCCCGCGCATATATATTGGCGAGAAACGCCGCCATTACGGTCTAGGGGATGAACTGAGTGATGATAATGTAATCAGAAGAATAATACAATCGAGTCAAACGTAAAGTTCTGAAGAACTGCGCATCGTTGTTTAATTGGCAGATTATTCTAGCATTATGATGTGTTAGAATTCACTAACTAGCTTGCTAAAATGTTTTATTTATTTATTGATATCAAACTATACTATCTCACTGTTGGGAAAAGGTACAAACTCTTTTCTAAGCATTCTTTACTTCGCCAAAACTCAGCCTCTCGTCTGCTCTCGGCATACAGCTAGCGTCACCCTTCCAATCCTAGAGCCTAGCAGCTTTTTTGCTCCCGCCTGTTATTGACGTTTTTAGGCGTTTTTTTCATTAAATTGGTTTTAAAAGAACCAATTTAATTTTACATGTATATGTAACGCTTATTATCAGCGGCGATATTAAAAGAGATGCATTAGTTTTAACTGTTAGTGTGAATTATAATGTTTGAGACAGTGTTGGGTAGGACACCACTTCAAAAGACTTTTAAGAGTAGCCTTTTGTTTGCCTTTACAATGTCCCACTTTGAATGCGGCGAGGTGTTCCTACCGGGCTTTACGTCTAAAGTACTATTATAAATATGACATTTGATGCGACGAGTAACGCGACTAAATGAAGTGTAGCGCCTCGTACGATCTGGCTCTGAAGTGTGAGTAACGGGGCTGTCGCGACATGAAACGTGTGTAGTACAATATTTTATAATTTTGGGTCGCTCTTACATTTTGCCAGATCATGTCCAGAACAAATACACTGCCTCATGAACAAAAGAGAATAATTTTGATATTTCTCAGGAGTTGGTAAATGGGATTGTCAAGTCTTAAATACACCACTGAGTGATTTTATAGTAAGGGTTACATATTTATATGGTGATCGAAAGATTTGCACGATGACTTAATATATTCATGAAAATCAATAGTTACATCAAACTACCAGTGGGTCGATTCCACAAAAACTGCGCGATGAAAACTAAACCATATTAGTATGACTATCGTAGATAGATTATGATAAAACGCGAAATTAAAGGTTAATCTACTAATTAATACAACTAAGCAAGTTAAGTATGTGAGGATGGAATTTATCAATTATTACACAAATGTAAACGTAAAACAAACTTTAACTAAAAGGGTTACTACAATATTCACTATTATTTACTTGATAAGAATGTGTGGACAAATTAAAATTATTTATTTATGTCAATTTTAATTTCTATGGAATGTATTAAGCACTATAATTATATTATTGTAACGTCATTAATATCATTTTTTCTTATGTGTATAGTATTGTTATTGACTATGTGTTTTAACACTTGTCAAACAATTCACAACGACGTGTAAAGAGAAAGACAAATCTTGCGGAGTTCTTTTCTTGTTCTTTTCAGGACAAGAAGACGGTAGATTTACGAACAGATGGCTTAGATTGACGTTCTATAACTGTATTATATATGTAACAAAGTTGGACAAAGTATTTTGACTTTGACTTCAGTTAACGTGCTTTTTCGTTTTTTTAATTTTATCATATTATTATTATAGGGACATGAAAAACGCATTCTGTATTTTTGAAATTTACATCTTCCAAGTGTCTGTAATTATAATAGATATTCATTGTTCTCGTGGGAAATTATCAACTGAAAAAAATTACGCTGACTTTGCAGATGGCTTAGAATGTCGTTCAATAAGTGCATATATGTACCAAAGACGAATAAAGTATTTTGACTTTGACTTTGCACGAAATAGAAAAAATTAAATTAATAACAGTAGAAGTTTGCAAAGAAGATTTTATTTCTTATTGTTTTCTATCTCTTTATGTATTCCTTGTACTTTCTTTATATCTTTTTCATTATTAATTTTCAATTGAAAAATGACCTTTATTTCAGTAACAGTATTAGAGAGCTCGGACCACCATTCGAGGCAGAGTGAATTAGCAACAGATGATTTTTGTTTCCAATGAGTTTATTGCGTGTTTCAATAGTTAAGACTCGCTCATTAAGCGTTGTCATTAGGATCACAGGCATTGGTATGCTGTGAGGGTGTTTGGATGGTACGGTAACCGTTGGCCATTTACTAACCAATTTGGTATGGTAAAATTATTTTAACTCATTTATTATTTGAACTAAGGTAATCTGTGAAGACAAAAGATTTTAATTTAATTAAAACAGATTTTTTGGGCGGTTCATGACAAAAAGAATTGCTATATTGTGCAGTATATTGAATTGATTGTATCCAACATGTTTAGAATTTATTCAGTTCATTTATTAGTGAGATAAATTTATCTTTTTGTCATTACCGTATCATTTCATTCTCATTTCCTTATGATTTTATCATTAACCTATTTCCTCAAAATCATTAAAATTTTCATTTGTGTTCATTTTATTTTCCAGTATTTATGATATACAATTCAAGATGTTTAATTTGTTAGTAGATTATAACTAGACGTATGCTAGAAATAATATTATTATTATTGGTATTTTACATCTTTATTCCTTATAAGTAAATAGTATGCCAATAATTAAGAATAAAGGAGATGTTTAAAACTATCCAAAAAACTTTTAATAGAAACTGCTTGAAGCAAGTGACGTCACATGAATACAGCAGAAGGAAAAATTTGTTTTTTTTTATGTTTAATGGAAAAAAATGTAATGAGTTATTTATACTTAATTATTCTGCACTTTTTGGACAAAAAATTAACAACGTCATATCCACCATACAATTTGCAAGGTTATATAGGTAAAAAAATATTCTATATAGGTTATTAACATTCTTATTATGGTATAACTATAGAAGTCAGCTCCATATTATTATTTGATAGCTGTTGTTTACGACAATCTATCTGCTCGATTGCACCCCTGTCCTGGGTTCGAATCTCGGTAGGGGCAGATATTGTGTGATATACTCATTATAACGAATATTTCTCCACGAGTAATGTATTAATTTATGATTTTATATACATATTACTGTTTATATTAATTTTGATAATTATTTTATTATAATAAATTAAGGAGAATTTTTGAATTTTAACTGCTAAGTTTTAGGTAAATGCATTGTTCTCATTGGGCACAGATATATAATTTGTATTACTTCTGAATTACTTTTTTATATGTTGCGAGTAATCGTACCTTAATTAAATAAATATTTCTCCGTTTTCTAGTATCAATAACACAAGTTCTTAGCGATGCTTACTTTGGGCTATATAAAGGTGTAAGTGTGAGAAATATCAGATCATAAAAATATATTATGTATCAGTGGATTATGAGCCAGACCTAGGTCTATTAAGGCATGAAGCCAAAACATTTGTTTCAGTAAATTCTCGTAATAAAGTATTCTTTACTTGCGTGGACAGCCCTCTCTTACATTTAATAAAGTAAAACATACCACGCACTAATTAAGACAAATGAAAAACGTACTTTGTCCTTGTCCAATGTTAAATATACATTACGCTCTTTAAGAATATATATGAATCACCGCAATATACGTAACTTAACTTCCAAAGGACTGCACAAAATCTGATAATTATTTTTTGTTATATTTATTAACGTTAGAAAACAATATGTATTAAAATTACCCGTGCAAATCTGGATCACTAATCTAGTTTGGGTTTTGAAAATTTCCTGAGGAACATTGTATCGATTTTTAAGTTATAGATTAACGGTTTCAGTTCGATGTTAAATATAATGACACAATATAATATATATTTACGAATTACTTTGCAAAGACATACCAAATTTTCTAGAGTTTGTCAGAATCAGCAACTAAATCGATTTACTCTGATGTATACAATATTTTCCTTATCAGATAATAATTTGACGAACACGAAAATTACGGTAAACTAACTATAAAGTAAAATATAAGAAGTTGTCACGGTCTTTACTCGAATATAAGGCTTATTCTTAAATACGTAAAGTACATTTGCAACATTGGGTGGTCTGGCGCGGCGGTGCTATACAAAGAGAAGAAGATGAAATATATTTAAAATTGACAAATGGAAGACATGATTTTGTATAGTATGTGGGCCAGTAGTAACTGGCAAAAATGACAATACGATACAATACACAAAATTAAATGATATCGAGATCGAATAATACAACATCCTAAAGACCTTCTTACGCGCCAATAAGTTTGTAGACACCGTCACCATCTTCCTGTGGGAACGATTACGAAGAGAAATATTATAATTAAAATATATGTATCATTATTACAATAATATTTATTTCACACATACATACATACTATACATTAAATTATACTTGTTATCTATTTATTTAAAATGAATTATTTAACTTAACTTTAATTATTTAATTTGACAACACTAATTTGCAATGAAAATAGTGACAGGCCCGCAAGTACGCCAGTTATATATATTTTCATAGCAGTAACAACTTTGAATTTATTTCAAATACATGACAAATGGGATATCGTTAAATAAATGATTTGTTAGAAACAACAGAATCAAATTATTTCCTCCGGCTCATAGAAATGATCGTATATGTGTAATAATATATGACATAAATAAAAATCACCAGAAAAGAAGGTAATTAATTATTTTGTACCCTCTCCGTTGATACGCCCTGTAAATACACTGCCTGCCGGTATATTCTAATGTGTATATACACTCAATGTCTATCTTCATTTATTAGTCTCCCAACCTCCCAAAATTTCTAGAATAATACAATCTTAAATAACAAAAGAAATGGAATAAAGCATATGATCAAAATATTACCAGAATCCCAGTATATATTACTTTTTGTTCATTTTATTATCTCTAAGAGCGATGATAAATATGAATAGCGAGATATTACAGTCTTTGTAATAGCCTTCAAACCACCCCTATAACCATTTTCTGCCTACCGGCATAGAAATTAAATATCTCTATTTAAAAGTCGTATAAGGACACATTAAATGTTTGTTATTTGTATACTAACTGTTTAAATTCGCGCTTTCGACTTCTCAGAACTTTGTCATATAATACAAATGTTGTCACGTCTAGACAACTATTAGGCAAAAGCGATATCTGTTTTTTAATATTTTGTTCGAGACCATTCGAGACAGCTGCCGTCTATCTAGTGACCGGAGAAGGAGACCAGAAACCAGACAATAGGCTGCCAAAGGAGCCACCATGTTTTATTTGTTAACTTCTTCCCAGAAGAGAGAAGGCAAGGGGAAAAAAGTTAATACAGCCATGCATACCGATGTAACGTATCCCTTTGCCGTACATAACGCAGTCTTTTGCTTTTTGTCATATGATAATGTTAAAAGCATGAACTAAACCTACAAATGGATGAATAAAAATGGTATAATCATCAAAATCTCACTAAATTCACCAATCGTTGCTTAACTAATTATTTTATATATTGCACGTTGTAACGATCCATGAAATTAAACAATTTTAGTATCAAAAATTTCACTACGATACAATATACGAAATAAAATATACGTCATTGAAAAGATCTTACGCGCAAAAAAAGTTTGGAGACACCATCTCCATTTCCCTGCGGGAACGGTTACGAAGAGAGATAACAAATAAAATATTTGTCAGCTATTTATTTATATATAGAACCGAATTGGGAACAATCGCATCAGTCACTTTTAAAATACTACCTTTATATAACTTTGTTGTTTGTAAACATTTCTCCAACGTGGTGTGACGCAAATAATTGATATTTCTAAGAAACCAAAACAACTAGTAATTGAAAACATAATTTTTATTAAAAATTTCCTTATATACAGGGCCGCTAAACGAACGTGACAACTAATGTCGCAAGTATCTATAGTAATATACTAATGTGACCTTTAAATACTAGAGAACCAGCATATAGTGAACGCGACTTCTAGACTGGGCAGGAGGCCTTGCCCCGTCTACGTCGAGCCTCTGTATTCTGGCAGCTTGCTTAGCTATAAAAATATAATACTATTTTATGGGAGGGAGAGAGACATCCCTGAGCCATGCACGTTTTTCTGCATTCGCCAATAGGACGGGAGCACTGAGGCAAGTCAACGTCAGCCGTAATTCTTCGTGTAAGTTTCGTTCAAACCGCCTCAACTGTCGTCGTGTTTGACATCAGATGTCAAATTTTGTTAATAGCGACATCACCGCCTCTGTTGCGAAATATTTAAAACTATTTTTTATGTATGGTCTTTTTACGATCGAGATGTCTCTATTTGATTCAAACTTAGCCTAATGGTACAGTACCGTCTTGCCAAGGGGTCTATAAAGGGTTTCTCATACCATTTAAATTTTCACCTTGAAACTAAGCAAAAAGTATAAAACGTTGTAACATCATAAATATCCTTGTTGTGTATAAAAAATGCTTTAAAATATTACTACTATTCATTCAATTGTTTTATTTCAAAAGCACAGCAAATGACTCGATGTGGCCTGATTGTAAGCGGTAGGAGTCCACATGCTCGTATAGCTAGTGCAGTATGCAATCTATTTATCTGAACATCTCTTTGTGCGCAAATTAGAAGTGGAAACAGCTAATCATTCGATTTTTAGATCAGCATGCGTGTTCCTGAATAGGAAAGAAAACTGAGGTATAAGGTTTAAGAGCTCTTCAGAACACTCCATGATACAACCGGCAAAAATATGAAATTGTAAAGGCTCTAAGGTGTTCGATACTTCGGCATCGTCAATTATATGAGCAAGAGCATATATCGACGATGTACTAAGCGGAGCCATCATCAAGTTGCCAGCAATATTTCACACAAAACCGGACCAGGGTTTTGTATTATAGACGTAACTGGTAAGGCGAGAAATACCTACGTACCTAGTTCAGAACGAGTTTACAAAAGCTCTTGATCATGGTCTTCATGTAGTCCCTGGGAGTCCCTTCAGTTCACAGAGTTGCTCCATGTCGAACATAGTTGTACTGCTGTAACGACAGAATGCCCTGAATAGAAACAAAGATTCTTTTTTACCTTTCTCTTTATTATTATTTGTAATATACCATTTTTATATTTAATTTTGTAAATTTTGATTATTTATATTTAATCATTCTAGAATATATCTTTGTCTATTGAGTACTTAGTACCACAGACTACTTAGCCAGAGGTTCTGGCTTCGAATACGGGTAATGTCAGATATTTGTATGATGACGACTATTTGTTCACAAGTCAAGGATGTTTATAGGTTCATTTAGTGTATTTCTGATATTCATATACATATTACAATCTATATTTCTCCATTATCTAGTATTCATAACACTAGCTCTTAATGATGCTTATTTTGGGCTAGATAAATAGGTGTGTATGTGATATTATATATTAAATATATACTTTGATAGCCAAATACAGTATTTCATCAATTGAAATTTTCTGTAGCATGTTTAATTAGATAGACTATTTTCGGAAGATTAACATGAAAATTCATGACTATAGCTAGTTTCAAACACATCATTACACCCAAAATATACTGAACCTAGGAGATTATTAATTATTTAATGAAATCTATATTTAAATCAAGACAACCAACAGAATACAGAAATAGCAACTGCCATTCGGTCATAAAAATAGACATAGGAACTGCATAATCAAGCCAAATTGGTACACCGCCTAATTTTAGATTTAAACAATTCAAAGCGTAACATCTATAAATTAAATCGCATTGCCGATGGCTGCCAACTAAGGTTATATACAATTCCAAGACCTTATATAATATGTTTGCGGTGATAAAAAATCTTTAGGCAGACGTGGGAGGTAGCCAGAGTAATTGAGTGATTATAAAATGAAGTAATTATGAGCACTCATAATGACAACTATCTTGTAGTTGCGAATTATACCCTGAGTAATACGCTAGCATTACTGGATTCCTTGAGGAAAAAGTATAGTTCAGAAAGTTCTAAAGTGTCCAACGTGCCTTAAGCATGGTGGTCCTATCAAGCTACCACCCACACGAAGCCATAAAGGATTAATTATATAGCTCAACCCTTCCTTCGTATGAGTTGATTATATGGATCCAGTTCTTGTTAGTAATGATAATGTTACTGTTATAACGTGGATCTGTCTCTTCTTCTGTTAATCAGTAAGAGTGATTCATTTCGAAGTATTCCAAGACCTTACGGTACAATAAAGTTTACTTGCCTTACGAAGAATGATATCTAGCAGAAGAGTATATACGTTCGTCACTTCCGATAATTCTCTCAATTTTAAACTCACTTTAGAAATACTGTCAAGTCAGTATCGAGTAAAAGATACCCTAGAACTTTATACCTCATATAGTATAATTTAAAACGGAATAAAAAAACTTATTCTAGTTAAAGGAGATGATGAAATGAGTAGAGTGGCTAATGCTAAGTTTAAAACGAAGAATTTTAGAAATCAATAGCACACATAAAGCCTGTTGAAAACGATGAAGAACAAAACGCAACCTATCTTGAAATAGATGCTCTTGCACTGCAAATATAACCTTGACCTATAGACATAGAATAATCATTTGCTATTAGACTAAATATTATACAATACGGACATAGGTAACGAGACAGTTTGGAGAAATGGAATGACAATTAGTAATTAAAAAAGCAAGATCAGATGCTATAGAAAGTGTATTAAATAAATAAAAACAATACCATTATGATGTTGAAGGTAAACAAAAGAGTGGATTGAGTGTACAGTGTAATAATAGGCTTGGGTAGGAAGATCAACCAAGCATAATTCTCTGGGTCTGCACAATTTGATGTGGAGGGACTAGACACTGTATTAATTATGTATTAAGATCTAAGTGTAATGCTTTGAGGCTGAACAATGTGTTGAGAATTGACCAGACACTAATACTATGATCGGGTAGGAAGATCTAAAGAGTCGAGAAGAAGCATCTTGCAGGTAGGCAAGATCAAGATAGCTAGTGCAGTGCATTTTCACTCGCTCTAGCCATCTTTTTATTTGGACTCCACTTCTGCTTACCATTAGATGGAATGGAGTCATTTGCTTGATCTTTCTATAAAAAAAACTACTGAGTCTGCATTATATGTTGTGGACTGAGCAGACACTGTAATAATATGATCACGTACGATCTGTAAGGCATATTGGACTGGGTCTGCACAGCGTGGTGTGGATAAAATATTCACTATTATCTGAAAACTGAAGACAAAAGATTACCTGGCTGAAATAAATTTATATACTGTATAAATGAAGAATATAGTATAAAAGATATGTATGATGTTTTTCAGGAAGAAAACAGGTTAATACGTTAAACTGGCCTTGTCTGTCTAGGACACTGACCAAGAGGGTTGATTTCATTAGATATTATCATTACAGGTGGCGCACTGCATATTAGTTGGATAAGTCAGATTCAAGAATAATTAGATTTATCATTAAAACTATACGAAGGAGATAATAGAAGAGCATAGGTCACTATAAGTAGAAGTATAGGTCTGTAATCAATATATTTTTTAATTGTCCCATACTTACGACTGCCTGTTTGTACACCCAGCTGTCACAGATATGTAAGATATCTAAGTTACATATCGTTTGTAATATTGTATGATACAAATAATCAAGGGGCGGTCGCGACATCCCCAACCGGTTGTCGTTTGAATGGAATGTGAAAAAACTCTTTAGTTGGTTCGAATTTGTTTATCACTGAAAAATGTTGAGTTAACTCAAACTTATCCTTAAATGCACGCTTAATATAAGTCTGATTTAAAATCAATCGAAATATACGGTGATATATGGGCAGAGATACATACTTATCAGTCATCGGTGTGAACAAGTGAACAAGGCACTGTATAAACAAAGTCGAGGTTAGCAGTGTATCGCCACGAGGAAAATCTTAGGTCTGGGGATTTCTTACAACTGCAGAGTTATTCTCAGTATTACTGTTAACTGATTTTAAGTATTTGTTTTTGTGTAGTGCATCTCGGTAAGCGGGGATAGGTTATGTATAATTATCATACATAACCGATCATATAATTATAAGCACTATATATTATAAGTTAGTGGTTGAAAAAAAATTCATAATATAATATAATTTAAGTATATAATATATAACTACATAATTTCAGTTTCAAACTGCTAGTAACAAATTGAAGAAAAATAAGATTGATTTCCCAACCCAATAACCCTGCGCGTGCGTCGTCAATGTTTTGTTAAGTATATTACATAATTTTTTATCACTAGCCTTATCAGACGTTGTCGTGTCTGTCACATGGAAGTCCCGTTTACTATGACTATCAATCAATAAACATTTGAGGTTAATAAGTTACGAGATTATATTAATATCATTTAGATAGATAAGAAATGTCCGACAGGGTAAAGAATCCCTTTTACTTCGTTTAGCCGTGACATACTCCCGGGAAATTATAACGAGTGTCCAAACGTTTTTTGATGTAAAAAATATTTAAGAGACATCACTTACATTCATGTTTTGTGCGTCAAATAATTAACAACGCAATCGAAGGACTATTAATAACTTTAATGAATAATATCATTCATCAGGTGCAATATCATTCAAATTTATTGGTTTTTAATTATTTTTGTTGTTATGATTTAAGATATATAAGTCTACAGTCTGGAATATCCTAATTGACAGTAAGTCAACAGATTATCAATGCGTTAAATCTATTTTATGGATGACTTTATCAAAGTAATTACATACAAATGAATTTACGTTCATCATCGGAAACTATCAATATTTTAATTAATAAGTTTGGTATTTTTAATGAAAGATAGGTTTGCCTAGTAATTAAATAAATAATTTTGTCAACAAAACTTTTATTTAGGTAAAACTAACATGTGACAAGTGACAAAGTAACTGTCAAGTGACATACTTTTATGCGCATGGCTTCCAAACGACTATGCAGCGAATTCAATATATATTTTGTTGCCTTGGTTATGTTCGTAGTGGGGTTTTATAAAAAAAGGTTTTTTTTTTAATTTTTTCATTTCTTAAACATAGAATGATAGAAATACCTGTCAGCAAATGTTTGTAGATACGATACAAGCACCTGCCTCGGATAGATTCCAACATAGGTTCTCTATCACATGTTTGGCATATTTGTAAAATATCATAACAGTCCATCATTATAATTTTTATTGCCTTCAATAAATTACAATAATTTCTCAAGCAAACTAAATTCTAGCGCAAGCAAATATAAACCTTGGGCATGGTTAATATATTTGGCAATCGCTATACAAGTATTAGCCCCTTTAAAGGTTCCAAGTATTATGTTAATATGGTACAAAATGCTATGCAGTTGCGAAGTGGTTTCGATCACAGATCAATTATGTAATACATCTAAGTTTCGTTTTACTATAAGGAAAACGGCGGGGATTCACCTCTGTCAAGTTGGCCTCATAACTTGACCGATGTATCGATCTAAGTAAGTTTGTTATACAGTTGTTGACCCAAGCAATATTTATTTTATATATTTTAATAATATCTTGTCTATTTATCACAAAGACAATATTACAGTCCACTTACAATGAGATACAAAGTATTATTAATCTTACATAATACGTTTGAAGAATAAGTAAAAGGCACTCGAAAATACTTACTTATGAATACAATTACTTATAAATACTTATAAATACAATTACTTATAAATACTTACTGAATACTTTTACAGTCCCTTAATGACTTTGTTAATTAGTTGTACAGCCCCCTTAAAAATAATTTCCTTCCTGTAATAGGTCCTAGAATTTATTAGTCCAAGTTTATTTTTATTCCTTAAATTGTGTGATATTATTTTTTTCTATAATTTTCTGTTAGATTGAATATTATTCGAAAATATGTTTTCAATTGGAATGCAGGTGTAATAAATATATGACTATAAATAAAAATAATAAAATAATATATGTTATAAAATAATAATATAAATAATATACTATAAATATATGATTTGAAATTTTTGTTTTCAAAAATTATGATCATATAATATTTTTGTTCTTTTATTTTCGATTTGTTACATTGAGTTTTAGTTAGAAACAGCCGCGGATCCCTATACTTCAATTTAATATTCTAGATTCGATTTTGTTAACGTGTTGTATACAATGGTACAGTTGGGTACCATTGTATGCAACTCGTTTAAACTTATTTATTATATTTTGCAATATTTAAAAATATATTTTTGATTGCACTGTAAAACAAAACATGTATATGTTTATAATACTAATACATAATGACATAATTGATTTGTAAATGTCATTATAAATACTAAAGGCTGAGAGTTTCTTGCGCCGCTTCTTCTCTGCAGCTACTAATTCGTCGAAGCGGTAGTAGGGTTGATTGGGAATATGCATACTAGTGTTATTTTTAATTTTAAAATAAATATTATTTTAAAATTAAAACTAACAATTTATTTAGTACATATTTAAATACTATAACTGGGACAATTAGTAAATGCCCGGTTGATACCCAGTTAAAGTAATGACTTTATAATTATATTTATTTGTTTTCTCATACATATTCCCTGTTGTGACGATTTAAAAGAGCTTAGTAAATAAGTCTATTTAAATAAAGTTATTTTTGACTCTGACTTTGACTTTGTTAATTAAATCGAATTTGGAATACGGTTAGATGTTTTGTATAGTGCGCCTAGTGTTACCGTTAGTTTAGTTATTACATGGTCAATATGTGATATATTTTTCACAACTAGATCGCTTTTTTATATCGCTGTATATTTGTAGCGGCGGAAATTCTGGTACTAATTGTTTTTTGCACAGAAAATCATTTATGACGTTTTCGAAGCATTAGTTATATTTTAAACATTAATCGTGTATATCGAGGTGTCTTTAGACCATTTGTGATGTTGTGAATCGATGAATCAAAGTCAAATTAAAATGTTTCGCCGGCGTATAATGAAAGCCTGGAAGCCCTGTTTTGTTAATGTTATTAATATAGATTAAAAAAGTAATGTACTGATAATGGAATCTTCTGGACAGCCGTATGATGTATTATAAGGGGAACTATTAAATGAATCTATTTTAACTATATGCTTTTTATTTTGTAAATATGAGCTGAATATATTGAAGAATTGCAAGGTACGCCTATGGTAGTAAGTTTCCTAGTTTCCTGGTATTAGTTCGTAAGACCACCAGGTCACACAGGTCGTACAAAACCCAGGTCCGGTCTTGTGTGGAGTATTGCTAGCAACTTTGGGATAGATATTATTACCTCCTCTATGCTCTGGATAGATTGCAGCGTACCCTAGAGCTTCTGCAATTCCAATTGACGCTTACTGCCTATTATCTTTTGTACCATGAAGAGTGATCTGAAGAGCTCTTTGACCTTATCCCTCCCTCTCCTTACCTACTCAGTAGTACACGTGCTTTTCTACGGAGTCACTCTTTCACTGTCGCCACGTCTACTTTACGCACAAAGAGATTTCGTGACTCCTTTCTCTGTCGCACAGCTAGAGCTTGGAATTACTTACGGGCATACGTATTTCCTCCTACATATAACATGGGTGCCTTTAAAAGAGGAGTAAAAAAGCACTTTTTGGGTTAGCAAGGTGGTAGTGGTAGGGCAGTTTGTTGCATGCTGCACTAGCTATCTTCTCAAATAGACTCTTCTTACTGGTTACTATTAGGCGGTGTTTAGTCATTTGCTGTGCTTTTTCTAGTACATAAAAAAAATATTATCCAAGGAAAAGTTTTGAAAAGAGAGGATTCAACTTTTAATATTTACTGTCAATTTAAAACGTTAAAAATAATTTTGCTTAAAACCAAAAGGTAGTTATTGGAAAAGTTTTGACAGTAGGCTCTGTCTCTGCTATTTTATTAGCCTTCTTTAGACAATGTTTACAAAGTCTTCCATCTGTTAGAAACTTTTTTGCAGCAAGTCAAACTGGATCCTCTTAAAAAAGAACGGCCTTGATGCGTCATTAATTAATATCACGAATTCGTTCGCTGCTGTGTCGATATAATTTTACGAATACATTAAACGGTTGCTATGGAGACGAATTCTTTTCGTGTTGACAGCGAAGAACTTGCTCGAATAAAGTCACGTGTTAAACCTTTTTTTCCCAGTTTATTTGGCCTTTTCATTTTATTTGCAATAAAAGAGACTAATCGTTACAAAAGCGTATCTTAATTCCATCGTTGTATTTTAGTCAATGTTACGGAATAGTTATGGAACTGGTTTTTGGTAAACTTACTAGGATTTTGACAAAGTTACAGATAAGTATATTATAAATATTTACATGAAATTTTTATTACATTTCTAAAGAAGATATCTCAATGTATTATCTTTCCAAATTATGGTTATTCTAGTTGGCAATCCTCATACGAGTGGAAATGACGATGGCGCCATCGATAACTTTGTTTCCTGTGTCTATTCTATCATCTACGTATGTCTATCCTACTAACCTTTTATTTGATAGATATATATAATGCCTATATATGATATATGTCTATTGACAAAGGTAAACAAAGAAAGGAAGATACGGCATTGGAGCTCGACGCGCGTTACGCTAATGAGCAAAGCAAAAGCCACCATATTATGCACGTGTCTGTAAATTGCATTTTAATTACCTACAATCGATGTTACCTACGACGATCTTTCGTAAAACAACGCCGTTAAGTAGATATAAAGTCATTTAGGTTCAGATTGATGCGTATTAATAATTAATAAAAACCTGCCAACTTAATCTGATCCATGGGATACGCAGAAGCGCTGTCACTCGCACGCTGAGCAGAAAATTTCTGCCCCCACTGGGAATTGAACCTTGGATCTCCAGATCAGAAGTAGTTGGTTTGGTGGCCATTAGACAAAGGAGGTCAAAAGACGGCCTACTATAAGTTGGACCGACGATCTGGTATAGGTCATGTAAAGCCGCTGCATCCGGACAGCCAAGGAAAGATCGCTTTGGAGAGTTTTAAGGGAAGTCATGTTATGATGATAATGATAATATAATACTTACGTCCATTTTATTTAAAAATCTCCATTTTATTTAATCTAGATGTAGCCGTAGACATAAAATTAGATTTAGGCAAAAAACTAGATTTAAAAATTGTTGCAAATTGGCCTTAGTGTTTGCAATGTAGCCTTAATGGCTTCATATTGGTTTTGTAAAGATTCGTATTCAAAGTTAATTTTGACTACATATAATGTTCCAAGTAAATTTTTGCCGTACAGCAATAAGTTACTCCAAAATTTTTGGATTTTAACCAAAATACTAATTTCGGTATTATCAAGCTACAAGATTTTCGCGCAAAAAAATTCCATCGCAATATATCTTCCTTTTTTGTGGTATTTTATATCATTACAAAAACATATGACAACCTAATTGATTCTGGTAAATTGCAGTGATTGATTGGGTTTTTAATGTTAACGTATCTTATACCTACAGCTGTTCATTAACAGGATAATTTCGGGATCCTAGGTCCACGACGGGTTGTGGCGCTAGTCACCCTCGGTGGTTGATACTTGATAGGAGGGAAGCGCAGCCGTGATGATACTAGATCCTGGTGTCTGTAACTTCACGTTGGAGTACCCACCTAAGACGTGGGGTTTGCGGCTTATCCGAGTGGCTTAGGCCTTTGATGGGGGGACAAAGAGTAGTCACTTGGCTTAATTTTGCATAGAGTTCCATTTAAGCCGCTCTTGATACTGCTCGGGAGGGCCGGTGAGGAAAGGCCCTTTTTAGGGCCAGTGGAGCTTTGGTTTCGGTGGCGGCCGGTCTCTAAGAACGGTTATCCCTAAAGTGGGTAGTACGGTACCGGTCTTAGATTTACTTACAGCTATTATCTACAGCTGTCTTGAGATCACCGATACACCTAGCAGGGAGATATGTTCAGCTACGATTGCCTTTATTATACTCCAGTCCATGCCTTGATATTAAGATAAATATAATAATCGTCAAAACACTAAAAGGGCAAAATTAATTCAACTTAATACTTATCTAATGTTAACAAATTTTTTAAAGTGGGTGCTAATTTCTCACCAGTAGTATGACGAACGAACGAATTAGTACGTACGAATTAGTAATGTTTTTTATTTGAGTAATTCTCTTCTTGAATTGGCTGATGTACAATAAAGATTCTATTCTATTCTATTCTACGACTCCAAAAATACTTTGAAATTATATAAGTACTTCGATTTAATTATATTTACTTTCTCAGTGTCTTAATGTGGTTGTGTCATCATTCAACTCTGCTACCTGAAGACGTGGCAGGCATGGCGTGATAGAATCCATCAACAAATAACATTTTAAAGCTTTGGGTGTTTAGTCTTTTCAGATGTGACAGTGCTACGCTAATTAAGAATCTTCAACTAAATAACAGTAAAACAGTCTCTATGGTCTATACCATATGTCTCCAAACTCTGAAGCTTTCGGGCTATAATGATTTTTCAGTTTGTTCCAACGGCCAAACCAGTTTTAATTTTTCTGCCCTTAACTATATTTTTAGACTAGAATAGTCGCAAAGTGCGCGACCTAAGCAAACTTACGCTTTTTTGCATTTCAATTATTAAAAAACTAAATTACAAACTTTGGTTTACGTAGTTTGGAGCTAGCTGGTCTAGAGACTGCATATCAACATATATTTTGTAACAAAAAATATTGTCCAGGAGGCCTCCTTTGTAATCACTGCACAGCACTGAAGAATAGCTTAATTTTCACTATATCTGGATATCACACCACAAAGTACTTGGTAGCAGGGATTATTAATAGAATAATCCGCCTTTTCGGTAGAAAACGATGACTGATCAGTTCCATGGGTGAGAAAAGGAGGGGGTACAAGAAGGTATGGTATGCAACAAGTGCGAAAGAGATAGGAATTTCATTTGCTCATTCCTAACAATACGTTTCGTTTCGAATTAATGGAACGTTAATAAAATCATTTAGTATATCGAAGTATTAAAAGTTATTTAGTTAAGTTTAGTTATTTTATTTATTTAGTATTTAATATTGTTTAGTTATTTTAGAAACAAATTATAGCGCAAACAATAACAGTAGAATATTAAAAAGCTTGAATACTATAAGTATCTTCAAAGTGAACATTTTTTATCGAAAAACCTTAAAGTAAGTATTTATTAACATTTAAGCACTTTTTAAGTATTAAGAGATAATTAAGTAATTCATCCGTTTGTATCATTCAATAATGGATGGCTATATCTTAAAATTCTTGTCAAATCTAAGAAATACCGTTAAAACTAAGTACTTATTCATTAAAAAGCAATTATTCTTAATGACATTTAATAGCCAACAGACATCTTGTTCGGTCATGTGATTGATACAATCTATATTATACCTTGTTTCTGAGTTCATTACTTGGTATAAGGCTCTGATAAGCTGTTCTATCCGGCACGTGTGAGCTGATCGCTGCAGCCATTTAATAAATTGCTTGATAGATCTTTGCCTAATGATGAGGATAACAAATATTCATATTGTTCTTAAGAGTTTTTACTTTACGTAACTCTTTCATAATTGTCTTTGAGCTTTAATTATAGAGCAGGAGCCTTTAGAGACTACTTAACCTTTAGAGAATTTCTTATAATTGAACTTGGTGGTATAGTGGTTGAGACTACTGGAGGTTAGGGGTTCAAATCCGAAGGAGACAGAAAATCAGAATTCTAACTCTAGTAACAGTATTAGCTGCTATGTGCAGGGTCGTCTAGATATGCACCATTGTCTCTTCTCTTTCGTTCGTGAAAGTTTCGCTGTTTCGGTGTGAAGGTTAAGTAGACGGCAAAGAAAACAAGAGCTGTTAATACCACCCATATTCTTTAGTTAATTAAAGAACATGGGTGGTTTTAACAACTCTTGAGAATTAAACTCTCGGTCAGCTTCGTGAGAGTATATTTCTGAACTGATACAAAATAAAATGTATATTTAAAATCAGATCTATCGCTTTTTGAGGATCGGTTACATAATGGCTTCTGTACAAGTTCAGGGCACATAGATAGTAAAAAAGAAAAATAAAATCTGTTCAATACATGAACATTAACATTATATTTTATTTTAATATTTAATTAATATTGTTCATTAATTTCTATGGTAAGAATATGGTATTTACCTAATAAAAAAAATGTTGCCAGAAGGCATAACCTTTTTTTGTCTTTATTGCATTTTGTTCTGTGTGCTGCTGCTATGGGCAGCACCAAATATAAGTTTTATATATTTTAACATTGCTTATTATTTATTTAACAAAATCTTATAGGACACGTGTGAATCCAAATTTAAGGTAAATATCCTAATTGTAATTCACGATTTAATCTGCATCTAAGATAACCTTTGAGAGGACCAAATTTGTTGGTAAATACGCTTTTAAATAAGCAGAATGTACATTTTACTCATTTCTTGATATTTGCTTACACAGACATATACACACACACTCGTACACTTCTGTTAATGTCAAAATTTTTGCTACTTGTGAATTGTGTCAACTTTATGTTTGAGAGTAGTACTGGATCGCTGTGTTCTTTCTCTGGAGGTGGGTGTTAATGTCTATGACCCAGTTTTATATTAAACTAATGTAGACATTATGGTTTGACTCATTTTTTTAAGAATGATTATTCCCCAATAAACACATTTCTAATTTGGAATTTAAGACTTTTAAACGTCAACACATGAGCCATATCGTTTGCATGTTTGATAGAATTATAAAACATCCCACAGATGGGGTAAATTATATCCAGCTAATAAACTGGTCCTGTGTTTACAAGTGACGACATTAGACCTTCTTTATCATCGGGGAAGTCCGGTGTACTGAGCAGTTAGTGTAAGTCAGAAACTTCTGACCCCACAAAGGTCTTATCATGCAACAAAAAAAACATATTTTTTTTCTAATTCAAAATGACTTTTCTAATTAGTTAAAGTTAATAACTATAAAATAAGTAAAGTTAAGATAAAACAACTACATTGTAATAATTATGTAATAATCGTTCTACGCAAAGCAATCTATTTTATCAGTAAGTATGAGAAATTTGTGATATCCGGGTTCAATAAGTAATAGTACTCTAATAATTAATATATTAAACACTACTAGATTCATTCATTTTACTTTCAAAACAAAATAACACTTACTATTGATGTCGTCATAGTACAAATAGGATGGAGTTTTCAGACAATTGTGACGTCAATACATGAAAGTGTTAAGCTGCGGGCGCACGCGCAACATGACTTTTTAGCTGTACCATCACGGGCCAATTAAAACGGCAGCAATTCTGAGTTATCGACACTCGCTTATAGTTACAATAGGATGTTCAATGAAATTGATCTATTAATACCAAATAAGAGAATATTATTTGTTATAGCTTACATTTGTCCGAGAGAACAGTAGACGCTGATCGACAGAAAAAAGTATCAATACGTGTACATTAATGTTATTTCTAGTTATAGTAAGTTTGACATATTTTTTCCTTCTGACAACATTGTTTTAATTCTCACTTTTGCCTTTTTACTTTGTATGTGATATTGGTAAGCTTTTATATTTTATAAAAGTTTTCAATCTCCGTGCTTATTATAAATTGTACGTTGAAACTGTAAAGATGGTTTCTACTTATCTAGTGATAAGTAGAAATAACCTTTTTTTTAGTAAACATTCTTATAATAATTAAACTAGAGATAACATTTTTCCTTATTTATTAAACACATTAAAATATACCGAACCAAATTTTTTCATATCCAATTAAATAAAACAAACAAAATTATTAAGTAAAATGAAATAATAATGAAAAATACAAACATATTAAATGACAACTGACAGCGTGGTCCTTCGAGCCTTTCGAACCAGCGACCTATGATTAAAGATTATATATATATTATATAAGGTCAGGGAAAAGTTTTTTGGCGTGTTGTATGTATAATATATCTTTAGCTGTACTATTTGTATCTGGCTGATATGACATTTCAAAAAATAATTAAATGAGGAAACTTATTTTTCATTTGTTTTTGTTTCTGTCAAAATGAGCGAATCGAATGAAGAAAATAGATACATATTGAAATTTCATTATAGAAAAGGAAAATGCAGTGTCGTAAGCGTTTTCAATCCGGGAATTTTGATGTCAAAGATGCATCTCGCTCTGGTCACCCTGCTACGGATAAAATGGACGCTATTTTTGAAAAAGTGGAGCAAGATCGGCATATCAGCAATTACGACATAGCTGAAGAACTGGTAATTGACCACAAAACAGTTGGGACCCATTTGAAAAAAGCTAGGTACAAAAAAATCTCGATATTTAAGTAAGCCACACGAGCTCACTGAAAGAAACCTAATGTACCGTGTACTCATTTGCGATTCTTTATGAGACGTCAACTGGTGATGAAAATTGGATCACGTATGACAAGAACGTGCGCAAAAGGTTAACTCGCTATAAGGTGATGTTGTGTTTATGGTGGGATTGAAAGGCTTTGTTCATTATGAGCTTTTACCGCCATTCAGAACATACGATACGGATCTCTACTGCCATCAACTGATGAGCTTAAATCAAGAAGTTGAGAGAAATTGATTAATAGAAAGGGTGTGGTCTTTCAACACGATAACGCTAGACCTCATACACTCAGTAAAAATTAAGAGAGTTTGGCCTTACACCTTCGGATTTCCATCTGTTTCAGTGAAAATATCTTAGAAATCTCTTGTGGAAATCTCTCTCGGTAGTTCTCTTTAAAATTATTTAGGCAGTGTCAGGTTAACATCAAGAGAGGACTGCCAAAACTACTTGTTGCGTTTTCTTGATCAGAAGTCCCAAAATTTTCACAGCAACGGAATCATGTCTTTACCTATAAGATGGCAGAAAATCTACGAACAAAATTGCCATTTTGTTATATGTATACATTTATACTGTAATTATATTACGTATAAAAAGCGAAGAAAAATTTTTCCCCAACCTATTATGTGTATCATACATACGGCAACTATTGATTGTATATTCGATGACAACAATTAAAACAATATTATAAATTATTTAATCTCTACTTAATTATTATGACTTTAATTATTTTAGAAAGGAACAGAGACGCCCAAAATATTAGTTCGTTACAACGACTATGTACGTCTAAAAGTTCATTATAGTTACACAAGAAAATATTATTCATTACAATTTCATTATGCATTATCCTTGATTTTATATAACATTCAGATTCCACAGAAGCATCTCCCACGAAGTCCATAACCTTAGTTATCTAGTAATTGATAACAATTAAATATTTACACATCAAGTTCCTCAGTCAAAACAGTCTTGTTATCAATGACCTACGACTTCAGACGCGTGGCCGATTGTATTTTGCATAGCAAAAATATTCCCGATAGACGAATGTGTTGTAAATAATGTATAATATATGACTTGCAAGGAAAATAACAACCTTTTGATATTTCAAGCGTAAAGTCAGTAAAAATGACATGTTAAAGAAATTATTCTGAAAGTTTAAAACCAATGGAATTCGTCGCATCATGAATCGCGCAATCCTTACCGAGTCTCCAAAGTCTTACTAATTCGCGATTGTCCTTAATTATGTCATTGTTTAAGGTTGAACTATGTTAGGCAGTACGGAGACGAATTTTTTCATCACACTCACCAGGAATCATCATTTGTTAGAGCGAGAAAGAGAGCGTTAGTGCATCACTCCCGGCAGCGCTGACGACGCCCTCGGTAATACGACCAAAATCTATAAATATGTACAATAGTGTATTTTCATTGCGTTTATTTGTTTAATATTTAATTATTTTATTTAGTTGACTGTCATTGATATCACAGAATAACCTTATATACAAAAGAAACGAATATTTTTTTGTTATTTGAAGAATAAATTAAAATACGAATCGAGATGGAGGTTCGGCATTTCTTGTCATCTCTGTGATGTCGATCACGTCCGCTTTTGTCAGAACGAGGCCCCGTACAAGCTTGTGTTCCCGGTATAATATTTGTTCTTTAACTTACTCAAACTTCAGAAAGAATTTAATTTAAAAGTGACATTTTTTATTAAAAGTGTTCAGTGTCAGTTCAAACATTTCTTTGTATGATATATGATTCCAAATGAATAATCAAGCTTTATTATTAAAAACTCTTCGGTGTGGATTTGTCCCACAAAACCATTGTTGGTCTAATAAAGATTATAACAATAGCAACACTAATTGTTACAATGAATATCAAACTGAAAGCTATGGTTAACACTATTATAGTTGAAAATAAAGGTGTTAGTTACTGCAACCGCATACACCAAAGGGTATTAACACGTTCAATGCGAAAAAAATATTCAGGAGATTCACGCGTGGCGGACAAATGTTACAATACTTAAATTGACACAAAAAGCTCAAAATTTTATAAAAGTATTCGAGAATTGTTTCTGTTAAATGTTCAAGATCAATTTATTACAGTAAAAAAATATATATATTATTATAATAATTCGTTTGTCATACGTGTGAATAAGTTATGATGTGTAAACCAGCCTTTATGCAAGCGACGTACATAGAAACAACCGAACCGCAGCACTTCCACATTAAAACTTTTTTTAATGTGGCTGAAATGAAATATAAAGGACAACAGAGACGCTAGAATTTATAGATGTCATATTTTTTAATTTTTAATTCAGCACACCTCGCGTGTTCACCAGTTTTAATGGACACGCCTCGCGTGTTCGCCGCACGCAACGTGTTAAGCTGGCGTGGTGGTATTCCACGTGTTTCTCCCAGTAGGATACCCAGTGCCCTGCAGTTACAGCAAATTTAAGAGCATGTGTTACGGATGCTAGATATATGTATTTTCTGCCCCTATTTGGATACAACATTACAAGAATTTCTGGCTTACTGAACAGGAATACGTTGCCTGACAACTCGATGTGGAAGTGTGACTCGCTCACCGAAAATTCCGTACAAATGTAAATATAACTACTCCTTGCATACGAAATTGACAATTTGTATAGATGGGAAGAATATAACATCCATATCTTTTTTTATATATTTAATTAATTTGAGGTACCATACCATATTTATGATGTTACTATTAAAAAGCATTGTTTATTCCTTTTTGATTAACTCCGTGTTTATCTCTATCGTTATCAATTCGAATAAACGAGACAAAACACTGCTTAACCATACAAAGCAAAATACAATTGTTTTTAATAAGGCCAATGTTCGGTGAATTTGTTCGGTGAAACTTTGTATTGCCTTGACGTGTAGCCTACGTCACGAGCCGTCTCGCTCGTACTAATCACATAGTGTTTTCATATGTCCAAATAATCACATAAGAAGCCGTTACGTTAAACTGTGTACTCGTATAACAAGAATTATTTACAATACAAGTTACAATACATCATGTTACGAGGAAAGTTAAAAATATTAATAATAATAATATTTATAAAAGACAAAATGTGACATTAAGATTTTAAAAGCAAATTAGATAATAAAACTCAATGCACTATGATTATCAGAGGTTCCCAAACTAGGCGAGGCTTGTATATTACGAAACCTTATTGAGTATTTACCTAGTTATATTATTTAGCAAGTCTAAATCTCCCTAAAACGGCGCTTATTGATTATATCGAAAAATTCGACATTCATGACGTTTTAAGATTGTAATCCTTAACATATTGATAAAGCTTAATGTAATAGCTAAAGAAAAACTGTATTTGACACTCCCTTCAAATTTTTGCAAGACACAAGTCATACCTACGTATGTATAGGCCTTTATAATTTGACGATTGTTAACGGTCACTACGATTCATATTAAATACAACATAATATTGTGTTTCAAAGCGAAACAGTTTCTATATGAATAGCCGCAAAGATTAGATTATAGTTACTTTTAACACTGTAGGCCATTTACCTCTCACATTTATACATAGAAAGTCTATGTATATACAAATACCCGCTTACCTTGTAAATGATTTCTGCTGTTCATATTTTCCTGGAAAATGGATTTGTTCGTGGCCCAAGCTAAGTTTATAACAATAATTAATCTCAGAAAAGGCGTTTAAATCTATCTAGTTAATTGTGATAACGTATACATGCTACGAGCTTGTATCATGATAATGATGAGCGGTTTGACAGATTGTAATTATTATTTATTATCATAACAAAATAAAGTTAAGACTCACTTTATTATCATGTCAAAACAAGAAGGGGTTTCTTGTAGGGTGGCGATAATAGGATATATCTTTATTGTACATTAGCTAATTCAAAAAGATATTTCTCTTTTACATTATTTGATTTTTTTTGTACTTATTTTGTACAAAGACAGACCATTACTAATACTTAATAATAATAATGTTCCCTGTGTATTTATTTTTTAATTAGCTTATGTACAATAAAAATATATTCATTTCTATTCTTAATTCTTGGCAACCCAAAACATATCTTTACACGCCTCAAGAAGGGAATATTAAGCTCCGGTTGTTAACCTAAGAAAAAAACATTTCAAAGTAAAGAAATCTTTATTCCAATAAATTTTTTACTCCATCACATAACAAATGGAAATATAAGCTGACGGCATTACTAAAATAATACTATTTTGTCTCGTTCGTTAACATGACATTTTGAATACGGGCAAAAGAGATAAAACACTGTTTAATTAATAGAAGTCGTATGCACTATTTATTATGTACCCGTTATTATCTTTCGAGATTAAATGCTTTAGAAATGAAATTATATTCTAGCTATGAGTAACGTAGATCGAAGCGTGCCAATCTAATGACATTGCCCGAACGTCGTAGTGGGGCGTTGTGGGGACTGGGGAGGTGTTACAGTAATATGACCGCTAAGCCGTAGAAGCAGTAAGGTGTATACATTATTTTTAAGCTTTGACTTATAAACATGTTCCTCAATTTTTTTTTGTATACAACCTTTAAATATTGCGATGGAACTACGCGTGTTTATTGAAATGGTTCATTGTAAGGTTTTACTGATAATGGTTCTTCCAGCACGTTACATTTCCTTCGTAGGACGGCTTAAGTTACGTCCGTCTACAAGGCCTGACCCGCTCATCCTCAGTCGTACTCTTCACGATATTACCATATAGATTCAAAGTAATACAAAACAAATGTTAATTTAATTAAGAATATCTGATATTATTTCTCCGTCCTTTTGAATTACCGGTAGGTATTATCAACTCGATTAGATAAGGGTAAACATTAATTAATACTTTACCAAGCGGTAGACTGGTAAACTGTCATTCACAAACGAATTGTAAACGAAGTATCGAAGACTGGTTTGGAAACTAGTTTTGATAGAATCAAGATGAAAATTTACGCGCAAATAATTTGAAAGCTCGTCTTTTGGTTGAGTCATCTTCAAAAAAATATGTTATCACGTCGAAGCTCGATCGTACGATAGGCACGTGATGTCTCTACGCGTATATATTAATGTTAATCGTTTATTAATGTATTTTGCGTAGATTACCTACTAACGAATTTTGGCATTGAGTAGAAGCCACGTAATAGATTGAGGGAATACCTTGGTGGTCATGCCGTGTTATTTTAAAATTCTAATAAAAGAGTTGGATAAATAAATTCTAATAAATTTGGGTTTATTTTTTATTATTTAATCAAAACGATGACTATGGGTTGAGTTTTGCGTTTTTTGTCACTAAAACTAAAAGGTTTGGAAAAATTTCAGCTCAAACTGATATCGGGAACTGAATGAGATTTGATTAGTGATTTAATAATAAAAAATAAATCCAAATTAGATGTATATATTTAAGAGTAGCGACAAGACTAGTGGATAGACAACCAGCCCAAGTCTATTGACATGGACGGTTGAAGTGTAGCACAGGAATTGGCGTAGTATGGTAGTAGAAGCCGTTATCCAGCAGTGAGTTAATGTGGGCTAAGAATGATGATTATTATGATGTATTTATACTAAAAGATGAAGTTGTTTTTACAAATAAAACCAATGTTTTTCGTTTGTTAGTGTGGACCTGCAGTCCATACTGTACGATAGTATACGTTGCATTGAGTGCAATACGTTCTTGACTGCAGGCGCGTCAGTTCTGTATGAGTCACGGGCTGCACTTGTAGCGTACATGAGCTGGACTGCATATGCACCAGACTGCAGCTGGATAATACTTTTCAACCGATACTGCTAACGCCTTGAAATATTAGTCATGATTTCGATACCATTTGTTTTTGTTTGAAAAGAGTAGCACAAAGAAAATCAACCTCTAAATGCTTATAATATAAGGGCAAGTATTGAAACCCTTGTTCCTAATGAGTATAATCTTATTATATCACACGACAGAAGGCACCTACCAGAATAACAACTTTTTGAGAGCCAAACAGAAAATATTTCACAAAAACCCTGACGTGTAAAAAGGCAACTTATATACTGTAGCAGAAACTTTACTCTTGGCTCTACACACAACCCCATCGCAATTCTTTCTTGATGATTACTGCACCTTTTCGCAGAACATTCGAATAACGGAATCTATACATGTCAATTTTGTTAGCAATGCGTCAAATCGAGACGTTATTTAAGAACTGATGTCCACCCCTCACTTAATTGTCATCATAGTAACACTGGACTTCCCCAGACGTGTTTTCAAAATTCGAATACAAACACTGAGTCCAATTTCCCTAAAGTAACCGTCATGGAAAATTTTTAAACGCAAATACAAAATACGTCTTAGAATGTGGTAATTTTTGTTTGATGATATCAAATTTAAGAGAAACATTTTATTTATTAGTTAAGACTCAATAATTATTCTAGAAAATAATAGTGTTTAAATTAACGTTATTGAAAAACCGATAATGTATGCCTCTAAAACTGTAGGTTATCTTAAATTGTTAAACACTCGATAACTTGGGAGAAAACCAATTATGGTATTCTAAACAAAATTAATTTTTTAAGCAAAATTCCTGATAACTTCCTTGATCAATAACGTTTTATATAAACTTATACATATATATATATAACATTAACTTATCACCTGAACAATGCAATCTCAATCTTATATCAGTGTGTCGTTGTGACGTTGTGTCTCCTCAGACTCGTATTACAATGTTTATGTAATACACTATAATTTGATGGTATTAGTCTCTAAGATCTTATCTTGATGTAGGGCCATTATTTACTCCCGGAGCACATCGACCCAATGGGATCTTTTGTGCTTCCCTAATCCTACTGACCGCTGTCCTGGAATACCTCCAAGATGTACTTACTAAGTACACCCGGAGACAGCAGCCTTATATCTTCAGGATTGGGATAGCCCAGACCAAAGAGATCCATTCTTCCAGTCTCTAAGATAGTGCTAGCGTTGCTTGCGTTTTGAATGCACCGCTCTGCAACATCAGCATGTCTATATATATAAATAATTGCCAAATCTTAAGATACGTGCGGTACCTGCACTATACGTGCGATTCTTAACTCTATAACTTCGCTATAAAATAAATAAATTTAAAATATAAAATATAAGTAAGTGTCAATTGTACTGATTTTGTTTATTTGCGTGCGTGTGTGTGTATGTCAATGTATGCGATTGAGTGTAAATGATAACCTTACGAGTTGTCTCTTGTGTGTAGTTCGTATTCAACTTTCAAATTGAACTTATCGTAAAATCGTGTGGAATTTAGAACGACAGAATGCCGTTTTTGCCGTGACGCAGATCTTTTTGTATACATAACAAATATCTGATAAATGACAGAAGTTTAACAGTAGCTTAGTAAAATAGTCTCTATTGCCTGTGAATAACGCTGTTTTAAAGTTTAAACTGATACAGTACCTGTCGTTTGTTGAGACTGTTATATTAAAATATTATGAATTGTTGCGTCATTTTTATATTTTATTTTTCGAACAGAACTTTCTGGATTTTATTCGAACAGAAGATAAGATATTATTATTATATTGAACTAAGCAACGTGATTTATCGATTTCAGAGTGTCTGTTATTGCTCTACCTAGACTAGGGGTGCGTTCCACTGCTGGTTCTTATTGGAGAAACGGAATGTTTGGACTATAACACCGCCGGTGACACGAGGTTTTGTAGGTGAATGTGATTGCAGTACCAACTTGGCATGGGTTTCTGAATCACGAAGCAGTTAATCTTCAAATTTCAATTTCCATTGACCCATTTAGGTTCTCAACAATATTCAACATTTATAAACATGTCCTATTTATCGGAGAGTTTGTGAAGTTGTTTTCAACTAGCTTCTATACCGTCGTTCAATGAAATGCAGAAATGCGTTAATCCTTAACATTGTGGATAAGCCAACTGGACACAAAACATTTTGCTAAACCTTTTCTTACTCAAACTGATAAGGCGTGGAACTCTGCCTGTCAGTCAGTTTTCAAAATGTGAATAAACTTGTGAATAAGCGTATTAATTAATATTTACAAGTTAACATCACAAGGGAATATTAGATAGTTCACCTTCACTCTGCGTGATAGTTTTCCAAATTTACAAAATGTGATTAATCTTCTACGTATTATCTACATCGTACCTACGTACGATCACGGTCTTTCTAGTTTCGTTTTGGTTTACAAGTTCACATTCTCCCGGGATTTTTAATTTAACGTATGAACGAATTGCGCATTTGACTTTGCGATGCTCACCCGAATATAAAAAAATGTGCTACTAACTTAAGACTGATTATGCTATGAACCACTTCGTTCAGGATTAAAAATCAGCATTTTTGCTTAGAATAATTTCGCCCCTTCAAAATTATAAGTGATAAGTGTGCGTGCGCGTGTGGACGCGTGTGTTTATGTGTGTATGTGTGTCACATTTTTTTGAGATTTTAAAGACTCTCCGTTTCCATTATGAAAGGTTTGTTTTACTGTTTTAAATTGTGCTTACATTTTCCTAAAGTTGTGTTATAGATATTTTAGATAATATACCACAATTGTAATAGTTTGGAGCATGCCACACAGTTGATTCTCACTTGTTCCAAGAACATTATATTATCTTTGTGTTCCATAGCTTTTTTAACCTCACCTATAGCAGCATAAACGAGATAAAGATTTTTAATTTTAAGCTGTTTTTCCTTTAAAGTAAAATTCTGTCTAGATTCGGAAATACATTACTAAATTAAATCTAAAACAAATCGGTATGTCTTTTTTTGCACGTATTTCGAATCCCGAAAGTTAGTAACAAAAATTCGATAGAGCTCGGAGCTCCTAGCCTGTCCATTTATCTTGGTTTGATCAAACTGTCAAGTCAAAGGCATATCAATTTGGTTTTTTCGTAATATATTTCGGCATTAAAAATGATTCGAAAAAGATATTCTGAATATAAATATTTTATATATGTAATCATTTTATGATTATAACATCGCGATATGATTCGAACTTCAAGTTACAAATTAACGTTCAATAAGTAGACAATATTTACCAATGTTCAATAATTTATTTTGACTTTGAGAAAAAAATGAGAGTCATTTGGAGGGTTAGATTTTTCACGCTTATATCACGTATCTGTAAATTTGTTTGTCTGTTTCATTGTGACCTTAAACTATACAATTTAGGAGGCTGAGTTGTTTTAGATTTGTAGATTTCGCGAAAAGTCGTAGGCTGCATAGTTTTTAAAAAATCCAACCCTTTTACAGCCAGGGTTATTTTGTATAATATACAGATTAGTATTACTGAATGTAGCGAAATAAACTTTAATAAAATAAAAGTATAAAGATGTTTGTTGTTTAAGTTGTTGAAGCTGGAGAAAATTGTCATCAAAATATAACGTCATGCTTTACTAAAACAAAAATTATTTTGCACTTTTATGGACGTATCCTATAATTTTATTTATTTAATAATTTATTGCGACACATACATTAAAATATCATAATTTAACAACAACCAAATCACAAAAGCATGACTTATTTCTAACAGAAATGTAGCGTGTACTGAGAAATAATAACAATAATTTTAAATACTAATACTTAAGATTGGATAAACAGCTTAATATTCGATAATAATATAAATATATAATAAAATAAACTTGTTCAAAGAACCCAACCCTAAAATGTTTTCAATTAAAGATGACAACGCATCAACGTACCAAATTTCCAACGAAAGGTGGAAAAATTTATTAAGAACACAGCTTTAAAATGTTTTTGAACAAACTTGTACGCTTTGTGTGTTGTCGAATGTACCGATTTTAAGTACGAGGATTTCTATATCAATCTTTTAGTCCAAAGCGTGGTTTAAAGATAGACCTTTTCAAACCTGCTGCGCAACCTCTGCTTATGTTGCCCTGTTTTCAAATCAGTTAAGTAAACTACGATTTATGTTTCATTTTTCGAAACATAAATCAGTCTCTAAATTGTTTAACGCCGAGTTCCATTTACTACTGGGTATTTATTGACAGATTTTCTATCTTGTTGTGTGTTATATTTTGCATTTTCAATGCGTTATACTTTGCGATTGCTTACCTTTTAATCTATTCTTGTCGATTCTTCTTTATTTTAATTTTATATATTAAGCTCAGCAAATGACTCAACACTACCAGATAAGCAGTAGAGGAGTCCATATGTGAAGATAGCTAGTGAAGCATGCGACTTACTGCCCTCACCTTGCCGGGCCAAAAAGTGGGTTACCACGCCTCTTTTAAAGGAACCCATGTTCTATGAAGGAGAAAATATGTGTGCCGGTAAGAAATTCCACGCTCTAGCTGTGCGACAGAGAAAGGAGTCACGAAATAATGTGTATATCTTTTGACGATAATTTTCTTTTTTTTTATTTATTTTATTGTAAGCTATACTTGGTTCCCTTTTATTATTTCCTTGATATAGCAGTTGTTTTATTTCTTTTATCAAAACATATAGCCAATAAATGGCCATGTGTTGTAATTTAAGTAAATCATTGTTTACAAAATGGGAATGCTGTAAGCAATTTTATGTTAAAATGTTTTTGCTCATAATAATTATCAGGCGCTAGCTCTATAATGCAATGCAAAAGTTATTGGGGTAAAATACTACTATGAGGATGTAACTTAAGTCTTTGTATTTTATTTAAAGCAGCAAATTTTAGACATCTTAAAAATAATATTTGTTGTAGCATTCAGATCTTTATGGTACTCAGTCACTTTGGTGGACTAGGACATGTTATGTTTAGCAATTAATTTCTTGTATTTTTAAAAATATTCTTTGAATGTTCGATTTAAAAGTATTTAGAAATAAAGGCCATTCAAAATTATTAAATGATCAAAATTGATGCATTATTCAATATAATAAAGAATTTGGAAATAAACATAAGAACACGTGACGTAATAAAGGAAATAGAAAGAAAACTACGTTAAATACATGTTAAAAACGTTTTTTTCCTTGAGTACAATATGTATGTAAGGACGTTACTTATTTTAATTTCAAATAATTTCATCATAATATATACAATTACTTACAAAGTAATTTCTAAACTATTTTAGGTGAATACAGTCAACAATGTCCCTGATCCCGTTGTGAACGGATTTAATTAAATTTAAGTTATCAGCATCTCTTTAAAACCAATTCATTAAGAAGGGGTACAATGACTTTAAGGAATGTCCAGTTAGTTGACAATAGGACGATCCATATAATTGTGACTTATCTTGATAGGAATGTTTTATGATGCGCATTGAAATAAGGCTTAAGAGTCGCCATTTTAGAAATGTCAAATGACGTCATCGGTGATCTGTCTTTTTTTGGTTGTATTGTACTGAAAAAGTAGTACTGAATTTAAATTTAATTTTTTTCGTGAACTACGGAATCGTCAAAATTATGCATTGATATGGAAACGTCAGAACCATTTGATCTTTTTATTATATGAATTTGTACATAACAATACACCCCGTGTATCATCACGGAAAAATAGATTATGTGCGATCCGTCCCATTCAAAAAGATCAAAAAGATAGCTAAAATTAAGATTCCCCAAATCACAAAAATTTAGGCAACTTTTATTAAAATTTTACCAAAAGCTTTTTCCAAAAGTTTATCTGAACTATTTACACCAGATGCAAAAGAGCGAGAGTTGATATACGATGGAAGGTGGAAGACGAAACTAAAGAAGGTTTACTATGTTCTAGACTCAATTCTAAGACATACATGTAGATTGAAAATTGAATACTTCTTTTTATATGGGACGTGTTATGATAGCTATTGTTTTTGTATTAATATTGAGGGAAGGTGACGCACTACACCTGAATTTAGATTAAGGGTATTTTTTCATAACGCGATTTAAAACGAGCGATATCACATTAATACTGTAGATTCTGAGTATGTAGTTTACATAGTTTACAAAAAAGGAGATAAAGGGCCCTGACAGACAGACAGATCGACAACAAAGTGATTATATGAGGGTTGCATTTTTCCTTCCTAGGTACTGAATTATTTGCAATTTGAAATATTAAAAAGTTATAACTTTTATGCATAGTCCACTTATCTAAACGATAACGCTCTTTTCAAAACGCGTTAGGTGAAAATACCCTTAGAGGATTATATCTGAATCAGAGCCATTGAAGCGGACTTCGCTTGTTTTGATAGGGTAGTTATTATATATATTCCAGTTTTATGATACATAGTCTCTAGGGTGATGGTTTTGTATGAACTGCGTGGTGCAGACACCGGAATGTGGTCTGAGCTCCGTGAAGGCACAAGGCCTTCGTGCTTTCATGGTGGTCATCCTGGTTAATGTAGTGAAGTTCTCCGGCACTGAAGAGTCGGTACACCGGAAGGAGCGGCGGAACTCACGGCGGAATTTACCTGACATAAAGGACGCATAAAATGAATAATATTATCCATATTTCTCACACTCGCTCAGTTTTAACTTTTGGCTCAAAGTTAGCATCATTAAGAGCTTATGCTATTTAGAAATATATATGGAGATAATGGAGAAATAAAGATGTGTACATAAACATTTACATAAGTAATCAAAATAAGAAAAAGGTCAAAAGGTGTGGCTTGTTTCTAACAGAAATTTCTTCCACCTGCGATAGGATAAGTGATATAAATAGCAGCAATATACTAAATAAACATACATAATCGTGAACAAATATTCGTACTTATCATACAAATATCTGCCCCAATCATGATTCGAACCCAGGACCTCTTACTAAGAAGTCAGGGTTACTGACTACTCGATCAGCCATCTGACACTCGAATGAGGTAAATGTGTTCCTATTCTTACAACAGTTACATAACGTTATGTAACATGATAACATAACATCTTAACGCTCAAGTATTGTAGTACTAATCATTGTTGGAACCCCTCCGCCTTGTAAATGTTATTATAAATACTGAAGGCTGGGAGTTATTTGCGCCGCTTCTTCTCTGCAGCTACTAATTCGTCGAAGCGGTGGTACGGTTAATAAGGAATATGCATATTACTGATAGTTTTTATTTTAAACTAAGTAATTTAATACTTAATAAAAAAGTTTAAACTGAAAATTTATCACTGTTACTATTGTTATACCTTCAATTATATTTATTAATTCTTATACATGATTATTTAACAGAATTAAGTAATAGAGTTTATTTAAATAAAGATATTTTGTCTTTAACTTTGACTTGAATAGTAGAGTAACTATAGAAATATTAGAAAAATTCGTGGAATATTTTATATTATATTTAAATTTGTTAGGCGGCACCAAGTTTTGTATAAATATCCTGTAGAAGAATATTATAGCGAATGCTATGTCAAATAAACGATTACATATTAGTTTAGCATATTGATTAATGTCGCACAACTCATAATAAAGTATTATTAATTTATTATTATTATTTTTACATATATATATTAAATATTGCTCTCTTTCATAAAAGAGGTATTTTACCAAAACATGCGGGCTTTTGACCAAGCGTGTTTGGGATATGTAGTTATATGTTGTTATGCGAGGATGGATTTTGTATGTAAATTGAGATTGGGTATGTGTGTTGTTGTGGTATCTTATTCACCTTGTTTTGACAAAAATTTACGTACAATTCTGCAGGTATTTAATATAACAGCTTTTTGTAATTGTTCAAATAAGAGTGGGTGCAGATTGAGTAATAAGGTTCTTTATAACATAATAGGATATTTTCTAAAAAGAGCTTTGAAATCTTTGGTTCCGTACACAAAGAGTGACATATTAACGTTGAAAGGACTAAAATCCGATAACAAATGATTAACAGAATGAACCCTAGCTGAGTACTTTGTATATGTTGATGCTAGGCATTGAAATATGTTCAGGTATATTAATAAGAAGGTTCGTGTCGTTGCAGTTGCTTACCGCTCATAAAGTTGTAGATGAGTGGGTTGATAGCGGAGTTGGCGTAGCACAAAACGTGGGACAACAACGCTAGGAATGTGACTGCGTCGTTCTGTTCCAAGTCCACTGTGTATCTATGAAGAAAGAATTTAACGCATTCAAATAGCAAGCAGCGAATACAAGTTAAAAAGACTGGATATAGATATAATCGAAATAATTATTGACATTTGCATCAGATTGACAATTGCAAAGCACCTTCCCTTACCAGTTCACAGGAAAAACTAATACAATACAATATCTTTTTTCTTTGATATGATGTATTTCCATTTTAAAATGCTCCTTCTTTCTTTAAAAATAAAAATGAAAATGATAGGCCATTTTTATTTTTAAAGCTCACTTAAACATAGAAATGGATGCTTGCACTCTTTCATATGTTTTATCGCTTTAATTATATTCATACATATAGAATAACACGATCATGTTATACACACACACACATACAGCACTTACAATAATAATATACTATGGAAGAGGGTGCTGTATTCTGAGATTTATCACAAATATTTTAGCAATCGGAGACTTGTTTGTATTTTCATATTGTCGTTTAATATAGATTTATAGGTGTCTAAAAATACACCGACATCTCTTGTTCATTTCTAATATCTTCGTTTCATTTTTAAATCAATTACCTGAGAATGCACAGCAAATGTATGGGGAAATAGCAGACAGCAAACATTATAACGACGGCTACCAGCATTTTGGCTGCCTTTCGTCGGGACCGGAGCTGAGCTGTACATAACAATACATACAATATTATTACACACGAAAGCCCTAGCGTTCGGGGAATTTAATTAGCCACTCTCGTCTATTTTCGTCCGTAAAATAACTGTCTATTACTCTATGGACAACACTTGTAGGGTTTTATTGTAGTATTACTGTTCCAAAATTTATTTATTTATTTAACAATTTATGTTCACACATAGACAATTAACTATATGAATATATTTTTTATTTATATAATTATTTCTATAAGAAATCTCTTCCAGCAGCCCCATATATGGGAAAAGTGACATCGAAAGGTAGAGGGGCGTGTCCAAAAATAATATAATTAAATACATAAAAACTAATATATATCACAGTTACCCTAACATATGCACAATATATTTAGATACTCTGTAAAGAGAAATAATGTGCTTTTACTCGTGTCCTAAACTGCACCAATGTTTGCGAAAAATTTATTTATTTATTTATATATAGGACAGTACACTGATTATTACAAGACTATATCTAGAGTTCTATTCTATTCTATTCTATTCTATTCTATTCTATTACAAGAGTTGGTTTTTAAAATATAATGTACATATCGTAGGCCAGTTATGAATATACAATATAGCAAATATATGAATTGCGTCATAAATATTGTTAGATTCAACTATCTACTCAAGGGAGTCGTTAATTATAAAATACAGTATGCTACAATATCTTTACTTTCTTAATTACTTATATTTCATTGCTACGTAATATACGAAAAATTAACATTATATGATATGATTTACTATAATAAAGAATTTGTTTATGGCAAGCATAGATAAGTATAAAATTGCTTCGTTTTGGACTCGGGACTACGATATGTTGATGAGAACTCAGTAGTCCAATCACTAACAGGAAAGTAGTCAAAATACCTTCCGATCCGATCCGAATCTGATCCGATCCGATAAGTATTATTGTCGCAATAACACTTATTTAACGTGTCAAGCTATACAATACAGAAATAATTACATTTGAACAGTCTTCTCTCGACGTTCCCGATAGTAATAAATGTGAATAATGTCTTTATTAAAAGTATTTCGTCTTTGTCCCTAAAAAAATATCAAAATCGGTAAATCTAAATAAGTAATAAGTCCACGGCTTGGTGAACATGATTATTTGAATTAATGAATTCTTGAATTCAGTTATAGAATTGATTTTTGAAATATTTGAGGCATTATAATTGGTAGAAGCACCACTAACCAAACTCTATTAAAGCCAGTCAGTCGATCAAATATTAATCGCCTGTTTTAGTGTCGGTAAACATCAACGTAAGAATTATTGCTTGATTCAGGGAATTGTTTACCAATTTTCATTAGGTACATCATAACAAATATTTGCGTAGGCGCTGGAGACGGACTTTAACATTAATAAGTTATTTGCTTTGGCTGACCATTCGATAGAGTAGTGTAATATTTATTTTCTAAATGTAAGTATAAACACGGTAACAATGATATAAAAAAAGATATATATGGGTAAATATGATATATATTACTTTTTATGTATTTATATTAGTATTGGTACACGCCCCTCTATCTTTCGATGTCACTTTTCCTATATATGGGGCTGCTGGAAGAGATTTTTTATACAAATAAGCAGTACCTTTGTACAATTCTCTAAAATTCTGTTGTGTCCTTTTACTTGTCTTTGTGTGTACATAAATTGTTAAATAAATAAACACAATAGAAATAAAAACGATTAACAGAGTTTATGAACATATAGAAGGTAGAAATTTCTTTAGAATGAAGTCATTTCTAAAGAAATTTCGATAAAGATATATTAATATTAATAGACACAATTTAATGATATATATAATTGCTTACAGATTAAAAATAAAATATACATAACAACACACAATACATGAGAATAAATAAAACAAAATTCGGAACTTTACACCATTTATAACTCAAAAATATAAAAATTCAATATGTTTTGAGTTTTCCATCATCCACAATAGAAAGCCGATGTCACGCACGCTTATAGCCTCTTTGTTATGCGGATCGAAGTTAGCGGAGTTATTAATAAAATTTGAAGATGTAATGTTTCATTATGTATGTAGATATGAATAACATATGAGGCTTTATCTCAATGATAGCTTACTCTGTTCAGCAGGAGCTAGTTTCATAGTTTCAGCATGTCCAGGGATCTTCTCGTTCTTCCAAAGGACCTTGACTATCTGGTGATACGCCACTGTCATTAACAGCAGAGGAATTCTAAAACAAAACATGCTCTTAGGCCGTACCCCCATTAATTTGTCTAATGTGGATACCGCCTAGGATGAGGGGTTTGTGAAAATAAAATAAAAATGTATTTTTTTTCCGGTAATCATTTCAATACATACTAGGAGGAAATACTGCGTACGGGGACTTAGATTTTAAGAATTATTGTGTGTGTTATGTTATGAGATCAAAAATATAATCTAAAACATAAACAAAATAGAAATAAACAAATATTAATAAATAAAAACTAATACTTAAGGAAACTTAAGGAAACTCAAAATTTCGTTCGAAAAATAAATATATTATACACACAAAAACACACTAACTCCCTTTCTCTCACACAAACCCGAGCTTAATACAATGTAGATAGCGTATAAAATCATAACATTGCGTTCAAAAACTATACCCCTTGCATGTGAAGCGAATACATTTTAGTAAGAAACAAAATAAGGATAAAAAATACTATTGCTGTAAGAAAATGAAGTACGCTTTTTATGTCAAGTTTTAATAGAAAAGTCTATTTTCAGACCAAGAAAACAACTTTCTGGTGACATCTCTGACAGGGGTTCTTTGTATGTCAAAAACTTATATTTCATTAATACTTAATATTCGACAAACAACATTTCATTTATTCTTTCAAAGTTGAATACCCTTACAACCTAAATGTAATAATGACTAAAATAGTTTTTATACGCGAATTATAAAATACACTTACTTCTATTATTTATTCCAAATTAAGCGTCTATAAATGCTTATATTCTATAAGCTAGATCATCTAGCTCCAAACTACGGCCAAAGTTTGTAATTTAGTTTTTTAATCATTGAAATGCAAAAAAAGCGTAAGTTTGCTTAGGTCGCGTACTTTGCGACTATTCTAGTCTAGAAATATAGTTGAGGGCAGAAAAATTAAAACTGGTTTGGCCCTTGGAACAAACTGAACAATCATTATGGCCCGAAGGCTTCAAAGTTTGGAGACCTATGAGCTAGATAAAAGAGACATGTATCAATACAGATATAAACATACTGCCCCATATTGGTTAGAAGTGTTTTAACTAATATCTTTGATCATTTAAAATATATTAAAAATCGCGAGAATACACTATGCTAGTAACCATAAAAGTCTTATATAAGGCTTGTATTTATAGAGTTTTTATCAATAATATAAGCCGTATATATTTAAATACACAAATAATCATGATTCCGGTTCATGTTGGAGGTTGTATATATATTATAATAATAATACAGACTTGTAATCGTGTTACGACGTCATTTTTGATAGTAGAAACGACTTGTATAGTGATTTGAATCTACTGTCAGTATTCAAAAATAAATGTAATGTCTTCTGGTGAAAACATTGTTTTAATGTACTTCGCTTGTGATATCTTTTGGATGGTGATTTCCAACAGTTCAGTGGTTTAACTCAATCTGCTTCTACCGGGAGAGTTGTCTGCCTATTTGACCAGAAATAGGTCGAGTAAGATTGCAATAACGTCAAAAAACTAATTTTTACTATGAATTAACTTCTCTTCAGTCAGCTGGGGATCAATCAAGCAAGCAGCAATCTTCTTTCGTAAGGGAAACACATTAAACCGTAACCACGTTGACTCAAAGCAGATTTGTTGGTTGAAAGCAATTCAAGTTATGGACCGACAGATTATCATTTAAATTCTTAATGAAATCTACTGTTTTCATTAAGATTTTAAATATTGACAAGGTGGAGTGACAATCTGGTGAAGGTAGCGGGAAGTTTCTAGATTCGGGCAGCATCTAACCGATCGGTTTGGAAATCCACATGGAGGTCTATGCTTAGCAATCGGTGTGCCTTGGCTGATGATATTGTTGATGAATTTGATGGTAATGCACGATTTTTTTTGACGGTATTGACGGTTGGTTATGAGAACTGATGATGTTGAGCGATCAAATTAATCTTGCTTTGCGAAACTTACGTATAGATGAACAGAACCTTCAGTATATGCCAGACGACCTCGCTGGTTGGAGACCACGTTGCCATGCACTGCACCAGATATTCCAGTTCGAAACGTAGAGGCACAGTCTGGACTTCTTCAAGTACTATCAGTTCTGGCAGATCTATTAATTATAAATACATGAAAACATGATTTTAAGGGTTTTATTATTGACATATGAAAATTAAAATCTTCAACATTCAGTATAAAAGCGAAGATATTTTATTCAAATGAGGGTCATGACCTTCGTTATTGTTAATATGATGAGATGTACGATGGGGCTTTTTCCAGGTACTTGTTTAATCTAATTGAAAACAAACACAGGTTATAAGCGGTACGAAACACAAAAACAGGCAGTGTATTCTATTGCTGAGCCTATTACGTGGGTTGCTGAAATCTCTGATGCGAATAGTTGGTATATGAAAATTCATATATATATATATATATATATATATATATAATAGATACCAACTAGATAGAAAGTAAGACACTATTATTCTTACATAGTATACTATACGGTAGTATACTTACAAGATAGTAAGTATGTGAACCTTCAATACGTCTTGTGATCTTTTGGTACCATGGACTAGGCGGAAAGAATGAACCCATGACGTAATTTTTTTTCAAAACAATAACAGCAGTACTACTTTATAATGGTGGTCTATGAAGCGTAAACATACTTGAATTTCGTATAAAAATGGAATCATATAAGTACATATCAGTAGTCACAATAAGTGGATTTAAAAATGATGCATTTAAAATTCTTCTGTATAATCCAGATCTTTATTAAACACATATATGTGTACACAAAAAGTATATAGAAGAGGTCATATACACAGGTGAGCTTAACACACAAATGGGTTTTCTAACCGTAAACCTTTGCGACCGAATGTGATTTTATAACTATGTAGAGTATATGTGCATATACTCTACATAGTTAATAAAATATACTAATAATGTGTCTGACACTCACACTTAGCCCAAAGAAAGCATCATTAAGAGCTTGTAGTATGAGTACTAGTTAACGAAGACATTGAACATTCACTGAACATGTTAGAAAAATAACTAATCCTACAATTACATACGAGTATATACTAAATAAGTATTGAAGAAAGAATAATCGCTGCACTCGAATTGTTACTATAACAGCTATTTTGATATTTAAATGGTAATGGCACATTTATTGAAAAATTCTATTTACAGTGTTAGAAACTCCTTGGAGTATTGATATATTTTTATGAAAATTAAAAAGTATTGTCAGAATTGTCAAAATTTTAGTAGTCTGAAAAAGTATTGATTTTTAGCGAACGTAGTTTTCTTAATTATTTGCAAAATTTATCTATTTTTAATACACAGGAACACTATTTGTTGATAATAGTACCATTAATATTAACTAGTAGATGCGGTAAACTTTGTATCACATAATCTATTACAGCGACATCTATTTAAAGTAATCCGAAGTGACAATAAAAGAAATGACATTTTTGCACGTCAGCATCAGACTCATTTATAAATCTGTATTTCATTACATTTTTTAAGGTTTTTATTTATTTAAAAACTCCTAGAATGTAAGCATCCAAAACATAATAAAAATTTTCAACTCGATCAAGGTGTTTTTAGGTTTTAGCGAGAGTAACGAATGCTTATAAAATTTTACATTTAAAAAGAAGAAAAAAAGAATGATTAATTACTGTTACTAAGGTGTAAGTCTTCATTCAATAAAAATAAGGTAGGTTATTCTTCGGAATTGTTCCTGGCATTTTTGGGATATACTTTTTCCTGTTACTTTTACGATCTTAGAATTTCTTGTCGGTGAACTTTTCACTTCCAAAGCGACAAATTCCTTCCATATTTCGATGATTGACGCAAAAATTGCGATAAGTCTTTGCAAAAAACATCGTTAGCGTTTCGCGAAAAGTTTCGCTTCCCATAGCCAATACTGCTAGAATAGGCGATTTATTTAACGTATTAGTAAATAAAATCACGTAAAGTTGTTACGTATAATGAAGATTCTATAAATTCTTATGTATTTGATCGTTTTTATTAACTTAATTGACATCAAAATTAAACCGAAGCCTCGTACATAGATAGCTTCACAAATTTTAATAAAACGCTTGATGGCAGATAATAAATATATTTGAAAATGCTATCTTTATTAAAAGATATCAGCCACTAACATTTAAATTGATGCAATTGTTATCTCAATAGATATTCAATATTTATGACTGATAAGTAAATTTTATTTCTGTATTATCATAAGCTCCTTCGACAGGCGGTTCCCTAAATACTATACAGCTATCAAACGGTACTAACTCCCTATAAAACATCGGCTATCTATAAACTTCTATCGTACAGCTTCAAGGTTCAATATTGCTTACCTCGCTTCAATGTAATTTAGCACACAAGTTAATGTAGTTACTCACAAAACTATTTTCGTTTATAATTTGGTTAGCAATGTAATATTAAAATTCTGCGTTACTAATAAATTATCTTTATTGTCTATTAGAAGGATTTTTATGCAGTAGCTTGATAATGTAAGGATAAATACGTAATATTCTCACAAAGACGCGCCATATTGGTAAAGAAGTATCGTACAAATCCAACAATAATGTTTTTGTTAATTAAGATAAATTTTGGTTTAATTCCTTTACCAGCACACGTATTCCCTCCTTATAACATGGGTTCCTTTACAAGAGGCGTGAAAAAGCACTTTTAGGGCCGGCAAGGTAATTGTGGCTAGGGCAGTATGTCACATGCTTCACTAGCTATCTTCACATGTGGACTCGCCTACTGCTTATCATCAGGTGGTGTCGAGTTATTTGCTGTGCTTTATATGTATATATAAAAAAAATCACTTGCTTAGATTGTTTTAAATTGAGTACACTTCTTTTAAGCCATCTCGTATTTAGGAGGTCTTTTCACAATATTTTTTTCCTGAAATATTCAAGGATTACGTGGAGAATTAAGGAAAAAGGAATGTTTTAACTTTTATTGAAGATAAGAGCTTTTTGTATAGTAAAATACTTTGGTACGAGACGTCTTGCCTTTGGAAGTAATAGAGCTACTATTATCTGGTACAATTTATTTAAATGGTTGTTCTTTTTAAAATAATACTGGGCTCTGTTTATAATTGCCTACAATACAACATGTCGGGAATTTGACGCAAGCGACGCTGATTCCTTCTACGCCCTAAGCGTTCACAGAAGATTACTATTACTATTTATCGATTAATTCACACTTACCGAAATCTTTTTGAACACTTTCTTAAACTAAAGTAGGTAAAGAAATTTTCAACGACAACAATTTTCCGACTGCCGAAGTTTCGCCCCGAATATAAACCGCGGTAGGAAACGTGCGAAGTTTTGAACGTTTTTTCGTTGAATTAGAGATGAATACCAGGCCCCCAAACATATCGCTATTTCTAAGAAATATTAGTCGCATATGTATATTATAAAAGGGTGCCAGCTACCATAGTCTCTATCTAAAAAAAAAAAAAATTATATCTAGTCCAAACTATTTTAAACTCTATGTAGAATGTATAATTTTAGAATATAGATTAAATTTAATGGGTATATTTAGTAGAATTTAATGTGTAGGAGACATTGTCCAAATATTATAAGACTAAATATTGTTAGTTTAATTATCTAACAATAATCTTAACATAATTTTAATTATCCCTATATCTTAACATAAAGGCTATAAATATAAAGGCATAAATTATAATTGACATAGAGACGCCGTTCAACAGTTAACGTTTCAAGAATAAGTAGATTTGATTTATTATATACGTTGTTCTGTGGACCGAAGTTAGTATAAAATCTTACTTAAAGTTTTATATAAAATTATATATGTTATATTAGTCTCACTAAAATTTAAAAAGCTTAACCAGTTAGTATAACTTTTCTTTTTTCTCTTATTTTATTCAAGGGTGGTTTATAAATATGAAAAATTCTTAAGAAAAGCTATCTTCATCTATTCTTATATTATTAAGCTGAAGAGTTTATTTGTTTGTTTGGTAGAATACGTTAATCTCAGCAACTGCTGGTTTAAATTGAAACATTATTTTTGTATTCGATATTCATTGATAGAGGAAGACTTTAGGCTGTATAAAATCATGCTACGATTAAGAAGAACTGGATAGAAACGGAGATTTAGTTGTTCTCAGAGTTTTCGTTTAATGTGCTGCGTTAACGGCTAAGGTACATAAAAATAATGTATGCTAGAATAGATTTTCCTTAAAAGTTCAAATAAAATCCATGATTTATGTCTATCTTATACGAGTAAGGGGTGGCTCATTATAACTATCATAATCACTACGCTTATTCTATATATTATAGAATCACTATGATTCATTTATAAACAAAGGAATCCAAGGTGAGCTTTTAATGAAGATGATGAAATAACACTCACTGAAAGACAAAGCGACAGCCCATATGATGAGGATAGCGGTCTTGGCACGCCCAGTGGTGGACTTGAACTTGAGCGGGAAGCAGATGGCGTACCAGCGGTCCACACTGATGAAGGTCAGGGTCAGCACTGACACCGTCACTGACACAGACTGTGAAGAGTGGTCATTAGATACTTACTCTACACAATTCGAAGTGTGAAGTTTTATTACTTACCACTGAATTTAAACATTGTCAATATATTAAAATTGTTTATGGAAATTTAAAGTTAGCTTAATACTAGGAAAATTTTAAAATATAAGTATTTCAGCCATACTGGTACAATTATACCAAATAGAAGATTATGTTATCGATATCTGCATTCAAATTGCTAAAACTACGACTTGGTACTGGTGGGTGGTAAGACGTATTAAAATTAAAAAAGAGGTGAATTCCACGACATTAATTTAACATGGCGACTTTAATAAATATAATGGAGTCGCTTTGAGTGTTTCAAGGAAAATATTCTTAAATATCTACTAAATTAAATCCTCAACAAGAAATTTAATGATAATACTATCTTTGGAAGCTCTACTATTTGCCAACCAATTTCGTTTGTGATACTTTTGAATTTCAATATTCTGCATTTGTTATTAACATATTCATTAATTAATAATGAACACGTATTACAATGTTCTTAAATGATTCATTATCTAATAACATTGATTTTAAATTTGTAAAATGGTTAATAAAACATATAACAATACTTTATGTGTTTTGTTCTTGCTATAAATAAGGTCATATTATGTTAAGAGAAGGAGGACTTGCCTCTTTTGTTACGGGAGCCACTGCTGTTTTAATAAAAGCATGCATCGCAATGTAAATTAGAAACTCTTACTTGAAAATAAAGAATAATTTTGCACAACGCATTTCCCAGGAACCACGTCTCGGTGACATCCCAAACCACAGTTGGTGGTAAACAAAACAGGATCACCATAAAATCAGCAACAGCCAAATTCACTATAAAATAGTTAGTAACAGTCCTCATTGTATGGTTTCTGTATACCGATATGCACACTAAAGCATTCCCAATTAAACCTATCACGAAAACCAATGTGTGTGTTCCTATAAGTACCCATTCATAAGTGTGTGGGTAAATGTAGTCTTGCATCATAGCGATATATTCTTCTTTTGACAGATTGCAGTAATCAGAATATCCTATACATGGTTCTTCTGCTGTCAAATTAACTTTTGCAATCGTTAGTTTGGGATGATTCACTCCAGCAACGTCACTGTTATCTTTCATTAATTCTTGCGCTTCTCGAGAATCTTTGATTTCGTTTCCAATTTCAAACGCTTGTTTGAAATTGGATATTTCTGAATCACCTTGTAGATTGTGTAAAGTAATATAAGCTTTTTCTTTATTCTTATCATTTACATTAGTATTAACATTTCGTTTACTATATAATTTGAATAAATTATCACTCTTTACATCATGGAGATCAACGTCTTCAATAGTTTTACTATCAATTAAAATTCCTGTTATATTTCTGACTAAAAATATGGTTATAGTAACGAGTAAACAAGTCTTTGTATACATTTTCTGTGGTTTTTGTTAGGATGTTGTTGATGAAACATCACATATCTTCAGTCCATTTTTACCTGTAACAAGAAAACAAAATGATTTAGAAAACCATTTAACTGAAACTGTTTATAATAGAATGTAGTCGGAGCGTCGTACGTATTAACGTGAAAAAGGAGGCGTTCAATTAATGTCTGCCTTTATAAGTGACAGAAAAATTGAAGACACTAAATTCCAAGGACAACCTCTGTTAAATAAATAAGATTGCTTCTCAACACATTTTTAAAAGATTTATAAATCCATTCAAAGCCCCAACAAGGCGATGTAGACCTTACAGCGTAGCAGAATATAGCACAAATAGCATGCTATTACAAATGAAGCTGGTGGAATCGCCGCTGTGTTGGGCCTGTGTAGAGAACACTAAACAAATGGTATGTAACTGATGGTCTTGCAAGGAAAAGAATGGATATCTTTGGCGTGGGTTATGTGACGGAACGGAGATCTACGCTCAGGAAAATAATTAAAAAAGAAAAAAGGAAATTTATTTGATTCATAATCGAAACATTATTTTCAATATTTGTATTTAATTCCCTATATATATATAGGAGTGGAAGCGCGTCGATGCCAACTAGTTTCGTCGTTGGGAGCTTCTTCAGAAATAAAGCATTGTCATATTGGGGAGATCTCCGATGCTATATAGTTTAAGGAAAATAAATGAATCATAATATAATTATTATTATTATGTAAAAATAACAACAAAATTAATGTCACATTTATTTAATTTATTTGTTCTTTTTTATTACAATATATTCGATTATTCGATTATTTAGTATAATCGATTGCTCATACAGAGGGAGGAGATTGGAGTAGAGGGCGCCGTCTAGTGTCGAGGTTTGGAACCATGAGAAGAAACAATGAAGAAGATTTTCAAACATGAGTAAAATCAAATGATTTCATACTAAAAACGGTTTCGGTTCTAATTTCGTATTTGGTCGGTTAATATCAGGAAGTGAAACGTGATGAACTCTGGCGGCAAGGATTCGAGACGTTTCGGGGGGGACACTTTGGTTTGGGGCACGGACGGGGAGCGATGGCGTCGAGCGCGAGCATCGGATTCTCCGTCGCAATTGTTTCTCTAACCAGGTATTTGTTAGGAGAGGACACATCAGGTGGAGCCGTGTAGCAGGATAAGGCAGTTTAAGATGTATTGTGTGCTAACCTGGTTTCTCTTTCAGAAATTATAAGTAATGCGTCATTCCGCATGCCGACCGGCAGTCGGACTACGGTCGGTTACGGACTGTCACTTTAAAATATAATTTTTACATGTGTCTTGTTTTCCAGGAATTGCAGATGGCAGTTGTATAAAATCTTAACATTATTAACTTAAATTTAATCTTTATTAATTTTATTATTAATTGTATTTCTTTTTCAGCCAAGTAATAACTTCTAATTACGTAACCAATATTTACAAATATTTTATTTCTATAATTAACTTATTTCCCGTTACCTACTTACTTATTTTAAAACATTTTGCGGTTACTCATTCATGGGTTATATTATTGAATGTATGACTACTGACCAGGATGATGTTAGTGAGCTTAGGTATACAATTATGAGGCTGTGATTAGTCTATATATTATTATCTTACGAACGCACCGAAATAATGGTTGCACAATATTACAAAACCATTTGGTGAATTAAACACCCAGATATCAATAACTTACCATAATTAAGGTTATATTCCCTTAGCACATTATTTGCAAGGTGAAAACATTTTGCGTCCCTGTCCTATGGATGGCCTACAATAAGTACCAGATAATTCATACTTAAGTCAAATTGCTATATAACAGCATGATAAGGACTGCTGACTTACATTTGAAATCATGCACACTGATATTCTACAATCTACCAACCATCAAAACACAACGTTATTCTGTCTGCCGGTTAGTGATGCTAACCTTGCCGACATATTTATAAACGTGAATGCGCCGGTGTAAGGAACACCCTCACTTATACGTTCTACTGTTTATCAACGTTAATCTGACTGATGCGTCTGAATCACTGATTTACACGGAATGCGTGGAAACCCTGGATAAATATCTCACACGGAGGTTCAAAGTTGGACCACTCATTGGCTTATTGACAGGATCTGATAAACTTACGGAATGCGTGGAAATCCTGGATAAATATCTCAAACGGAGGTTCAAAGTTGGACCACTCATTGGCTTATTGACATTGATCACTACCATAAGGATTTAGGTAGGGCTACAATTATCATCGGTTATACTAATTTGGCTATTGGGTCTGATTTACTCTGAATGCGTGGAAACCTCTGGATAAATATCCCACGTAGAGGTACAGAAGTTGATCCACCCTTAGCATATTAGTATTGATACTATTGTATTGGTGGCATGTTTGCTAATGTATTTCTAGCTATGCTTATCAGCAACATCATTAGGAAAACTTATTATAAACAAATCTGGATACTTAGAGTGCGGTTACATTCATGTACTAATTGACCTACTTTTGTGCTCAGAGATACTCTGTTGCATACAAGCCTTCGGGCGCTTCAAATTCCAACTCAAAAATATTACTTCAGGGGAAGGCGGTCTTTGGTTGGCCTTCACTCGCCTTGGGGCGGCGGTTGGAGCTCGTAAGGCACCCGCAACTAAAGGATAGTTTGTAGTATTGACCCATAATATCCAAGTTGCGGAGACAACAATAGCTTTCAATTATATATCCTAATCTCCTCCTTTATAAACAATCACTATTACTAGATTCCCATACATGTCATTCTATAAGCAATATAGGAATATCTTAATTAAAATTATCTTAACTTTAACTATTTATTATTGAACTTTTCTAAATACCTTATATCTTTTATTATTTAATTCTTTTATCTTTATCTTACATGCCCATTCAGTTACTAAAGTAAGCTTCACATACCTCATAAAAGAACTTTGGGTTATCTGCGTCACAACTGGAGTCCTACCATTACTAGATGATCACATGCTTGGCCAATTTTAGTATATAAATATAATATTAAATAAAAGTACACAGTCTGATATTCTGGTACGGCTTAATATAGGTATTATTTGTTATAGAGATAAGTAAATAATATATTTAGATAGACTGGGAGGAGTATATGATGGGATAGTGTGGAGAGGGTAGTGAGCTGACTCATTCAACTCTCATAAACTGTGTTGCTGAGGGGGGGAATGTTACAATTTGGTGCCGTGACCAGGATAGACAAATATTACATATTACATTTAGACTGTTGTACTTTGATAAGTGACTGAAAATCAGTCACAATTTGTTGCTTGTGCAAAGGGTGAGGTTTTAAAAATGTGAAGCTTACACAAAGTCCTGGGGGCATGCATTTAATACATTTAATTTTAACTTAAGTTTTGTTATATATGTGAAAGGTCCTGGGGGCGTGGATTTAAAACATGTTACACTTTGGGTATTTAAGTTTTAATAAGTTATATAAGACTTACCATGACTTAGTAAAATAAATGTTGAATTGGATTTTAATTTATTAAAGTTTAGTATGTTACAATTCACTTGATATTGCTAAGTTTTTGCATTAAAACATAGGTGGTGGGTAACTTTAATCTTTATTTGTGCTCGGTTGCACCATAGTTTGTAAGGTAATTCACTATTGTTAGATGCTTCTTGATTGTTAGGTACTTCACTATAACTTGATAAATCAAATTTTCAGTGCAAAATTCTATTTTGGTTTTTCATTTTGTTCATAATAGGCAAGTAGGACATCATGTTATTTCAAATAACTCCATTTATTTTATAACTAGTAGGTACTTCCCTTTTATTAAGTACTACACACAGCCACTAGGTGATACATTAGCACTAGATATTTCAGGATTGTTAGGTACTTCACTTTTACATCAATTACTTGATTTACTAATTCAATTTTTCAGTGTAGAATTCTGTTTTGGTTTTCCACTTTGGTGGTATAGCGGTGCAAGTTGTCATTTAATTTTAAATAATTCCAATTATCGCCTAAATTACTTGTTAGTCAAACTTGTTGATATGCCTTTTGAGGATGGTACAAAAGCAGACCACTGTAAACAAACAAAAGTAAGCGTGTTTACCTATATAATGGTGCAAATTTAAGCAATAATATATAGAAAGAAAAGGAAATAATAACCTGTAGTTAATAAGGTACATGCGAATAGCAGTGTATATGCCATATATTTGTGCAATACATTTGTTTTGTTAGTTGTGTCAATTAATATTTATCCTTGCTAAGATAATGCAGTTCTAGTAAGATGTTATTGATAACATGCATCACAATAATTATTAACTGTCAAAGATGAAGTTCGTTTACAAAAGCTATGTACATTGCTTTCATACAGCCAGAACTTTGTTACAATTTCTAAGATTTTACTTTGTTTAGGATAGACGTTTATATACAATTTATTAGAATTATTTTACGAATGAAATAACTATTTTGATTTTATTTTCTATTTAACAGATTTAGATTACATTCAATAAATTTTTAAATTACAATGATAAATTTATAAAATATTTATTTTATTATTGTTGAATTCTATTTCACTATTAGGGGAATGTAAAGGATTTAGAAGGAAAGCAGCCGCGTCTTGTGATTTTGTAAAATTTTAATCAAACTGTTATGATCCACGGCCCCAGCTTCAGGTATTTTGAGTCAGGTTACCGAATAAGGTGAAGTAAATGTATTTTTTCTTCATACAGCCGAGTTAGTTATAATTTCTTAGTTTAACCTTATTAGTTAGAATAGATGTTGTTTATCATTCATTAGGGTTGCTATTCAAATAATATAATAACTTGAATTTATTTTCATTTTAATAAATATTTTAATTACAATAATCAATTTATAAAATTTTATTTATTCATGTAAGTTTTTTTTTCAGTATAAAAGGAAGGCAAAGGAATTCGACTCAAACAGCCACATTTTGTGAACTTATTTTTGTAAAAATTTGACAAAACTTCAATCTATTTAAATATTTCTGATACCTTGTATTGACTCTATCTAGGTGATATGGGGGCGAGAGTAATTTTATTAATTTTAAATTAGTTTTTTTCCAGTGTTAATTAGTTATCTGTCAAATAATAATGTGAATGCATCCATCTTAGCGGTTGTTATAAAACGCACTATGTTCTACTGGGATTATTGTTTGATTATAATTTATTGTACAGGTATGCTGGGAGTCGACATTTAAGAAACCCAAGTGACGTCACCAGTTAAATCTTTCTTTGGTTTGATTTTAATTTGTAATGGTGGAATGGTACTGACTCAAATATTGTTAGTTCTTAATTTTGGAATGTAGTTAAATGATGCTTTTTTTTGACAGGCAGGTGATGATACGAAAAGCATTGTTCCATTTTAGAAATTATATCAGATTACTTATTAATTTTACTACAACAAAACCTATTAATTAAATCGCGATATTAAATGTTATAGGAAACGTTCTGTATTACCTATAGAGTTAGTGAGAACTTCGGAACCGATTTTTAGTTAGGTTCGTGGTTTATTAGGATTGGCATTGTAGGATATAAAAGCTACCACACTACTTTAGATTCAGTATATTATTTTCATCTATATAAACTTAGTAGTCACTCAATATTTTGTTTATTTTAAATTACAATACATCTTGGATATGAATGTTATTGTTGTTGACATTTCACCATGGATAAATACACCTGAGTTTATTTGGGCATAGGTTAAATAAGTCTGGTTTAATAGACTTTGCGTACTAGAATAAGCTCAATACTCTACACGCAGGAAAGAATCAAATTAAATACACTCCACATGCTCCGAAATGTTTAGGCCATTATATTGTTTGAAGGCTCTGAACTATGCATTACGGCGATTTGGATGATTATCGTTTGAACTAAAAAGTGGATAGTCTCAATTGTGAAAAGGATATATTGCCACTTATTGGTTTTCGAACTAATTTGAACAATATATTGCGACTAGCGCTGACTTAACTAACAACTAAGTTCCCTTCCACATTTTGGATTTCCTTGTGAAAATTGTATTCATTCACACTTACAGTGCAAGAAGTTTGGTGATTTCAATCTTTATGATGACGTTCTAACTTTTGGGTTTAAAAACACACATTCCATGGAAAGATGTTGGCAATTGTATATTCATATTCCTGGTTGTATTTTAGGCGTCGGTTTGACACATCTGAAGGCGTTGGATTACAGTGAAAATAGGGAAGAAAATTAGTGGGCTTGAAGTTAAAAATAATGGGGTTGTAAAATATAGTGAGTTTTATTATAGAAATATAGTTTTGATTCGAATGATTTTAAGTGTTTCATAATTTTTATGATCTGGGATGTTGTTGGAGGTGCTGAAAAGGAGATCGGGGAAGGATGAACATATTGAATGATTGCTAGTCAAAGTATGTTTTGGGAAGTGATTCAATTTTAACAATTGAATAAATAAAGATGATGTATGTAATGATTTAGTTAATAAATGGGCTCTAATAATGTCACAGGACTGTAATTATGAAACAATTTCATTTGGGTAGTTTGTCAGATACATTTACACGACACAATTGAGTTACTGTGAATATATTGTTAGGTTAGTGCTCTGATAGATGTGTTGAACATATCTAGGGCAAGGCAGGTCTGCTATTTACAGACAACTCAATACTCTACATGCGGCTAAGACCGAATACCATTACGCACACTATAAATTGTTTTGCATTGCTGGGAAACAGTGATTTTTGGAAGATTGAAATTATATAAATGTAATATGGTCACTGTAGCCTGGTACATGTGAAGCGAATTATTAACATGCTCCAACCTTATATGATTTTAGCTCGGGGAGAGTGGTATGCGCAAATGGAATTTCTCAGTTGGATATTTATGGTCTCCTTGCCATGAGGGACAAGTGATTTTTGGGAGAGATAGGTAATCGTTCCATGCCTTGAATGGTCGTTTGATAGGCTTAACGACACAACATTCCGTATGGACGAGCTACTTATTATCACTAGGATAGTCCTGCCTCACAACCAGGATCTCGCCCATTAGTTAAATGCCCTCGCAACAGGCGATATTTGTTCATGAGAGGTTTTATTAATTGTGCATATTGTTTAACTCTTGTTTAATCCTCTAATGGTTGGTTTAAAAATACTTACAAAAAGCATATCTGACAAACTATTCAAAGAAGTTAGGGTGAATGTTTTATAATTTTACTTTCTTAAATTTAACTTTGGGCTGTAATGGAGCGCATTGAGATGTGAAATATTCTTTAATATTGAAAATAATCATTGTATTTCGTATAATAAATGATCGGAAATATCATTATGAAAGTTATGTTCATATAGTAATAATAATTTAACTAAACTAAATAAATTATGTAGTCGTAGAAGAATAGGGTACGGCTGTTATGCATTCGCTTTGATTTTTAACCTGATTTCTTAGTGCTTATTTCCCTTCGCTATTCTTACCGTTCCTTTTAAGTTAGTAAATTATCACTTCGGTAAACTTCGTAATAATTTAGGGGGCGATTGTGACGGAACGGAGATCTACGCTCAGGAAAATAATTAAAAAAGAAAAAAGGAAATTTATTTGATTCATAATCGAAACATTATTTTCAATATTTGTATTTAATTCCCTATATATATATAGGAGTGGAAGCGCGTCGATGCCAACTAGTTTCGTCGTTGGGAGCTTCTTCAGAAATAAAGCATTGTCATATTGGGGAGATCTCCGATGCTATATAGTTTAAGGAAAATAAATGAATCATAATATAATTATTATTATTATGTAAAAATAACAACAAAATTAATGTCACATTTATTTAATTTATTTGTTCTTTTTTATTACAATATATTCGATTATTCGATTATTTAGTATAATCGATTGCTCATACAGAGGGAGGAGATTGGAGTAGAGGGCGCCGTCTAGTGTCGAGGTTTGGAACCATGAGAAGAAACAATGAAGAAGATTTTCAAACATGAGTAAAATCAAATGATTTCATACTAAAAACGGTTTCGGTTCTAATTTCGTATTTGGTCGGTTAATATCAGGAAGTGAAACGTGATGAACTCTGGCGGCAAGGATTCGAGACGTTTCGGGGGGGACACTTTGGTTTGGGGCACGGACGGGGAGCGATGGCGTCGAGCGCGAGCATCGGATTCTCCGTCGCAATTGTTTCTCTAACCAGGTATTTGTTAGGAGAGGACACATCAGGTGGAGCCGTGTAGCAGGATAAGGCAGTTTAAGATGTATTGTGTGCTAACCTGGTTTCTCTTTCAGAAATTATAAGTAATGCGTCATTCCGCATGCCGACCGGCAGTCGGACTACGGTCGGTTACGGACTGTCACTTTAAAATATAATTTTTACATGTGTCTTGTTTTCCAGGAATTGCAGATGGCAGTTGTATAAAATCTTAACATTATTAACTTAAATTTAATCTTTATTAATTTTATTATTAATTGTATTTCTTTTTCAGCCAAGTAATAACTTCTAATTACGTAACCAATATTTACAAATATTTTATTTCTATAATTAACTTATTTCCCGTTACCTACTTACTTATTTTAAAACATTTTGCGGTTACTCATTCATGGGTTATATTATTGAATGTATGACTACTGACCAGGATGATGTTAGTGAGCTTAGGTATACAATTATGAGGCTGTGATTAGTCTATATATTATTATCTTACGAACGCACCGAAATAATGGTTGCACAATATTACAAAACCATTTGGTGAATTAAACACCCAGATATCAATAACTTACCATAATTAAGGTTATATTCCCTTAGCACATTATTTGCAAGGTGAAAACATTTTGCGTCCCTGTCCTATGGATGGCCTACAATAAGTACCAGATAATTCATACTTAAGTCAAATTGCTATATAACAGCATGATAAGGACTGCTGACTTACATTTGAAATCATGCACACTGATATTCTACAATCTACCAACCATCAAAACACAACGTTATTCTGTCTGCCGGTTAGTGATGCTAACCTTGCCGACATATTTATAAACGTGAATGCGCCGGTGTAAGGAACACCCTCACTTATACGTTCTACTGTTTATCAACGTTAATCTGACTGATGCGTCTGAATCACTGATTTACACGGAATGCGTGGAAACCCTGGATAAATATCTCACACGGAGGTTCAAAGTTGGACCACTCATTGGCTTATTGACAGGATCTGATAAACTTACGGAATGCGTGGAAATCCTGGATAAATATCTCAAACGGAGGTTCAAAGTTGGACCACTCATTGGCTTATTGACATTGATCACTACCATAAGGATTTAGGTAGGGCTACAATTATCATCGGTTATACTAATTTGGCTATTGGGTCTGATTTACTCTGAATGCGTGGAAACCTCTGGATAAATATCCCACGTAGAGGTACAGAAGTTGATCCACCCTTAGCATATTAGTATTGATACTATTGTATTGGTGGCATGTTTGCTAATGTATTTCTAGCTATGCTTATCAGCAACATCATTAGGAAAACTTATTATAAACAAATCTGGATACTTAGAGTGCGGTTACATTCATGTACTAATTGACCTACTTTTGTGCTCAGAGATACTCTGTTGCATACAAGCCTTCGGGCGCTTCAAATTCCAACTCAAAAACATTACTTCAGGGGAAGGCGGTCTTTGGTTGGCCTTCACTCGCCTTGGGGCGGCGGTTGGAGCTCGTAAGGCACCCGCAACTAAAGGATAGTTTGTAGTATTGACCCATAATATCCAAGTTGCGGAGACAACAATAGCTTTCAATTATATATCCTAATCTCCTCCTTTATAAACAATCACTATTACTAGATTCCCATACATGTCATTCTATAAGCAATATAGGAATATCTTAATTAAAATTATCTTAACTTTAACTATTTATTATTGAACTTTTCTAAATACCTTATATCTTTTATTATTTAATTCTTTTATCTTTATCTTACATGCCCATTCAGTTACTAAAGTAAGCTTCACATACCTCATAAAAGAACTTTGGGTTATCTGCGTCACAACTGGAGTCCTACCATTACTAGATGATCACATGCTTGGCCAATTTTAGTATATAAATATAATATTAAATAAAAGTACACAGTCTGATATTCTGGTACGGCTTAATATAGGTATTATTTGTTATAGAGATAAGTAAATAATATATTTAGATAGACTGGGAGGAGTATATGATGGGATAGTGTGGAGAGGGTAGTGAGCTGACTCATTCAACTCTCATAAACTGTGTTGCTGAGGGGGGGAATGTTACAGTTACCACATTTTCATATATGCAGTGACTGATCATTAGGAAAAAGAAAACAAAGATGCACAGATAACACAATGCAATTACATTATTTTCATAAGTGGCCAGTACGAATATTATGTCCCATTCAAAGAAAAGTTGAACTAATATTTTAAATATTCAATGAACTCGATAAAAAAGTGACACGTAGTGAAATCAGTCGAAGAATACGTCTGTGCATATGTGTGCCTCATTTTGATCAAATTCATAAGTTAAGTTAACTATAGAAAGATATACAATAAAAAAAATTTGATCTTTTTTTTAATTTAAGATATTACGTTGTTTGAAAGCAATGACTTTTTCGGTTGGTATCATAAAAAACAGGTGATTTTTTTAAACATTTCACCGGTTCGATCCCGGCTCAAGCGGGTGATTTTGCAAAAATATTTCATATAATTTTTTTTTTAATTTTTGGGTAATATCAATATAAAGGGTACTTTTCCTGCAACATTTTTTTTCCAATAGGTACATATAATAACTACTATAGTGAAAAACCAAAAATGATATAACTTTACACTATTTTATATATTGAAATTAATTAAGTACTTATAATTTTATGTTTTTTTTATTTGTTTTGTTAATACTTTTTTTTAACAAAAGCACGGAAAATGAAACGACACTGTCTAATGGTAAGCAGTAGGTGGAATCTCTATTTGAAGATACATTGCTATAGCCACCTCTACCGTGTCAACCCAAAAAGCGCTACTTCACGTCTCTTCTGAAGAAACCCATGTTGTATGAAGGAGGGAATACTTATGTTTACCGCCTATATGGTTCAGTGGTGGACACCGCCGGTTTTGGAGGACTAGGTTCAATCCCGGAATCCCTTAACGGACCTACCGGTGTGTGGGGCTCACTCAGTGCCTCAAGTCCGGCACTGGGAATACCCACTAAAACTCCCCGGTAACTCTATTGCCCATCGTGGAGGTGACAGAGCTACTTGGGCAATCCCAGACGTGGCGGCCTGTGCAATGCATGCGTGGGAACCACCCACGCACGCGGCCACACTTAGGGCGTAGAAAGACGGATGACCACAGCCCGTCTTCTCATGCCCACCCGTCTACGCCGGAAAGGAGCGGCTAAAGGATCGTCCTCCCGTTCTCTCTCCGCAGCCTCCTTCTGCGACAGAATAGTCTCGCAGTAGGAGGTGACAGCCACCCATACCCTCTCACTGTCAACCATAGACCTTACCATGGTGGGCAGTGAGACCGCTGCCGAGCGCCGCACCTAGCTCACGGCGCTCGGTTCGCCAAGGTTCAATCCCTAGTGAGGCAGAAATTTTCTTTCTTTTCCTCGATTCGATCTTACCTAAGTCTAAGTCTAAGAAGGAGGATACCTAGTTCCTCAGTGGTTGAAGAATCTGGATGTTTACGTACTATTATGTGAGACGAAAGATAAGAGCTGCCCCGTTTAGGATAATTAAAGATTAAAATAACAGGAAATAATCATATTTAAATCTTTTGTACTCAAAAAATTCTAGTGAAATTACGTTTAGCAGAAATTTAATTATTGTTATGAAAACAATTTCTCTCATCTTTTGAGTTATCTAAATAAGTTATTAAGCCAAATTTAAGTAAAAAGTTAAAGTAAAGCTTGTTAATTTATTAAAAACCAACGTTTAACGTTTGGTCAATACATGGCGTTGGCTACATAGCGGTGTTAAGAGATTTTGCAAAGTAATCACTTACGCTACTCTTGCGTGTGTGTGTGTTTTCATAAATACATTATACGATTGCTAGTGTTGTATCATTTACGGGTTTCGCGTTTTTCAATTATTTATTGAATTATGGATGCGTAAGGGCTAAATTAAAAATTGTAATTTTATGTTCCTTTGGGCTTTGGTAAGGTACATTAAGTTGGGATACTCAGATTTCACTAATCTCAAATTGGATGTGTAAAAGCGGATTGATTATGTAGCTCTAGGTTACATGATAATTCCGTTTTTAAAACGACTAAAATTTCCAATTTCCAATAAATATAAAGGCGTGTGTGTAATTAATTAAAAATATTTAGGTGCTAGGCTTAAACGACAACTATGATATGATATAGATGCGTGAAGTCGTGGGTCGTGATTAATTAATATATCATGACAAAAAAACGTACAAACTACTCATGTCACCGGACTTCCTAGAAGTCCCTTTGATCTTCTATCTCCACCTTTCCGAATAACCATATTAGGTTCCAAGTCCCCTGTTCTAAGGCTCTGTAAGCTTCACAACAAATAGAAGACTCAACTAGACATATTTTGTCCATCCTTATGCAAGCTCAAATATTAACTTCATCAATTACATATCGTTTAAATATTTTATAACTCAATATCATTAATATTTTTTTTTACAGCTTACTTGCTAGAATATGCAGTGTTTATTGGATGTCTATTGTACATTTAGCTATAAGTTATACATTACTTCGTATGTATATACATTAATCAGTCTAACAAATACTGGTTCACCAGATAAATAAATAATTAAATAAGTATACTAAACGAATGGGTATATTCTTTGAAAAAATCTACTGTTGAACTTTTTTATGTACAGGTGAATGAAATATTCTTTCCTTCTTCCACTCTTCCAATCTTGCAACATTAGCAAAAAGAAGCCACGCCCGTATCTGTTTGGTTTATAAATTAATTAGCAAAGCGCTTTTACGTACTTCCGAAATGAAAAGAAAGGTAGGACAGGTGGTGAATATAATTGAACTTTGGTGATAGGGGAATAAGAATCATTTCAAATGACGTTTGATATATTTGATAAATGGATTCCTCCTCGTAAAAAAAAGGTTGGTTTGGTGTAGGGATTGGCCTTATATTAATCACTATAAAGTCGGTCTCACACATGGATTAGTACTAGTTATCAAGGGTTGATAAAGATTGTTGTCCCCCTAGGTTGTGAGGCTAGACACCTTTGACACTAGACACCTCTCGTTTTTCCATTTGACTGGTGATCAAATGGGAAAGTGCAGCCATAGCGATACTAGATCCTCGTGTCTCACGTTCACTAAAATGTGGAGCTTGTAGCGTATCCTGGTGGCTTTGGCCTTCGATATGAGCGCTGGTAGTCTAAAAGACTGGCGGTTCATTTCCGATTTCATGATATGTTGATACGATGATTTTGATTTAGATTTTGAACAGTGATCCGGTTAAATATTTTCGGGTGAACCCGAGTCGTTGCCGATACGCACCATGGCGTTCAGCTCGGAGAGGATTTACTCCGAGTCACACATATCTCTTTAGGTAGATGTAAATGTAAAATGTAAATGCATGATACCGTTATGTTCCGATCGAAGTTCCGCCTTGCTACCCTCTACTTGTGTTCAGGATTATTGTCGAGTACATCAGGAGATGTGAGGTTTTGCGCAGATGTTTACATTGTCAAAAATATTTTCCCTGTAGGGCGTTTTCTGCAGAAAAGTAATAAAAACGTCTAAGGACTGCTGACGACAAAGTTTAATAGTTACTATACAATTACCGCCACTATTACGATCGGAGTAAAGGTTAACAATGATGACAAGGTCAAACAGTTTCGCTCGAGATACTGTAAACTGTAACTATCTTCCCTCGCATAAATTGTCTGTGGATGAATAAAAACATTGTTTACCAGAGCGAATGCTTGGAATAATAGAGCGTAGGCTATTGTTTGGGTAATTATGGCCTACTGCTTATAATTTTTCAGTTAAAAGCGTAAATATTGCACTTGGTGCTGTACGTTGGACGTATTTTGACAAATGTTGGAGCAAACATCATCTAGCATTAGTTAGTTAACTAACACACTATAAACCGATTACGTTTAGAGTTGCACTTTGGAAAACATATCATAGCCCCTGACAAATTATTACGAAGTATACATGTAAACCTATCTGTTGATTCAATCTTTCTATTGATAAAAATCGGATTTAAATCTGGGATTGTATTGTGTAACTTCGTATCTACGTATTCTAATCTATCCCAATAGCTTTCATCTCTGTAATCATTACTGTGTACTAAGGCGAAAAGTCACTATGATTAACAATCAAACGGCAATGTATAAGGCGTACGTCAAAATGAAAGCTATGGATTTAAAGATATACATTAGGATAATTTTGTGTATTTATAAAGATCTAGGCGTACACACATGGGAAGCGACAAAATAATACCGTACAAATTTTAAATTTGGATCTCTCATTTTTTGTATACCTTTGATTTCATATTATTTGTTGAGGAAATGTCTATTTATTATTAGTTTAATTTTTTTTAGTTAATATAACCTAAACTATCAAAAATTATGCTGAAGAAGTCGTTCCTTTAAGTTATTCACGAACCCTTATCTTTAACAGTTGACAGCACATTTCAATGTAACCTTGTATGCAGGACAGTCGGTCATCTGGTCGAATGGTGCCGCTGTACCTTTATCTACCAGTAAAAGAAAACTGTCACTTAGGGCAGATGTTTGTATGATTTTTTTGGACTGACTAATACTGTTGATGGCCGCATATGGCCTTTACAGCGTTACCGGGGTTTTAAGGAGGCGAGAACCTTGGAGAGTCCTCAAGCCTTAAGGGGCGATTCGCCTCTGGAGGAGTTCTAATCGACAGGCATCACCTCCGGGGGAGGTGTCCCGCTGTCTCTTAGAGTGTTTGTATGATACTCATCAGAGTACGAATATATGTTCATGAGGCGCGAATGTTTCTATGTTTATTTAGTATATTTCTGATTGAATTATGTATATTCAACATTTTTATAGCTTAGTATGCATATGACCGCCGCGGTGTAAACTCATATCGTATCATTGTATCAGTTAGCATAAATAGCAAGTATCAATAAAGACATTTTCGTCACCAAACTATCATCTTATCATTTAACTTTTAATTTAAAGTGTGTGCAGAAGTAGTTCGTACATATAAAGATATGACTATATTTCTCCATTATGTAATATCCATAACACAAACTTGTAGATCATAATTTCTGTATACATATAAGATACTATGTCATGAATGTATATATTACAAATGTGCCAGTTTGTTCACAAGAAAAGTTTTTACAAAATGACATGATGTACCTACTAAAACAACTTGTTCAAGCAAATTTCATTTCTCAGTAAAAAATTGTTATAAATTACTAGACAAATTTATAAATGAAAATGAAGACTAGAATTTTTTTGTAATTACTTTCATTTATCAATTTAATCTTCTTATATATAAAAATGAACTGCTGCTTTCTACTCTTGAAAAAACACAAAAAAGGTTTTACCGCTTTCAATAATTTTGATTGTGTTTTATTCCCAGAATTATATTTATTCTCACAATGGAGTAAAAAAATTATAACTGGGAAAATTTATAAGAAAAGATTTAAAACATACACCTGAATATTCGTTATTTAGTATGAATAATCGTCTAACTTGACTGTCAAACATAAAAATGTAATTTCTTCCATCGCTAGTGTTTCTTTTAATAGATGGCGTTAGAGGTTACTATCTCTGTTTCTCTTACTATCGGTGAAACATAGTTCACTGGATCAATTAGTATTATTATAATTTTGATAAAAAAATGCTACTATGTAAGTGAGTTCTTAAACGATAAATTCAGAAATAAATAATAGATTATAATTAATCTTTATTGTACATCAAACTATTCAAAATATATAGAGAAATGTTAACTAATTTAAAAAAAAACCGTTAATCAATAATTTTCGCTTAAAATTAGATCGCTATTATTATATTCGTATATGTTCGCTGTGTTTATAGTCAAAGTCAAAGTCAAAAATAACTTTATTTAAATAGACTTATTTACTAAGCTCTTTTAAATCGTCACAACAGGGAATATGTATCAGAAAACAAATAAATATAATTATAAAGGCAATAGTCATAATTTTACTGGGTATCAACCGGGCATTTACTATATGATTATACTTAATTAATATGTTGCATATATTACGTGGTATAATTAATAAATTACATATTAAACAAAGAAAGTGTCGTCTTGCTTTCCACAGTATATTGCGTGTTTGACTGGGTCCATAATAATTTTTTACCACCTTTTTGTTCTTTATAGCTTGCAATAAAGATATTGAGTATTGCGATGTGAGTGTGAGAAATATTACACATATTATTTTATACAATGTTATATTGCGTTACTGCTTTGTGGAAGCATCATAAGATTTCCTTAAGATTTCCATGACACAATTATTACCGAGAAACATTAAGAAAATAGAAACACTAAGACCTTTATATAGGTAGAATTAACTGTATAAGATTATATTACGTTTTAATTAGCATTGGTAACTGAATAGCGTTAAAATGTTACATCTATTTTGTGCACGCACGTGTATTCGTTGTTTTAAGATATTAAATTTCTACACCGAAAATATTGTGAACTAACCAGGAAATGCTTGTTTGTTTTTATTATGCATAGTTAGCTTGTGAAGGATGGTTTCAAACGACTTATTAAAATTCAAATTAGGCACACCCTGGCTTTATGAGTGGCTTGATTAAAGAATTATTTGAATTCTACAGTGTCCTTGTTGTTTATTCTGTGTAGACGTAAATTGTTTGCACCTCTACTACACAAACTTAACAAAATATTTAACGTTAATTATCGCTTGACTGACAGTTTGCTGAAGAAACTCCTTCTTATTAAATCTACTTCTGATAATCTTTAGACAGTCAAAATGTAATTTATAATAATAATAACATTCCTCACATTCACGCCTATTATAGAGTCCAAATTAAGCATCATTAAGAGCTTGTGTTATGAATACTAAACAATAGAGAAATAAGTAGGTTAGAGTTTTAGACATTAGTTGAAACGCAATCAAGAAATATTTGCAAGTTTTAAAATTATCAAATTATACGTTTCAAACACATCGCTTTGAGTTCTATTGAAATCATTGCAAATACTCTCAACCCAGACATTAATCTTCATTTTATAGTTATGTTTGAATTAGTGCAAGCAGCGGAGGATCAATATCCTATCTTGATGTAGGGAAAAGATTATTCCCGGAGCACGTCGACCCAATGGGAACTTTTGTGCTTCCACGATCCTAATGTCTGCTGTCCTGGAATACCTCCAAGATGTACTTACTAAGTATACCCGGAGTCACCAGCCTTACATATCTTCAGGACTGGGATAGTCCAGTCCAAAGAGACCCATTCTTTTCCTGGCAAGAGCATCACAGTTACATAGGATGTGTTCCATTTGTTCAGTGTGCTCCCCACAGGCCCTACACAGAGGCGATTCAACAAGTTTCATTTTAAATGAATGGTTTGGAAACCAGTTGTTATGATGATGAAACTTTTTATTTGTTTCTGAAGCACACGACTCCCGGTATATTAACGAACAGATGGCTAAGATCGACATTCAATGGGTGTACATATATGTACCAAAGTTGGATAAAATATGTGGCTTTTGCTTTCAGGTTAGTATAAATGAGTGATCACTTTAAGTAATTTCTTAAGACTAGTTGTCTTTATATGGAACTGCTCAACCGGAAGCTATTTGTACCTAGCGGCCTAAAACATAGCCGTTACTAAATTTCATTTATTTATTTATTAATATAGCAACTCAACAGCTTTATTTAAAAATGTGAGCTTATCCAGTCACATTAGTTGTCAAATCTAAGCTAAAAATAGAGTTTCTTAGCATTCGCACAGGGGTCAGAATATACAGTGAGCGAATAATTCGTAATTAATTTTGAAAAATGAATGTTATTGATGTTAACCAAAGATATATTATACAATTTAAATTACTTATTTATGATACAGTGTTCGAAAGCGTTATGAATTCTCTTTTAGTTACTGGTCAATTTCGTAATAAAACAAGGTTTGATATTTAGTCAATAGATGGCGTTGTCACTTTGGGGCCTATTTCTACATGGCGGTGTGAAGAGTTTTGACTACTCTTGCATATTACAATATTTGCGTGAATGTGTTCGTATACACATGATATATTTACAAGTGAAATTTGTATTGGCTATGGGCTCCCCGCGTTACTGTTATATTGAAAATATCTATTTAGCTATAGTTTTTTAAACTACAAAGTAGATTTACGAGTAATGCGCATAATTGGTGTGATGCATATCGGTATATTGAAGTGTGGTTTGTCAAGTTCGGTTCTTAGGTGTACGGAGGCCAATTAAAGCAAGAAGTTGTCTTACGATGAATAAGAATGGACGTCTTCCTCAATTCATTATTTTCCCTTTTGTGTTACTTATTTTGTAACATAAAACAACCGTATCTTTACTCTACATGCGTTGTATACAATACGTAGTATATACGTTATCCATTCATTTAAGACATATTTCTTATAACTATTTGTAGAAAGAATCTTTTTCTAAAAAATAAAATTATCCTTAAAAAAATCCTTTTTAATTTCTTTTCCATTAAAATTTTTATCATTCAATTTGTATTCTATCGCTTTAATTGTATTTTATTCTTCTACATACGTACTATTAAAGAAGATGATAATATATTTAAAATTTCGTGTCAATTTTAACAAAATTGTTGCAAATTAAATTTACTTACATAACATTCCGTTTTTTGGCTGTCACTTTTCGTATTTATACTATTAAGATACTTAAAACGCATACTTCAAGGTATTGATTATTTATACTAAATAGAACTCTATCCATTTAGATTTCAAGTGAAACGGATAAAGCCCATCATAACTCTGACCTATATTTTTTCGCTCAGTCAACATTGTACGTTTATGGACAGTAAAAGCCTCTTTGATGCATTATAACTATTGATTTGCTGTAAGTGCCTTTTCCATAACTTCAAGTTTATTGGCATTATTCCGCGTAGCAGTTTATTGATTCAAGATATCTCTTTACAGTTTGAGTTTATTTAGATATAAATATATAATTGCCTCTTGAGACGAGATAATTTTTCCAATATCTTGCCTCTCTGCCTTGTTAGGTTGAGTATAACCATCTTTTGCTGTTAAAATAACTAGATAAAATTGTATATTATAACATGTTTTTTTGACAAGTCTGAGTCGACTAATTCCTTTGCGCTTTCATCTGAAGTCGATAAACATATTTTTAGTTTTTGACTACATACACTAATTATTCTGATAAGTTCTCCCTATTACAGGGAAGGCAGTCATTTCGCTTAAATCTGATATAACGGTATAGCGTATTCCTTTGCCTCATGAGATTTTTCACGAATAATGGTAGGAGCCGCCATTTTGTGGCCAAATAGCGGCTCCCGCCATTTTGTTGACGGGTATGTCTCAACATCACGCTGCAATACCATCGGTTTTCGTTCAGGTATCAATTCTACTGAAATTCATTTTGTATTTAAAGCATTTTATTGCCTTACATTCAAAATAAATATATAGTGAGGTCAAACCGCAGCTTCTTCACCCTCTTCTTATACCGTTACGTTACTACACTATTTTCATCATCGTTATCAATAATTACATTACGAAGCAAACACTCTTTAAAGAGTCAGTTTTACACAGTCGATACCTGTATTGACTATATACTATACGTATATACTAGTACTTTTTAATATTCTTATATGTAGACGAAATGGAATGAAGATATAAAACATAATGAAGTGGAAATAAATATCTTCAGATCAGTAAGATAAGAACAAAATTTAAATACCGTATAAATATTTTTTGGATTTTGAATTTGTTTTTGTTTTGCTTTACTTTAACTGAATATATAATAAAAGATATATACCGCGATATTTAAAAATTTGAACTCTCAACCAAACATTTTCATTAAAATTCCTAACCTTACAACCGGGAATACAATGAGGTTAAAAAATTCAATTTTGAGCCTCATTGTATTCGCGGGTACCTCGATAAAATTAAAATTCAATTATGTCTGGTTTGTTCGGCTTAACGGTTGTTACTTTCTACGGTATTTTAAACAATCGAATTTTTTCGTCTTAAGAATTTTATGGACTATTTTGCCCTTTAGATAACTTTGATTCTTTTGTATTATGACATGACAGAAAAACATTGAAAGAGGATGCTTCATTCGCTTTAAAGTACTCGAATTTCAATCCAGGTACACTAATTTGGCATAGTGATGACGCAATAATTAATATGACAGACATATGCACTGTCATCCTTATAACTAATAAACACATGAGGCAGTTACAGTTACATATCGATCTTTTTAGATGAGGTCTGTACGGGCAAGCGCGTCCAATTAGTCACATCAGCACATAATCGACCTACTTATAAATGCACATTTATATTGTAATATATTTTTTTCTTTTTCAATTATTTGGCCTGGTAACTAAGACCTTTAAGCCATATCTTCATTAATGTAGTTTTTATCTTTATTTATGGGTTCAGGATACTGGTGCAATGTAGCCCTTTGCCCCATGGAGTTTTTGGCGACTAATGGTAGGCTCCGCTATTTTATTAATGACTTACGAGAAAATTTTTGAAAATGGAATGCAATGTAAGCGATTATGCTAAAATGATACGAAAATGGAATGTTATGATAATGATTACGACGAAATGATAAGTAAATGAGAATGAAATCATATAACGTTTTAAATAAATGAACTTACCTCACTCATAAAATCTCACGTAAGTACTAATCAACGCTGAATGATGTATTCCATATATTGCATGACTTAACGATCCTTTTTGCCATAAAGCTACACCAATTTTATGACAAAAACAATACTACAACACAATATATGAAATAAAACACACAACACCAAACCGTCCCCCACCATTACGCGCCAAAAACTCTATATTGTAATAAATTTGTTGTTCAGTTCGTTCGCATACATCAAGCCAATCGCGCGTTCTCACCTTACCACTAGACCCATCCTAGTATAAACAAGTACTTACATTATATCTTTTCGTTTCTCCTATAAAATCATCGTATCACATAATCTCTTATCTCCTCCCCTATCAAGTGTACCCATACAAGGTCGAAATTTACTATTTATCAACACATTCAAACATTTAGATCCAACCATCCAACGTTGGTTTTAATGGTAATCTGTTTACAGAATCTCCGAAAAATGTAAATAATATCTGTTTACATTTCCTGGCGCAAATGGACGCAGGACAAGCTGTTTGGTGGATTCTGTAAACACACTTGTTACTGGATATGAAAATCATATTTATGCGGTCGCTATTTTTGTAATTAACCAAAAATATTACTAAGGTTAACAGCCAGACGTTCTTTATTTTGTTCCACTAAAGAAGGTGATCAGAAATAAATCTTCTCATTATATTTTGTAAGAATTTTATTGATTAGCAGATTTGAATAATTAATCCCAGATCTTAAAATCTTGGAGGATAATTATGCTTTTTATATCATAACAAAGGCATGTTGGTGGAATCGATAGACAGATATAACCTTTTACAATCAGGTACACCCTTTTGTTAGATATTATGTGAAATTTGATTATCTCCACTAAGCCATCTTATTAAATGGGAACGTTAAAATATTAATAAATAATCATCAAAACAACCTTTATACTATAAAGTGTTGTAATAATTAAACATAGATACAATAGTTTTGGTAGGTGAAGTTTGTACTCTCCTCGGTAGAATCTCCTCGGCGTGAGGCGATAGGGAGAGATGTTTTTGGACGGTTGAAGGGACGACATATTGTTGGTTGTGTGACGAAAAATAAAGTGAAATTTATGTGTATTGTAATAAAAGTGAATGTCAAGTACCTACATAATACAATTTTATTTCCTTCGCATCGTTTACACTTTCCGTAATTGAAATTTTTTGACATAAATCTTATAAATAAAATCAAAATTCAAGTTTAGCTAAAAATCAAATGCGGCTTGACCTATTTGATTGTTGGTGTACAAATTAAAAATTTACAACTGAATTGGTATGGAAAATCATCTAAGTGACACGCTAATCATCAAAACTGTCATATCTCCCATCCTGACGGTTCTTTTTAAAAGATGGCGTTAGTGAAACTTTGTAGGTGGAACCAATTTCATAGGGTCAACTATAAATCCATACTAATATGCCTTTTTTTTTTTACGTCAGTAAATCCTTTATGGATACCCAGGAAGAAACGGTGGGGCTTGCCCCCTGGGTTATGTGGGAGTCACCGGTGTAAAGAGCTGGCATACCCACTAAAAACTGACGATACCCATCTTACCACATAAGTGCGGCGCGACCGAGGTAGCTCGTCGCACACTTCTCAGGTCGCGCACTGTGGTCGTCCTTTCGGACTCGTCTTATACTAATATGCCTGGGCATATTGACTGGTCATCAATTACATTAGCACCCAATGACGCTTCATTTGAATCAGACTATTAGCATGATTGTGAGAATTCACTATAGTACACAAGATTATATAAGCCACGAATCAACCACAGATAACGTTTAACTAAATATCAAATAGCGTTATTAACACTAGATTTACCAGACCAGTCATTTAGACTGGTCGTGCAATTTCAATTCATAATTCCTACTATATTACACAATTTTTTTTTCAGAAATGATGTTATGACTTTTGTAGCTATAATTAAAGAGTACGTTTTATAAACTTAATGTTATTTTATATACATTTGTAACAAATATAATTTTTGTTGTTGACATATATTCAAATCGCTGGTATATCTAGTGTTAACCGTTTTAAGTAATAAGCTCTATTAACCTTAAATTATAAATAAAATGAAATTGCATTTTGGACTGTTGAACACTGCACTTTATTAGCAACGCAAAAGAGTTCATGAAGGCAAATACTACCAGTCATTAAACTTAATGGGGTTATGAGTTCACAATACAGTTCTCCAATTCTGATTAAGACGGTTTTAATCAAATATTTATATTACGAGTAGAATGAAATATTTCCATCTCGAAAATACGCAAGCGAAGAATGATAGTGACAGATTGAAGTTCTGCAGATGTAAACTCAACAGATCCACCTTTAACATAAGAAGCATTAAGAACAGGTGCTCCCTGGACAATGTCAGATCCGTTTACTAGCTTTACAAGTAAACACTTATATGAAAGTAAATATTTTGGGAGAAAAATTTTGGTATACATTTTAGGAAATTGGTATCTACTATGTAGTTCCTATGAATAGGGTTATAGTTCCTAATAATATAATTGTAATAAATCATTTATGTAATTAATATATTATCTGTAATTAATATTTTCTGAGATATATCGATATGTTTGAGAGCTAAAAACGAAAAAGATACTTAAATGTGATGCACATAATGAAATGACTACAAAAATGTATCGACACATAGACACAATTAATTAAACATTAATCAAAATGAATCCCACGTATTCCCTCCTTCTTACAACATGGGTTCCTTTAAAAGAGGCGTGAAAAAGCACTTTTTGGGCCGGCAAGGTGAGGGTGGCTAGGGCAGTATGTCGCATGCTTCCTCGCTATCTTCACATATGGACTCCTCTACTGCTTTTCATCAGGTGGTGTCGAGTGATTTGATCGTCAATTTTTATTTGTATGTTATATACATGTATTGTAATTGGTAAAGTTTGTTACTTTACATTTAAACTTACATGTTTACATGTTAAAATTTAGCGCCATTTAAAAAATCTACATCACACGAGTTTGGAATTATACTGAAGAAATATACGTTGAAAATCTTTTATTATTAATAAAATCTTATTTTTTTGAAAATGCGACAAGTCTAACTTTTAACTTATAACCAACAAAACAAATGTTCTCAACTCTGGCGCACTTGTCCCCAAAATTATTCTCAAAAGTGGAACTCAACTAACGAACAAAGGAACTAGGTTTAAATAATATATATTTTTTTCTCCAGAGGTTCAAATTATTTTATTAACAATGTGGCTATAATATGTTAGAAACATATATTTTTCTTAATATAAAGTTAATCTTGATACTATGTTCTCTATTGCCATATATGAGACAGCCTCACTTTTATTATAAGGAAAACAAGTTTATGATAACACAAGTAATTGTATGGTAAAAACTTCAGTTTACTGCGATACATTCTCTGAAGGTAACGTTATTAATTATTATTTACTTGAGACTATACTATCGCTTTCCAAAAAGTAAATCATGGCATTAAAAACTCTTTGGTAAAGGTTCTTGAAACGGACGCGGCTTTTCCATCTGTTGATTTATATTGCAGAATGACATTATTTGCCAAAGTTAATCTGAAACTGCAAATTTCTATATTTTTAAAAGACGGTTATCATTTAACTTAGGTCGTGGATAAAAACTGTGTCTTAAACAAGAGGTTTAGTGTTTGAACCCCATAAGCGATGATACGATTCTATAGATGAAAATTGTGGAGTGAGATAAAATATTATTGAATATTTGTACATAAGTGTACATTAATTTTTAAATTAATAAGATTGGAGTCTGATATTTTTAATTCCTATCGGGGTATCTTGGCATTCATTTCAAATTCCCTGATGGTGACTGAAGATACATCTTACAAGCGAGCTATACTCAGATTACATATACAGGCTATACTCAGATACATCAACTACAGAGGAACTGTCTATCTCACCTCCAACTGCTTTAATATTGTTTTGGCGGTAAACTTAGGTGGGAGCTAGCCAGGTGGACTTAGAAAAAGCCGTTACACCAACCAAGCACTTGGAATTGACGGACGGACGTCCTGATCTGAAGAAGGTAGTCTAAGCTATTAATCCACAGAGGTGGTTATTACCTTCACTGTTTGTAAAACCTATCAGACAAATGATAATTAGTATATCAAATCTTATAAGCAGCAAACATCACACACACACACACACACAGAAAATATTTGTACATGATAAATTATTTAAGTTCATTAAACCAGTAATTAACGCGGAGCTTATTGGTGTTTTTGCTAAATTAAAACCTATACTAAGCAGTATAGGTTTCAATTTCAAAAACAAACGAACTTTTGACATGTTTGTCCCTGGATGGGACAATCTATCATAAATTTATTCTCTCCGTCTCAACCGTGATTCAGAATTGATTTAGTTGTTACAGCAATTGCTTTCACCCACCAAATCACATTGGGTTATATATGTACTAGATTTTTGATTGCACTGTAAAACAAAACATATATGTTTGTAATACTAATACATAATGACATAGATAATTTGTAAATGTCATTATAAATACTAAAGGCTGAGAGTTTCTTGCGCCGTTTCTTCTCTGCAGCTACTAATTCGTCGAAGCGGTTGAAGGGTTAATTGGGAATATGCATACTAGTGTTAGTTTTAATTTTATAGCTATGACGATTTAAAAGAACTTATTAAATGAGTAAAGATATTTTGACTTTGACTTTGACTTTGACTATGGTGTAAACTCCTCATGTGGTTCTCGTATGATTCTTCCTTTATCTTGTGTTTAGCAGGACATTATTTATAGGCTGTTGATGATTCAATGATGCATGTTTAGCTTTAACATACAAAAGCCGTTTCAATTACTGCCTTTCTTAAAATTTGAACCAACAAATGTTGGGAAATTTTAAATAATCGTTCTTGTAATGGATTTTTCGTGTCGACAATGTTTATTCAAAGCTATCTGTTTTACTTATGGTGCTGATATGTATAATCTTTTAATAATGAATATCAAGAGAATGTATCTGAATTTAAGGAATGATCTTTATATGTATTTCTGTCTTTAGTGGGCATTAATATCTTATATTAGATTTGTTAAACAATTGTGTAATATATTTTTCTATTAATTCTTTAAACCAATGTCCTAAAAGAAATTGTTGTTTAAACCCAATCTTTAAAATTGAAAAGAAATTGTTGCTTAGTAATAACAACACTATTGTTTTGTGTCTATTTTGTAAAGTATTCTGCCTTGTTTTTGTGTACAATAAAGTGCTTATTTTACATTAAAATCAAATTTACATTGTTAAATTTGTTATTGTAATTGTTTGCTGTTTTCTTTGTATAAAATTATATTATTGTTCTTGGTTTTGTTTTGTTTCTAACTTAGTTATAAAATAGTCCATTAACCTAAACGCGTTATTTAGGACACAAAGAGATGTATATCTACGAGTTGTTGAGAAATAAAAGATTTTTACGAGCTATAAAATGATTTAGCACTCGGAAATAAAGCGACGATAGAGTGAGGTGGCACGATATGGTTCCATTAATATTAATAAGATATTTTATAGTTAACGTTAATGATAAGTTAATTGAGCTTTAATAGATAAAATACTCATTTAAGTGGTCTATAAGTATTAATATAACAGACTTCATCTTCACTTTGGGCAGAATGATTTGTAAGTTTAAATATATATATTATTTATTTATTTATTAGGGAAACTAACAGCATATCAAAATAGTATGTTTATATAGAGTGAACTTTTTTTTAAATCTATTTTTAATTAGGAACTTTTATCTTAAAAATATGTTAGTTCCATCATAACCTAATCCTTATAATTTAACACATATTTACATAGTAGATAATGTTAATCACACAGAGCGGCATTCACCGACGCTCTAATTTCTTAATCATTTCGCAAACTTTGAAATCAGCTTTAGATGTTGGTTCTGTCAAAATTTGCTGAACAACACCAACATCATACGATTTTAAGTTTAAACTGATCATCAATGCTTGACGCTCTGCTTGATTTCAAAGAGATTCCATCAATAAGTGATACACATCTTCGATCATCCCGCATGTATCACAATTAGGAGACTCTTTGATGGAATATGACCTGAACGTAGTCCATGGAGCAAAATAATTTGTGTTTATTAAAGTCTCGTCGGACGCATGATATTTGCCTACCTATATCTGCCTAGCTACCTGACCCGCTCTTTTCATTACGTCAACCCCTACCAATCAACCAGTTCCTTCCCGACGCTTGACTGACTGACATAAGTTTCCGCGGTGTTCGCCACGTTGCCCTCGTTGTACTGTTTTCTGTGCCCATCAGTGTTATCCTAGTGCCATCAGTGTTGTGCCTACCAAGTGAGTCCCGGGATACACCTACATACCTGTATCGGCGAGAGGGTAACGTACCTAGACATACCTACCTATACAACAAACTAACTTAGCCCAGCACCTTCCCTAAACAATTTGAGATCTGCTAATATTAACGTTGTCCCACTTGGGTATACGAGGAGGTTTGTCTTGTAGCGTTCTATACCAAAGGCGTTCTATATTCCTAATCTAGAAAAGTTCCCACGTAATAATATAAAGTGTTAAGAAAACGATACTACTAACGCCATCTATCGTGATCTAGATGAAATACCGTTGAAAGTTGCCTGTGAAAGAAGACGATCTTCTTGACATTTAATCTCCGCTACAATATACGTGTTTCTATACGATTTAAATAAGTTTATATTGTCCAAATACGAATTAAACAGTTTTAACGCAAAATTATAAAGTTTTCTTCATTGAATTAGTCTGGAGACCTACCGCAACCTGCACATAAAGTAAAATTAATTTTTATGGTAGAAAGCTTGCAAATCATAAAATATTAACAATCATAAATTCTTTAACAATGAAATAATATTTTTATAATATTAGCGATGAACTACAATCAAAGTCATTTGTATACGTAATGATAATAATAGGAGTAATAATGATCAATGTAATTTTAAAAATTGTTGATAATTTATATCTTTATCCTTATCACCATGAAAGTTGAAAGACTCGAGTTTAGAATGCCGGTTGTCGCTCTGCTCGCGTTTAGAATGTCAGAAGGCTGCATATCAATCTCAATATATTTTCAATTTTAAAAATATATTTTGCTACATTCCCAACCTTTTTTCCTTGGTAAAAATTTACTGTACGCAAACCATTTCAAATGTTCACGTTCGGCTTAATTCTTCGACTGCATTTTTGGTGTACAGCTTTTACGTAAGCCGTCATTTTTATCAAGCACTTACACAATTGTCTAAAGTTAATCTACACTGTGTCGATAGCGTGGCTAAAGCTTCCGTCGATTAGCTTGTCAGAGCTGACAGCGTTTTAAGTGTTTTGCTAATTTCTTTATTTACGTTACTTGATGGTGGTATATAAATAAAATCATTGTTTTACAAGGAAAACGGGAAAGAGATACATTTCATGTAATTTTCTGCCTGTTGATTTATTCTGCTAATTGGGTGAAGACGCTTGACAAAGACCAATTAAAATAGGTCCAGCCATTCTTGACTTCTAAATGGTGGAACATTAATTTATTTTATTCGATTTTATTTACGAAGTCAAACAAATGCTAGCCGTCTCTAATGAAGGAACTGACTTGGACTTGAGTGTTGTTAGTATGACATTTGGAATTATCCAAACACATCCTCAATTTACTGAGTAACTAGTGTTTCGTCAATATGATTCTTCATCTTGTGAAAAGCAAGATCCCGTATGTACTTCTGATTTTTAAGTTTCATAAAAACTATATATATCATATAGTTTTTATGAAACTTAAAAATCTCATACTTCGTGTGAACAATATCATATCATTGACAATTCTTAAACTGCTTTAAATCACACCATCAAAAGATTTAAGCTGATATCTAGGTATTACTGTCTCAGGGTGGTCTGGTCAATTTCTTCAACAGAACCCCAGTCAGCCCCGTAATGACCATAAGAGATACTGGAGAGTTTAGAAGCGCATATGATCAGGGCATGTTGCGTCACTAATTTGTCTGCTAGGGGTTTCTTTAATATCGTGATGTTATAGCAACCCTTCCAATTTGATTATTACTAATAATGAAAAAAAAATCAAACAATGAAAATTTAAAATCTTTATTGTACCAAGATCGATTACATCCCTTAGACTGCTCATTACTGTTGGCCGTCGACGGAGACATTTCTTGTATCTTTATTGTAAAATCATCAAATTAAATCGATAATACTATCGATTTAATTTAACAGTTATTTATTGTTATATATAAACCTTAAAGATCAGAGTTCATTTTAAAATTTTAAATTAATCTTAAAATTTCTATAGTATTCAAGTCACTTATTGTAAGTACCTTATTCATAAGCCTTTTTATATTTAGTTTCCATCCAGTGTTCAGTTTTATATTGTTTTGGATTTTGTTACAGTATTACTATATATATTATGATTTAACCTTTACCATTCCACCTTACCTGTTTAAATATTGTTTATGTCGCCGTAGCGGCGCCAACGGAGTGGTAAGGGTTAAAAATATGGAGTGACGTAATTTGGTGCTTCATGCTAATCGTAACACTGAAACGTTACAACTTTACGGCAGTACTTTGAGAGTAGTTCTAAACGCAGTTCTAAGGCAAATTTCACCGTGTACTTACCAGTATGTGCATAGTAATTAGTTTAGAAGTACCAAGAAGTTCGCCCTATTTTGATGTTTAACTAAAACTCAGCGTTTCAATACTCTTCGAATCCTAACATGAATCAGCGTTAATTTAACACGCCGAATTGTTGAAGCAATCAAAATAGAATCATCAGAACTTAATCCACTATTGTTTGTTCGTGCTGGAAAACCATTTCGTAATAAATTAATCATTAGCCCCGTAGTGTATTTAATCAGCTGCCTACTCGCTGAAGCTAACTGAAGCTATGTTTTTCCATATTTTGCGATGCAGTGTCATTCAGTTTAATACTTTTTTTTAAATGATGTATTACAGAAATAAAGGAATAATTTATTATTTAAGGTAACTATTTTAATATATTCTAGCGGCTTGCTCCAGCTGCGTCCGTTATATGTATACATACTTAAAGCTTCGCCATTAATCACTGTATCAATTGGTGAGAACCTCATGAAAATCCGTGCTTGAGAGACACGGCGAGGGACTATGTCTTATAATATGTAGTGATACCTATAGGTATCACTTATATGTCTTATAATATGTAGTGATACTTATATCTATATATATTATATGTATGATTTAAGTGACATATAAGACATATAAGTGATACCTATAGGTATCACTTATACATATTATAAGACATAGTCCCTCGTAGATTTTGAGTCAAAATCTACCTTCTGAAGAATTCTCTTCATACTTTTTGACGTTTTAGGTAGACAATTTCTACAGGATGGTATAATGCTATCTACGATGACGCTATCGCCACAGTAAACGTCATAAATAGAGTTTTAGTTAAGCAAAGATATTACCTTAATAAGTTTCATTTAACTTGGTTAAATCCGCAAGCAAGAACTTAGTGCATACGATATAAGTCACCTTGGACTAGCACAATGCTTCTCTCACACAACACTAAAAACAAAGCCATTTGGATGCAAACCTCAGCGATCCTAATTCTAATATTATAATAATTAGTTAATATAATTTATTGTACTATAGCTACAAAACTATCTCTCTAGATATCGCATGTCTATCGAATGGACACAAGGCCTTACAAATAAGACAACTACTATTAATAACTATCGACTGACTGGAGCGCCTTAAATCAACTTGTACAAACATTTATGTGTACAAATACTATTTGTAGTACTAAATGGGGTCGTTTTTTACCGCATTCCACTATATTTATTGCTGGAAATTCTTCATTTTACTAAATGGAGGTCATCAAAAATAGACCTTTACAATAACAGAGAAATATCGCAGTCGCTATGATTATTTATGGTTTTGTAGGGCCGAGGCAAAATTAGCTCGTTTTTTTAGGGAAGATTGTTTTTACAATCTTAAACATTGCACATTTAGCTAATTTTGAGGTTGATTCAGCTCATGAAATATTATCCAATTATTTGTATGTTGTTCTAGCAATTTATTCATGTCTTGCAGTTCGTCATTTGTGCTACAAGGTAATCTGAGGTAACGGTGGAAAAAATTACAATTTGTAATGAAAATAACGAAGGAAAAAATATTTACATTGCAAAAAAATACTATAACAAAAAAAAACGATATCATTGAATTTTTCTGAGTTAGTTTACCCACCAACACGCGTTGGGCCAGCGTGGTGTACTTTTTTTAAAGAACAAGTTACAGTTACAAGTTTAGTTTTGAGCTTGTATAGATAAAGCCAAAGTCAAAGTCAAAATCAGTCAAAGTCAAAGTCAACGTCAAAGTCAAAGTCAAAGTCAAAGTCAAAGTCAAAGTCAAAATATCTTTATTTAAATAGACTCATTTATTAAGCTATTTTAAATTTTCATAACAGGGAATATGTATTAGAAAAAAAATGTAATTAAAGGTAATAGTGATAACTGTAAGTGGTTATTAACCGAGTATTTGAAAGTTGTCCCAGTTATAGATTTTTAATTACGTATTGAATAAATTATTTTAAAATTAAAAGTAACTAGTAGTATGCATATTCCCAATTAACCCTACCACTGCTTCGATGAATTAGTAGCTGCAGAGAAGAAGCGGCGCAAGAAACTCTCAGCCTTTAGTATTTCTTCTGTATCTACATTTTGTAGGCGTAATTATATATTACGTATCAATTGCGTTTCATTACGAAATTCTGTTACGAGCAATATATAATTTTATTACATATGAAGTTCTTGCTTTAATGTACTGTTCAATTAAATCATATACATCTCTTGATTGTTAACGAATTCCTAATTCAAATTTATTAATCCATTTAGCAGGTAAATTTGGGTTTCAAAAAGATTCATTCTTTTGTTTTTTCTTGATTACAGAAGGGCATATAAATAGCAATTAACACTAGATATACCAGCGATTTGAATATATGCCAACAACAAAAATTATATTAGTTACTAATGTATATAAAATAACATTAAGTTTATAAAACGTACTCTCTAATTATAGCTACAAAAGTCAAAACATTATTTCTGACAAAAAAATGTGTAATATAGTAGGAATTTTGAATTGAAATTGTACGACCAGTCTAAATGACTGTTCTGGTAAATCTAGTATTAAGCATGCTTTTATTGATTACATATGTTTAACAAAAACAATAGTCTTTATATACCTCCTATACAAAACACCAATGTCATATATAAGGACCCAATATTTGATATATAACATTATCTGTACTGTAAAATATTTGTTCAGTAAGAGTACTGATGCTCATAGTAATATCGCTGATCTAGTATGATTTCCTTATTATGTTTACTAACGTTTGCAAATATTTGTTCGGTCGGATGCAGAATAAGTATAATTCTGTTGAGCCGCGATATACTCCCGGGAAGCACGAGATAATTAAAGTTTAATTGTGCCTTGTTTCTAGGGCTTGCTAGAAGGTTAAGTGATTCTGTTATGGATACCTATTCAATAAATAAGAAGAATTATAACTTTGCTTTGAGGCGTTGTATTTTGACATGCCTATATGAATAATGTCAAAATTTAACGCCTAAGCACGTATAGTAGGTGTTTGAAATACAGTTTTGCAAGGCACTTGTTTGCGGCAGTATTGTAAAAGAGCAAGGAATTTTCATTTACTTCGACAACGAAAACACTTTTACAAACAAATTTTAAAACCAGATTTAAAACTTTCTTTCATCTTTATTAAAGGTTGTCACGGAATGCAATATGGACAATAATTCACATTACATAAAAACTGAACTATGTTGTCTACATGAGTAGAGTGGAAAAAACACACACACACACATATATATATATATATATATATATATATATATATATATATATATATATATGTCAGCGCAAAAGTATTATGGGATCATTAAATCTTTGTTATTATAGTTAAAAAGCATTTCTACATGTATTGATTACATGTATAAATGCATTGTAATAGAAACACTACTATTTCCTGTTGTCGAATGCAAAGACCATTTCTATTTAGAAGTTACTTTTAAAATAATTATTCATCCATTTCCTGTTGTTCAGTTTCCGGCGTAATTGCCGAGATAATTGTTAAACCAAACTTTTAATTAAACAACAAATATTGTAATACTAAATACAAATTATAAAAGTAATTTTACAAATATTAAATTAATTTAATGTCAACTTTGATAATTTTAAGACTATAATTATAATCGAGTCTGTTATACACATCCTGTTCGTTTAGAACTTATAATTTTATAACAGAAATCTGAAATCTGTAAAAACCAATTACAATTGTAACAATATTAATAATTAATTAGAAAAGTATTTGTAAATGTTAAATGTTGTGTAATAATTACTTTGTGAAGCTTTAAACAAATACAACCGACTTCCGGCTGGGAGTAGCTTAGTCACAAGATGGCGCCACTCAATGACGTTGAGTGGGCAAGTATTTGTAAAAGTATAAATAGTAAGAATAGGAAGGAGGTTGGTCACTTTTGTGCGAGCTGCCGACCAGAGAGGTTGTAAAATCTGAGGCTACGACGATTAAGTTAAGTGGTTCACTTTTATTATAATATTAGTAAATCTCTTTTTGTTTATATTTTGCAAGTTTGGCTTTTTAGTTTGGATATTTAATAAATTGATTACCCGAGTCTACAAGTGTTTTTACTTATTTTAAAATGATTAGCGAAGATATACACGGTGACGTTAGCGAAGCCAACGTCACGTTTTCTAAAAACAATTCCGCGGTACAGCCGCCGTTATCAGAAGAGGGACACCTTCCCACTTCTGCCGGACATCCCATTACTTCAGGAATACATGAGGAATACTTACCTGGCTCGGCTAATCAATTTATTCTAAACAATATTTCATCTGATTTCCTGTTACAAATGATGCAAACGATGAAACAGATGTCTGATCGTTTGATTGCGCAACAGTCCGAAAAAGTGAAAATTAGTGACATTTTTCTTCCATCATTTGACCCATACGGTGGCGTAGGCATTCGAGAATTGTGTCAGCATATTGCAAAGGCGGTTGATATGTACAACCTTAATGATTATGAAATACGTATGAAAGTAGGTAGTTTATTAAAAGGTCGGGCAAAATTATGGGTTGATAATTGGTTAGTGTCAAATAGCTCCTGGCAGGAATTACGGGATAATCTTATTTTAACCTTTGAACCTGAAAATAGGTATTCACGTGATATTGTTAAAATTTCGTGAACATACTTCCGATCAAACTAAAAACATTGCCGAGTTTCTTTCACAGTTCTGGGTATTGTGGAAACGCATAACTAAGGACAAACTAGGTAACGATGACGCAGTCGAAGCGGTTATTGGTTGTGTTAATGATGAACGTCTCCGAATTGAACTTATGAACGCGCGTGTAACTTCGGTGCCAGAGTTGATATCGGTTGCATCATCGATTCGAACAAAACGTTCTCTACCTAATATAAACCCTTCACAAATTTCAAATAAACGTATTAGATTTAACGATCAGCAAACGCCTACATTTTGCCATATATGCAAGAAAAATAATCATCTTGCTAGGAATTGTCGCTTTAAAACTTCTGAAAATAATTCACTTTTGGAAAAAGACAATACTCATTATAAGTCAGCTAATATTTCAAACTCAACTCAAATTAAGACAACATGCACGTTTTATTTGAAATCAGGTCATACATTTGACAAGTGTTGGAAACGCGAAAAATCTATGATATCAAATGTTAACTGTATAGTTAGTTCAAAAATAACGTCTATGCTTATAAATATTGGCGAGTTTTCGATACGGGCACCTTTTGATAGTGGTGCAGAGTACTCGGTAATGCGAGATTCTGTAGCGGCGAAATTACCGGGAAAGAGGATCTATGGAGCTAATTATTTAAGAGACATTGGAAATTTCCCGGTGATTTCACTATTACCCCTTAAAACTGTGTGTAAAATAGACAATGTTAATATTGAAATTAGTTTCTATATCGTCTCTGATTCAGACATAACGTGCAATGTTTTGATAGGTATGGATTTGATTTTTGACACCTCCTATAGTGTTTTGGTTACCTCTAATGGAGCAAAACTGATTCATCAACAACCTATCTTTCACATAAAATCTAACCACGCAATATTTGATAAAATCGACTGTGATCTTACAAATGATGTTCAATTGGAACAGCTTCGCATACTGCTAAATAAATACATACACATGTTTATACGTGGTTTTCCAAAAACTCGAGTTAATACGGGATAATTAGAAATAAGGTTAAAAAAATCCTGATAAATATACAGAGCGTAGACCATATCGTTTAAGTCCAGTAGAACGTGAAAAAGTTCGAAATATCATTAGAGAACTACTTGAGCATAACATCATTAGAGAAAGTAAGTCACCGTGTTCTAGTCCCATAATCCTTTTTAAAAAAAAAAAAAAAAAAGAATGGTGATGATAGGTTATGTTGACTACCGTGAGTTAAATTCCAATACTTTAAGAGACCATTACCCACTTCCGCTCATTTCAGATCAAATCGTTCAATTAGTTAATGGTTTTTACTACAACTCATTTGATATTGCAGCAGGTTTCCATCAAATTCCTATATCAGAGAACTAAATAGAGAAAACTTTGCAAAAAATAAAAGACTCTTATTGGTTTGACAAGATGAGTACTTCAGCCCGGACGTTTATTGATAACTGCGTTATATGTAGAACATCGAAGGGAGCATCAGGGAAATTAGGCACAACCAACAACCATGAATGGCGGTCGAGAATTCCTGGGCGAGTTTAAGCAGTATTGTGATCAAATAGGTATAAACATACATGCTATATCACCAGGAGTAAGCCGAGCTAATGGTCAAGTAGAGCGCGTAGTAGGAACACTCAAAAACTCTTTAGCTATTATAAATAACTATGAAACTGAGAACTGGCATACTGCACTTGATAGTTTGCAGTTAGCAATCAACTGCACACCACATAAGACTACCGGAGTGGCTCCACTTACCCTGCTCACGCGACGTGTACACTGTGTGCCGCCTGAACTTGCTAACTTAGTCAACATTGAAGAAGAAACCCTTGATATAGATCAGTTAGAACGACTTGTTAGCCAGAAAATGCTCACAGCCAGCGAAAAAGAAAAGCAAAGATTTGATAGAAACAAGGCCCGAATACATAATTTTCAGAGAGTATGCAGGGTCTTGGACAATGACCGCTACCTGGTGAAGAAAGTAGTTGGCGGAGGCCGGCCACGAAAAGTTGCCCATGATCAACTGCGTCCAGTACCTACACCTGGGCAACAATCACCCGTGCCGGCGGGATCTGAAGACATCCCTCCAGAGCAATCATCCTTAGAGGTTGAAGCTTCCGCTGAGCCGCTACCTTCAACCTCTCAAAACCACCTCAATTAAGCACTCAAAAGAGAACTACTGCCCATACAGGTGAGAAGTATACATCTTATCGTAAACGAGTCCTATATAAGTTATCAAAATTAAAATCCTATACCTTGAAGTTCATACTATAGTATGTTTATACCCTTTCCTAGTTTAGCAGGTATATAAGGGTATTAATAGACAAAACAATTGTATAACCATGTATCCCTGTGTACCAAGTTCTATATGACTTGCAGCACATAATCGCCCATTCCATACTTTTCCTTTGTCCTCTGTGTACCACGGCGTAAAAGACCGCCCAGAGCACAGCATCATCACAATATAAAATTTATATGGATTTTTATTCAAAAAAAAAAAAAAATATTTTTATATAGTTGTTGGCTTAGTGAGAAGTTCAACAACTCAATGAAAAACTAGTAATATCACTGTACCACGGCGTTCGAGACCGCTCAGAGCAGTGTTATTCTGTGAAAAGTATAAAAACATAAGACAAAAAAATATCGCTTTGTACCACGGCGTTCAAGACCGCCCAGAGCAAAAGCATTATAAAAAATAAACATAAAAATTAGTTTAATAACTTAATAAAAGATATCGCTTTGTACCACGGCGTTCAAGACCGCCCAGAGCAAAAGCATTATAAAAATAAAAATAAAAATTGGTTAAATAACTATTAATAACTTAATACTACATTTACAGATACCTACCTAAGAGCTAAAATTTCATTCTTCCAGATAAAGGCTAGTGCAGAGCGCGCACTGCCTATCAGTATGGCCGTGTCAGCGCAAAAGTATTATGGGATCATTAAATCTTTGTTATTATAGTTAAAAAGCATTTCTACATGTATTGATTACATGTATAAATGCATTGTAATAGAAACACTACTATTTCCTGTTGTCGAATGCAAAGACCATTTCTATTTAGAAGTTACTTTTAAAATAATTATTCATCCATTTCCTGTTGTTCAGTTTCCGGCGTAATTGCCGAGATAATTGTTAAACCAAACTTTTAATTAAACAACAAATATTGTAATACTAAATACAAATTATAAAAGTAATTTTACAAATATTAAATTAATTTAATGTCAACTTTGATAATTTTAAGACTATAATTATAATCGAGTCTGTTATACACATCCTGTTCGTTTAGAACTTATAATTTTATAACAGAAATCTGAAATCTGTAAAAACCAATTACAATTGTAACAATATTAATAATTAATTAGAAAAGTATTTGTAAATGTTAAATGTTGTGTAATAATTACTTTGTGAAGCTTTAAACAAATACAACCGACTTCCGGCTGGGAGTAGCTTAGTCACAAGATGGCGCCACTCAATGACGTTGAGTGGGCAAGTATTTGTAAAAGTATAAATAGTAAGAATAGGAAGGAGGTTGGTCACTTTTGTGCGAGCTGCCGACCAGAGAGGTTGTAAAATCTGAGGCTACGACGATTAAGTTAAGTGGTTCACTTTTATTATAATATTAGTAAATCTCTTTTTGTTTATATTTTGCAAGTTTGGCTTTTTAGTTTGGATATTTAATAAATTGATTACCCGAGTCTACAAGTGTTTTTACTTATTTTAAAATGATTAGCGAAGATATACACGGTGACGTTAGCGAAGCCAACGTCACGTTTTCTAAAAACAATTCCGCGGTACAGCCGCCGTTATATATATATATATATATATATATTTCAGTCTAACTATAATAACATTTGACCTGGTGAAATGCTCCGCAGAACCCAGGTTACCCCCGTGAAGGGCAATGGAGTTACCGGGGAGTTTTAGTGGGTATTCTCAGTGCCGCTCTATGAGGTACTGAGTGAGGCCCACACACGCCCGTCGCTTAGCCAGTGGCGGGTAGCTCCGTAAATGGATTCCTCCTCTCCAAACTATAATAACAACTCGTTGTATATTATTACTACTGTGTAATGACGTCCTCCCTCGTAATAAGAGGGTTGATTGAAAGAATATCCAATGGATAAATGATACCATATCTTATCTGTTGCGATAATTTAATTTACGTCATCGGCAGCCGATCAAAGGATACATTTTCAAGTATCTGCTGCTAATTGGTTAGGATACCTAATTAATAATACATAAATTATAATATTCACACAATTGTGCCTATACTTAGCCTAAAGTAAGCATCATTAAAAGCTTGTATTCAGATACTAGATAACATACAAAAATATTCAATACTAGCATCCGCCCGGGGGTTCCCCCGCGTGTACTAATACCATATTACCATATTATATTAGTGATACCATAACACGTAGTATACCTAATTTATTTATTTATTTATTAATTTATCTCAACACTGTTTCAACAGCAATTTTCTACACACACAGAATATAATGCAATAACCAAGACACAAGGCAATTAAAGAAACACATTATTTTTCCAAAAAATCATCAGGAAGCCAAGAAGGCAGCCGCCCAAAATACATCAAGACACATTCAAACAAATGACAATAAACTATAAAATAACTAAAGAGAGAGAGAGAAAAAACAAATAAAACAAAAATAAAAACAAAAACAAAAAATAAATAAAAAAAAACAATAAAACAAAACAAAAGTCAGTCATCGCAAGTGAAAGGTGTGTTTGTGTGTGAGTGTATGTGTGTTTATGTAATACAAATATGTATATTTTTTTATGTATTTTTTATTTATATTTATGAAATACTAATGGTAAAATAATTTCTCAATTCCAACCAATAGTTTCCGATATAAGCGCCTTTAAATTAACTCTTAAGTTGTACAATATTACTAGCTGTGACCGCGACTTCGAGTGAATGTCGGACAAAACAACATGCCTTACTTAAGTTACATCAGTATGTTAATTTATTTGGTTAAGGATTTGAATCGTGTTTTTAACAAATTTGATTTCCAAAAAAGGTTATAGTGAGTCAACCTAAAGGATATGCTTTCGCTGACATTTTTTAGAAGTTTCAAAGGAAATCAATACATGATTGTTTCCGTAGCTTAACTGTTTACGTAGCGGACGCAACGAAAGCTTTGAAATGATGCATGCCGTGGCTGTCTGTAATTAAAAACTATACTTAATTTAATGTCTACGCTACAGTTTAATATTTTTATTAGTATGTGTTTTTGTTGACTGCCCTTAAAATAAATAAATAAATGATTTGGAATGACTTTTGATTGATGCTCAGATCGTATGATGTTATATAGTCATATGTGTATGTGTGTGTGTGTGTATGTGTATGTGTATGTTTGTGTGTATGTGTATGTGTGTGTGTTTGTTATGAGTAGTGAGTCCTTGTGTGATGATATTGCGATAGCTGTTTTTTAGTTTATGTATAATTATGTAGATATATTAGGTCGGAGAAAGTCTTTTCGCATATAGTATGTATAAACTTGCAATAAAATATCTTTGGCTGTACTATTTGTATCTGGCTGGGTTTTATGACATTAAAAAGGTAACATTACAAAAAAATAATGAAATGAGGAAAATTTATTTCACACTAGTATATTAAAATAGTCCTGTCTGAAATGATGGACCTGTCCCAGTACAACCGAGTGTCATTTTCGAGCACTGGTTCCGGGGAGTAATTATAATAAGATACCGGTAGGTAAGGTATTATTATTCACAATCGATATTTCGCCCAATTTTGAATATTTAATTACACTGAAACTTTACCTAAGGCTGTGTTCTGCCTAACAATTAATTATTCTGTCATCTACAAGCACCGGAAATGCTTAATTTCTCTATAATTAATGAATAAAAAGTCAAAAATTTACTGCAATAAAATAAAGTGTATATATATTTTTTGTTTGATTTATTTTTGTTAGTATGAATTATAAATGTTATGTAGACTACAAAATAGGAATAATATATTATAGCCTTATATCCGGCTCGAAGGACCATATGTTGTGGGACTTCTTGGCATAGTCTCACAACCTGATGAATCTTGATAAATGAGAAATCCTTGTTGATAACATATAAACTTTATTGATTCACTTAACTTTATAACACACAACTTGTTAGTATGATGAATTTAAAGTGAATGAAATGTAAAATAATAATTAGTTAATACAATAATACAATATAGGTACTATGTAGCTGATGCGGTAAAATGTACGGTAATTATACCGTACACCTATATATTTTTTAAAACCACATTCAACTGAATAATAAGTTAAAACTTGTAATGCTTGATGTACGAGTATAATGTTAGTTATTTAGTATTAGGTTAGAAATGTTTTCTAGAGATTTTGAGTTCAATGAAGATAACCGGATTTTCCAAAGAATTTTATCAGAACTTAAATAACAAGCTATAAAAAGATAATATAAAATAATTTAACTATCTAATTTAATTACTAAAATCATAAGGTTAAGTCAGGGTCAACATAATTTAGTTTTTGTTCCTAGATATTTCTAGCAGGTGAAGCACGTCCACATAGTGGTTCGAACGCTCTTGTTTAAATAAGAAAAACCAAGCAACTTTCGCCAGGGATCGCTGTTTTATTGCGCTTTCACCCCAATCAAATTAAACCGCTTTGGGCGAAAGCGAAAGTGATTATTATGGCCAACACCTCATATCTTTCTCCCATGTAGGTCTGCGCCCAACGGTGGGATGTTTATAGGCAGCAGATGAAATAGATTCTAGGAGAGAAAGAAAGACTTTAAAAAAATAAACTCCGAAGATCTCAGATCACTACAAAATTCAAATGAGACCAAACCGGTAATTTTTTTAAGTTGCTAGCAAATTAATTACCAGAGCGTAGCTGTAAATCTAAAAATTAATCTGACCAGATGAAAATATACACGTAAAAAATAATTGCGATCGAAACGTCAAAGCCAATGAACAGATTTCCCATGAATGTTTACTTCATGTCATATTTAAAACGTTTCAGTTGTGATTAACTTATTTATATTTAAGAAAAAACTGTAAAGCGTGAGCGGAATTACTGCCTGGAGATGTCATGTCATCTGATGATAAGTTAAACAAGTCTGAAGACGGAAGCGAACTACACTTGGATTTCTCAACCACATTGATTTTTCTTTCAATCCTATTTAATCATTTATGGTACAGTAATTTCAACTTATAAGGTAAAGGCGGGAAATCCCCCTTTATTGCACACATTAATCCACTAAATAAATGCACACTTTTTGCAATATATCAATTTATATCTGCGAAGTCAATTCATATTTTTATCAAATTCATTTTATCATTCAGAGCCATCAAAATGAACTTATGAGTGTTAATAATTTGATTAATCACATCACCTCTTCTGTCCGTTTTCGAGTAGAGGGAAACTCACTAATGTATAAGTCCCAATACTTCTGTCTTTCACAGTTCTAATCAAACTTAAATAATTGAGTAAGTACCTATGTATGTATATGTTTATTATTTGTATGTAATAAGTTTTATCATGTTATACGTCGCCAACTTCCCTCAAGTACTTTACCTTAATAATACTTACAGAAAATTGGGTTTTTAGTATGAAAATCGTCTGACATTAAAACTGTAATTTCTACCATGCTACTTAACCTAAGTTTCTTTTAATAGATGACGTTAGTGGTAGTTTGTCGGTAAAACAAAGTTCACTGTGTCCATAGTCGTGTATAATTAAATAAAAGATTAGGCGTATTTTTAAATCTATATTACCACCACTTACCACCACTTTACATTATTAATCAATATCCCTCTTTTAATCCTTCTATTACAGAGAAGGTAAAGGGAAGTAAAGCCAATACAGCCATATCTTAAAACAATAATCCATTATAGTGTTATATATTTTTTCAAATAAACAAAGAGTTTGACCTCCAAAATAGATTCAGAAATAGATTTAAAAGGTTTTGAGATATTTATACGTCAACAAAGTTTTAATGGATACGTGCCAATTTGGGAATATGAATTTAATTAATTTTTTAAAATATTTCAAAAATAACTATCCATTTGTCTATTTTTAATTACGTTTGTTATTTTATTTCTAAAATATGTTTAAATTTATAAAGTTTAATTAATTAAACTTTATAAATTTATTTTATAACTTTTTAAAGTTTAATTAATTAAACTTTATAAATTTATCAAATAGCGCCAAACATATGGCCAACCACCACATTAGGGGTACAATCTACGTTTAAAAAGAATCGAGACGTATTGATCGCAGTCTTTTGTCAATTGTTCCACTGAATAATGTATACATATATATAAAGATACAATAACTTAGAGCTATATGTACGTAAGCTGTAATTACAAATCTCGTTATATATAAAAATGAATTGATCAAAAATTCGGATTAATTCAGGGGTTGTTTATAGATAAACAAATCTGGGAATAACCGAAAGAAAAGCTTAGAAATATAAAACTAAAAATGGTCATTTAGTATGAAAAATAACTGTTTAACATGGCAGTTGTTTTTCATTAAAACTGTCATTTCTTCCATCCCAATTTCGGGTTGTTTTCATAGATGACGTTAGTTTGTAGGTTACATAAAGTTTACCGGGTCTACTAGTAAAATATATTTAAGATAAACCATATGTTATTTATAAACCTGACATTTGAGTGTGAATAAGGATTTTGAAGCAAACTGTACCTGTCACTAGGGGCTATAAAACTGTTTTCCAAGCAGTATGGGTATTATACTAGCGACTCATGCAATCTTAGCAAGGAAAGTAGGGAATCATTACATCAGAATTCTCTCAGATAGAATGTCTTTTCTCCAGGCATCAAACCAAAAACTGTCTAGTCTAGTATACGAATGTCACCTGCCACTAAATAGGCTAGGCATTTATAACAAGATCACCTTACAGTGGATCAATGGTCACAGCGGGTCGTGCAGCAACGACGCTGATCGACGAAACCGGTTGGTCCGGAACCAATCATACCACTTCCTGTAAACTGGTTCAGGGGTAAAGTATGTAAACGTACACTCTACCTTCATATAGACTACTGAAACAACCTGGAGGACGGCCGACAAACAAATCTTGCATTACCCAGAGTTGACCTCTCCAGAACAATCATACATCTCAATAGATCACGCTTGCGTCTCATTACCGGGGCACTGACTGTTTATAGCAACTTTAACAGGCACTTTTTTAATATAGGTATAACAGACAGCCTCCATTTATATAACATTTACCTAGGTAAACACACAGTGCATCGTGAGGAGGTGCAACATATCAGTGCCCAAAGAATTTGGAAATATCTGGAATCAACGGGGCTAGTCACCGTTGATTGAGAAATTTGAAGGATTAAAAGAGAAGAAATTTCAACTTTACAGGGCTGCCAAAATCAACACTGCTTAAAGTGGCCTGTGGCCCAAAGTAACTGAATAATAATAAATATGCAGAGCTTGCATAGAGGCTGAGGAAACAGCTGCTCACGTTTTTCTAGAATGCTGAGGACTAGATAACTACTTAAGCACCCCGGGTAGCCTCCAGGAGGTATTCAACAAAGCCAAAGCGCTGGAAGACTTCTGGAGGAGCTGGGGTGGGTTGACTAAACCAGCTATCACCCTCCGTCACATAACAGGCGCAACAGCCGTCGATTTGCCGAGACCGCCGCACGTTTGAATAAGAATCTGCTTGTTATTATAATGATTTACTTTTCAGATACTTTTTTTCTTCTTAATTCAATAGCTTTATTGAGAAGAGATTTTATTGAAAGTTCGTTTCATTAGAAACGGATTATTATTTTGCGTATATTTTTGCGACACAATTGATTTACTTTTTATTGATGTCAACAAGCCCTTTGTGAATTGAAAACTCAAATAACCAGGACAATTACTTTAAACTGTTTGTTTAAGCAATTTTTTAATTAATTATGGTAAGTAAGTCACTAATAACAAACCTATACTACATTTATATTCATTGGTTTTGTTGCTAACTAAGTACAAAGGTAATAGCTATTGTGTATAATATAAATAATAATAATACAGAGGGACACATGACATATGTAGAACCTGTCTCCAGCCTGGAGAGTCATGGCATTCAGGCAACTTCCGGGTGTCTTATACTGGCTAATACCGTGCTCGGTTGTAGTGGTCCATCATTAAAGACAGGACTGTTTTGGCGTACTGATGGACCGAGGAAAATCGCGTGTGTTCTTAGTGGATATCACCATTCCATTCGATTAAAATCTCGTGAAAGCCAAATCAGATAAAAAGATCAAGTATCCATTTACCAGTCATAGTCTCAACCAATGGTCTCGTCCCAACTTCTCTGGCAGATCTGAAGAGATTGGGAATGGGTGATGAACCAATGATTAAGAGGCTCCAGCGGGCGGTCTTCCTCGAGAACGCCAGAATTGTCCGCCAATTATTCTTTCTGTCGTCCTGACCCTCAACTGTCTGACCTCTTCTGCCGAGGGCTATAGAAGGACTGGGAAGAGTTGAAGACTGATTTTTAAATTATAATAATGTGTAATTTATTCTACGCTAAAGAAGCCGCGGGCGGTAAGCTTATAGTGATCATTAAATGAATTGTGTTTTTTATTTAGTAACTAATATTATCAATCTTTATAATCACTTACAACCTACATACGTAACACTGCTGGCACAGTTCTTTCAACAAAGGAGAAACATATGAAGACTTTGGAACGTAATACAACTAAGCTGGAACAATTGGTTTGGTGGATTAAATCTGTTGCCCAAAAACCCGGGCTTAAATTCTAAAGCACCGAGGATCTAGAGATAAAATTTTTTATTGACCAATCCAGAGACCAACCATGGCGAATGTTGCTTTGTTTTTGTTATTGCAACCAAAGCGTTTGAACCACTACGCCAAAGAACTCCTATTGTTATTTATTAATAGCAATAAGGCAACTTGAACTTATATTTTCATAAACATGTAAACACATATACTACCAGATATTACAACATACTCTTGTGAAAATTAAGATTATTTTGTAATATTTGTATATATTCAAATTCGATGTCTCGAAGTTATTTCATTACTGTGTTTACTAGCTAACGGAATTTATATTTGATATTATACATTATTTATATTAGAACCTAAGAAAGATATAATCAAAAATAAATAAATATTATGTCGGGGAAAAAGTCTTTCGCATATAATATGTATTAACTATATTTTTGGCTAAACTATTTGTATCTGGCTGGTTTTCAAAAAGGTGACATTTCAAAAAAAGAATCAAATTAGGAAAATTTTGTTTCCCACTATTTTTCATTTGTTTTACTTTCTGTCAAAGTCTAATGAAGAAATTGGATAAATATTGAAATTGTTCCAAGCAACAAAGCAAATTTGATGAAATAACCTAAAGCAGTGTCAGTAAGAGTAGCACAAAGTTGGCTTAAGCATTTGCAATCAGGGAATTTTGATGTCAAAAATGCACCTCTCTCTGATCGCCCTGTTACGAATAATATCATCTCTATTTATTAAAAAGTAAGCAAGATCAGCATATCAGCAGTCATTGAGAATTTATCACAATACAGTTTTGTCCCATTTGAAAAAAGCAGGGTACACTCACAAGCTCGATATTTGGGTGAAACACAAGGTTAATGAAAGAAACCATGAAACCATAATGTACCATGTAGTCATTTGTGATTATTTATTGAGACGTAATAACCGAACCGTTTTCGAAAAGATTGATAACTGGTGACGATAAGTGGATCACGTATGACAATCGTCAACTAACTGGTCGTAGTTAAAATTCAGTCAGGCTTCACAGACTGTGGCAAAACCTGGGTTAACTCGCAATAAGTTGATACTGTGTCTATGGTGGGATTGGAAGGGCATTGTTCATTATGAGTTTTTATCGCCGGGCAGAACCATCGGTTCGAATCTCTACTGCTAACAACTGTTGAGATTAAAGCAAGTAGTTGACAGAAAGCGGCCGAATTGATTAATAGAATGAGTGTGGTCTTTCATCACGGTAACGCTGGACCACATACATATTTAGCCAATCAGCAAAAATTAAGGGAGTTTGGCTGGGAGGTGTTAATGCATCCGCCACAGCTCTGACCTTCAAATTTCCACCTGTTTCGGTCTCTTCAGAATTCTTTAGGCTGTGCTTAAACTGTTTAAAGAATTCTGAAGTTAAAGATATGATCAATATAAAGAGAAGACTGCCAAAAGTACTCGTTTGGTTTTTTGATCAGAAGTCCCAAAATTTCTACAGTAATGGGATCATGTCTCAAGAAAGTTAACGAACAAAATAGTGCATTTTAGTAATTAAATATAAATTAGCTTTGAAAAAAATGTCTTGAATTTTCATATAAAATGCGAAGCAACTTTTTCCCCAATCTATTATATACAACTGGGAACGAACATAATTGTCTATTATGTAAACTTATTTCCAGGCTGGAACTCGATCCTGGTGCTCCATGTCTTAAACAATAAATCACAAATAATCTTTTTCCACATTTTTCAATTAAGTTCACAGTTGTATTTAATGAGCGCTAGTATGACCACAGTTAATTAAAAATACTTTATGTTGTTGTTAATATATATTTCAACGCACATTAAATATTGTTTTTATTTTATGAATTAATAAATAACCATAAGAATTTAATTGCTTCATACTGATAGAAGATCTACACTGTATTTGCCAGTTACATTTATGAAAAACAAATTATTTCAAATAACATACACAGAAAAAATGTTGATTAATGAATAACGGATAATGTAATTTTAAAATTTGAAGGCACATGAAATAAATACCCCAACCTTATGATAAAGTTCGAATTTCAAATAATATAATTTATCTGTTTCGAACTGGCTGAATAGGACCCAAATACGCCTTTTTACTTCCTTGTGTTTTTATGTGTAGGACAATAGATTTTGATTTAGACAGTTAGGCTGTCAGCTTTCATTGGAATTAAGTTCCAAATATGTATCTTAGTTCTGGTTATTCATGTATTTAAAAATGAACACGTCTTCCCTGTTACCAGCTCCTTTTTAATTTAAAGTCAGTAACATTATCTTTGCAAACTTTTTGAATTAATACACTGGCTTACATCCATTAAAAACTTTAAATACTAGATAAAAAATAAAAACTATTCTATATTAATAAGTCTAATTTCTATCCCAATTAAATTATAACACGACAAACTTACCCCAAAACTCTTTCACAGAATCAAACTGGCCATAACAAGACACTTTTAAAAAGTATTCACACTATTAAAACACATAAGTTAACAGAACTTTTTGGAACTTGTAGCCGAAAACTTTTTTGTTACAACAGTTTCACCAACAACAGTTTATACTTTCTATCGCAGATGCTTAACGGCCGGCAGTCGAATTTGTACTGAGACATTTGCTCGGCTAAAATTAGTGGGCCCAAATTTCTGTAAATGTCAACAATACAACGTCGAGAAAATATGTATTGGAAAAGTTTTTTGGGCACTGCAAAGCATAACTACTAGATTCATGCAAAAGTATTAACACTGTTAATTACAATAACAACGGTATTTCATTTATGGAAACCTAGAACTGTTTAGACGAAATATTGTTTTAACTTTCCATAGTTTTTAACATGTAGATAGTCATGTAGATAGATCTTTACTTACGTGTTATAATAAGTATATGGTATAAATCCTGTAAATAACTATTTACATGTTTTGAAGAGTATTAGTGAAGATGTTAATTGTAATTAAACCAAATATTTGCTTCTAAGTATTTTTTTAGGTTATAAACAGCGTTCTATGTTGTTTACAACAGAAACAAAAACTTACTCAGAAGCAAATATTTGGTTAAATTATTTTTAATATCTACACTTGTATTGACGATACACCAGATCCTCCCCGAGTCAGAGCATCCTCGCTGCTATCTGCCATCTTTTCCCTAAGGCAAGTTATTAGCTTATATATTAATTATATTATATTGTATATAAAGGCTTCCCAGCCTTGTTGTCCAGACTCATATATACTTGTATCTTGTACCCTTATTATGTAGCCTAATTTACTTTATATATTTAATAAATCATAATTTTAAACAAACCGCCTAACATAACTAAATTCTGTAAATTTCATAACACTAAAAAGATAGAAATGATTTAGTGTAAGTCGAAGCTTCACTTTCTATTGATTCTGTCAATAACTTAGCGCCAATAACACAGAATAATTTTAATTGTATATCTTCTAGAATTATTCGATAGAATTATATTTGAAAATTTCCCCCGATTTCATCAAATACTGAATTGCTGACAATGGGAATAGCTCAGGACGTTTCTCTATTAAGTAAATTAGAGAATTTTCTGAATCAGTTCACAATTGACAGAGAAATTGCGTAACAACATACAGAAACTAACTTTTAACCGAGAGTTCAATAAACTGTTATATAAATGAAAAGAAATTGGGAAAATATAAAATAATATTATTCAGGGTTTTTTGTTTGTTTGGTTGAAGGCAGTAATATCATTATATAATTTCAGAAATCATTATATCACCCAAGAAACGTCTACTGCTGGTCATGGACCCTTGCATCCAGTGGCTTCCCGTGACCTTTATCATATCGTCACCTTGTGGGAGGCCTACCAATACTGTCTCCTGGTACGTGGCCTCCACTCGAGGACCTTTCCGCCGAATCTCAGGAGTACTGTGATCTAAATATAAGAGGATAAGGTCAAAGAGCTCTTCAGAGCACTCTTCATGGTACAATCGAAAAAAAACTAAAAGTAATAAAAAAAATGTAAAATAGAAAATATCACAGAATTTAGTTTTTAAATACTTTTGGTTCTATTAACAGCTTCTATTAACACAAGATGACTTTTCTCGGTAATAGACAAACGGGGTAACGACGAATTAAGTAGTCTATGCAAATGTTTGTACTAACTGTACAGTCACATCTGCAAAAATGTATACAAACAAATTTCAAAATACGTTAATATGAAATCTATTTCAGTAGGAATTGTATATATACCTTTTTGATATTAGTTAACCCACATGATATAAGAAAAACTGTTTACCTAGCACGTACATAAAGTCTGTAATTGAGTGATTTATCTTTCTTAATAAGGATTAAATGTCATTTTTGATTTTAAATATTTTTGTTCGATAAAATATTTACTGCTTAAAAAGTAATATTTTAATATTGATTATGTATTGAAGGACCATAGCAGATAGCAGGGCACCATCAGAGCGGCAGCAAAACGGCAACAAGACGACAACAAAACTGCAATAACACGGCAACTATACGGCAACAAAACTGCAATAACACGGCAACTAGACGGCAACAAGACAGCAACAAGACGGCAACAAGACGGCAGCATGACGGCAGCAGGACGCCAGTAAGCCAGCAGTGGGAGACGCAGTGCCATACACTGTCATAATCCACATGCCTGTCGCTGGTGAATATATAAAAATAAAAAAAACGCTATTTCATATTATTAGTGTTTGGTAAAATGTGTCGACACAAATACAAATGAATGTTGCTCGCCTGCATCTCCAGCGGAAAATTAGACATTTTTGACTCGTTATGATAACAGCCATTATTATCAAGCTATGTGTCTCACCATGTTGCCGTCTGTAGTCACTGATGTTCATAATTAAGACAAATACGGCTTAGCTCCACAAATGTGAACTAAAGAACGGTTGCACTGATTTTTATTGTCTGTAACACAGTTGATTCGACAGCCCTTATTGCAATTCTCATGTTTGCCATCCTTAATTTTGCACGCATGCGCAGAACGGGGCATCGCGACCTTGTGAGCAGCCTAGCAACAATAATATAGAATTTTTCCCATTTTCGTTATCTTACAAATTAAATAATAAAATTATCAAACAAATAAGTGTTTTTGGGATGTTCTGACTATTATATATTTTTAATAATAAAATAAATATTATTTTAAAATTAAAACTAACAATTTATTTAGTACATATTTAAATACTATAACTGGGACAATTAGTAAATGCCCGGTTGATACCCAGTAAAATTATGACTATTGCCTTTATAATTATATTTATTTGTTTTCTCATACATATTCCCTGTTGTGACGATTTAAAAGAGCTTAGTAAATAAGTCTATTTAAATAAAGTTATTTTTGATTTGATATATGTCTTATTTGTTGGGTTCTTCTCCTTTCGCTGCGAATAGCAAAGGGTTAAAGGTTAAATGACATAGAAACTTACGGGAAAAGTATACACAATGGTTTGTCCGACAAGTGCCGCAGTTGACAGATTGCTTGACGCACGGCTATGACAGAGGCGAGAGATGGATGTGAGTCTAATTCAATTTACACCACCAGTTTTGGTGTATTATTTTATTTATTTAACAATAATATACACACAATGTAGCTTCGCAAAATAAGCGGCATTAATTCGTTTTCATTAGGTTTTTCGATCGTGTAGTTATGTGTGTAATATTTAGAAGTTACTTTTGTAATAAATCGTTAGGTGTTTCAAAGTTTGCGTTCTAATTATAACCTTAGTTAACTATAAATTTAATTAAACTTAATATTCTTTCAATATAGCCTTTTGCTTTGCTTGTTATCTGGGATTCCCTGTGTTATTTCGCATTACGGTGTCATATTTCACACGTTGTAGATAGACAATATAATGTACAGTTGCACACATAAAAGTTAACAAGAGTTATTGGAAGGCCAATAACAATTCTAATTATATTCGAACTTGCTTGTGACATATTGAAATTGAGGAACACTAGCTGGAAGGTGCGATCACGCTATTACAAACTCCTTTAATTAATAGATTGGTTGAAAACTTTTTTGTTTGTTTTAATTTTATGAACATTTGTAGTTGTCATTATCACTGTAAATAATGGAAAAGAGTCGTGATTAATTATTAATTATTAAAATAGCGTCTCTCAGCTAATTGTAGTGACCTGTAGAACAATCCGTAACAGACTCTTTTCTTAATGTACCTATATGCTAAAACAATTAAGATTTTGAATAGGTACTTTTGAAAGGTATTTAGCTACTTTTAGATGATAGAAATTTCATAAGGCCAATTATTATAGAAGTAGGGCACAAGGACATTTCGCTTAGTTTAATTAACACAATTCTTCACCATTATTAACAAAAGATGCGACGCCAAGTATTTATATATAATTTTAATCCTTAATTTTGTCAAGGAAAATATCAACCTTTGAAGATCTCTCGATATTTAGGGACGTTTTGAAGGAAATTCCTTAATTAAAATTGTTGTATTCAACATAAGGGTAAACATCTTTATTTTATCGATTTGGTTTATTTCACAAAGTTCCAAGAATTTTATATTAGTTGTGTCTCAGGTAGAGTTCTTAGGACGACGATAGAACTTTGATTGGGTTTTTAAAAAGAAAAAGATGAATTAAATGAAAAATTTAAGGAGAGCGTAGGGGAAAGAGATTAAAATAGACACCAACATTTTATAATAAACTAACTGAAGCAGTTCACGCGCAAAACTAACAAGGAGGTTTCGTAGCGGGAGACATACCGCCTCCTTGAAGTATTGAAGAGCGGCGCGTGACATTTTAGAAAAAAGCTGAGAACGGCGATTGTCTTTTTTCTTTTCTTCTTGTTGGCTACTTTTTTCTTTTAATATACAAAAGATTGTAACTACCATTTTTTAATATAATATTTGATACTACCTTAACCTATTGTATTATTGTTCGCATGAACAGAAGCCAAATTTGGTAGGCTGTATGAAAAATACTTATTTTGATCATCTTACTTAAGAATACTGTCTCGTCAACAATTTAATATTTCTGAAGTAAGTATAAGCGTCAAAGAGAAATTGGAATTGTGAATATATATTTCAAAGCATAATTAAATACTATTCCCTCGAAGGTCTTTCATATTAATCATTAAGGCTTGGTATGTGGACTTAGAACTGGATTTATTAAATCCTCTTATATATAAAAATAAATTGAAGTTCTTTACTATTGAAAATGAAACTAATTAACGTCTTGACCTATTTGGATTATTTTTATTGTAAATACAATAAAAATTAAAGTAAAGTAAGTAAGTCTAGTAAATACTAGATCTAATTCAGGGGTGGTTTAAAAATAAAAATAAGTGAGAAAATCCTAACCTGAAGAAACTGAAAATTAGTTATAAAGTATGGAAAATCGTCTAACTGACATGCTAAACATTAAAACTGTCATTCAAAAGCTTAAAAATATACAACTGAAAATTGTTGTTTTAGCACAAAAAATTGTCTTACTGACAATCATTATAACTATCATCTTTCACCCTTATTTCTTTGGGTAAATGGTGTTAGTGGCAATTTATAGGTGAAATAAAGTTCACCGGATCAACTAATTAAATATAAAATTAGATATTGATTTGCACGCATTGGTTAAACGTCAATCAAGTGCAAGTTTATTTATTTATTTCTGTTTTAACAAAGATTATTTTGCACTTATAAACATTTTTCAGTCATCCGTTGGTAGTTTACTGAAACGCAGCAATAATTAATCTCCACGCCATCTACCGGCACACGAGACTATTTAGTCTGCGCAAAGCAAATTCCGATGACTTCGTGCTTGTCGTAGTACTCCAAGCAATATAACAGATGTCGTTGACATTAAATGCTCAAGGTTATTTCCTTTCCCGCAACTCACCTTTGTACATAAACATTTATTTGTATTTTTTTTTATGTTTAATTAAAGGCGAAAAAATTAATATACCTAAATATGCATATTGCACCTTTCCAAGTGTATTTAAAAGGCAATCTATCTATCTAGAACCTAATTGTACATCACGTAAATAGGAAGTAGAATTTTAGATCAAGAAACATGCGCATGACCCGTTGTTTATAGATTAAAATTGAATACGCAACAATATTGCTACAAAAATTGGGTAATACCATTTAACAATCAAATAAAATTGTAGGGGGTTGATCAAGCTCGCTGTAACAGTGAGAAGACGTCAATTAAGATAAGGATACTAGTACATTGAAAGCTATAAACATTTCTTATCGTAAATACCTGGACTAAAAAAATCTCATCCGATTCTTCATCAACTGTTTTTGTGAAAACTGCAGATATACATAAACATATAATTCCATATTAATCAAGTTGACAAATGTTACAAGCTATACATGTCGGTCAATTGTATTGGTCGGCAGTTGCTAAATTTGAATGAATACGACAGCAGCCCCTCTATTATGAAGCAACCTGCTGGTATATAGGAATTTGCTAACTCAACGAAAACCTCTTAATTCGAATAGAACTTACACTAATCTCTGAATAATTTGAGCAAGATATAACGTGCGAGTGTGAAAAGAATAATATTTCATCTTAGCTAATTTTATCCCCATACCTAATAACATCAACTCATCCAATATGTCCAGTAAGTGATTGATTATCTTCTCTTACGTCAGCTCGTGTCCTTGAATGGAATTTGATTCTACCAACTTAATTTGAAATGATCATGTGACAAACTTCATACCTAATGATTGGTTGAAATCAATCGACTTGTCAATACATGATTTGAGAGGTTAGATATTTAAATTGCGAATAATACAATTAAGAACATCAATCGAGAATTCACTGTCTCCATGGCAACTGCCTCCATGGCGAAATGCTTAAGTTGATTATTTCTCGCACATCCGAAACATGGGATTTTTTATTACCACGCGTATTTCCCTGGTTAATATAACATAAAAAATGGGTCAGTCTAAAATTTTTAAAGCTCTTCGTTGAAACTCTTTAAGCCATTAGTTCCTGTTACAACAACTTATTTTACTCAATAACCTATTGAGATAGCAGCAGGGTAGTGCTACCCACAACTGATGCGTTTTTTTTATTTGAGCGTGTTTTGAAAGATATTTGTTAAAATGCGGCTTGTCTTTCGATATTCGACCTTGTACACTTCGTAGAGTGTGCAGAGGTCTTACATAACTGGTCCCCTTGCCCCTTTACTCCACTGGACGACCAGGCGTGGCGAGAGTTGTCACCCTTACGTTGACATTTCACCTATTTGTAAGAAGCGATTTGCTTCTTCTTTCATTATTTCTCACTCTGGTTCAGCACTTTGCCGAGAGCTGTTTTTCGGGATCATTACAATCAGGGAATCTTGTAAGGTAGAGAGAACAAGCACCTTCTAAGCGAGCATGTACCGTCATATGCCCTCAGCGGTTATAAGGCTTGATTGTAGTTAAACATTAAAAAACTTCTTTGATGCATATATTTTCATAATAATAAAAATTATAAATTAATTATTATTTTTCATATAATTAAAATTATATTGGGGAAGTAACTTGTGCATTCAATGAAAATATACTCATATGAGTTGAACTCATATTTATATGAGTTCTTAACACAATAATAAACAAATATAAAAAAAACAACATGGGAGATAATCCAGTATATCAGAAGTTTTAATTTTTTTTTCTTAGTCTGTCTGTCTGTATTTTTGTAAATGGATCACACAAATACTACTGTATGGAAACGAATTTTCACCAGTATATAGACGTGTAATTTAAAATTCAGACTTCACTTTATTCCAGGCAAATGCCATAGATACTTGATTTTAAATTCCACACGTACAAAATCGAGGTAAAAGTTAGTAAACCATATTTTTAAATAACATTCAGTTTCCAGGCTCGATTTTTCAATAGTCAGATAACAATTATCTAGCAAATAATTTTGTGGATTTGACATATTTTAGATAGAAAACCTGTCAACTTATCAAAGTTATTATAATCTTAAGATAAGTTGAGGTGAAATTATGTAGTTATTAATCTCATTTTAATGCTTACAGCGCCATCTCTACAGCATTTTTCAAACTGTAGTTTAATGGAAAGCTTTTAGGCGTACATTCGTATGCGAGCTTCTCAATGCCGTTTATAGAAAGAAGTTCAAGAAAAAGCATTGGCGAATAATTTTCTGGAGCGGATATCTTGTAATATTTTAGGTTTTCACTAGATGTCAGTAATATCAAAGCGTCTATGATTTGGACCGGAAAAGACAGTCTTTAAGGCTTTAAACGAATTTAACCGCAGTATTTTAATATTACTTCTTCATTTATATGAAATAGAAGAATATAGAAGAAACTAGAACTTTATAGAAGGGACTAAAATAGAGGGTCTAGACAAGATGCATTTCGATAATTGCAATCAAATCGCCAAATGTCAAATATTTTGACATGTATTTTAACATAAGCTCTCGCTTAGCTATCGAGTGTGATGGTCAAACCCAATAAATTTTTTAATTATCAATTTAAATGCAATAAAATGATTGTCAATGTCTCAATTTAGTAAGTTACCTCTGTTCTGATTTCTGTGAAACAAAATATTACAAAACTAACTTTTATTTGGTGATAGAACATTGACAATGATTTTAAATCATTCATATGATTTTTTTTCACGTGTGAACGTTTAACTAACGAAGATTTAATGAGATTTAGTACCAAGGATAATTAAAATAAGTAATAACTTTTACATAACATTTTATACTTTACCGTTTCATTATAATCCAAGGCTATAGTACAGTCAATACGATAAACTATTCAAACCATCTGGTGTTGGTTTTAGCGACAAAAACCACGGTTCGCACTTGTAATTCCTAAAAATAAGGAATGAAATTCCTAAAGATTGCAGTGTATAATTAGACAAGCTATAAAGATGTGACATAATAAAATAATACAATATTATTAGAAAAAATATGTCATAAACTATGCAGCCAGGGTGCTGTATATTATAAAGTTATATTAAAAAAAAGGTTTGGTCTAACAGTAATCACAGGATATCACGTACGTACCAATTCTAATTGTTTTGATTTCAATCCAAATATCGAGTAAGCGGTACCCATAAGTCACTTCAGACCCTTTATTACATTTTATATTCCTATTTTGCTTATAAGACTGCAAAGTGTACCATATTTCTAAATAACTATTTAAACACCAACCCATGATAATGACTTAGAAACATTGGTCGGATTTAGGGAATTTACGATAGAAGAAAACCAATTTTGATTTCTTCCTCTTAGTACTAGTGCTCAGTCCCATAATTTAATTATTATTCGTACTTTTTCAATTATGGTTTTAAAATTGAAAACTTCATGGTACATACCATAGATTTTCTATTTTATTATTCTATTTTCTTTCTATATTTTTTATTTATTGTAGTACTTCATTATAGAAAACTATTTATTAAAAAAATATTAAGACAGCTAGTGTCTTGTTCAGTTACATGTGACAACTGTAAGAAGACAACAATATATTTGAAAATTAAAATTTATAACTAAAAACCGATTAATTAAAAGTGGATCGTATTTAATAAGCTGCTTAAGTATACTGATGTTGGATATTAATTTCATATGGTAAAAAAATACAATCCTATTGTCAGTTCAAAGTAGGTACTGTACAAGTACCTATTATTAGCAGCGTAATAACGGTTACGGTCTTAGCGTCTGGTCAAATTGAGCAAAATATGTTGAATAATTTAATCTTTGGATTTCTAACTTTTACTCGCACGTACAGATGTTGGTGGGGAAATTCTAATTTATTGTTTCCTTATTACTGAGTTAAAGCTACAATAGGAATAAAACTGAATTTTATTGTTATGTTAATAGATGTCTATTTACGATGTTGCGTAGTCCAACGTAGCGAAATAATAGGTTGTTTGTAGTCTTTGTTATAGTAACGGCTTAATTTCGATTGTTTTTATGTTTCCAAGAATTTGGTTTTACTCATTATACAGTTTATAAATATAAATTTAAATCATTTAAGTCATGTAAAGCGGTAAATGATCAACGGGCATCGCTTAATAAAATAGCAAATGTCTCGATAACGTCTTCTGTTACTTCCACGTTAACGATCAAAAACTCTTCGTTATCAATCTGAGCTGATTTGGTTTGGACGAGGCATTTTTATTAGAGAGGGAAGCTTATTTATTTTTCTAACCAAAGAAATAAAGGAATAATCAAAATCGATTGCTTATTACTTCATAGTTTAATTTGTTAAGTCGTGAACCACTACACAATTGTATTGAGATATGTAATTATATTGTATTGTTTTTCTTTGTCTGGCTTTACAAATAATATAATCAATGCCCTGTATCACCTGATCATCTGTGTTTGTACAACTCGTCTTTTGACTTTGACTTTGATCAGAAAGACTAGAAGTAATGCATTCCGTTGGGACAGTCTTGTGTAACTAGTTTGTTTGGGTAATTGAGAGGTGGCTGGTTTGATTTCCAGCTCAGGATCATCATCATCATCATCATATCAGTCAAGAGACGTCAACAGCTGGGCATAGGCCTCCCCCAAGGTTCTCCAAGCTGCTCCTGCACTGACCGCATCCAGCTTCCAGCTCAGAATAAAAGGTCTGAATATGTTTCTATTACCTAAAGAATATTATCGTGGTTTTGTTATGTTGTTCCTACTATTACGAAAGTTATAAGTTCGTAGGCAACTCCAGGATCGTTATTATAGATAAAACGTTAAATGAGATAACCCCGTTACTTCGAGGTTCGCCATTGGTAAAGTGTATATCATTTTGGGAATAAATAGGAGAAGAAATGTACTGCTTTTCGCATAACTGGAACGTTTATTCTTGATGAAAAGGTCATAGATATATTCAAATGGATCTAGCAATACTTCGGATGGGTTGCAATTCACTTAATTTTCCCATGCGAAGTGCATGAACCTATCATGCACTTCGCCATGTGTCATCGAATGACAGTTTTTCTTGCTCATCTTGTGTGTTGTGGTAACAATATTTTTTAATATTTCAAGCAACTTGAAGGAAATGCAGGTTAATGTACAACTAGTTATGGTCGGAATAGCAAGCATGGAGCCAAGAAGTCAGAAGCGATTGATGAAACTGTACGTTTTCCCAAACATGATTCTTCTAAGGATCGACCGTTGCTAGTGGCATCGGATAACCGATCTAAATAGCCTGGAATGAGAAACTTTACCAAGCCAACCTTCATACAATCCCGATCATTATATTACAATTTTGAAATTCTTCAAAATTTTAATACAGGAGTTGTTAGTAAAAATACTTTCAAAACGTATTTTGATTAACTTGGTGGAATGATGGAGAGTATTAAGGGATGATAATCATAATGGTTCTAAATAAGCGATGAGGTCAACACCAACCCGATTGTATAAAGTCATAAAATTGTACTATGGTTGTAGAGTGTAGACTGGTTTTTTGCAGCAGCTAAAATACTTTGCCTGGCTGGTGGGATGTGGAAAAATTATGATCCATAAAGCCCGTATTCAAGTTCTTTATTATAAAAAGCAGATGACTCGAGCAGTAGGAGGAGTCTATATGCGAAGATAGCTAGTACAACATGCGATATACTGCCAACTCCACCTAGCCCGCCCAGAACACTTTCTGGCAAAAGGCACTCCTTTTCAAGTCTTTTTTTAAGGAACTCATGTTGCATAAAGGAGGGAACACCACGCTATTAAGAATTCCACTCTGTAACTGTGCAACAAAGTAGTCATAAAATCTCTTTATATAGTAGATGAAGAGACTGTGAATGTGTGTCTCTGAGTGAGTGAATTTCGAATATGAGAAATATTGCTAAAACCATACAGCATTTACCAAATATATATCCTCCACATACACTTTTCAGAGAAGTCGGCTGAATTCAAACATGGGAGCTAGATTGCAAGAAATTTATAAGACTGTACCATGACATAATTAAAAAGCAACTGTGGATGAAAGCGACTAAATTGAGTTTTGAAGGTTCATCTACAGTTTTAGTAACCTTTTCATATTGTCGGGTTTTGTTTTATCATAAGCCTTCACACACGTAAATTTTCTGTAAATTATATAAGGTCAAACTCTTTTTAACAGGATTTTGACATCCAATAATTCGTTAAGTCTCCCTATTACAAACTCGTGGCCACCATACTAGAAATTCAATTTCAGGGTAAATTCGTTAACTCGATCTCTGAACTTTGAGCGGCTAACGCAGTTTTATCTTTTGGAAAACATGCTTCTCGTCATCGTGATAATTTTTGCCTTTCCTTTTATATGTTACGTTTAGATCCAGTATTTATGAACTCAAGAACAAAATATTTAATGGAAGCCAATTTTCTGATGTTAAGAATTATTTGGATATATAATTTCTGCTCGGCTTATTGTGGTAGGGCGTTTTCTAAGTTCTGGCTGGCTACTTCCATCTTATCTAAGTCTGCCGCTATAACAGGAATGTTAACAACATTTTTGTGTTCCGCCAGTTGGAGGTTCTTTCCTCCAACCAGTGAGCTCTTAATCAGTTCCTCAGTTGTTGAGGAATCCGGGTATAGTTCGCTTCCATCTACGGCCTTTTCAAGTCAAAGTCATTTATTCAACTTTGGTAGATATATACATTTCTTGAACACGTCATTGAGAATTGTTTGAAAAATATTTAAATCCTCAGTCAATAACTGTACATGTAAATAAGAGATAATTATTTTAGAATAGAATCTCTATCTTCTCTATCTCTATCTTCTATTCTATTCTATTCTATAATTATTTTAATAACTTTAATGTAAAATAATACAATAATGTAATATGATTCTAACGCATTATTGTCATCTATAAAAATTTCATTTATTGTTTGCTCTTTGTATTCAATTCTTCATAGATTAAATTGATACGAAGGTACTGCTTAGTTTATGACTCCAAGTAAAAATTGAAAAAATATTAAGTAAAACAATTAATCAAGATCTTCATTTTTGATAAAGTGAAGCTTTGAATGACAGACATTATCAAATGATTATTTATTCGATCACGACTATCATTGTCATTTCCAAAGCAAAAAGGTTAAGGCCTTAATTAAAAGTTTTCACAATAACTCAACTAAAAAGTAACACCTTTCTTGCAGCTTTTTAATTGTATAAACGAAATTGGCTGTAATATGAATTAAATTATTTTATGTGGTATACCCTCACTGTAGAAATAATAATATCATCTATATATTCTGTAAAATACATGGCTTCTAGATTCTTGTTTATTTATTTGGGTCTTCCTTCGTCTTATTAGTGTATAGTTTAAATTATTGTAAGTGTTATATAATATGATAAGCTCAGCATTTTAAAAATGCAGACAGTTTTCTTATAAAAACTCACAAAATTAATAGAAATGTCAAAACGTGGAATTGCTCATTGTGAGTCTTGTCGCTCTGGTTTCTATTACTGCAGTATAAAAGCTTTCGCAATGACTGGTCGCTGTCAATCAAAATATGTTATCTCAAGTTATTCCATATTTAAAAAGCATGTTAAACCTTTGGTCTCGGATGTTGGAGCAAACGTGTTCATTCGACTATTTATGTTTCTCTGTTATCTAGTATACATAACACAAGCTCTTAATGATGCTTTGGGATAAATGATAGGCGGGAGCGCGAGAAATATTATTTTTATTTTAAAATCATTCAACCACTCTTCTCAGTCCCTCGAAGACTCTAAGGAGGAAATACCCCTACCCCTATATACAAAATACCCCTCGGTAAAGGAGGTCACTCGGCCGAGGGTCAGGACGACAGAGAAAGGAATTGGCGGACGATCCTGACGTTATCGAGCAAGATCGATCGCTGGAGCTTCGCAATGATTGATTTATCACCCAGTCCGAATCTCTTCAAATGGTCGCGAAGAGGAGTTATTATTATTATTAACTCCCTAAATGCAATTAAGCTTTCTCTAATAACTCTTTAACTTTAATAACTCTTTCGTACTCCCTTAAGTTCAATTTTGCAATATCGCGATCCCCGGTGTCAAAATAATATAAATGAAAAGTATAAATGATGTTAGTCCCAAAACTAATGTGCCGGATGCACACCATTTTTTATGTAATTTTTTATGATTATTGTGTTTGTTTTGTTTTTAAAAATAAGTAATGTTTTTGTTGTAGCCTTGACTACCACCAACAAAAATCAATTTTATTTCTATTTATATTTTAATCTAATTTTCCTATATACAGTCCATAGTCCACATTGTGGTCCTTTGAGCCGGATCCAACTAATTTTCGTTATAAATGAACTTCGGACTCTGGCTGTGCCAAAATGCTATGAAGTATACCTACATCTAGTGTATTTACTTGTGAAAAACGTTATTACTTCTAATTGGCATCAGTAAGAATAAGTCTGATAGTACGGGCTCGATCGCAACAAGTGTCAACGAAATTGAGTAGATTTATACTACCCGCAGTTTAATCAGTCCATCCGTGGTCGTGTTCCAATTATCTGAAACACATAAAAACAATTCATAGTAATATCACGTTCACAATTCTAGTTCTTATTTTATAATATAACTATATAAGTAATATAGTATAATATGATTATATAGTATAAATTGTGAACTTATTTTCTAATTCTTTGATTTTTACAGGATGGTCAAACTTAATCATGCATAAGATAAGATTTTTTTATATAAGATAAGATAAGATAAGATAAAATTTTATTGGGTGTAATATATATTCCATTATCAATAAAAAAAAATTTGAAGCATCTTATAAATACTTAATTAATTATCTTAAATCAATAAGTTTTTGTCAAAATATTGAATGGCAAAGTTTTTATTTAGTAAAGAAATGAATTCTCTCTTAAAGCTATGGTAACCACGTACTGTCATGGATATACATAGGTAACTGTACTATTCTCATTAACTATCAATTAATTATCGGCTCCTTTCACCTGCACACTCGTCCGTTCCTTCTCTCGCGTCACAGAGTAGTACCCATTCTTCAATACTTTTTTACTTTATTATTCTAGTGTGCAGAGTAGACGACAATATACATCCACACATATACTAGAGTAACCTCATTTCATACATCATCATTTCAATTAAATTAAATATCTATTAATGTAATAACAGGACGTGTTCAAGTAATCTGCCGCAAGATATATCATTTTTAAAAAGAAAAGTCGTTATATTCTGTTTTATGCATATCAAAATAAAAGGTAGAGCCTGGTTAGTTATCGCTTCGTGAATCAATAACGATAGTAAAAAGATATCGAAAAACAATTTATTAGAATGTTTATTTTCAATTACGTGAAAGTAATTTACTGTGACAATTTTTTATTAGTCAGTCATTTTGTAGTATTTTCTTATGTAGAGTTCTCTCTTATTCAGTCTCTTAAAAACAAACGAAGAACTTTACGATGTCTCAATTTAAAACTGAATATCTTATTGATAATAGAATTGATGACGAGATAAAATCATTCTTATTGCCATTAAATTTTATGAACATAATTGCTTGCAAACAATATTACTCCTTGCACTGCAATTATATCACGCCGAACAATCGAACTTATAAAATAACTTGCGTTGTTATTACTCTTATATATATTTTGGTATATGTATATACTATAGAGTACCAGGACTTAAATAAAAAAATGCAGTCGATGTATTCACTGTATATTTTATTCTTAATATCTCGTGTCCTTTGCACACAGATAGTGTTATTAATTATTAGCGTTGTGTACAGCGATACTAATGTGCAACTTATTTTAAAAATACAGTCTGCTAGAAGAGAGCTTAAATATTCCAAGAAAAGTATCAAAGTTTTAGTAAGAACTAATTTTATCGCTCTCGGAATATATTTCTTTAACTATTTGTGGGGTGAGGCAATATTAATATATATGGAATCTACGGTTACGATTAAGTCTTATTTTTCTTCGATATTAGGCGATTTTGCAAGTGTATTATTGGATATTTCCATATTAATATCGATTAAAATTACAAAACTGTTAAGAACAACGCTGGAATGCTGTATATTTGAGATGAAATATTTTGCAGAAAATAAATCAAGCAATAACTCACTATATAATTTAGACGAATACACTAATAATTTGAACAGAATTGTAAAAATGTTCATTTCTTTATCAGAAGCTATAAGTGCTTTGAAGAAATCTTCGGCTTTATTGGTAAGACCTTTTTTATCATCTTCACGATATATATTTTTTAAATGATTACTTTTATCACAATATTGTCACCACAATTCATTGTGCCTTGTGGTTACTCGTAAATACTGCTAAGTATATTTTTTCCAACCTTTGTTGAAATAGATTTAAGTTTGAAAATTGGTTCTTTTGTCTAACACCAAGACATATTCTCCTATTTATGAATATAATACAACAAATTATAAGACTGACTCAAAGTGAGTAGTTTTTTGTTTCTTGCTACTAAAGTTCGATCTTTGTTGGTTCTTCTTGTTGTAATCTTTATTTTTATTCTTTGTTGTAAATTGGTTGACATTAATTAACTACTTAGGTCACCATCTATGTCACAATTATTAGCGAAATTAAATGATCAGATCAGTTACAAAAAAAACAAATGTCAATAAAATCTTAAATTCAATAGAAAATACGGGTGTCGTAAATATGGTTTATCTTTGTTACCGTCTTATTTTTATTAATGTTGATATGGATATAATTACAATGGTATATTAAAAATGATATTATTTTCAGGTTATAGTTCATTTGATCAAGAACTTTTTGCAAATCATGCTAATTGTCAATATTGTCATCAATTTGGATAAAAAAGTTTTCACAGAGCATTTCACTTTTGTAAGTAGACTAGTTTGTTAGGAGGAGTACTTGCTTGTGCCTTGGGTATTTTACTTCAAGGTTGTGATAGATTTGCTTTTCAGTGTATCATATATGTATATATATATTTATATATATATATAACTAAGGTTATTATTCTAAATATCATGTTGACTTATAACAAGTTAAAACCACTAACCATTTCACTCCTACTTTTCAGTGTAATAATAACATATTACTATTAATTTCATTATGGTTGTGGTTTAAATCATTTATACTCGTAGCGTATCTAAGCTATGAATGGGAGAAGCTGTACGCCACTATGAATTCTGTTTCCACTGAAATAGTGCTTATAACAAATAGGAAGATTAGATCAGGTAAGGGATTTGCTTACGAAGCAACATCTACCAAGCACTTTTAAATACGCTTTTAATACGATATACGATTAATTGATTAATGTTGCAGTAATGCTAAAACGGACCTGCAAAAACATTCTGCGTTGGAACAGAGTGACATTTTCAAAAATGACTCCGTGGTCTTTCTTCGTGGTTGGCGGATCATTGCCACTAATTTTTGGTGAATTTATCACAACCTATGTAGTCGTGGCGTTGCAATTTGGATTGTTGGATTCGTCTTAAAGCATAATATCAAACCAATTTCATTATACTGAGGAGAACTTCCGTTCAATAACTATATTCAATCTTATTTAATAATATTTTCATACGAATTGATTCTTATTTATTTCAACCACTTCTTTATTTACATATAATATTTATTACACTGACACTCCACATTTAACTTAACTTTATAGTTTATATCAAAAGGTACATGATGGTTGGTCGATAGCGATAAATATGTATCGATACAATATCGTTTTACATGATGTATATACTCGTAAACATGCGTTCGCGGAGACAGCTAACCACCATTTTAAGTTAGTCAGAACCTATCTACGATGTGTAGCTCACGCCGCTTGGGCTCATCTTATATAATATTAGATATAACCGACTGTTCTGCCTGGGGATGACCTGGTGAATTGCGTCGGCAGAACCCGGGTCACCCCCCGATGGGCAATGGAGTTACCGGGGAGTTTTAGTGGGTATTCTCAGTGCCGGCCTTGAGGCACTGGGTGAGCCCCACATACGCCCGCCGCTTAGCCAGTGGCGGGTAGGTCCGTAAAGGGATTCCTCCTCGAAAAAAAAAAAGATATAACCGAGTGTGCTGTATTGTTATAAATTATTGGTTCCCTTCTCTTTCCATACGGACCTTCAATCCTATTGTGCATTCCTTCCATGCCTTCCTTAGCTATGCTTTGTCTTTTGTGAATGGTAACATATATGCATAGTGCATAGTGATCGGACCATCAATATATTTATATCAACCGTAAGTTGGACTTTTTAATTAATATTCTGTCACAAAAATCCCCAGAATACAAAAATTTATTAGATATATTGGTGGTGTTGCTGTTTAATAGCTTAAAGTTTTTTCCAATATTTTTTGTAAGCTCGCAAACAGAAAAAAATACAAAGCATAAAAATATTTTATTAGCATGTTTAATTCTGTTAAATTGTGACTATCTTTTTGTAAAATTTCAAGCGAATAATAATGATTTGATTAGTTCAGCATTTTGTACTTGATTATATTAGTACGATGAACATATAACTTCCGTGTAATTAAAGAAAATATTTTGAATTTGTTTGATTGAGACAAATGCATTTTCTTAAAGTCAATGTGACTAAATCGATTATTTAAATCGTTTTTATTTAGTAATTCAATGGAATAGTTGACCCTGTATAAACATATATAACTATTTTGATTTTTTGATGATGACTTTTGGAAGAAAAATAAACCTTATACAAGCACTTAAGTATGCGTTTGTCTGTATGGCTATCAAGATAATATGCTGTTTTTAATGTAATTTTCAATTGAACATTAATATCTGATATTCAAATCTACAATTCCAAAATCAAAAGGTAAAGCCATTTGGGATAACTAGTTTGAAATTAAATGGGAATAAAAACCTTTAGATAAAGTAATTTTAGTTAACGTGGCATGATGATATTTGGCAAGAAGCAATATCCAATTCCATAGCAAAGCTAATTTCTAAAATTTAGTAACATCGCAAACAAATGATGTAGAAAAAGAATTAAGTACTAAGTTGTACGCGTCTGGATAAATAGACAACAATTAACAGAAAAAAAAACATCTTGAAATTATATTTAAAAATAGAATATAATATGACTCTTGTAAACCATTATTTACAAAATACCGATATTTAACAGCCATTTACAGACCAGACCAGATGACAATCCTTATAAAAATATTCATTTTTACATATATTGTATATTTCTATTTGATTGTCAATCTGTCATTGTGAAGAAATAACAAATGTTAAAAGTGGGTAACCATGAATAAATGAGTTATGCTTGAATCTTAATTGGTGTTGTATCTTTTATTGGCGACTGAGGAAAATACAGTGTTTTTTGGTGAATTATGGCGTCAAATGTAGCAAATATTGTATTTCCTGGACAATTTGATCCAAAAACTGATAAGTGGTGTGAATACAAAGAACGATTACTGTGTGCTTTAGATGCATGAGGCATTTCGGAAAGTAACCTTGACAAAGCACGTTCAGTGTTTCTTTCTCAATGTGGAAAAGAGACTTATGCACTTATTGTATCACTATTGGTACCTCAGCGACCTACGGATGTACCATTCAGTAACATTATTACAGTTTTGGATAAATTTTTTGAACCGGAAGTGAATGAAATATTGCAAGCTGGAAAATTCCATCGACGCCAACAATCCAAAGATGAAACCGTGCAAGAGTTTATTGCGGCTATCAGTTTATTAGGCGCTAATTGTAAATATGTTGATTTAAAGCGCCAATTAAGAGATCGATTAGTTTTAGGCGTTCGTGATGATCGACTTCGCCGGGAGTTGTTGAAGGCCCAGAACCTGACATATGAGACAGCTGTGCAGCAGTGCTTGAATTATCAGGCGACGTTTCATGATATGTACCCTGAAACTAGTATCGAGTCGAAGCTAACTCCGTCCACGAGTAGTGAACCTATGGAAATTGGTAGAATTAAATCAGATGATTGCCGACATTGTGCGCGGCGGCATAAAGCCAATGAACAATGCCCCTTTATGAAAGCAAGATGCTTCTATTGTAAAAGATATGGACATATTACGTCTGCTTGTACAAAGAAGCGTGCAAAGGTGCATCAGGTGGATAGTAATAGTGAAGATGATTCTACAGAACTTCTAGAGAAAATGATGGGTGTGTATACATGTTCAGATATGTATCGCCCGCCAATTACAGCAGATTTGTCTATAGACGGTGCCGATGTTACTATGGAGGTGGACTCGGGCGCATCGCGTACTATTATGTCTGAAGAATCCTTTAAAAAACTTTGGCGTACTCCACCTTTGTTGAAATCTACCAATGTTAAACTAGTGACGTGGACCAAGGACCCCCTAAAAGTTTTGGGAGCCAGACGTGTTTGTGCGAAACTAGGTAATAAAGAAGCGCTGTGCGAACTTTTAGTGGTGTCAGGAAAAGGACCTAATCTTTTGGGTCGAAATTGGTTTGAGGCCTTAGATATTAAAGTATCAGGAATATGTTGGAATATTTCAGAAATTGATAAGTTAATAGGTCAGTTCCCAAATTTATTTTAAGAGACACTGGGTGAGTATAAAGGCCCAACCGTCTCATTACATGTTCGTGCTTCTGCAAAGCCTCGATATTTAAAAGCCCGTCCTGTACCATTTCCAATGAGACTTCAAGTAGAGGAAGAATTAATGCGTATGGTTAAAATCGGTATCCTTTCGCCTGTACGATACTCTGAATGGGCCACGCCACTCAGACTAGTGAAGAGGGATGATGGAACTCTTAGAATTTGCGGTGATTATCGTTCCACAGTCAATGCAGCCATTGATGTAGACACGTACCCACTACCAGCAGCAGTCGAGTCATTTGTGAAATTAAGCGGTGGACGTGTGTTTAGCAAAATAGATCTGAAGCTAGCGTACATGCAACTTAAGGTTGATGATAGTACAGCCAAGTTATTAACGCTCAATACGCCGCTGGGATTAATGAAAATGAACCGATTGGCTTTTGGAGTAAATGCAGCGCCAGGAATATTTCAGAGAGTCATGTCCAACGCTCTATCGGGTCTAGATGGTGTAGCATGCCTACTTGATGATGTAGCGGTGTCGGGAAGAAATAAGGCTGAACATAATCAGCGACTTTTTGCAGTTTTGAAAAGATTGAATGACTTAGGGTTTCACCTCAATGCGAAGAAATGTGTTTTTGCTTCAAATAGCATTCAATTCTTAGGTCATGTGATTGATGAAGAAGGGCTCCATCCTTCACCTGTTAAAGTAATGGAAATTAAGAATAGGCCGCCACCAACCAATAGAGAAACTTTAAGAGCATTTTTGGGCCTATATAATTTTTATGAAAAGTTTATTCCAAATAAATCGACATTATTAGAACCGTTGTACCGTTTATTGGAAGCTAAAAAGCCATGGACCTGGGGAGAAGCTGAAAGTACAGCATTTGAGAAAGCAAAGGAGATTCTGTCATCAGATTTGACGCTGGTGAACTATGAACTGGATAGAGAATTATTGTTAATTTGTGATTCTTCCAGTTTCGGCCTTGGAGCTATTATTGCTCATGTCATGGATGATCGTTCAGAAAGACCAGTGATGATGGCTTCTAGAACACTGCAACCGCATGAAAGGCGGTATGGCCAGATCGACAAAGAAGCTTTGGCAATAATTTTTGGATTAACAAAATTTCATGAATTCTTGGCAGGCCGTAAATTTTGTATAATTACGGACCATAAACCTTTGATTGGATTGTTTAATCCCACAAAACCAATTCCTGAACAAATCTCACCAAGAATGTTACGATGGGCATTGAAACTTAGTAGCTATGAGTATGAAATTAAATATAGACCTGGTAAAGCTTTGGGTAATGCTGATGCTTTGAGTAGGTGGACAGCTGTTGACAATACTGATATCGAGAAAGAGAAACCGATGAAAGAGATACTATTGCTAGCCGAACAACCGGAAGGATGGACCATAGATGTTTCGACGATTGCAAAAGAGACAAAAAATGATGCGTTACTACAGAAGGTATTGTTTCATGTACTTCATGGTTGGCCGCCTTCAAATACTAATCCTGCTTTACAACCGTTTTGGACACGAAGAGAAGCTCTATCACATAGTAAAGGATGTTTACTGTGGTGTAATAGAGTAATTATTCCAAAAAATCTTCAAATTGATATTTTGAAGTTATTGCACGCTCCGCATGCAGGTATTGTCCAAACAAAGACGTATGCTAGAGGATATGTATGGTGGGCGGGTATGGACCAAGAGATAGAGCGATGTGTTGCACAATGTGAACATTGTCAGTCTGTAAGAAATAATCCACCGCGAGAACCACAAACATGGATTACTCCGGAGAAGCCCTGGAGTCGCCTTCATATAGATTTTGCTGGACCGTTTCAAGGCAAAACCTTTCTTGTTTTAATTGATAGCTATAGTAAATGGTTTGAGGCAGAAATTGTACCTTCAATGACAAGTGAGGCCGTGATTATGATCTTGCGAAAAATTTTTGCTTCACAAGGTTTGCCAGATGTCTTAGTTTCTGATAATGGTCGAAATTTTACATCTAGAGAATTTAACACCTTCTTGAAAAATAATGGAATTAGACATCTGTATTCTCCCCCTTATCACCCAGCCACAAATGGCCAAATTGAAAGGGCTATTCAAACATTTAAAAATAAACTCAGGAAAATGTCTACATTAAATAACCCTTGGTCAGAGAAGTTACCTAGAGTATTATACGCGCTTCGCACTGTGCCGAATACGGCTACGAATAAAACACCAGCAGAAATGCTTAATGGACGTCGTTATAAGACGGCTGTGTCATCTCTGCACCCAGACAATGCATATACTGAGGCACAAGAACAGCATGACGCGGCAGCACAGCGTACAACAACCCGCTCATTTACTATAGATCAAACAGTTTTAGCTCGCATGTATGGGCCTGGAGAGAAATGGCAGAAAGCCACGATTGAATTACAAGAAGGACCTAGCTCTTATATGGTGAGAACGGAAGATGGAGAACTTCATCGACGTCATGCAGATCAATTAGTGGCTCGGGCAGTGGTACAACAGCCTGTACCACCTGACCGGCGACAGTCACCAATCAGTTTGAGATCTAGATCTACATTCCCAGAATCACCTATTCTTATACCCCCACCGGAACAATGGGCAGATATAATTGGCATACCTAATATCAATTAATTGATCTCTTATTGTTAAGTGTCTATTGATTTATTGTTGATTCTTCTGATTATGAGGGAAAGGTATATTGTATATTTCTATTTGATTGTCAATCTGTCATTGTGAAGAAATAACAAATGTTAAAAGTGGGTAACCATGAATAAATGAGTTATGCTTGAATCTTAATTGGTGTTGTATCTTTTAACATATTTACAAACACTAATGACTACGGCAGTAGAATTCGATATAAAAATGCCAAACACAAATTCAACCACTTGCTTATCATATGCTTATTATATGATAGCTTAAGCTACTTAGATTTAAAGTACAACTTAAGAGGTTAATGGCTGATAATTGGTTTTATAATTCAAATTATTATTACAAATTTTTAAATTATTTACCTATTCGATTGTTGAATGATTTTGTTATTAATTACTGTTTTAATATTTCCTATGCGGGAAAATTGTGAGTAATTGTGATTGTGCGGTTTATTTGTAATACATGATCTATTTTGTAATTCTACCATTATATAATAAAGATAATTTTGTTTGATTTGATTCGAAATGTTTGCGTGTTTAACACGAGTATGTGTTCTCAGGTCGTGATTGTTGAAATATTTATTCATGTATATTTCTCGTATCATAATATAAAATATGTCTATTATTTTATATGTTTTTCGTTATCTAGTATGCATCGCATATGATATTTCCTTTGAGATAGATAATAGGTGTGGATGTAAGAATATTATACTAATTATCATTAATCAAAAAAGATAAATATTAATGCAATGTTGGTTAGTAGTGCGGTCCTTTTTTATTTCTACCGCAAAGACTGTGGGTTTGTGAATAGAATGGAAAGAATAGATAGACATAGAATGGAAATACCCAGAAGAAGACAAGAGTCACTCACAAACACCTAATTTGAAGCCAAATTAACACTAGATATACCAGCGATTTGAATATAGGTCAACAACAAAAAATATATTTGTTACTAATGTATATAAAATAACATTAAGTTTATAAAACGTACTCTCTAATTATAGCTTCAAAAGTCATAACATCAATTCTGAAAAAAAATATGTGTAATATAGTAGGAATTTTGAATTGAAATTGGACGACCATTCTAAATGACTGGTCTGGTAAATCTAGTGTTAAATAGGCTTATTGGCTTCTGATTTCTTACTTTACTGAAAAATCCTCAATGTTTTTGTACATCTCCGATATTTCAAAATATTAAACACCTACCAACATTCATATTATCCATATATGTGTGATGTAAACCTTCATGGTTTTGACTACACGTTGTATAACTGTTTGATACGGAACTCATTAATACGCCTAGAAGGTTCCAGGCGTTTTTATTGTATGCTTCGTAATAATATAATCAGGCGAATAACGATGACTTAGTAGACGATGCTGCAAAAATCCCTCGCGAGAATAAATCAGTGATACATTATAATTAAATATGAATGAAGATTAAAACGGAAAAATTTTAAGACCTTCCAATATTCAAGCATAGAATTCAAATTACCTTTAAGAATGAAATAATATCTATTTTGATGCAACATGCTATTTTGAGCAAGGACTTTTTGATAATTGAGAACAATTCTCTGCAATTTCTTTGACTATTAATTTCAACAATGAAGAAAGAGAAGCGAGGTTTCAATCAAAACAAATTTGAAATCTTTGCAAGTAATACTCATTGCTAGGTCCAATCATGCATAAACATTTTATGCTTCAAATTTATGTACGAAATTGAATTTTATATAGAAGCAATAAGGAAGGCATTTTTAAAATAAACTGTTATTTAACTCTCGATTAGTATATGAATGTGATCTTTATGAATTTCCATAACCTAACAATTAATAAAGTAGAAGGCATAATAAGTGTGTTTATAAAAGTACCAAAATGTAATAAATATTTGGACTTTATTAATATTATGGCTTATTTTTAGAACAGATTTAACAAAATTAAACATTGCAGTGAGTGGGTCACGCTTTTAAATGTGAAATCTAGCTTTAAAGTGTAAATTAATATCAGATGTTATTGATTTAATGAGTAATTTTATACATAATGTTGCGGTTATGGAAACATACAACAATTGCGAAGACATGCGTCTTGTGCTTTATGTCTTTTATGCAAACAATAGATTAAAAAGTAATAGAGTGAAGTGAGAAGAATAGAAAGCAATTTGTATAATTATATTTGACAATAAAACGAACCCATTTATTCTATGAAGATTTCAATCTTCATTTTTAATAAATAATACTGACGCACAGCAAGGCTCGAAATTGATGAGTTCCTTCCAAAATGTCTGTAACTTGTTCATTGATAAATATCACTCATCTATTGTATTTGAAGCCATGACAAATTGAAAGCATTTCCACTTTTCTCTGTTATAAATAACTGAGGCGTGCAGCAAAAGTTGACACTATCAATAATTTTCTTATTTGAATCTAAGGACTTTGGTAATTTGAAATTTATTGGGAATGTCTATACTATAGAACGATATGAGTAAAATATGTAAAATTTTAAATGATTATGGTGATGGCTTCATCTAAAGTATACCGGAAATCCCTTTATATACGTGTGATATATATAATTGTCATATCATGTCTTATAAAGTTTGAAAGTCAATATACTCTCAAAATCCTAATCCTACTATATAAAGGTACTGGTTAAAAATATGATAAATTTGTCACCGGAAAATCTCTTTGTCCAACCAGTTGTATAGGATATTATAATTGGGTAGATAAAATATTGGTATACAAATATTTTTCCGTTCTCTAGTATCTTTTCTAATATCTTTATCTTTATGCATTTCCTCATATAGTATTTCAATGGTAAATGACAAATAATTTAGTCACAGTCAACTGGTTTCCTTGCCTATTGGAATAAAAATAAATGAAAAACCTGTAATACCAGTTATTACAGGTATTACAGGTTTTTCATTTTTTTACGTCAAATAGGTATATATGATGTTATGCATTATTTTTTTGTGATTTCCTAATATGTGATTAGGAAATCTCAAAAAAATAATGCATAACTACCCTTTAAAAAGTTTACAAAAGCATTTAATAACTTAAGCGGAGTTTACGCAAACATATCTTCATTGATTAGAAAGCTTGGTTTGCTTAAAGCGAGACACCGCGTTGACATTATTATTTTAATTGGGCAAGCAAATTACAACATTCGTAGAGTTTATTAAAAACTTTTTGGTCACGTGAATTCTAAAACAAACACGGGATTGTCATAAAAACAAGGATTACGAGAGATTGTTGTACTAAAAGTTGTTAGGGCGTAACCTACGACATCTAGCGGCAATTGGGTGAAGCTAAGCGCGCAACCAACTTCATGCGATATGCGATAGCTGCGGGTGATGACTTCACACCGGTCTTCATTCTGATTGTTTCCCCCCTTCCCTCTGACAATGATATTCTTACATATAACATGTAAAATTAAAATAAACGTTAAATTTTAAATATCGTAATGAAATTCGTCATTGAAGACCACCTTACGTCCCTAAAAAAGTGTAATGTTTTAACGTTTCAGCGGAATGTGGATTTTCGGTTGGCTTGGATTATTGTATTACATGATAAGGTTTAGTGTTTTTGGGATATTTTCCCATAACATCAATCAAAACGAGTATATCATAACGACACGTTGAATGACCCGTAAAAATAGTTGAACTAAATCAAGTTTCTAATCAAAATTAATTAATTAGTAATTTAATTTAATTCAACGTAGAATACTTGATGACGTCAAATATTATAATTATGCTTACTTAAAATAAATCATTAACCGTTACTTTTGATGCATGGTTATCAGTATCAATGCGAAGTTTTAGTACAGACGGCGTACATAGCACGTCATCGAAAATGTATCTTAGAATAGAATAGAATATAATAGAATATATCTTTATTGTATATCAACCTATTCAGGAAAAGGAATACATGGGGAACTGTACTGTATGGATACTTATTAGATCGAATTAAATTGATTTTCTGGACTTAAAAAAAACAAGGATTATTTTTGCCTGTAACTCGATATGTCAATTACCGTCACATATTGGGTGTCAAAGGAGAAATAATTCTACCGATAGATGTTTAAACATCCACAACACCTGAAATAATGAAGGACAATATCTTTTAAGATATAATAAAGTAATAAATATCTTTATATTATAAGTAGAAAGAAGTTGGTTGTTGTATCAAAATATTATTTCTAAGTTATATATCTAAACAGATTATAACGAGAACCCTTTTAAACAGTAAAGTTATATTTAGATGCCTTATTAAGGATATAGAGAGTTAGGCGGTATCTTTATTAATTTCATTATTACGGTCTGACTCCAACTGGGCCCCGCTGAGCTCAGATATTTTCTTGAAACACAATTTCATTATCATACGCAGTCATTATAACACTATCCTAAGATCAATGGTAAGCCAACCGTTGATATGAAAGAAACAGAAAATAATAATAAATAAAAATAAAATAAATATATAAATATTTGTAACGGAGTAAATAAAAAGGTGGACAGCTCAGAGTAATATATTATATTAAAATAAAAGGAAAACCAATATAAAATATAGCTTAGACAAGATAACAAGAAGACAAAAACAGAACAACAACGACAACCTTATGTCAAAAAACAGAAAAGTAAAAAACATTATTATCTCTATTTGTGAATCTGCCTGATGGCCAGTTCTTAACAATATTTATTCATCAACCTATATACGCCTCACTGCTGGGTACTAAACTTCCTACATAAGAGTAACTTATAAAGATTTTGGTCCAAAATACTACAACGTTGGTCCAATGCGAGTTGGTGGATAAAAGCGACATGTTCCTTCCAAAGCACAGAGGACCTCACAATATAAAACTTAGTTGACTCATCCAGGGACTTTGTTAACGTTATCGAAACCAGAGCGTTCGAACCACTACGTCGCATCAGATATTTTAATTTAGACTTACTTATTTGAGATTGATTATTTGGTAACTAAATTGGCAAGCCTCAAATTTTACGGTGATGTACAAGTTTCTCATCCTTAAATATAACATCGAACATCAAACTCATGAGATGTTTGGACTATAACACCACGACGTTATAGTCCAAACATCTCATCAGTTTTTCCTACGTAGAACGGCCTGTTCCAGCAATAACAATAGTCATCATCAACAGCTCATATACTTCGCCACCGAGGGCACCCATCCTAAATTAGGGTGATTAGAGCTTAGACAACCAGGCTGGTCAAGTTCTGGTTAGTCGACTTCACAGACAACCTAAGAATTTCTTCATAGGTACATATACATTCAAATGGCGGGGTTCAAACCGCTGTCTCCCGAATAGATGATGTATAAAAGAATAGAGACTACTCTGTGACGCGAGAGAAGGAACGGACGGGTGTGCAGATGAAAGGAGCCAATAATTAATAGATAGTAAAAGAGAATAGTACAGATGACAATGAGCTTACCCACTAAGCGACTGACGCTGGGGAACAGAATAGGCTTAACTGTGAATACTTTCAAAAACGCTCTTTGAACTCTTTGTAACGCCAGAATATGAGTTTTAATAGCACCTCCCCTTGAAGTAACACGGTAGGTAATAGTGACTGGCAAATGGCTAAATATACTGATTAAACTAAATCTGATTCAGCTACGTAACGACGGTGCAATGTACGAGGAAATGTGACGTATATAGGCTGTAGATGATACATTTTTGAGTTATATCATATTAATACCATTAATAATATAAGATAAATAGTTATATAATAGGAATAATTCTTTATTCAGAAATTAAATAATCATAATACAAGAATCTTGAGCACAAAATGTCTGCATTTGTTTCAAAGAAAAATCGTAAAGCGGTAAAAGAGTACATATAAACAAAAAGCATTTGGGTAAGTTAGGGTTTATTATCATCATACCCTGTTGAATCCATCACGATCATCTCCTTGGGTGTAAAGGAGGATCATCGTTGAAAAGTCAAAATCTAAATTCCCTAAGAATGACGAGTGCGTGCTTCAAGTACTTACATTTAATAATTCAGTTGGAAAAAACACTGGACTCGATGTCATTTTGCTTAGTTGTCTACACATTACCAGGGTTGTCACTTGAAAGAGTAATACTTCGTGATTGTATTTTATTTCACAATAATTAATGTATAAGCAGGAAATGAAACATCTTCAACTATCTACGAGTAAGAATCCCAATCGCAACAAATGTGCATACTTTTATAAACATACGAATAAAAATTTTTGCAGGCTTTCTAGATATTTTTAGTATTAATTCTAAACTTTTAAATATCTTGTTTCTCAAGAATAAATGTTTAGACAAGGAATGAAACATGCTAATATAAAGCTCTTAATGATAAATCACTCTGATGAAGATAGGATATGTTGAATCGAACTTTCAATCGAACTTCACTTCAGGTAAGTTTATTTGATTTAGTTGAACTAGAATGAGTTGAAGGTTTTATTTTAAAAAATATAATGATTTAGATCTTATGTTATCTTGATGTAGGGCCAGGATTACTCCCGGAGCACGTCGTCCCAATGGGATCTTTTGTGCTTCCCCAATTCTAATGTCCGCTGTCCTGGAATACCTCCAAGATGTACTTACTAAGTACACCCTGAGTCAGCAGCCTTATATCTTCAGGACTGGGATAGTCCATTCCAAAGAGACACATTCTTTTCCTGGCAAGAGCATCACAGTTACATAGGATGTGTTCCATTTGTTCAGTGTGCTCCCCACAGGCCCTACACAAAGGCGATTCAACAAGTTTTATCTCAAACAGCATGCTATTAGTGATATAGTGGCCAGTAATAGCACCACTTAAGCCACGTAGCTTGCTACGTTGTGAATGTAATGATTTAGGTAATATACTAAAGCTAAAAATAAGTTGGTAGCTCCTTAATACCTGACACCTACCAGACCTGTTACCTCTAGATTAATGTAGTGTATATTAAGCTAGAGCTAACAGATTTAAAATGTCCGCCGCTTAGTGGAGACTAAACTAGCAGAATAGTATACTTTTAACACCAATCGATTTCTATGTTGAGGGGGTTATGATAAACTTATAATTTTGGCAGCGGCCATCTTGAATTTACAAGGAACGAATGAAAAATGAATTATTAAAGTTCTGTTATCATTACTAAAGTTATGGGTTCCTTTAAAAGAGGCGTGAAAAAGCACTTTTTGTGCCGGCAAGGTGAGGGTGGCTAGGGCAGTATATCACATGCTTCACTAGCTATCTTCACATGTGGACTCGTCTACTGCTTATCATCAGGTGGTGTCGAGTCATTTGCTGTGCTTTTTATAAAAAAAAACACGAAAATGTCTGATCAATTTGGGAGCAATAAATTTCAAATACTAAATTTAATTTAAAAGAAAAACAAAAAAATATTTCCATGGAAATAAATTATTTAGAAATTAACGTGGACCTGAGGATCCGAAACTAGTTGACTGACAATGCGGGATCACGCATAGCTAATTATTCCACGAAGTTCGAGCAAACTAATCAAAGTAAAAGACACCTACAGAGTTTCTGTCTGTAGGTGTCTTTCACTTTGATTAGTTTGTTGCATTTCACAATGAAGGTACGTTTACCAAAAAGTTTTCTTTGTCTACCATAATTTATGCGTGACATGACGTGACTTGTCCAGTTTGTTTATAAAACCATTTTCAATTCACACGCAATACGACTGAGTTATATTTCTAACAAAGGCCTTTATTTACAATTTTTTTATGTTTTTCTACACAAGGTTGCCTTCGAATGGTGATTCGCTTCAAATGGTGGTTCATTACGGCCACTTTCCTTAACATTAATGTTAAGTCTTAATATCTAATTTTTATCTTTCTATGTCCGTGTGTTTTTTTAAGTTATAGTATAGTAAGGATATTTAGAACCTTAACAGGCTACTTAATATCCTAAGCGAATGATATTTGTCATATGATGGCCGTCTTGCCGAGTGGTCAGTATCTCTGTCTAGTTAGCCGGAGGTCCTGGGTTTGAATCCCGGTAGGGGCAGATATTTTATTAAAGAATATTTCTCACACTCGAACCAACAGGTTAATATTCTTTACACATTTTTTTTCAAACGGCACTGATTAGTTTTGATAAATTGATGAAAAATCGATAAAATATATGATTTATTGCAAAAAAGACATATTCATATATGTAAATTATAAAAATATATTAGGTCGGGGGAAAAGTCTTTGTATGTATAAACTTATAATAAAATATCTTTGGCTGTACTATTTGTACCTGGCTGGTTTTCGTGACATTAAAAAGGTTACATTACAAAAAACAATCAAATTAAGAAAATTTTGTATCCCACTATTTTTCATTTGTTTTTCTTTCTGTCAAAATGAGCGAATCGAATGATGAAATTACATACATTTTAAAATATTTTTGTGATGGTAATGGACTTTGGTCCATAATATTATTACTAAAAAACGTTGAAATTTATTTGATCGCCTCCAATGGGATCATCTACATTGCTTTGTACATTGCACCGTTGAAGCCATTTGAATTTACATGTACCTATGAAGAAATTCTTAGGTTATGTATAAATTCGACCAACCCGCACTTGTCAGCGTGGTTGTCCATGTGAAGGCAAATAGGAATTTTAATAGGAATGTCAATAATGCCTTATGGTCACTTTTGTTCAAATAAGACTATATTCAAATATCATTGAAATGAAAATCTTGGGAACTAAAAGGTCACATTTAATATTAATGGTAGAAATGTTTCCATTTCTCTCCAATAGTATACACGTCTACAGATAGTTAGACCTTAATCCGAGGTATGTCATTCTGTAAGTGAGACGTGTTATTTTATTTTGAAATATAAAGTATAAAAAATACTAATAAGGTAAATTATCTCTCAATCCCAGCGAATGCTCTGACCACTAAGCTACTGTGTATTTGGGTTTCTGCATTATTGAATTTTTTCGCAAAAAGATATTATAAAATATCGATATAAAAATCGAGTCTATCTATAAAATTATAGATTTAATTATGTCTCAAGAAAATATCTGAGCTCAGCGGGGAGCCGTTTGGAGTCAGAACGTAATAATGAAATTAATAAAGATACCGCGTAACTCTCTATATCCTTAATAAGGCATCTAAATATAACTTTACTGTTTAAAAGGTTTTGTAAAGATGTGGCCTCCTTCGGTCCATTGATTTATAATTGCTGGCTGTTTTTATTAGAACAAACATTTAAAAATATTACATGTGAAAATTGACATTTCTGAAGTTTTTATTTAATATGATAATTTTCTTTCGGAAGCTCTTTTATATGTATCTATCGCTTCCCATATTATAAAGGAACCCATAGTTTGGGTTCTTTCTTCCTTATATTTTAAGTTATGTTACTGGAATAAATGCAAAGTAAATTCAGCTTAGTATTTATTGCATTGATCACCACCGAACCCATGTTGAACCCTAGCCAAGAAGGCTAATGGAGAACGTAGTGTTTATATGCTCAGTGGCTAATGGTGACAGGTTCTCCCTATAATCTGTTTAGATACATAACTTAGAAATAATATTTTGATACAACAACGTCTTCTATCTACTTATAATATAAATATATTTATTTCTTTATAATATCTTAAAAGATTTTGTCCTTCATTATTTCTGGTGTTATGGATGTTTAAACATCTAACGGTCGAATTTCTCCTTTGTCACCTAATATGTGACGGTAATTGACATATCGAGTTACAGGCAAAAATAATCCTTGATTTTTTAAGTTGTACATACGCCTGCAAATCAAGCGAATCAATTCAACTCGATCTAATAAGTATCAGTACAGTACAGTACCATTCAGTGATTGATGTACTACAGTAAAGATATAATATGTCCTAAGATACATTTACAAGTACGAGCAATGTTCGTCGTATTTACTAAAACTTGCAAGAAGCGATTTCGCATTGATACTGTCAGCCACGCATCAAAAGTAACGGTTGATGATTTATTTTAAGTAAGCATAATTCTAATATTTGACTTCATCAAGTATTGGAATTCAACTTTGATTTAAATTAAATATTCAATTAAGTGTACATTTAAATAAATAAAACATACTAAGTTTAATTACATTAGTTATAACTATTATAATTCTAATTTAGAAAAATATATTGAATATTTATTAATTAATGATTAAAATTATAAGTTAAAAAATATATCAGCTCCAATCCGTCAGGAAAGGTGCATAAAAGGCTAGCAGCATTGCCACGTTGGATGGAAAGGCTGTTTCGTTGACCAAGATAGCTGCCAGCCTTTCGGTCACCAGACACCTCGGTGAGTCTCTTGGATAGGTCCTTAAAAATGGAACGACCGACCGACCGACGACGGGTCCACAGTTTCAACTCCAAACGGCACAAATATATAGCTCTCATTGAGAGCTGAATACTTGCGCCGCTTGGAACACTCAGCAGAAGTCGCCGCCGCACCTGCAGGTCGGAGGTATTACCTATATCAGACGGAGCAAGTGTATCCGCACAAGTTGGATCCCACACAAAAGGACGACCTTGCTTCCAAGGAATGAGCGTTATCCCGTCAGGTCTCCTGCCATGCCAAAGAAGCTGTTTGGCTCTAGAACTGATGGCACATTGACGGCGACGAGTTCTGCGAATGACGTCATTGATGCAAGCGTGGCGGGAAATTGGACCAGCTGTCATTGGGCAGGACAGACCATGGTGTCCTAACTCACCAACGCGAGTGCCACAACGACAGAGATGAGGATGATTAGACCTGACGCCAACTCTGAGAGAAATTGCAGGAGACAGAGTGGCTGTTTCTGACAGGAGTTCTGCCCAAGTATACGTGCGACATGTGAGTGTACTATAAGTCTTTTATTGTTTTATCTCGCTCCGACGCTTTAAAAAAAAACAATATATTTTTTTTAGTTCAACTATTTCAACGAGTTATTCAAAGTACGAATGTGATATACTCGTTTTGATTGATGTTATGGGAAAATACTCCAAAAACACTAAACCTTATCATGTCATACATAATCCAAGCCAACCGAAAATCCACATTCCGCTGAAACGGTAAAACATTATACTTTTATTTAAAAAATCTCTCGTAATCCTGCTTTTATGACGATCCCGTGTTTGTTTTAGAATTCACGTGACCAAAAAGTTTTTAATAAACTCTACGAATGTTGTAATTCGCTTGCCCAATTAAAATTAATAATGTCTACGTGGCAATTTGTCTCGCTTTAAGGGAAACTAAGCCTTCTAAACAAGACAAATCAATGAAGATCTGTTTGGGTAAACTCCACTCAAGTTAACTTTATCTTTATTATTAATTTTTCATCTACCCAATATAAAAAAATGTCGTATTGAACTAATCTGAAACGACTTGACTGATTTTTGTTGTTGTTGTATAGTTTATTGTTTTTGTTGTATGGTAAGTATGAGAATAGATCGTAGGCTATTTGTATACCTAATATAGCAAGTAAGTCAGTGCTCCTAACTTTATATTGGATTATTATTTCAAGTACTTATAACAGACTGGAAAATATGAAACTTAGGAAAGAGGAAAATGCGCGGTACCTTTTGCGCTGGTTCTCCTTAGGTACGGTGGCAGGCTAGGTCTTGTGTCAGATTTCATACGTAAAAGCGTGGCAATCCGAAATTTGTTAAGCTTAGAATGTGTATGCATGATTAGATCTAGCTATTTTGAGTATTACTTGCAAAGATTTCAAATTTCTTTTGATTGAAACCTGCCTTCGATTTGTTCCTTGTTACTGACAAAGAAATTGCAGAGAATAGTTGTCAATTATTAAAAGTCTTCGTTCAATATAGCATGTTTCATTAAAAGAGTTATTATTTCATACTTAAAGGTATTTTGAATTCAATGCGTTAATATTGGTAGGTCTAATGAAAATAGCAGATGCTTCAAATATTCCGTATTAATATTCATAAATATTGAAGTCATTTATTACGGATAAGCACGTGAGCAATTTGTGCCGCATCGTCTACTAAGTCAAGTCATCGTTATAACGAAGCATAGACTTACGCCTAGAACCTTCTAGAAGTTTTTATTGAGTTCCATATCAAACCAGCTATACAATTTTAGCCAAACATGAAAGTATTCGTATCGTATTCCCTCCTTCTTATAACATGGGTTCCTTTAAAAGAGGCGTGAAAAAGCACTTTTTGGGCCGGTAAGGTGAGGGTGGCTAGGGCAGTATATCACATGCTTCACTAGCTATCTTCACATGTGGACTCGTCTACTGCTTATCATCAGGTGGTGTCGAGTCATTTGCTGAGCTTTTTATATAAAAAAAAATACTTGGATAATATTAATGTTATCAGTTTTAAGATATCGAAGATTTACACAGACAAGTGATTTTAAGTACTACTGAACTTTCGAGTAAAATCAGAAAACAAAAGCCAATAAACCAATTTAGTTTGGCTTCAAATTAGGTGTGTGTGAGTGATTCCAGTCTTCTTCTGGGTGTTTCCATTCTATGTAACGATGTTTATTTATGGCTACAAGAGCACAGTCTTTGTGGTAGTTTAGAGGCTGGATGGTTTGAATAAAACTCAGATGTGGTTGAATGATAATTGGAACTGCAATTGCAATATCGTTTATTGATCGTCTGGTAATATATAAAAATATAAGGTATTGCAACTATTGTAAGTGTTAGCGAGACATTAGTTTAAGTAACTAGTCGCAAGAGGGCGTGCGCGCTGACGCTGTGATTTCCTGTCGCAGTCGCACGTCATATGTCTCTTTCTTGCGCTGCTGTAAATAGTAAGCGTCCGTTTCTTGTGTCGCCAGATCGGCACGCTACAGCTGAGAGCATGTATGTCTTTGCAGCTACAGTAGAAATAAAAAAACCGCATCACTGACCAACAATGCATTAATATTTATCGTATTTGAATAAAGATTAATAATTATAGTATCACACTTATCTATTCCAAAGTAAACAGAACGTGTTATGCATAGGTAACATATTTTATAAAAGACATATTTTATATTATAATATGAGAAATATACTAGAATAAATATTTTAACAATGACCTGAAAACAAATACTCGAGTTAAAAACGCCAACATTTCGAATCAAATCAAACAAAATTATCTTTATTGTATTATTGTGAAACCTCAAAATATATCATATATTACAAATAAGTCGTTCACAATTTTCCTGTTTAGGCATACAATAAGCAATATTAAAACAGTTATTAATAACAAAAGCGTGCAGCAGTTGAAAAGGTAGATAATTTATGATAGAAAATCAGATCTGAAAATAAAATCGTAATGTTCATTTGGATTTTAAAACCAATTATCTGTCATTAACCTCTTAAGTTGTATTTTAAATCTAAGTAGCTTAAGCTATCATATAATAAGCATATGATAAGCATGTGGTTGAATTTGTGTATTCCATAAAAAAATATTCCCCTTGTAAAGCGTATTGTTTGGCATTTTATATCGAATTCTACTGGCGTAGTTGTTAGTATTTGTAAATATGTAAAAAAGAATATTTTTGTATAAGGATAGCCATCTGGTCTGGTCTGTAAATGGCTGTTAAATATAGGCATTTTTAAAAAAATGGTTTACAAGTCATCCTCCTTAACACTCATCTCTATCGATCGAATTCATAGCTTCAATTACATTCTGTCTTCACCAGGACTTAAATACTTGTAGTGGGGGGGGGGGGGGGGGGGGTACATACCACTCAACCAGGTAATCGTCAATGAGACAACATTATCGTCATTAAGCAATTTCAACTTTCATGTCTGTGACATCACAAACAAATTATTCAACAAATTATTATTAACAATTATTTCAACATATTTGAATTGGACAAAGTAGTTAACACTCCGTCCTATTCATATTTCGACTGCATAGTTCTTATGTATTTCGTAATTTGTGAAGTACCTGTCATCTTCCATTATTTATTCTTAAAAACCGTAAATGCTTTTTTAAATATAATTTCAAGACGATTTTTTTCTGTTAATTGTTGTCTGTTTACCTATACGCCTACAAGTTTGTACTTAATACTTATTTTTGTTTGCAATGCAACAGATTTTAGAAATTCCGTTTTGCTAGTACAATTAGACATTGCTTCTTGCCAAATGTCGTCATTCCACGTCAGCTAAAATTACTTTATCTAAAGGTTAAAACTAGTTATCCCAAATGGCTTTATCTTTTGATTTCGTTGACATGAAAGGTTTAAATTTCGTGATTGTAAATTTAAGAATTTAATATTAATTTTCAATTGAAAGAAACATTAAAAAAGCATAATTTCTTTATAGACAGATAGGCAAACGTGCAACAAAGTGCTTCTATAAGGTTTCCTTTTTCTTTTAAATCTCATCACCATAAAATTAAACTAGGGGTGGGTACTTATTACGTCATGTGGAAGCAAAATTTAAAAGAATACCAGGTTATTTTGCATCAAAACAGGTTCTATTGGTTTCTATAATATCTTTATAAATATATCTGCAGGGTAAACTATTGAATTACTAAATAGAAATGCTTTAAATAATCGAATGAGTCTCATTGGTGACTTAAACAAAATGCATTTATTTCAATGAAACAAATACAAAATAATTTCTTTCTAAATTAATTTTCTCACATCACCAAACTATGTGGTTTTCTGGTCATCAAACTAAGTAAATATTGTACACATGGTCTACTTGTCTGAGTTTTTTTTAGTAAGATAATTATCCTTTTTTAAAACAATACTGAAATTACATTGGTACCATGAACTAATAAAATCAACTACAAAATGCATAACAAATCAATTCACAATTTAACTTCACAAAATTACATTAAAAATCCTATTGGTTTTGTTCAGTCCGATTGATTTCATAAAAAAATATTAAATTCTATTTTTGCGAGCTTACAAAAAAATTAGACAAAAAATTTTTAAGCTATTTATTACAGCAATACTTACAATATATCTTATATTTAATGATATTGGTTTCATATTGTAGTTTAAGACTAATCTAACAATCCAAATTGCAACGCCACGACTACATACGTTGTGACAAATTCACCAAAACTTAGTGGCAATGATCCGCCAACCACGAAGAAAGACAACGGAGTCATATTTGAAAATGTCACTCTGTTCCAACGCAGAATGTTTTTGCAGGCCCGTTTTAGCATTACTGCAACAGTAATCAATTATTATAACATTGTCTGTAGACCTGCCAATGCACTCTAATCGTATTAAAAGCGTATTTAGAAGTGCTTGGTAGATGCTGCTTCGTAAGCAAATCCCTTACCTGATCTAATCTTCCTATTTGTTATAAGCACTATTTCAGTGGAAACAGAATTCATAGTGGCGTACAGCTTCTCCCACTCATAGCTAAAATATGCTACGAGTATAAATGTTTTAAGCCACAACCATAATGAAATTAAATGCATTATGTTTTTGTTAGACTGAAAAGCAGGAGTGAAATGGTTAGTGGTTTTAACTTGTTATAAGTTAACATTATATTAAGAATAATATCCTTAGTGTTCTATATGTATATGTATATATGTATATGTATATATATATACATATATGATACACTGAAAAGCAAAACCATCACAACCTTGACGTAAAATACCCAAGGCACAAGCAAGTACTCCTTCTAACAAACTAGTCTACTTACAAAAGTGAAATGTTCTGTGAAAACTTTTTTATCCAAATTGATGACAATATTGACAAATAGCATGATTTGCAAAAAGCTCTTGATCAAATGAACTATAACCTGAAAATAGATATTAACATTAATACAAATAGGTTGGTGACAAAAACATATCATATTTACCACTCCCGCTTTTTCTCTTGAATTTAAGACTTTATTCACATTGTTATACGTTTGTTTTTTTGTAACTAGATAATTATAGTTCACTTATAACTGTGACACAATTGGTGACTAAAGTAGTTGATTAATGTCAACCATTTTAAAACAAAGAATAAAAATAAAGATTACAACAAGAAACAAAAAACTACTCACTTTGAGTCAGTCTTATAATTTGTTGTATTATATTCTTAAATAGGTGAATATGTCTTGGTGTTAGACAAAAGAACCAATTTTCAAACTTAAATCTATTTCAATAAAGGTTGGAAGAAATATACTTAGCAGTATTTTCGAGTAACCACAAGGCATAATGAATTGTGGTGACAATATTACCACAAGTCATAAAGTGATCATTTAAAAAATATACATCGTGAAGATGATAAAAAAGGTCTTACCAATAAAGCCGAAGATTTCTTCAAAGCACTTATAGCTTCTGATAAAGAAATGAACATTTTTACAATTCTGTTCAAATTATTAGTGTATTCGTCTAAATTATATAGTGAGTTATTGTTTGATTTATTTTCTGCAAAATATTTCATCTCAAATATACAGCATTCCAACGTTATCCTTAACAGTTTTGTAATTCTAATCGACATTAATAAAGAAATATCGAATAATACACTTGCAAAATCGCTTAATATCGAAGAAAAATTAGACTTTAACGCAACCGTAGATTGTATATACGTTATTATTGCCCCAGTCCACAAATAGTTAAAGAAATATATTCCGAGAGCGATAAAATTAGTTCTAACTAAAACTTTGATACTTTTCTTGGAATATTTAAGCTCTCTTCTAGCAGACTGTATCTTTAAAATAAGTTGCACATTAGTATCGCTGTACACAACGCTAATAATTAATAACACTATCTGTGTGCAAAGGACACGAGATATTAAGAATAAAATATACAGTGAATACACCGACTGCATTTTTTTATTTAAGTCCTGGTACTCTATAGTATATACATATACCAAAATATATATAAGAGTAATAACAGCGCAAGTTATTTTATAAGTTCTATTGTTCGGCGTGATATAATTGCAGTGCATGGAGTAATATTGTTTGCAAGCAATTATGTTCATAAAATTTAATGGCAATAAGAATGATTTTATTTCGTCATCAATTCTATTATCAATAAGATATTCAGTTTTAAATTGAGACATCGTGAAGTTCTTCGTTTGTTTTTAAGAGACTGAATAAGAAAGAACTTTACATACGAAAATACTACAAAATGACTGACTAATAAATATTGTCACAGTAAATTACTTTCACGTAATTGAAAATAAACATTGTAATAAATTGTTTTTCGATATCTTTTCATTATCGTTATTACTGTTGTGGTTGCTAAGCGACAAGAAAATAACAAAATTTTCAATATATATTATAAAAGTATATTTTCACGTATAGTATAGTGTTGTATTTCGTATACGCTTTTTCTTTGAGTCTGTCCACTAATGATTTTCTATTAACTTTTCGAAGGTTTATCGCCTGAAGGAGAAGAGTAAGTGACATTTACTCAGATAATTGTACTTTATCAAGGCCAAAAATGTATTAAAATATTTCAATTGGGACCACATAGAGGAAAAGGTGTGTCTACAAATATTTTTCTGGCATTTAATAGCACCTGCTAGTTCGTGGTGGGGAGGATGGTGATAAAGGAACTTCTTCACTGCGTTCTTGGTAGGGCTCAGCTTTAGAATTTCAGACGGTTTTAGCTGAATAAGAGTCTGTAATTAACTCTCCTCCCTTGGCTGACATAAGCGATAATGTAGACTTTTTTACACAGCCTTTAACACTTGGAATGTTTTTGCAGCCTATTTCGTGCTCTGACGTCCCTGATTTAAATCAATAGACGGGAGAGCTTTAAAATTTAAAGCTCTCCCGTCTATTGATTTACAGATGCAATTAAAAAATTTGCCATTTAACGGTGCTAATCTTTATTATTCCAGAAAGTTATTATAAATACAAAAAGTTATGATTATACCAAGTGCTTTGACATAAAATTTAAGATTTTTCAAAAAGTGGAGTTAGTCGATGTGTGCACTGAACGGCTCAAATGTCAGAGGCAGATTTTTATGTACACTTAAAAAAGATCTGAAATCACATTTTATAAAAGAATATCTTAGTGTATTAGTTCAAAAAAGGCGGGGGTATTGTTTTAAATTCGTCAAAGTACGAGACTTGGTGTTAGTGGAATTCCGCAGAAGCGTGTTTTTTGGGTTTTAGCCGTAATCATTGAGATTTTCAAGGGCATCGATGGTATTTACCGAACTGCTAAAGTTAAAACCTTTACAGGAGTTTACACTAGATGTTTGTACCCCGTAGAATTAGATGTTAATGCTCAAAATGTTAGTTAATTTTATATTGTTTATTTGTATTATTATTGTTATGTTCTTTTTATGCGCCTCGGAAAATGTTGTGGTTGCTAAGCGACAAGAAAAAACAAAATTGTCAATATTTATTATGAAAGTATATATTTTTTTCAGTTACAAAAACGGTTTTGAAGCTGATTTAAATTCTTTTTATTATTAATATTTCACATCTCCGATCAGTTTGTACCATAAATATGGAACCGGATTTCCAATAATTACTACTAACTGGGTTCTTACTTTTATTTTGATAGACCTAAAACAGAATAAAGTGACTTTTCTTTTTCAAAATGATATATGCGACGGCAGATTACTTGAACCCGTGCTGTTTTTATTTTAATAGAAATGTAATTTCATCCAAATGAGTGGTTGTCTGTCGTGATTGCTAAGTCAGCAGAGGGATGTGGATAAAAAAGTAATGTGGCCTGTGATAAAGATTTTTTACAATCGTTAATTGCAACTGATCTGGTGTAAAATTTACTTTTGAAAATGTATTTATCCCCCAGCCTACCTCAAAATTAATGAATATACTTTTAAAGAACAAACAATATTCTATGGGTTACCATAAAAGTTATTTATTTCGTGTTTTAATATTCCAGTCTCAATGGGCTTTCGTCCCATCATCATGCCCTGTACAATTTTCAGGGCCACCAGCACCATATTCAAAATTCACTACACTAGACTAGACACTAGATTTTTTTAAATTATCATTGCAGTAGTTTTATTTAATGATCTAACACTTCGATCTCTACATTATGCTTAAATAAACTTCGTGATGAATTCCAGAATTTTCAATCTTATCTCTTGCATCAGATTGAAGCTGCCAATTGTACAAAAACAGATTTTACTAGAAAATAAAATCATGGTCCCTGCTAGGGCGCCATTTTTATGAAATACCCTAATGTCACGCTTTGATGCGAAAATTAGTTTCGTAATATCTACAATAATATGATTTAATCCAGACATGGAAACCTTATGTTACCTTAATGAGATTAATACTATAATAAACGGATTATTCGTAAAATATTTTGAAAGCCCTGATACAAAATATCAAGTCACGTCGCGTTCATGGGTGTGGTCTGAATATGCTGAATCATGTTGATATGGCAAGGAGAAATCAGGTTTATCAAAATTGTAACTAATGGCATGACTTCAAACATCTTTAAAAATAAAAATAATGCGCTTATTACATTTCATCTATTTTTGCTTATTGATGAAGAATTAATTATTCGTTATTTATTAGAGATGGCTCAAGTGATCGACCACATTTGGCAATATTGGAAAATGTTCAAATGATTGTAGTTCGAAGTAGAATTTCTGTTATATAATTTATAACTATTATCCTACTGTTCCGTTTTATTTTTGATGTCTCGATCACCTTAGTCCAACCTGCCTGGAGTGCCTGATTGGAGCTCTCATTATATTTTATGGATTTGGAAATATCTGGTCTCCACATCTGGCCCCTGTTCTTTGAAGAATTCGTTGTATTTAATGAGGAAATTGCCTAAAAGCTATTTTATCAAGTTCTCATTAGCTTGGATCAAGATATAGATGCAGCATAATGGAATAAAATATCTCCTTTAAAAGTATATTTATTTTCTTATGTTCCTCTATGATATCCAGATATACTGGTCTGATGGATAGATTCCATTTTCTATTCTCAGCTAAAGTAGCCCTTGTATGATTTAATGCCCAACTCGTTTTATTAATTTACTAAAAATAACAATAAATATAATAATGGAATGGTGGTAGGCCTGATGGTGAATTCCAATATCTGATCTACAGATAAAAATATGCTTGCTTGCAGAGTCAAAATAACTTTATTTAAATAGACTCATTTGCTAAGTTCTTTTTATCGTCATAACAGGGAATATATGTGAGAAAAACAAATAAATGTAATTAAAGGCTTGCTTAAGTTAGGGAATTAACTTTATTAATTAAGTAAAAAAAGCAGAGGGTTTTTTTGTAAATTAACAGGGGTGGGCCTATTTGTCTCTTAATCGAATATTGGAACCGGTCGTACATCGGCTTCTAGTAGATGTTGCTTAAACACTTATATAAGTCTCAAATCTGCGTAACAATAAGAAGAAAACTTTAGGGCATTTTTTCTGAACTCGTTAAAAGTAGTGCTCTTTTTGAAGATTTCAGTAATCCCAATGACAGATTTTCTGTTCCTTGTTAAATTCATGGCTTCCATATGGTTAAGAGCACTGCCACTAACCACGTTGAATTAACTCAACTCAGAGCCTCACTGCAAAGAACTATGTCATCAAAATAAAAGAAGGGGTAAGTTTTCAGCAATAAATGAGACAGAGAGACGTCCTATTTATCTTAAGTTGAGCAAATCAGTAGCACTAGAGAATGGAGTATTTGATATTTGCTCTTATCATCTGCTAAGACATATCCATTACCATCAACAGCCTATAAACGTTTCACTGTTGGGCACAGGCTTTCCAACAATGGGAAAAGCACATGAATAGCTTGGGCAAAAATACCCCATCCTGGCTCCTGGCGAGTTTAGTAAGCAGCTGTTGCAATAATCAAGGCGGACGGTATCTCTAGCTTGAACAGAAATGATGACCTATCCGAGACCAACCGTAGCCAAAATTGATTTATTTTTGTAATCAAACCAGAGTCTCGAGAAACTACACCAAAAATGACAAAGAATATTAACTCTTTAGTTACCATGTTGTCTTCCAAATTTTCTTTATCTCTTTAAAATCCCAATTTCCTTTCTAACCTACCAGTAGTACAATAATATAAAACTCATTGTGCCTGTTTTGTAGGTACCTCATAAAAATAATCTTATTATATCAAAACTTATTTACGTCGTACATTGTTTCACCTAAAATGCTAATCAAAGGAAAACCTGGTACTAAAGAACCCGATAAGATAAAAACGAGGTTGTATACAAATGAGTCCTGAAACTTTTTTCCCTTGTCGTAAAGCTGATAAGACACGCATTTGTCGGCGTTCAAATAACGGGGATTTTTTAAACCTTTAAATTTTGCATTAGGAGGCGACTCCCTTAGTACAATTCAGCTATCTAACGGTGCTAACCATCTGCTCAACACCAGATCTCTATTGAAGTCTATCGTGCAGAAAGAGGATGGAGAAACGAAAGTATAATATTTATGGCTAAAGAACTTTATTTCTCATTAGATAACATAGGCATTCACTTACTGAGAAATGTTACACAATATAAGTTTGATGAGTGTATTTAAAAAAAACAGTAAATAGTACAATAACATTGGATAGTTACAAATAAGACTTACGAATATTTCCCACTCGACTGCCATCTAAAAAATGTAATACTACACAATTTTGGCAGTAAACATGGATGTATAAATCCAAATTTGACGCAGATACCGCATTGACATAAAATACTAATTTTCTTTTGTAATTGGGTTAATATAAACAGCTTTAAATTTTTGCTTAGCCCGTTACTAATAAATTATCTAAATAATCTGTTAGAAGTATGCATACAGGTTGTTATTCTCACCAAAACGTACCATTTAGAAAAAATAATAATAAAGGATTGTAGATAATTATATTTTTAATTTAGACAAATTTTAGTTCAATATACAAAGAACCGTATACTTTAATTTCATTTGTGTAGCATTCGTGAACGATTGAGTGTACTTTTTTTAAGAAACTCGTATTTAGGAAGCTTCCTGAGATGGGTTTAAATCAAATTGCTTATGATCAAGAATATTGCAAATTATAACTAGCATTGGAATTTCAGCGCATTTGAGGAAGAGTAGCTAGTTGTAAAAATTTGGGAATGAATATTCTCGATTTCGTTGAAGGTGTATCAACACATCTATCTAGATGTGAATATGATCATCTATTAATATGTGGACTATGTGATGTATTAAAAAGGTGTTATATAATAATGCGTACAAAGTTAACTTGATATTTTAATTTATCGTGATTTAACGTTCACTGTAAAGACGAAGATAGAGTGGCAATCGGTCCGTCAATTCCCTCTCACGAGGCCAGCTGATTCCTCGTCCCTTCTATCTCATCTTGCACCCTTCTGCGATCTATGGTACTAGCCCTGCGTGTGAATAGCTTAAATCGTTGATATAACTTATCAACTTTCTTCTGTGAGACTGGTCTTTCTACTGTGGTAGATTCGTCGTTATTCTATCCTCTATGTTTTCTAAAATTGATTATAAGTCAAAAGTCAAAAGTCAAAAATAACTTTATTTAAATAGACTTATTTACTAAGCTCTTTTAAATCGTCACAACAGGGAATATGTATGAGAAAACAAATAAATATAATTATAAAGGCAATAGTCATAATTTTACTGGGTATCAACCGGGTATTTACTAATTGTCCCAGTTATAGTATTGAAATATGTACTAAATAAATTGTTAGTTTTAATTTTAAAATAATACTTATTTTAAAATTAAAAATAACACTAGTATGTACATTCCAAATCAACCCTACTACCGCTTCGACGAATTAGTAGCTGCAGAGAAGAAGCGGCGCAAGAAACTCAGCCTTTAGTATTTATAATGACATTTACAAATCAATTATGTTATTATGTATTAGTAAGCAAAAACAAGTCAAAATGTTGTGATAATAATATATTTATGTTGACACTGTGCACAAATTTCTACGTTCCTTCAGAGAAAATGTATCAATATATTAGCTTAATAAGAATTATTCCAATCTATAATATATTATCTATATATACTATATTATATGAATGTCATCATCATCGTAATATAAACTGAGAGACATACACGTCTGGATATATCTAGACATCCCCTAAGGATTTACAAACTTAAGACTTCAAGAGACAGCTCACTTTCATGGGGAAATGTATAAATATTTATAACGAAGTCCCGCCAAAAGTAACTGAAATGCCTTTGCAGAAATTTAAAGTCTATGTTAAACAGAACTTAATGAAAAAAGGCTTGAAATGAATATTTACATGATAGTAATGCGTGGACCAATTGAATTTTTATATTTATACAATTTAATTTATTATTGAGTACTATTACTTATTATACATTATTATATTTATATTACATTTATATAATTGAAAATGTTAAAAGCATTGTAGCTTTTTAAATGTTTTTGCATTCACAGTTTTATTATTAACTGTGGATTTTAATATTTTTCAAAAAATTCACAATGACGTGGAAAGGGAGAAACAAATCTTGCTGAGTGTCTTGCCTGATCTTTTCAGAACAATACCCTCCGGTATATTTACGAACTGGTGGCTTAGACGTTCAATAAGTGTATATAATAAAAGATTTTGTATTTTGACTTTGACTTTGACTTTACAAAACTATCGGTTCTGCGCAGTATGATGCAGTACTCTGATCAACGCCGTATCTTTTACCATTTCACCTTTACCTGATTGTAGATCGTAGGTCCACTTTGTGGGAGGCTTACAAATGCTGCATCTCCCGTCTAATAGAAATTAATGATACACCAATTTCTTCGCTCATCTATCATATTCTTGTGTATCCTGTCCATCCATAGGTTGTCTGAAAGAGATCGCTACTTAACAATAAGACCATCATTGTTATATTATCTGTATATTGTCTGTATTTCGATTTACGGTGTATAATAAATAATTTTCTATCTATCTATCTAATGTTTTTACATCAACAGGCCCAATGAACTGAAATTTCATCGTCCGTCCTCTACTCAAATTACTAATTTCCGATGCCGACCGTTAAGATTTATGTCTTGTAGATTTAATTAATTTAAGTGTTTTAACGACAGTTATGTGCACCATGATTCAATCTATGAGTAGTACACTAGTGACAAGTAAATTTTTTACGATTGTGAACCTTTTGTTCTGGTTAATAAAGAAAAAAATAGGAAATCGTAATATCTAATCATCTATAATGTCACTAAACCCGTGTAAAGCTTTTAGACTCAATGAGCGTTTAATTTTGTTTATAAATTGTGAAAACTTTTCTTAATGTACGCCTAGTTTAATGAGTTATGGCCTTATATTATGTCTTGACAGAGCGCGTACAAAATGGCGGCATTTTCTGAAACAGCTGATCAGCGGCGTTCATCGAATTACTTACATTTTTATTATTATATTCGTATTGTTATAGTGATTTTTTGACCATTTAAAATTTGCCAATTGACCTGGTGAACATCGTATCACCTCCACTTCAAAAAATTCGTATATCCAATGAAAATACAGACACTGTGTTTATCAGCCACTAACGCCATCTATCATCATCATCAAAAGTGATACGAGTACAAAAATGCAGTTGTAGAAATGACAGTTCTGAACTAGCACGACCTGATTTTTGATACTAAATTAATAATTTAAAAAATTTAGTTTCTTTAAAATTACCCTCATATTTTTATTTTTAAATCACCTCTAAGCATAGAGAAACAAAGAAGGTAAATTATTCAAATCGGTCAAGTCTTGAGTTTTAGCGAAACTAGCATTTTTATATTTATTTAAAAAGAAGAATATTCAGTACACCTTTATCATCATATCAGCCGAAAGACGTCCACTGCTGGTCATAGGTCTCCCTTAAGGATCTCAAAACTGATCGGTCCTGCGCTGCCCGTATCCAGCGCTTCCCGCGACCTTTACCAGATCGTCGGTCCACGTTATGGTAGTTCTCACGTACGTGACGCAGCAGCCACTCGAAGACTTTACCCCACAACGGCCGTCAGTTTTCCTTGAGACGTGCTCTGCCTACTGCTACTGCAGGGTGGCAAATATTTTGGCTTCGTCGCCTTCGTTGTAATAATAAATAATTATTATCATAATTCTGTTACTTACCAGCCTAACGGTGAGCGTCTCTATAATAATAGAATTTATTAATAATAGTGTAAGATACTGAATTCTGTATGTAACTTATTTCTATAATCTAAAAGTGTATAGCGTATAAAAAAGCGAGCAGTAAATTTTATAGCAAAATATAACAAAATACTTAATTTTTTTTTATTACTTTAAAAGTTTTCAAATCAAACCGTAGCCACCAAAAATTCGGAATGAAATCACCTGATTTGCAAATTTCTAGTTCCATCCCAAGATGCAATCTAAATGTTTATCGACGCGAAATTGGAGTGAATCGACAGAGCCACCTGGCTGCGTTCGCACGTTTTATGTTAATACGTGTAATGAAGTACTCAATACCTTCAAGTCTAATATAAAGTGACGATGTCTTCATTGTTATATTTCGGGAGTTTTCTCCTATGCCAGTCTACCATCGCCGAGTAGGGGCCAGCGGGTACCCAAGGGGAACGGTACTTGCATTGCACGGTCTCTGCGACGAGGGATACTCCTCTTGTTTCGAGAGTATCCCATCCCAACTCGTGGAAGAGCCTGCCAAAGGCTCGCTGCGACGCTGCTGTGGTGAATGCGATAAGTACCCCATGGCAGCGCCAATTGCAGTGTGTCGGAACAGCGCAGGGGTTTAGTGGGTAGGACGGGCACCGTTGCCCGGGAGTCCCACATGCCCCTTCCCGGTTTCCCCGAACCGGGACGGAAATGCGTCAATGCATTCCTATGCGTCAAAAAAAAAAGGTTGTACAAGCAAACCGCATACGGAAGTAAAGGTGTTATAACGTTGCTGAGCCAAGCTATTAGGTCTTAAAACTAACCTTTTAAGACCCTGGCACAGTAAAAACATGATAAATGTTACAATTGATATTCGTAGCAAAATAAGTGTCAATAGTGTTATATTTGGCGTACGCTAAAACATATTAGCGTATTATACTGATATAACGCAATTCAGCCATCCCGAGTTTCCCACTGAAACAAATTATATTCTCGTAATAGTAAAACTGACATAGACAGATGCTCTCGACGTAAAAGCCGTAGAAATAAAGCAGCAGCGATAATAATTTTAAGGTTCATAATGGCGTGTATAAAAATAACATAAATTAATATTGACTTTAATTTTTGTGTTTACATATAACAGTAAACATTAGCAAAGTTGTATTAGCTAGGCTGAACATGCAAGGGGTTGCTATGAAGATATACAAATACTCATTAACTTTGAAGCAAGACATTTTGAAGTTCTGAAGTTTATGTTGTCGAATTGGGGTTTATGAGGCTGTCAGGGGTTGAGGAGGGTGTACCAAACATATTATTATGTAGGTATCTAATCTAAATCATTAATGGAATTCCATTTCATTGCCATCTATATTTTTTAATAGTTTTTGTACAGCAAGTAAATGATTAATGAGTTCGTAGATTGTAGAGGGCAATCTCTGGTATTAAAAAAAAAATATGTTTGATATTCCATTTATCAGAAAACGTTTAAAGGCTAATTAAAACTTGTAGGAGCGGGCGCAGTCGCGGGAAGAAGCTATTTACATTAAGAATGCAAGTATCATCTACTTATTTTTTTCAAATTTTAAGTTCCCATTTTCTTGTGTTTACTATGATTTATTTGATACATATACATGAAAGAGCACTATCTTGGTTAAATACTCTTTCACGACTCTTTTAAAGGTAACCATGTTATAGCTATGAAGGACGCAATACGTATGCTAAGTAAATGTTAGTTAAAGATGTTCGAAATTATTACGGTGACATATATATTACTTCCTCGAATCCAATTGCTTCTTCGTTACCTTGTTGCAGCTGTGAGAGGAAATAAATAGTAACACATCTACCGCGATAATATCTTATTAATGTCCGGTGTGCCGGCAACAGCTTGGCTGTAATAACTCATGGGGTTTGGTGGAACATGGAAACTTATTGCGTTTGGGGATTTTATTTTCTTTTATTTTCTAAGACTTCTGTAAACTAAGCCGGTAAGTGATCGCGGAACTCAGAAGAGTTGAAGACTTTTAAATAATAATATTTCTCATACTCACACCTTATATTATCTAGACCAAAGTTAGCATCGTAAGAGCTTGTGTTATGGATACTAGATAACGTAGAAATATAAATAAGTAATATGTATATAAATATCAGAAACATACTAAAGAAATATACTAACATCTTGACTTGTCAAGAAATATTTGTATTCATCGTACAAATACCTATACCTACACATAACCTCTGGCTAAGCAGACTGGGGTACTGATAACTCGGCTAGATAGCCTACAATAAAATCATAATTAAAAAAATATATTTTAAAGATAAAAAATATTAATTTGAGAGATTTATTTTTATTGCAAGCCTTCAGCCCCATCGTAGTCTACAACATACTCTCATAGTTAGAATGATGAGAATCTATGGCAAAGTCAGCACATCATAGCTTTTACAACTATGTAATGCACAAAGAACTCCAGAACTTTAAAGTTAAATACAAAAAAAAGCAGTAAAATTCGAATTAACGGTTTTCAAGAAAATATAGACATCACACTACCAGATAAGTGTCAATATATCCACATATTAAATCTTTTCTAGCACAGTAGCATGAGTTGTGTCTTGGACTTCAAGTGTTTTATGATTATTTTATGATTAAAGGCTTTTAAATATACGTATCAAAACAAAGAGGGCTGATTTTACTGTAGACTGTGGTTCTTCTATCCTTTTACGTATGGCAGTGTGCTATATTCTCTAGTAACAATTATAAATTTAAAGTTTTGAGCAAGCATGAATAAGGCTTAATAAGGCTTAATAAGGCCAAGGCTGTGTAATAAAGCTTTTATGACACAATGATAGCTGTTGTGTCAAAATGTCAAACTATTCGTAAGGTATAAAAAAAGTAATCCGCTTATATTTTAGACCACACACTCTTTATTTAGACAATTTATTTCTTTCCTTAGCGGTTTAATAAAAGTGCAGTTCACAAATTGTACAAGAGTGTCTTTTATATTAGCGGGATTTAAAACGTTACTAATTCACGATCTATCCTTTTCTGATTGAATTGTCAAGAGAGTGAAGCATTGCTCTTAAATTTAGTTGTTACATTAGCAAGATTGGGCATGCTTCAGAAGGCTCATTCTAAATCTGTATTGAAGTAAAATATATCCTTTTCTCTTATCATATATAGGAAAATGATAGTAAATGGTTAAAAAAATAGCTATTTTGTACTTTAATAACTTCATCGGTTTTATTAAACTACCCCGGTTCGGTGTAACGGTGTAAGGAGAGGGTGATGCAATAATGCACCATTTCACATCACTTTATATTTATTTGATAGTGATAAGTAACTGAAGACACACCATAATTAAACACTGAATAGAAAAGAAATATAAAAAAGATTATAGAATAGTTTACAAAAAGAGTTTTATATAGAATGATATCTGAACTTTATTTTATTATAACTAAAGATACAATGACGTCAGATAAATGGGCGCAAGAAGAAACGGAACATCCTATCGACGACCAACAGTATAATGAATGATTTGAGAGGTTTTTTTTTATAGAAAGGTGACAAATGATACATGCACACCTCAAACCTATGGAAACCTATGCCCCATGAAAACTTAGGTAAATGATGAAGGTTAGCTAGTGCTTTGCAAAGGGCCTTGAATTACACCTTAAGGTAAAGATATTCTTAGTAAGATACTTCTCACTGCGTAAATACCTTATCCCTTTACCCTTAATTACAATATGTTGTACACGTTAGAAGAGATTGTCACGCCATAATTAGATATTATTATATTTGACATTAACTAAACAAAGGTAACTAAATTTATACAATATTCAATATCAGATATTTGACATACTTCTGGAATGGAATGAAAATTTACAGATGTAACTAATGGAAAACACCACCTTCACTTATTATAATCTAGAATAAACTTTACTGTCAGTGTTTATTGTAAATTGATTATATTTAGTTTGCCCTATATATTTGGTCAAATTTAGTAATAAATATTTTACACCTGTCCTGTTAAAAAATCATCTGCTATTTGCTACACACCTTTGGTTATGATGACTACAAAATTAAACGTATTCAGTATCATAGTAATTTCAAAATGGCTGCCGCCACAAAATGGCGGAGTTTTAAATGAAAGGGATTCAGGAGTTTTAGCCGCGTAATGGCGGGGGATGGTTCGGTGCAGTATATTTTATTTCGTATATTGTGTTGTAGTGAAGTTTTTGTTATTAAATTCGAGTAGTTTCATGCCAAAAATATATTAAATACATCATTCAATATATGAAATACTCATCTGACATTATTCAGTATTTCATTTCCATTCATTCATCGTAAACATTACAATATATTCTATTTTATCGTAACACTAACATTGCATTCCATTTTTTTTTCGTAATTCATTAACAAAACGGCGGGCCTACAATTAGTCGCCAAAAAATCCTTGGGCCAAAGGGATACGCCGGTATCCCGAAGCCTGTAATAAAGAAATAATCACATAAGATAAGGCTGTATGGGCTTTAGTTCCCTTTGCGTTCACTATTTGCATAAGATAGATAGTACGACATCTTTGAATATGACGAAACGACATCTGGACTTTGTGAAACAAGAAAAAAGTGATACAATTTGACTATTCAGTCATTTTGAATTTATTAACACAAATGTGAAATAAATATCATGGAAGATCTATAAAAATATACTCTTATAGTAAGAAGAACCAGAAGCTACTGTAAGTGAATATTCTTTTTTAAAGGTCGAATGACTCATAACTCGTACCTTATTTATTATACGAGAAAATTCTATTAAACCTGAGGTAGGTCTTAATTACTCGATTACGTGCGTCGCATCGTTATGTTTCCCAAATCATGGGTGAACAATGTTTGTTTCCGTCAAGTATAGAAAAGGCATTTTTCAGCTGCATTACGTGTTCTGAAATATTGTGGACAAATAATGATATAAAAGCGAAATAAATTTTGAATGTAAAACAAATAACTAGAACTGTATTTATTATTTATTTAATACAAATTTAATAATGGTTTGTTCTCCAACTTTTAAGAAGATTCATTATGATATACATTTTATATAGAAGAAATAAACTCCAAAGTTTTAGTGAATACTTAAAGTTTATTAATTTTTACATTTTTAAGTTAAATATTATTTACTATAATACGTCATTTAATTTTGATCTGATAACAATTCGTTACTGTCTTCCTCTTCGCTCAACTGCGTTGTCAGGTTTGTGGTATTAGTCCACTGGTTAGTGGTAGTAAGGATCCAAGAGCTGATATTTTCAGCAGCTACTAGAGTAACAAAACTGGTGCTTGGTTCAACCTGACAGTCATCCGGACGCCACGAGGAGACTATGCCCCATAATATACCATTTAGGACAACTGGAGCTCCGGTATCTCTCTAAAAGTAATAAATGGTCAATTAGTGTTATCAATAATTTGTTACTTTGATAACTACGTTTCCATATAGTAGGTACTTTATTCTTTGCGTCTAATTTCTGGGTTAACATTTTATAAAAAAAACTCTCTTAACCATTTCTCTAAAACTAAAAGTAATTAGTCAAGTTTTTCTCAAGATCTCTCAACAATTATCGATTCATCACGAGTTCTGAGTAAAATAGGATAAATTTTAAGTTTTGATATATTCTACAAGGGTATAAAATGTTCTAGGAATATGCTTACATTAATTAATGAAAAGTTTTTAACTTGATACCTAATATATGGTGAAGAGGTTTGGTATAAAGTATGAAATGTTAACCTCGAAGAAAAATCTTTAACTTGTGAAGTATCTTCATGTTGAGCACAATAAATTAAACACAAACCCCGTGGGTTGCCAAGAAAAAAAAGCTTATTCTATAACTATAGTAGGAACACTAGAGACCATAATTCTTCTTCCATAAGCAAAGTTTGATGTCCTACTTCTGTCAACTTTCTATCTGACAATGCTGCGTGCTCTGCTAGACCGTTACAGAGCGAACAAGTATGTTCCCCTGTATTGTATTGACAGGTTAAAAATTCATAGTAGTTTGAGCTTCCCGAGGAAAGTATTCTATTATCAGTTCAAAGTTATCCCCATGATCTTATCTTTTATTGTCATAATATTACGACAAGGTACGCTTTGATGAGGGTAGGGTTCCTTCCGCTGTTTTCTTGCTTTCACTCTTCCTGTTTCCAGAATGAAGATTTTTCATGTCAAATAATGTAAAGCAAGCAGGTTGTCCACCTGAAGGTAAATACAATCCAATGCTATAAGCACCAGCAAGATCACGGACTCTCTTGAAATTACTTGTGCATTCTGAAGACAGGAGATGTAAATGCTTCTGATACAGCATACAGCGTGTTAATTTAAGGTTGAATAGAAAAATAGTGGTACCAAAATGGCCCTTCAAATGGGTCTACCACCTGGCCAATTGGTGTTACTATATTTTAGGAAAAAATTGTCTATAGTCTTCTGCTTTGAAGTAAACTACTTCCAGAAAACCTTTTTAGTGGTTTAAGTCAGCTAGAGTATCATATACGGTCGACAAATGCTTAATTGATTCATGATACCACGCTTTCAACCGAAATGATTGATAAGATTAGCATTTTATTATGCATTTGCTAGTGCAACGTGACATGTGACAACTCCAATTAAGAAACAAAGTTGTATTTACTCTCACTATCGTCTTCTTGACTTGACTCACAAACATCTTTAAGATTTCCTACTTCACCTTCTGTTGATACGAATGATTGTTGAGAACCTTCCATGAACAAAACACGCTTATTACTTACCCAACAAGGATCAGAGTTGAAGGCAGGGTCAAAGCACATAAGAGAACTTGTATCGTTAATTTCCATAGCCGCTAGCTCTTCTTCGCATTGATCTGGTTCAGAAGGATGCAGATGAGAAATTGATAGTATACGACTTTGCTTCTTTGCGTACATAAGCTTTTGTTTCTGATGCGACGATGATAGATGCTGAAAAGATCAATCATGATTATACTTTTTTAACAGAAATGACAAATATATTATAGTCATATAAAGGACAGTTGCTACTTGCAGAAAACCTGAATAGTTAACCTCTAAGAGACTTTGTGACTGCTTTCTCTGTCGCACAGCTAGAGCGTGGTATTCCTTACCAGCACACGTATTCCCCCTTCATTAAAACATAAAAAAGTCGTGAAACTTTTTGGGCCGGCAAGGAGGGTGCAGTATGTCACATGCTTCACTAGCTATCTTCACATATGGATTCCTCTACTGCTTATCATCAGGTGGTGTCGAGTCATTGGCTGAACTTTATATAAAAAAAACCATAAATCGATTCATTGATGTTTGTAATTTTATGTTTTTCAAAAAGAATATTCTTCATCGTCTACAACCTATATATCTACTACTGCTACTGATGGGCATATGTGACTTCCTATATGGGTCATTATGAAATCTGATATAAATGTTAAGTCTGGTAAGTTTAATATATCAAATGTTACCTACCATGGAAAAATTACTTTGATTTAGTACTCGAGCCTTAGAACTATACCAGTAAAGCCAGCGAGCCTCCCACTATGAACACTTTTAGTTGGAATAAATTATTCATTTACTTTTAATGTTTAAATGTATAAAATGAGAATCTGTTTATCTGTTGTTCTTTTTTAGTTTATTTTTAAATGCTGTGGATTCTATGATTACTAATAAACAGAAATATTCTAGAATGGTTTGACTATAGGTATTGCTTACCATGCGGCATATTACTTGACAAAATATAGATAAGATTATTTTAATAAAAAAAAATTATGGACAGTTTAATCTGTTTGATTCGTAATTTTTTTTTAATAATATTCGTCTAATTATCAGTTAATATTCATTGGTCAGAGAATGGTAATCTGAACTCTGTATCGAAGGGAAAATAAATTAGAAAATCTTTTGAAGTTGCAAAAATTTTGTCAAAGTTTTCCACGCATATTACTTTGAAGAACTCTCTTCACTTTATGAAGATTCATTTACGAGGAAATTGAACGAATTTGCTTGAGGACGTCCTATCTTAAATAATAACGTTTATTTACCTAACAGATTCTTCCCTAATAGAATTTCCAGCAACTCACAAATTTCGGAGGAACAATAAATTGTCATGAAACTTTTGATAAATGAAAAAAAATCAGAAAATTGTTCTTAAAACCAGGTTTACTTAAGATAAGTGAAGACGTACGTTTAGTTTTTCATTGTTTATTGTTAAGTATTAGTTTGTCAGTGTTTATTGTTCATTCACTTGTAAGCGTATTTTAGCCACAACATGGAATCACGTAACGTGGTCTAATGACTTGGATGTAAATTGGGATTTATTTTCGCAAATTAAGGTAAATATAAACAGAAACATATCAATTCAAAAACATATAAAGTCAAAATACAAAATAAAAGTCTTATTAAAAAACAATTTTTAAACTGATAGCTATGTCATTTTTTTTCAAAAAAATTGAACTATCATTAAAGTGAACGTGCCAAAAACATTGAGTAACTGTACAAGACTAAAACAGTGGTTATGAGTAAGATCCTAAGTCACGAACTTGTATTGTAAGATTTTTTATTTATACATGAATAAGAAAATTAATGATAACAAATTTATAAGTAACTTACCAAAGATGGCGTCCAAGCAGTCACGATAAAATGCGTCGCAGTTATATCTTTCATTTTGTTTAGCATTCTTATTGGATAAAGACTAGTCGTCAATCTGGCTTTCTCTGCTAACTTAACAAGTGCTATATCAAATGCTGGTTTATTATCATCGAAGTTAGGATGGATTTCTATAATCTTAACTGGAAGTAGAACGCCACCTTTCTTGTAATTGATGCTTCCGAGACGTACTCTGATTACCCTGGACGTTTCTCTTACTCTGAAAAATTTTATTGTTACTGTTTTGACGGCTGTCTGGTCATGTGGTCGATACTCCTGTCTACTCAGCCCGAAATCCCGGGTTTGAATCCCAGTAGGTTATGACTATAAAAATAAATAAAACAAAATCCCATGTGGCAACTGTCAAAGTATACGATCAGTGATTGTATTAAATGTCTATCGGAATACCGGTGAGTATAATGCTTCCAATGAAGTGACATCTCACACTGAGGGTTAAATTTCTGTAGCCATTTGTTATTTCAACACTCAAACACATAAACTTACACATATAAAGAGTCAGCAGCCGTCAACACCCATTCTTCATTCAACAAAGCACCAGCACTCAAATAGGAGAACTTCTTCAAAATCGCCACGACATAAGGGAATACATTGCCATCTGTCACCGCAGTGTGTTCCAGCAGGACATTGTGTCTTACCAAGTCCTTCTTAAATTTCACTTTAGCGAAAACTTCGCCTAATGATATATAAATCACGATAAACGAAGCGAAACTCTTGAAATCCATTATTTACTGCGTCCACTTCGAAGTACGCCGAATGTGTGGCTAACAATACATTGTTTTCTAATCAATAACAGAGTTTTGGTAACAGGCTGATGTTTAGTAATCGATAATGGAATCAGAATGGGTTTGGTGTTTTTCGAAAAATAAAACATTACATATCGTTAAATTTTAGGTAATTTTGATTAGATGAAACAGCTTCAAATTCCAGGAATGGAATTTAAAATATAGCTCTTGGCCATATTTAGTTTATTTCATAAGTAATTCGAAAATTTTATTTCATTAATGAATAGGAATTTAGAGAACTTACAAGAAGAACGGACACATGTTTGAAGAAGTACAGGTCTGTGATAGTGAGGACTTGTTTTGTAATTTACTTACTAGACAATGTTGCCATGTTACAGAGTTAACAAATGCTAGTTAAGATTTGTTATAAAAAATAGCTCGTAACCTTCATCTCACTTTATGGTGAGTGAAAATAAGGCCAAATATGGAAGCGAATTACAGCCAGATTTCACATTAGACAGTAACTGGCTTTCTTGCGTCCAAATGCCGGAACAAAATAATACTGTTAACATTATAATTATGGCGGCAGACTTAAGAAAGGTGGCAGCTAGCTATGTGGATTTATTGGAAGAGCCTTACCACTATTAGAACTGACCAGAAAATGTGGGCCTTCACTGCTAATTGAACCGCGGATCTCCAGATCTGGAGTAAGTGGTCTCAGCCACAAGGCCACAGTGGCAGCTAAACAGCGAGAGCGAGACGACACTAACTTTTCAAGCAGTTTCGTAATGTGATAAATATAGTTATGAATAAGCTGTCAACTCTAGAATATATTAGTTCTATATGGCTTTAAAATTTTACGAATTCCGGAAATCCGATCTATTCCTATTCGATGGTAATTCGGTTTTAATATCAGAGCCATCTCCGCCCTTGCTGCTTTTGTCTTCGCGTGCATATGGCAATAGTAAAATTTATTATTTATAAGTCTGTAAAATTTGTCATTATTTTATTGTGGCGAAAAATTATCGTAATATTTCAAGCGACCAAAACGCTGCTGACAAATTGGACGAGATCATGGACGACACTGTTCGCTTTAATAATCCTTATTAGTATCGTCGAGTAGGTGTCATGTTAATATATCCATCTTGCCTCACTTTTTATACAAAAACGGATTTTATATCAATAAGAATGTGTAATTTTATTATATATTTGAATTTTAGATTCTTTTGTTCCACATTCTATTCAAGTAGTATATTTAAAGGTAACGTATAATTGGCTGTGTTAATAGTTATAATCACTAGATAAGATATTATATATATACATTTAATTTTCTTTATAAAATAAAATAAAAAGATTAGCTTAACGAGTAAGCCTTTTCTGTATTGAAACTGTATGTAATCAGCTATATTTAAACATAAAATATGTAATATTTTGTGTGCTGAGGTTTTAAAAGCAGTAATGTGTATATCTAAGAATATTATTTGTGCGTAACTCCCTAGAGTTACTAATAACCAATTCTACCATTACCGGGGCCAGCAATAAAACGCCCTTAAGTTCTATATTAAATTCGTCTATTTCGATTTCGGATTATAAGTAAGCATTCGTATATCGACTAAGTCAAAAGTTAAAAATAACTTTATTTAAATAGACTTATTTACTAAGCTCTTTTAAATCGTCACAACAGGGAATATGTATGAGAAAACAAATAAATATAATTATAAAGGCAATAGTCATAATTTTACTGGGTATCAACCGGGCATTTACTAATTGTCCCAGTTATAGTATTTAAATATGTACTAAATAAATTGTTAGTTTTAATTTTAAAATAATACTTATTTTAAAATTAAAATAACACTAGTATGCATATTCCCAATCAACCCTACTACCGCTTCGACGAATTAGTAGCTTCAGAGAAGAAGCGGCGCAAGAAACTCTCAGCCTTTAGTATTTATAATGACATTTACAAATCAATTATGTCATTATGTATTAGTATTATAAACATATACATGTTTTGTTTTATAGTGCATTAAAAAATATATTTTTAAGTGACATAATATAATTGTCGGTGATATAAAGTTAACTAACCAGTTAATTTAATTAACAAATTAATTTTAAAATGTAAACAATACCGATTCATGCCTGTTTATAACCTATTAATAAATCTATGAGTGCAGTTACCATGGAGACGAGAGCGTTGTTTTGGTCACCGATGTTGTTATTTATATTATTTGGTCATTAAAATTTATTGTAAATAAAATATTGCAATTTGCCGTGACAACTAGAACACCGCTGCCGTCTCCATGGTAACTGCAGTCATGGATTTTTAATGGGTTATTAACACTAGATTTACCAGACCAGTCATTTAGACTGGTCGTGCAATTTCAATTTAAAATTCCTACTATATTACACATTTTTTTTCAGAAATGATGTTATGACTTTTGTAGCTATAATTAGACAGTAAGTTTTATAAACTTAATGTTATTTTGTATACATTAGTAACAAATATATTTTTTGTTATTGACATATATTCAAATCGCTGGTATATCTAGTGTTAACAATGCCCACTGAATTATCATGATCGACTAAAATCTTTTTATTATAACTTTTTATCGTTAAGTTACTTGTTATAAATTAATGGTTGCATTTTTAGAACCGTCTTACATTTTTTTGGTTTACATTTAAAAATAGTATTTTAGACGCGCTGTTATTAGATTCATATTTAAACTGACTGTTTTAATCATAGCAGCTTAAAAAAATTAGTCGACAAAATTAAATAATTTTAGCTTATACACCTGATATCATTTGTTAGATCTTTAGCTTCGAATCATCAATTCTACGAAGTGTTTCCATTCCAGTTATTTTGAATTAGATTCAAATACATTTTCGATTACCTTTTCAAAACGTATTTTGTCGTTACCGTTTATTTTGTCATTCAGAATAAATTGTAGTCTCATTTTACCTTCGCCATTTCTTTAATCGCACATAATCTGAATACATTATTATAAAGTATAAAGTATTTTACTCATTCACACACACACATACACACACACACACACACACACACGCACACACATGTATACACTTAGTAATCCATACTCCACAGGCTCACTCTTACACTTACTATTTTTATTTTATGTTTTCTCATAAGTTGTTTATTAATTGTGCAAACTTTGATGCTGGGACTCTGTTTTCTTTTTACTGGAGGTGGGCGTTAATATCTGCGATACAGTTTTATTTTAAACTAATGTAGCCATTATCGTTTACTTTTTTATGTATGCCTATTTTTGTTCCAATAAAGATTTTGAGAATATCGATTTAAAGATTCTACAGTTTTGGTATCGTGTAACGCTTTAAATGTCTGTGATAAGGTAAACAATGTATATTTTCCTTTAGCCAGAAGTATTTAACATTTTTATATGCAGGGGTGGGTTTCTCTCTAACAAGAGGTCTCTTCCCGCTAACCATCAATTGATATCATCAATTAAAACGGACGTTTGGTCGAGTGGTCAGTACCGCTGTCTACTTAGTCACAGGTCCCAGATTCGAATCGACGTTTGTATGTTTTCTTATATTTATATACGTAATACAATCTATAATTCCTGTTATATAGTATCCAAGACAAAAGTAGTAGTAATACTACTAAGTACTTCATTACATAATATTATATTTTAATTAATACACGAAAGCATAACAATAGAAAAATAAACTACAGTTATATACAAAAATACATGAGCACGGCTGTTGGCGTCCATCTAGGCAGTGGGATTTCCGTGAAATTTTAGAATATTTCTAAGGTAATAACCTTTTTAAAGGCTGAAATATTGAATTGATTATTCAACTTAAAGTTCAATTGTTTTACTGATAAATTCACCTGATGTTACTTTATCATACGATCATTCGCAAGAAAAAGTAAGAAAATCCAAAAAGTTCTTATTAAAAGTATTATCGAACGAACTCAAAAAAAAGTTTGAATATCTCACATATTACGTATTTCAATAATCTCCCGCCCAATAAAAAACTCACGTAAAAGTATCCATGTATACAAACAAACAAGAAGTTTGCGAAGTGACCAATATTTGATTTGTAAAGCTGCTGACAAACTTTTTCGTTGAGTTTTGTGTAATACTCCTTTTGAAGATATAAAGTTATTCGGGTCAGCGTGGTGGTACGCTGAAACTCTTCATGCGTTCCTTCCTTGTATAAAGTGTACAAGTTTAATATTAAATATGTAACAGATTAGAATTAATAAAGAATTACCTTTAAAATCAATGTTATTTGATGACATACTAAAATATATATGACAATGTCTACAAGACACGCCGTTTTTAAATACTTTAACTTTATTAAATTATTTAAAATTTATATCATGAATACAAATATATAAATTGTTCACAAATGGGACGACGGCAGTTTCAACAAATTGTAATATTTATTTATTAAAAAGACTATTAGTATCAGTAAACTGTAATTACTTTGATAACTTATCTGTCACTTGTTTTATAGATACTTAAATGGCCAGGATTTGCTCCGGAAGCACTCCGACCCAATGGGATCTTTCGTGGGCTTAGTTATTCAAATCTCGATGGGAAGTCCACTTTAAACTAATTAAATTCATTAACAAACATTTTAATGGAACCATTTACATAAACATAATATTTAATATAGCTGCCCAAGAGAGTTGCTCCACGATGCATACAAAATACCACCACGTGACGTCATTCTGCATTAGTCGTTTCTTTTTAGCGTTTTTGGACGGGTCAAAAAATGTGCTTTTGAAATTGTAATATAAACAAATTTACATGCCATCGAAACAATCTTGCTATCTTACCAAATCACACCAAACAAATTATCCGGTCCTTGACACGTTGCGTGCGGCGAACACGCCTGGCGTGTCCATTCAAACTGTATAGCCACGCGGTGAACACGCGAGGCGTGCTCAATTAAAAATCAAAAAATATAACATCTATAAATTCTAGCGTCTCTGTTGTCCGTTATATTTCATCTCAGCCACTTAAAAAAAAATTAGTTTTAATGTGGAAGTGCTGCGGTTCGGTTGTTTCTATGTACGTCGCTTGCATAAAGGCTGGTTTACACATCATAACTTATTCACACGTATGACAAACGAATTATTATTATAATATATATATATTTTTTTTACTGTAATAAATTGATCTTGAACATTTAACAGAACAATTCTCGACTACTTTTATAAAATTTTGAGTTTTTTGTGTCAATTTAAGTATTGTAACATTTGTCCGCCACGCGTGAATCTCCTGAATATTTTTTTCGCATTGAACGTGTTAAGGCGAGTCCCATTGGGTGAAAAGGACCTCCGTCATCTTCTTCCACTGACTGTAACGTTTTATAATGAAATGCACGTCTAAAAAGATATATATACACACAAATCTCAGAATATTTTAATATAAACTCTATTTCAGTAGCAATAAGGTGTTGTATACATATTTTTGTAATCCAAAATGTATACCTTTTTAGACGTGATTGTACACATTTTGTTATACCACGTAATTTAAACTTCGGTGATTAATTACATTCATATTTTATTATTTGCAAAAGTTGATGTTACGTAACAAAGTAAATACTTTGTTACGTTAAGGTCAAATGACCTTAAAATATTTCCACTGATACGAATTAAAATGGGTAAATACATTTACTGTATGAGTGCTTCAATTTGGCGCGAACAAATGAGTGTCATTAGGGCCCTTTGATCATCGACACGGCGTGTTGATTAGACCATATACGCAGATACTTGGGTTTTCAATTTCAAATCAACTGACCATGGAATAAAGATTTTATTTCTTTGCTTTTCACTCATAATGAACTTAAGGTTATTATGTCGTGAGTGCTGTTTACCAAATCAGTGGGTATATATTTGTTTTTGGTTAAGTAACTATTTGGCTTAGCATTGCTCACCGGCAGATAGTCCATACGCCTGTTATATTAAACTTATTAAATTTAGATACACAGAGATAAATGTTCAAAAGAGGTATATGTAAATTAGCATTAGCTATGAACAATAATCCTTTGAACTGCGCTAAACTTAAATTAAGAAGACAGTTAAAATGTTTGTATTTGCATTGTACAGCTTAGATGTTTCATTATACATTTAAAAATAATAAAAAATAAATTTCTTTTATAACCACCTTTCAGTTGTAATTTATGATATTAATTTTAAAGAATAGAAAATATATCTATTATAAGGGTCCCAGAAGGATACCTTGGGGTACACTTTTAAGGCTTTTCATGCGCTAATCTTTGCTGCTAACGAGATTTTTGCCCGCAGTTTGTTATTTAAAGATAACGAGAGTGTCTGCTCGGTTTTGTTTAAAGTAGAAAGAGACAATAAATAAGAATTTATATGTACTTTAAACTTTTTACCTTTTGTCTTAACTTATTATTTTTATATTCTTAGCTGAATCTGGATATCAGATCTAAATTGGAAAAATAGGTGCGATATAATTTAACTAAAAGTCAAGCGAATTAATAATTCACCACTTAGTTTGGTAATGGAGCTATGTATTAGAAAACTCAGTGCTTATTGTTGGAGTTTTTATCTAAATTTGTTAACCTAGCATTTTATTAAGATATTTAATAAAAAAATATCAATGATAAATTCATACTTCATCTGTTAAAATTGTTACTGAACATTATAATTTGGCTGTATCATCTTTATTTAAAAATAAATAAATGTAGTCATATTGTGTGTGTGTTTGTAATAGTTTTTGTATGTTTTTTAATGTATTAATGTAGACATATTTTTGATTTTTAATGTGTGTTTTTCAATAGACTAACCTATTTATATTCTGTATTTTAATATAACACAAAAAACATCATAATCTATTGAGTAAATGTAAGTAATATAAACACAATATAAATTCTTCATACGTAATTAGCACAGACTTAAACACGCATTCATTCTCAGTCCACACACATGGAGTGTCTTCTTTTGTAGCTTATAAGTTCCTTTAACGTCATTATGTACATTGAACTCATTCTTGAAATGCTTTAGAAATATGGATATATATATATATATGTATAACTGTCAGTGGCAGCATTACATTACTTAGAACATTGTTGAATCCCAAGGGTCTGCATTGTCGACTGAGATACAGATTACTTACTGACTTAGTTCAGACGAGATGTAAAATACACTAGAATAGAATAGAATATATCTTTATTGTACATCAGCCAATTCAAGAAGAGAAATTCATAAAAAACGTATAACTAATTTTGTACAAAGGGCGACTTGCGTTTGTAACATTGGTTATATTTATTTATAATCATATTATTATTATTACCAATACCTATATCTTTTGATATAGACAAAAGAAATCGGAGATATTAAGCACTAGGAGCTTGTACTCTTAATTTTTGTTTTATAAAAAGCTCAGCAAATAGCTCGACACCACCTGATGATAAGCAGTAGAGGAGTCCATATGTGAAGATAATTAGTGCAACTTGCGACATACTGCCCTAGCCACCTCCACCTATTATTGCTTGATTTGGGTTATGAGTGTGAGAAATATTATTTTTATGTAAAATCAATGTGTCTCTTCCCAGTGTCTCGACAGCTTGAGTGATGGGAGAATACTACTTGGCAGAGTATCAGGATAACAGAGAGATATTGGAGATATTGAGTGTTGGTAGACGACCACGGTGTTATCGAGCAAGACCACCCGCTGGAGCCTCACAATCATTAGTCTGTCGCGAAGAGAAGTTTACTCTACGATTGGTATGATGGATGTCACATTCACCTCAGTGGATGTCAGCTTCTACATAGATAACATCGTGTGCCAGGTTTAGATACTTGATCTTTTTATTTGATTCGGCTTTCACGAGATTTTGATCCACTAAGAACACACGTATTTCTATTCGGTCATCTCTACGATATCATGGCTTAGTTAATTAATTACATTAAATTTAATTTATTAAGTTATCCTAGACTTTGTAATTCACGTTTGGTCTCCCCTTTTGATTAGAATGCAGCAGTGTCATGATATAACAGGTGATCCAATCTTCGCATACGTTTACCCACGGGGATACGAATGGAAATTATTATAGTGATTCAAACTTTGTTACAACCTGCATAAAATTAGAATAAGCAGCCCTTTGGCGAAATAATTGATGTAGATACACCACAGTTTGTAGATACTAGTCTCGTGGACTTCGGTAGTAATAAGAAACTACAAATGAATCGTGTAGCCAAAAATACTATTTTGGTTGATTAATATTACCTTTAATCGCAAAAACATAATAGAAAACAGAAATTCAAAACACTTCCAAGACCTAGGTAGCTCATTAATTAAAGCAGTCGCCCAGATTAGGAGAGGCCAGATTGCTTTGTATGTTACCTTTTATTTATTTATTAATATACAAAAATAGTGCATACATTGATATAACAAAAACACGTGTTACAGGTATACACATTGGTTCGTACGAGATAACTCATGCTATAGAACGAATTTCTTTGTTTTTTAAGAGGAATGTTTTGGATATCTTTTGAAGAACTAATGTCACTGACGTAGCTCATAAGAATAACAATTAAAAAGACAATCTATAGGAATCAGAAATTTGTTAGGGCCACGGAAGACGATGGATACATGGCATGTGAGAGGTCTTTGGTCAGCAGTGGACATCATAGTTTGATAGGTGATCATCATTATGATGGCAAAGAAATATTATTTACCAAAATAGTATATTAATAAAAAAGGTTTATCGAATAATGTAAAGGTTTGTTATTTTTAATGACTTAAGATCATGATCAGCCCTCTATAGTTCACTTTGCACATCACCTCAATCGACCCTTAGCTAACCTTATCTGATAACTACTCTACAGAGATTTTTACTCCACCAAGGGGAAGTCCCTCAATGCTTTTATGGAACATTCAAGTACCCACATGCGCCAGCGATCATCAGTTCTATTGTTATTCTATTGTTGCTTATTGCAACTGCCACTTTAGCTTGCAAATACTTTAGATCACTCTATCCTGAATAAGATCTTTCAGAGAAACTCATAGCATACCTAAGCTAACCTATGCGTTTAAAAAAAATCTTCATGCCTTCCGCATCCAATTTCAGAAAATTATATTGAGTAATTCTTCATGAAAATGATTTTACTAATCAAAAACATCAGACAGTTTATTGTACCAACTATTATTTTAGCCTTTATCCAACAACAAACCAACTATCAAACGAGTTTCGAAGATTTCAGTTCAACAAGGAAAACTTTTAACTGACTACATAATAGCACTTAAACAGGGAACCTTGTTAGAAGGACTTTACATTACCAGAACGTTAATATTAGTTGAATGAAAACGGGAAGAAGAAAAAGTTTTTCATTCTGCGTTAATTTTTTAAACTTGTCAACATATTTTTCTCTCTCGTCATCAATAATGTTTGGGTATTATATCACCAGAAGGTTATTTATTTAAACGTATTATTACCTCATTTAGTTTGAAGTCATTTTTTAGTTTTAATCAAAACCTTTTCCTCAATTTTGAGTGGTAAGTTTTTAAAGTCAAAGTTAGATGAGTAAGTATTATTTACTTGCCTGTGTGTTAGTAGCCCATTTCAAAATAAATATTGTGTTTTTATAAATTTAAGGTTAGCCATTAAATTCCCTAATATACCATCACCAGAGTATACTCCGAATAAAAATCGATAATACATACATATAAAAAAATAAAAATCATGCATAGAACCAGGATATTCTTGTCAAGATGTCTTTTTGAATTCGGTTAAAAATTTAAAATTTTTGGGAAATATATCAATGTGAAATCCAGATTCTAGTTGTTAATATAATATCTTGGTTCATCTTTGGAGATTTCTTTTCTTTACCTGTAACGTGACTCTATAAAGTCGTGTTGTTGATCTGTTCCAATTTCATTATTACTGGCAATAAAATAAAGAGAAAAAAAAAACGATCACTTCATTTTACAAATCAAAACATTATTTTTATGTCAGGGCTTTTTACTTTTGGCCACTTGTCAGTGTTACATGCGACCTGTTGTACGATTTAATACAGCGCTTGTTTTTTTATCTATTAAATCCGAAAAACTCGAAATAGATATTAAAATATTATGTAATATTATCAAATGATGCCCCTTAATTTGTTCTTAATCGCTGTATACAGCATCATCCATCACCGATGTGTTATAACCATAAGTACTTTGCTGCCAAGTTTTTATTACATAAGTAAGTCAATAGTATTGTTGTGGATGGTTAATGTGTTAATATCTAGATAGGTATTGCCGTCCTTTTCTTCTGTTATTTACTTTGGCATAGGAAAAGCATAAAACTCCTTTGGCTCTAGAATGATAACGGACTTACAATATCAATTGAAGCTCTTTATTCTCCTGATGTAGAAGATGGTATAAAATGATAGAAGAAATCCTATGCTTCCCTTTTCTTTTCAAAAAGAAAAGAACCCAAAAATTATCTGAATATATTCTACGCTTACCTATTGTAAAAGGAGCCTAATAATGTTATGAGAACTCCGTATTCACGATGCGGAAGACGGCACGTGCAGAGCTTTCCTCAGAATGTAATGTGTCGTTAAGATTTATTTAGTTTTGATACAAACAAGGAATACTAAATCTTTGTCAGTTATTCTCAAAGTCAAAGTCAAAAAATCTTTATTTAAAACTAGATATACCAGCGATTTGAATATGTGTCAACAACAAAGATTATATTTGTTACTAATGTATATAAAATAATATTAAGTTCATAAAACGTACTCTCTAATTATAGCTACAAAAGTCATAACATTTCTGAAAAAAAAAAGTGTAATATAGTAGGAATTTTGAATTGAAATTGCACGACCAGTCTAAATGACTGGTCTGGTAAATCTAGTGTTAAATAGACTCATTTACTAAGTTCTTTTAAATCGTCATAACAGGGAATATGTATAAGAAAAAACAATGTAACTAAAGGTAATAGTGATAACTTTTAGTGGTTATTAACCGGGTATTTACAAATTGTCTCAGTTATAGAATTTAATTATGTATTAAATAAAATATTGTAAAATTAAAACTAACACTGGTATGCATATTCCCAATTAACCCTACCATAGCTTAAGAGAATTTAATAGCTTCTTAGAAATAGTTGAGATTATTGGAAACTGCATTGTTGAATAAGCGCAATACCTGCTGCTTCCCTCTCAAGATCCAATTTATACGAAAGTGGAGAGAAATGAAATAGTGAATTTAAAGAATTGTTTCTGTGTACCAGCTTCTATTTTCAAAATTTCAAATCACTAACTCAAGATTTTATTTTTAATTATTTAGAAGTTCTATTAGATTCTTAGTTCTATTCTTTTAAGAAAAGAAGTATAACAAAAGTAATATAAGTATTATAATTTCAAATGTATCAACTTCTATATCTATTGGCATATGCTGCCAATAGATATAGAAGTAAAAGTGTATACAAAAATGTGTGTATGTTGTATGTTTTCTCTATAAATGAATTGTTTATGCTAAAGAGACGACTAGAATGTTCAAGACAGTATTCAAGCTTCCTTGTACTTCCATTATAGGTGTCATATTTAAAAAAAATCGTAAGATATGAATAGCGATAAATGAAAATTAGAAATATACCAAATAAATCTACAAGCATCTTTGGCGCGTCAACAAAATTGTGCGTATTCTTTTATTAAACACGGCTTAGTTATCTGATCTGAAAGTGTATTTACTACGCAATAGCAATCAGAATTCGATCGGTAATTAGATCAATATCATCTGTTAACATAAATCAAGAATCTGATAGTGGGGAGAATACCAGAGTCTATAGGAAATATACAAACCAGGTCCGAACGAAAAGTGCACTTCCCTGCTCGTTATCTGACGAGGGCTTCGGAGGGGGAGTGATGTGGCGACTCTATCTGGTCGTCATATTGTACCACGATTTATTAAGTTTATTTTTCATAGCTTTTCTTGTCATCTGTTTACTGCCTGTCACTCATCTGGTTTTTGCCTTCGTTTCATCATTATAATTATTGTCTTTTTTTTAATATTGTAAATTTTCCTTCTGCTTGTAAATATAATTGTAAATAGAAGTCTTTGTTTTCATCCACTATCCCACTTCTAAATCATGATAATACTTTTATTGTTGGTATTTGAGAGAATATAGCCGTACAATACTCTCAAATAATCTTCTCATAAATAACACAAAAATATTTTAGCATACTATATGGTTAGTAATATAAATTGCCTTTTATAAGATCCCTAAATTTCAAAATACGTGCTAAAAATAAAAATAAATCAAATTGTTACCAAGTAAATATACCGTAAATAATCCCGTCTAATTTTGATAAATAAACATATATTTTTTAGTACTTATCAACAATCAGGTTTCATTAAATCCTTATTCGTAATAAATTTTAGTCGTCGCTGTTATCATTAGTTGTAGAAATGTTATCGCAGATACGCTGACGTGTTAGGAAGAACTTATCGTTTTAATTACACAAAACCTTTCCGTAATCTCGGAAATAACTTAATGAGTCATTTTAATGAATTAAAGGATCTTTTTTTTATTAAAATAGAACTTATTTGTAATGAGATTTAGTTTTACGAATGCTGTTATTTAAAAGAGCAGTTTTTGGCGGGTACTTTTGGCGTCCCTTGTGTGTATTTAATAATAGGTTGGAGATAAAGTTTCTTCGCATTTTATATGAAAATTCAAGACATTATTTTAAAGCAACTTACATTAATTACAGTATATATGTGTTCTAAAAATAAGGAATGAAATTCCTAAAGTAGAGATTGCAGTGTATAATTCGACAAGCCAAAAAGATGTGACATAATAATAGAATACAATATTATTAGAAAAAATATATGTCACAAACTATGCAGCCAGGGTGTTGTATATTATAAAGTTATATTAAAAAAAGGTTTGGTCTAACAATATGCCATTTTGTTCGGAGAATTTCTGTCATCTTGTAGGTAGAGACATGATCCCGTTGCTGTAAAAATTTTGGGACCTCTGATCAAAAAAACACAACAAGTAGTATTGGCTCTTTTGATGTTAACCTGACACTGCCTAAAGTATTCTGAAGAGACCGGATCAGGTGGAAATCTGAAGGTGCATGGTCATGGCTATATGGCGGATGCATTAACATTTCCCAGTCAAACTGTCTTAATTTTTGCTGAGTGGCTAAAGATGTATGTGGTCTTGCGTTATCGTGATGAAATACCACATCTTTTCTATTTATCAACTCCGGCCTCTATTTCTCAACTTCTTGTTTTAATCTCATCAGTTGTTGGCAGTAGATATCCGAATCGATGTTTCTGCTCGGCGGTAAAAGTTCATAATGAACAATCCCACCATAGACACAGCGTCACCTTATTGCGAGTTGGGTTGGTTTTGCCACAGTCTGTGAAGCCTGACCGCCCTTTGACCACGAACTTTTTCGCACGTTCTTGTCATAGGTGATCTACTTTTCATAATTACGTATCAATAAGGAATCGCGAGAGTACACGGTTCATTAGGTTTCTTTCAGTGAGCTCGTGTGACACCCAAATATCGTACAAAAATGGGTCAATAATGGGTTTTGTGGTCAATTTTCAGTTCTTCAGCTATGTCGTAACTGCTAATATTCCGATCTTACTCTTTTTTTTTTTCAAAAAAGCATCCATTTTATCTCTAACTGGGCGACCAAAGCGAGGTGCATCTTTGACATTAAAATTCCTGGATAGTAAATGTTTAAACACCCTTTTTGCTACTCTTACTGACACTGCAATAGTCCATAAACGTTTCAATTTTTTTGCGGCTTGCGTTGCATTTTTTCCGTTTTTGTATAAAAAATTCAAAATGTATATTATTTCTTCATTCGATTCGCTCACTTGAGAGAAAGAAAAACAAATGAAAAATAGTGGGCAAAAAAATATTCGTAATTTGATTCTTTTTTTGAAATGTCACCTTTTTAATATCATGAAAACCTACCAGATACAAATGATACAGCCAAAGTTATTTTATTACAAGTTTATACATACTATATGTGAAAAGACTTATTCTCCGACCTAATATATTGTATCGTAGTGCATTTTTTGATGTGAAAATTCATGACAAACAGGAAATAAAAGTGTTTTTATAGTATATATACACGTTATGAATACATCTGAATATTATTTTCATCTTCTTGCAATAAAGTTTTATCTGTGACTAAACCGACTCTTTTGTGAGATTACTTAACACACAGCAGAAAGCGGGAGTTGAGAAGGCGTAATTGAAAAAGTTGAGCATACTGTAATTACTTGTGGCCTTAAATACGTGGCTTTTATGTGGAAACTTACGGGATCAGAATAAGTTGAACTGTTCAGAATAAGTTCTGAAAATGTTTAGTACTGGATCATAAAATCCATGTACCTACCTTACCGTTCTTCTGAAACTTGGACCTCTTCAACGGCTGTTTTTTATTATAGCTTGGGATCTTCGAGAGAACTTTCAAAACTAAGCTTGGACGGCAAGAGGCTACCAGGCGACCAGTGTGTACATGCTTTTTGTTATCTGTCTTCTTCTTTTCAACATGACTGTCTCCAGAAAATGAATTTTGACTGTTATGCGTTCGAAGTTAAGCTAAGTCAAGAGTGTTCCGGGAAGTCGGAGCGCATTCAAAGGATTGTCCACGATATTAACTAAAATAGGCTTTTTAAGTTACTATGACCAAACGTGCTATAGTTTACTGAACTATATAAGTATTTTGTTCTCTACTTATCACTTTACAAATGGGATAAAAAACTGTATTTTGTAATAGGTAAAAATGTTACGAGATCGAAGTGTGTCGCCTTGATTACGGTGATTACTTCGCTTAGTAAATATTTTTTTTAAATCAGTTAAGGTCAAGGTACCAGGATGGTAAGTAACCATAATTTAATATATAAGCAATACAAAAATACACATTCGTAAGGTACGTTTAGCCGTTGATGTTACCCCTTTATTGGGCAAACTCTGAATCTATAGCAATAGATTTCCTTTTGCCATACTTATTTGTTTCTCATTTTGACTTTTCACTTTAGTATGCAGTAATAATTCAAAAGACAAAAGCTATGGCGATAGTTATGGATTTATACGATAAGGTCCCCAGTCAAAAGGTTATACCCAGTAGTGTGATATATATAGGATATTGTTGATTACATAGAATCACATTAACATAAAAGATATATAGATAGACATCAATTCAACTAGGACTTAAATTTTATTGATGGATATTAAAACCAAGATCAAATACTAAAGTAAAAAAGACAAAATTTATTTAGCTGACAAAAACACATTAAACCCCAAATTGCGTAAGATTAATTATTTTTCTAAAAATTCCAGACAAATAATGGACGGTTCAAGTAACACTTACTAAGATGAAATTTAAGTGTATTAATTGGCTTTTTTATGGATACCAAATATAAGTAATTATAAAAACTATTGAATTACTTTTGTAGAAAGGGTTGATGAAACATTTTACAAATAGCTGTATAGCTAACTCGCCTTGGCTTCGCTTGGATGATATGAAAATAAAAAAAATTGCATATAAATAAAGTATATTATTACAGTTTATGAGATCGTTAGCATGGTTTTTCGATTACTCTGGTATTTATAACGAAAACAAAGCAACGTTCGTTTTGGTTGGTCCCAAGATGGGTCAATCAAATTTGATAAATATCTTAAGCTCCTACGGGGTTCGGAAGGTATGTTAGGCCATTGGTCCCAGTAGTTATGGCAACCGCTTTCACCCACGAACCCGCATTGGGCCAGTGGTGTCCCAAGGTCAGGGGACATGGGACAGGGGTAATGACTACTTGACTAGACGACCGTCGATGTATATGAATCGTCAAAGCAATATTTCTTTTTTTATTGATATATTATTTTACTTAATGATATTCTTTACCTACGAGTACAGTATACTTTATCTTTCAGTACTTTATCTTTAATCATATCCATCCTAAGGTAACCTGGAAGAGCTCGCTTTTAGCGATAAGGTCGCCCTTTGTACAAAGTTTTTTTTGTGTATTTCTCTTGTTGAATTGGCTAATGTACAATAAAGATATATTCTATTCTATTCTACTTTTTTATTCACGCAGAAAGATAGCAAACTGCTGTAAAGCAGTCGTGGTCAAGTGGTCGGCATCCCTGTCTTAGTTAGAGCTCCTGGGCTCAAAACCCAGTGGCAAGTATGTGAGTACGAATATTAGTTCGCGAGCCTTTGATGTATGTATTTTTATTTAGTATATTTCTGATATTTATAGACTTATTACAATCTATATTTCTCCGTTATCTAGTATCCAAAATACAAGCTCTTAATGATGCTTATTTTGGGCTAGATAATAGATGTGAGTATGAGATATTTTTTTAAAGAAAGATCAAGCTAATGACTCCTTTACACCTGATGGTAAGCAGAAGTGAAGTCCAAATAAAAAGTTGGCTAATGCAAGTGAAACTATGCACTACACAAGCCATCTTGATCTAGCCGACCTGCAAGATGTTTCTTCACGTCTCTTTTGAAGGAATCATGATTTATTATTACTATTAATAACAGCGATCTGTCTATGAAAGCATTCAAATTATAAATATGTAATTATTTTCTTTATATATAGCAAAGTCCATTATAATACCAGAGTTTAGCCAGATATATGAAAAGGTCTGAGTGTAGATTTTTTAAATTATTATCTAGTGAAAGTTTAAAATAAATCTAGTTTTATACTAAGTTTTTTAAAAAACATAAAAGGGAAGAATGGTTATCTTTCCTTTCTTCAGTCAGATTTAAACTAACAGAAAATTTAGAATTAATTTGAAAATGGTTTGTGTAGAATATTTCGATAGCATTTAATATCGTAGATACTATAAAACAGGTACGTAAAAAATAAATCTGAAAAAAAATCTGTAAATAAAAAAAAAGAAAATAGAATCTGTAATAAAAGATCTGTAATTAATATATATAGACACAATAATAAATAATATATTATTTATTTTTATATTTAGACACACACACATACACAGATCCGATTGTCGTTATTAATAATGAATAATAATGTATCATTTGAAGGTATTTACTAACCATATTCTCAGATCTCGTCCTCATTATTGACGTTTCTAGAACGGAAGCGTTCAACCATCGACGTAAATAGCGACTGTAAACCTATTAATGAAACGTTAAGGAGTACTTATTTTTACTAGGTGGGGAGTCTTCAATCGGAATTATTCTGCGCAGCCTGCATTCATCAGAAAATGTACATACTATCAGCTCCTTGAGGTCCTGACATTTCTGTCCATCTTGAGGGAAGAAGTGATTTTTTGGTGAGTCACTCAGGGAAAATCTGGCAATCTTTTTGGAATTATTAGATCAATTATAAGTTAATATAAAATTTCATGGAATCATTGTCAGGATTATTTCATCGCATGGAATTGAATAAATCTCTGCAGTGAAATATTGTCAAATTTTATTGAAATGCACGTAATTCCTTAAATTTTTTTTTAATAAAATTGATTTCACAAATAAAACTTATTTTTTTACGCTATATAGATATATGAATCTGTTTCCTTTTATATGTTTAAAAAAACTACAGCGTCGGCAACAAAATCACACTGTATACGAGTTTAAATTTTTTAAAATTCTCCCAGTTAGTATCATGTGTAGAAGGTTAAATGTTAACCGAATGAGATAAAAGTAATCTCTCAGAATACGTGCACCCACTAAAACGACATCATTGACACAATTGGTATCACAATCATTTTTCATTATCAGAACTACCGTAGCCTGTACCGCATCCCTGAATCTGATGTAGACTAGATAATGAGTTTATTCTTGATAAACATTTGCTTAATGTGTCATTTAACATGTTTCATACGTGACAGATAATGTAGTTTCAGTGTATAATAGCGATCGTAAATGGGATTTTGTGATAGTTTTGTTCTTGGTACGACCGATATGGTGTTTACTGTGACTAAGGAAATCCTTGGCGAAGATGAGAAGAAAGGGTCTGTCTGGAAGGGGTTGCTCCTCTCCTTTGTAGGTATGTAAATTATTTATTCATTTTAGCTTTGTTTACGTTAAAGTAATTATCTACTATCAGTTTTGAAAGATTAATGTCAGTTAGCCAAATTTAGTTTAAATCCGACAAAGGGAAAAATGAAATTACTAAATTAACAACGGCCAAGCAATCGTTATTAAACATAAATTAAAATTAAAATCCAAAAGATTTTATTTATTTATTTAATTTAAAAGTATATTTCATAATAACATAGCACCAACTGCAGTAAATACCTTTAAATTATATAAAATCTTAATATTAGTTATTTTACTGACAGAGAAGCAAGACGACAAATTTGACGGTTACACATCTAGTTTGAATTTAGAAAGGACATAAAATTATAAAAAAAGTTTCAAACAAAACAAATCGAAGCCAAAAAATTAATTTATGCACTGAATTATTTATATAATGGTAATATAAAGTAATTTTTGAGTAATTACCAAAAATATTTTCTGTATTAGGTCCGAAGGTAACTTCGGATGACAAACAACTCCTAATAATACCTTATTGAGATCATCATTAACACCCTTTATAAACGCCCCTCTGATTAGAACAAGCCTTCCTACAGGGAGAGAAAAACATTGAGCGTATGGCCTATACCAACACGCTGGCCCAGTTCAGGTGGTTGGATGATATCAGATACCTTATCTTCCTTCAGAAGCACAGATGTGCTTGATATCACAAATCCCATTGACTCGTCCAGGACAAACCGTCGTAAAAGTTCTTTTTAGTGGTTAAAACCAGAGTCCTTAAACCATTAAATTTAATTAATTTTCTTGAGCTCTTTCTTTTACTAGATAGGCTTTAGTGGCTAATTTAAATTATCTAGAGATAATTTAAATCCTCGTAAAGCCTGCAATATAGCGGATACACGCAGGAGCGCGCGCGCACACACACACACGTACACGTACACACGCATACACACACACACTATATGTTATACTTAAATTATTATTTTAAATGGAGTAAACTTTTTTCAATACAATTCCACATTTATCGATAAATCATTACAGTAAATCTTACAAATTTATTTGTTCCCTTCAAAAAGTAACAAAATATAATCCAACGATATAACTAATAATATTCAACTTTTAAATATAATAATTATGATCAAGAAATTACTCAATTTCAATCATTCATTTTTTTCTAGTTTACGTTGTCTTTTGTAGTTTACGCTTTTTAAATAATCTGTAGCGAAAGGAACTATACTTGAATAAAATTGATGTTGGTATACGTTTTTAAAACAAGAAGCTAATTAAAACGGAGAACTAGTGGACTGTGAGTATCTCCTAAATAATGAAAAGGCGAGCGAACGATAAAAGTAAAAATGGGTTTATTATAAAACTAGACTATGTAACAAGACAACAATGACAAGAAGAAAAGCAAACACAAAACAAGAGTTTGAGTGATTTTAAAATTATATAAAATACCGTAAATAATTATAAAAAACGTAATATGGGTCGGCCACAATAATATTTTCATAATCCACTTCTACATTCTTACGTTTTTCGTTTTTGGTTATTTTAATAATGAATTTATTTTTATTGACCCATCCGAAATAAACTTAGACGAGATACGAAAGTTTCTCACATATTATATTCCCAAATATGGTATAGCAAAATTTGAAGGCTTTGTCGTTTTGTAATATGGTCGAACGGAAATTGGAACCGAACAAAGGCGAATAAATATATATATTGAAATGGTAAGGATTTGAAAATCATAACAATATTATTGACAGTGAAAAGTTAGATCAACATTATAATATTGCCTTGTGTTGTCCAAATATTTATCTTGTACGTAGGTTGTTATGGTATTTATTTGAATGACAATATTATGAAGTCATATAAATGAAAAAAAATACCTACATAGTGAACTATCACTACAAACTCGGGAAAGGTTTCGCCAACAACAAAGTACCATTTTCTGTAATTAACACTAGATATACCAGAGATTTGAATATATGTCAACAACAAAAATTATATTTGTTACTAATGTATATAAAATAACATTAAATTTATAACGTACTCTCTACTTATAGCTACAAAAGTCATAACATCATAACTGAAAAGAAATATGTGTAATATAGTAGGAATTTTGAATTGAAATTTCACGACCAGTCTAAATGACTGTCTGGTAAATCTAGTGTTAAAAAATGAAAGTTGAAGATCCTTACAAATCAATGCTGTTAACATAATTGTAATGGCATTAGTCTAAGATAACATGCTATGGTATGATATGGTGTATATATATATACACCAATATATATATATATATAGCTAGCCAAGAGGACTTAAAGACACCGAACGAACTGACCAGAAATATCTAGCCCCGTGGAATCCAACCGTAGTCTAAGTCTGGGGTCGGCGGTCTCAACTAGACCAGAGAGGTTTAAGCAATGTATCTTCATACAGAAGTAAGCTTACTTTTTATATCTCCTTAACCAAATTACACTATATAACTGAAGAACCGATGGACTAATTTCAATTATCTCTTGTTTAATATATTTCTCATATATTAAATATTAAAATAACTATTATGAAAACGGTAACATTCGGAAAAATAGTAAATAATTTAGATTTTCATAAACTTTACGCAACTGATAAAACACATGGCGCACACTCATAGCCAATTTTCAATTATTTTTAAGCGGAATTAAGTTCTGCTAGTATTTCATATAAATATATCTTTCTAATACACGAAATAAATATCAACACCGTCAAATCACGACTTGATTGATTCGATAATTGTTAATTCATTGTCCCCTACTATATATTATGTGTTTCATCCGTGGCTATTGATTGAACTAAATTGGGCAATAATTTGACGTTGCGTACACAAATAAGGTCGCTACACACACAAGCGACACTAAGGCGGGGCGGAGCCGTGTGTTTTGTGTTGAAAAAGTAGTATGCGCTGAAGCGGACAAAGCGCTCTGGTTTCTAAAACAAAATTAACATTACAACAAAACAAAACATCTTTCACCAGGGCTGGTTGATACCTTTGGTGTATCATGATCCTTAGCGCTTTTGAAGGCACGTTAAGTTGTTAGTTCAGGTAGTTACGGCTAACTGCTTTCACCAATTAATCCATATTGTACCAGCGTGGTGGGGACATGCGAAATCCACGAGTATTTCTTCCATGAAACAAAGCCTGTGAACACGTGTGGGATATCAATAGTCTATTGATGATGATGTTAACTTTAAATACCAGACGACAATCACCTCAACAATTGCGTAATGTTATTCAACGAATGGTAAAAAGTTTCTTCTTCTTCTCTTTTGGTCAATTCTTTCTTTGTCAAATGAAATCTGGTTATTGAGATTATATGAAACGAAAGGAAAAAAGACATCAGTTGCTTTACCACATGACAAAGTGTGTTCAACTGGAAGTTTTATACGAGTCTCTTCTTGAAACTTGACTGTCCTGAAAAATTGTGTATGGTTTTCCTGCAATACTTTGTCAATACGTAATATTAGAATAGGATTTATTGAACTTGTATAATAGTGTGTTTTTAATTCAGATCAAATGCCACCACTATCATCGCGCAATTTATCGAATTACACCCAATGAAAAACCGCTAAATATCTAACTCAGAACCAGTATGGTGTAAACCGTCCCTTAACATGTACAACTTCGCGATTGACCTTCCTATATGTTCATTAATCAAAGAGTGTAAATATTCGCATTGGAAATGTTTTTGTTCAGGTTTTCAAGGGTTGTAATTTTTGCAGTGTCAAAACATCTTTGTTTTCCGTTTGTGTCTTTTAAATAATTATATAAGTTATATAGCCTATGTTTAGACATCATCTTATCTTGATGTAGGGCCAGGATTATTGCCGGAGCACGTCGAGCCAATGGATGGAACCAATTGGCTCCCCCAATCCTAATGTCCGCTGTCCTGGAATACCTCCAAGATGTACTTACTAAGTACACCCTGAGTCAGCAGCCTTATATCTTCAGGACTGCGATAGCCCAGTCCAAAGAGACCTATTCATTTCCTGGCAAGAGCATCACAGTTACATAGGATCTGTTCAATTTGTTCAGTGTGCTCCCCACAGGCCCTACCTAGAGGCGATTCAACAAGTTTCATCACGTAAGCATTAAAAGGATTTTACATTGTGGAGACCACATTATGACATTAAGAAGAAACTCCTTAAATATGAGTAGGTGTAAATTAAGTGTAATCACTCCCGAACATAATACAAATGAATGGCTAATTTTATATTTGACTAAAACTAGTCTTAAACAAAAACATGATTAATCAGATTTTATTTGTACATATTTCTTTGTACTTTATCAATTATTACTTTATGATTTAAAAAGTAATGGACTCAGAAATGAATATTGTATTCATTAAGCAAATTATAAAAGAAAATTAGTTCTGTTACTAACAACATAATTACATCTGTTCTATATTGACTTTATCTTATCTTGATGTAGGGCCAGGATTATTACTCCCGGTGCACGTCGACCCAATGGGATCTTTTGTGCTTCCCTAATCCTACTGACTGCTGTCCTGGAATACCTCCAAGATGTACTTACTAAGTACACTCGGTGACAGCAGCCTTATATCTTCAGGACTGGGATAGCCCAGTCCAAAGAGACCCTTGAGAGATATTGACTTTAAGTGGGGTATTGAAATTTCACGATAGAGTTCCATAGATGGACTTTACAGCAGTTTGCTGGTCTCGTATTAATCAGTCAGGACTTGACGTTTATCCAGATGATTAAGAGATGATGATGATTATGATTAAGATAAAATAATTATTAATTTAAATGATATCTTGAAATTACAAAAATGTTCCAAACTAAAATTCCATAAACATATTTCTGCATTAACAAATAGTCAAGATGAGGCACGCGTTTTAAAAAGAGGTTGAATCAAATATGTTGCATTCAATAAGACTTGTTATGTATTGAATTAATAAGAACTAAGTTCATTCTTTCTACAAAAAAGTAGAGGCAATTGATATACGTGAAGTTTGAAAAATCCTCAAGACATTATTCAAAGTAAAAGTCGAAATATCTTTATTTAAATAGACACATTTATTAAGTTCTTTTAAACCGTCGTAACAGGGAATATGTATCAGAATAAATAAATAAACATAACTAAAGATAATAGTGATAACTTTAAGTGGTTATTAACCTGGTATTTGCAAAATATACCCAGTTAAAGAATTTAATTCTATTTTAAATAAACTCAAATATTGTCACATCTAGACATATATTTAAACCGTTCTTTCCCCGGGAGTACATCGCGGCTGAATAAATAACGACTTATCATAAAACCAGCACATCAACACTATATTAACTATTTCATTTGCCTTGTCTTTAATATTACTTATAAATTATGCAACATTATTATATCATAATATAATAATAAGCATACGATTATTAAATGTAACGAGTCTACGTATTTAAAGAAGATTTTGGTCCCCGTTATTTCAAGAACAGGGTTTCTAAGTGATCAATAAATTTTGATGTTGCTTCTATGAAAGTACCGAGAACCCTGTTAAATTCTCGGGTGCCTTAGTAATTTTGTTAATATCCCATAATATTGTTTGAGTGACATAATTGTCACATTACGCGTCACGTACATTAGATTATAGAGCTTATTGTGCGTAAATTTAATAATACAAACTACTAATTAAAAGCCTGCATTGCGTGACTGATACTATGCCTGACTGGTCTTGCTACTAACCATGGTCTTCCCAAAGAAGCTACTCAAGAAGCTTATGAGGAAGAAGAAGATGTTATTCAAAACGAATATAGGATACGATTCCTTAAAATCGGGTGTAACAAAATCATAACGAGGTCAGCAATACGCAAGTGATACCCTTGGTATTGTAAGCATCCATAGGTAACTGCTTTTCATCATATGTATCGTAGACTTGATTGCCACCTTCGAAGTGATATATACGTTATTTTACCCCAAAGCTGAGCAATGTAGTTTTTTGGCAGGTGCTAGTATTAGCGCAACCCAAGGTGCATTCCGAAGGACAGGTGCAGTTCCAAATTTCGATTGATCCATCCGGATTTGAAGTGCTTTGTTTCTGTGCTCGCTTAAATCAATACGCCACCAAGCCATTTACAGTAGTTAAAGAGTTACATAAAATAGTCAGAGTTATACACAGATTATCGTATTTGGCGTCAAAGTGTATTTTTCGATATGAAAATTGTGTCACTCCATATCACGCCATCGCAATCACAAAATATACAATACGGCTTCAGGTGACTTTAGTCTTGCATTTACAATCAAAGATAAAATGCGTTACATCACCGATTAACGACAATAAAATTTCTTTTTATATAAGTTTTCAACAAAATGGCCCTTTCAATTTGTCGCCAAAAACTCTCCAGCATACTTCCGAATCCAAAATATCCATAATGTGATATTTTGGATCCCGAAGCCTGAATTTAAGCCCTATCATCCTAATCATATATTAGCATATTATTATCTTCGCTTTTAGCGATAAGGTCGCCCTTTTTACAAAATTAGTTAAATGTTTTTTGTGTATTTCTCCTCTTGAATTGGCTGATGTACAATAAAGATATATTCTATTCTCTCTTATGTATTTCTTTAGTTACATATATATTTCATATATACATACAAAGTTCACCTTGCCGTCCCTTTTCGTAGAATTTGCCTTAAAAAAATATAATTATATATTTCTTTTCAGCCAGTCTACCCTTCTTTTCGCATGGCCTTGAAAGCACTGAGCTCTTCGCGTCCGCCCACGCTGGACATTTCGTTAAATCTTTCGAAGAAGTACCATGGAATGCCACGGCTTTGATCATCGCTGCTGGAATATCAGCCCCTATCTATTGTTACCTGATAGACAAGTTTGGACGAAAAGTGGGCGTTTTTATTGTCATATTCGTTCAAGGGGTATGTTAGTTTTCATAAATCTTATAACAAAGAACCAAAGTGCGTAAATAAGTCCTTAGATTATCAGTTTAGATAATAATAGCATTGACCTCAGATATGGTAGAGATTTACACTAGTTTTGACATTTTTTCAATAAACATCTATAAATAATTATTCAACTCATACTTAATGATTTAATTTTAATAACTTATTAATAATCCTAAGAGATTTTCAAACCTTAAACGACTAAAAGCAATAAGCAAAATGTTATTACTTACTATTAACGTTATATTTGTTTAAAAATTTAATAATCTTTGAAAAACAAATAATTGGTTACAAAAATTCTTATTTATTATTAACTGTATTGTATTCTTTCAGGCGTCGTCTCTACCTTTATTTTTTTCTCACAGCAAAGTAAGCACGTATATATTCCACTCTTTAGCTGGAGTTTCGACTGGCGGTCTTTTCACTGTACTACCCATATACGTTTGTGAAATAAATAGCATTTCAAGCAAAGGGTTTTCGATGTCTCTTATGATGCTGTTCACAACATTAGGATATTTAATGAAGATGGCCTTGAAGGTGGATGTGATATTATACCTGTTCACGGCATTGGTGATACTTCAATTGATATCAATATTTATTTTGGTAGAATCACCGAGTTACTTAGTGAAAGCTGGTAAGTTAGAGGTAAGTTGACAAACAGATTACTTCAACTTTAGATAGTAATTTCATTGGTAAATTAAATTCACGTAAATACCAACTTCTAGTTTACCTACTATTGATATGATTACAAAAAGTTGTAAAACTAGCTTCCGACTTCCAATCACTAAAAATGATAAATGATACCATTTTTTTATGTTTTTGGACTGTTTATTGTTTCTGTATAACTTCTAAAAAGAAATTATTTCCTCCTTTTTAGTATTTTGATGTCGAATTTCAGTTCCTTTTTCAAATATTTTGAGTAGTAAGTTTTTACGATCAAAGTTGATAGGTAACTGTCAGTATTGTCGATTTTATGTCTGTATATGTTGATTAAATCGAATAGCTTCCGGAAAAACTAACACGTAATACAAAATTGTAAGATTGCCCTCGATTTCCGATCATCAGATCCTGACTTGGTACAAATGGCAGCACTCCATGCGTATATTCTATCGAATAAAAAAATCGGTCACAATTAACAGATAAACTACTCGTTACTTACTGGAGAACTTACAAAAAAATACATACAGTGGAACATAGTACCTCCTTTTTTTTGAAGTCTTTAATAATTACTTCTCTTTTCAGTAAAAGAAGTGCAGTTCCTCTGGTATACGTTTTTTGTTTATGGCTTGATTTGAAATATTCGAGCCTATGAATAAAAATGTCATTTTACTTTGATCTCTGCGATTTCATTTGGTATTTTTAGACTCCACTATATCTTAGATGTCAATATTACTGTTATACAATCATTTTCACTCTTCCTATCAGAAACTTGATAAATAATTATTTTTTTATGTATATCAGATGTTTCTACGTTTAATATGTAACCTTTACTGACTTTCAAGATATATGCCGCTCTATTTTCGCACTGTATGTTAGAAAGAACAAAATTGATAAAACTATTCCGATAATTCTAGGAAGCCAAAAAAAGCATTGCCAAATTGAGGAGTTTGAAGGAAGACAATACAAATGTCTCAAAGGAATTACAAATACTCAAAGATGAAAGATTCAGAGCAAAGGCACATGGAAAACTGACGTTCATTTCTATACGTAAGTATTTCGTACATAAAAAAAGTAATAAAAAATTTCACTACAAGTGTAATCATTAACTGGTAGCATCTGGTGACCGTGCAGAAATGTTAGTTGATATTGTATATGGATTTTCATCTCCAGACGATTGCATTGGCCATGCAGAGGCAGATGGGATTGCCTTTCACACTAAATCAATGAATGATCAATGAATCATGAAACAAATCGTTATAAAAATATTTGCGTGATTTTTAACTTTACATTTAACTTATTACTTTTACTTGATTTTGAACAGTATGTGACAGTTTAGATTCTAAAATTTAAGGGTCTCATTCCTATTGGAGGGTTTTGCTATAAATCGGACAGAAATCTAGAATTAGTCTTCTTATTATTGATCTGTTAACGTCATTCGATAGAGCGATATTTCATTGAAGTCGTTCTCTCTCTCGCGTCGCTTCTCTTCTTTATTTTCGTTAGATCATCATATCAGCTTAGAAACGTCCGCTTCTGGACAGGCTTTCCCCATGGATCTCTCCAAACCTCTAGGGCCTGCACTGACCGCATCCAGCGGTTTCCCGTGACCTTTATCAGATCATCTTTCCACCTTGTGGGAGGCCCACCAATACTGCGTCTCCCGATATGTGGTCGCCACTCAAGGATCTATGTGCCCTAACGGTCGTCAGTCCTCCTTGCATTAAACAATATTTTTGTTACAAGCATGAGCTACAGCGCACCATTTCTAATATATTTTTTGTAAAGTACAGTACCATAAACTTAATCACCCCGTGATAAAGCCCCCAAATTTGGAAGCAGCTGTCCGAGTGTGGCTGCAGCGGCGCACAGCCGGGAAGCGAGGAACCTGAAGTGGTCCTCAACAATTTATCTGCTCAGCAAGATCAATATTAGGTCTTTGCCAGTTATCTCTAATTTGATATAACCTTTAGTGATCTTATTTCAACTGATTATCTGTGTATCTTTCATATGGCCAATAATATTTCCAACCTTTAGTCTTAGTTAAAATTTGACTGAGTTTTATGTTAACTCATAACAACAAGAGCCACTCCATTTGCCACGTGGCACGCAGTAAACAAAGCTATGTACATACAACACAAAACGTTTCGGCAAAAAAACAATATGTTTTGTTAAATTTCTCCTGAAAACGTTGGAGTGATCGGCTGATAAAATTGTGTGTCGCCTTTGTCCCTCTTTACCTACACATCAAAGGGTTTAATGTCATCTCTACTAAATCGTATTAGGGATGTTTCGCTTTGTGTAAATTTTTTATCCAGCCCACTTAAATTAAAACAACCCATCTAACGTCAATAGCTTAGAGTAATATACTTGACAAAGTAGATACTTTTTTGGCTATTTGATTAATATTTTTTGAAAACAAGCATTCGAAAGCGTTGCCATATATTTTTACAATATTCTTATATCAAATTTAAAAACGTTACGTTGTTACTAAAAATTAGGCTTTGTAATTTATAACGTTATTATTTAATTTGGAGAAGTTTTTATTTTCCTTAAACCATTTTTATTTTCCTAGCAATATCATTAGTTGCCACAATTGAAATATTTTGACCTCAGTTCCATTAATAAAATATTGCTATTTCCATATTGGTTCTGATAACGCGTTTTTAGTCACTTATGGATGATCCAAAAAATATAACTACAATATACAATAATATAGGCTGCATTCAATATGTCATGTAATAGGCTTTCAAAATAAATATTTAAGGGAAAAAAGTAATAAATGTGGATTCCATTGTGAGGTCAGCCCTACACGGGTTTGTTTACGTATATTTACGGCGTGACGCCGAGCCCACTCGGTGAACAAACTCGAATGAACGGAATATCATTTTCGGCTTAACAAGTTTGTGATTTATTATGAACAGAATAAATAAATATTTGAAGAGGTCCATTCGAGATTGGATCGTGAACTTTCATCGTATATTGAAGTTTAACTTTTTTTAATGAATTTCAAGTTTTTTCATTATGATCACTGTCACGTTTGTACGAGGAAGTTCTTTGCATATAATTAATATTTTTGTTTAATTAGGCTTTCTGCATTCATGTATACAGTGAAATGAGATTCCCTTGAAGAAATATAATAAAAATATTATACTTACACTACTTTTGTGCAACCCATGTTAAACATAATAAAGAGTATTTATTAAAACTCCAGATAAATCTACAAAGGCGACTTATTTATTTCAAGCCCAGTAAGTGATTTTTCGCCTTCTGATTGAACCTATATTGTACGAAGTGTGCGGTACCAGTACGAAATTCCGCGCTCTAGTTGTGCGACAAAGAAAGGAATGAAGGAAAAAGGAGATGGAATTAATGTGTCGTGTGACTTGTTGTGTTATAACGAGGTAATATCAAAAAGCAATGCACTGTTCAGTGATGAACATTTGCCGCCATCAAAGATCTCTGTACTGATCTGTAAAAACTCGTTATTTAGAATCTATTAATAAGACAAGTACTTTTGATGTGAACACTAACTACCCTACTACTGCGTAATTCTCTGAAATAAATAAGGTGCCTATAAAGACAATTTGTATGGAGTTTTTTTTTGTATGGGTCAAAATACCGTGAAATTAGCGGCATATTTTGAGGTTAGATTACCCACAATATTCAATCGGTCAATATTGTGGGTAATCTAAAAGCTTCCATCTCGCTTTCAATTCGTTATTAAACTTAGTAGCAGGTCTTCCTCTTGGTTCATTCTTTCAGTCGAAGTTTTCAATACGTAAGTGGTGAAACCAAAACGCACGGTGCGTTCTTTAGCCACATGCTATTCGATTGCAACATTTAATGTTTAAACAAAGTGGCCAGTACGTTAAAGCGGCCATTTCATATTAAAACCCCTATCACCAAATTTGAGACAAAATCACACTCACACACACACAAAATATCACAAAATTGATCAAATCAAGCAAATGAATCGAAACCACCTGATGATAAACAGTAAAGGAGTCCATATGTACAGATAGCTAGTGAAGCATGCGACATACTGTCCTAGCCACCCTCACCTTGCTGGCCCAAAAAGTGCTTTTTCACGCGTATTTTAAAGGAAGCTATGTTGTATGAAATGTAACTAATACTACTTATTATGCGAATTTTGCCGTGTTTTGATACTTCCCAGAATTTAACTAATTATTGTAACGGTACATAGGGAACATCCATATATAATTTGACTTTGTTCACACGCTGAACAGGTTAAAATAAATTTCAGTTTTTTTTATAGAAATCTTTCTATAGAAATTATTGTTATGTCGATAGAATTAGTTAAGATGTTAGTATATAGCTAGACGAATTTAAGAGTACCCTAATATGAACCCCGAACCTCCAGTTCAGAATAGGTGGTTTCATCTATTAGACTACAGGCGGTTTATTAACAATTTGAGACCCGGCAACAATATTATTTCAAGCCTAAAGTCAAAGTCAAAGTCAAAATATCTTTATTTTAACCTCTATTCGCCCTTTCTTCTAAAACTACGTCCACATTACGTTTCTGTTTGAATTTCTTTGTCCTTTCGCGACTATCATTAGCATACTAACGACGTCGTGCTGACGTCAGTCGAATTTTAATTATTCAGGCAAATGAAAGGTGCCTCTTCTTGCGTACTATCGATAGTACTACAAGCTTAATCTCGTGGCTCAAAAGCGAAACAGTGTCAGAAATTTTTAAAAGCAAAATTTATCGGCCATAGGTCTGAAACCTGGTAGGGGCATATATTTGTATTATGAGTACGGATATTTATTTACTAGTCATAGGTATTTGTATGTTTATTTTAGTATATTGCTGATATTTATTTTTATCCGTTATCTTGTGACCATAACGTAAGCTCTTAATGACGCTTACTTTGGGCTAAGTAATAAATGTAAGTGAGATAAATATTTTTATCATGTAATAATCTTTCTTCAAGAACGTAGAAAAGCCAACTTAAATTCTATTATATAGTTGAAAAAACATATTTCCATTTTTCTTGTTTATACAGCGAGTAAATGTACTTCGTATAATTATGTAAATGAATACTAATACTATCTCAATAGCGAATCATCAAAACTAATTACTTTATTTATAATTACAATTTTGACACGTAATGGTATTAATTTAATGTCAAAAATTTAAATGTTGCAAGGCCCATGCGACCTTACTTGTAGGAGGAGCACAAAAATATAAAGTTTTAGCGGAGATTATCACTACTGCTCTTAATTGTATTTTAAGCTGTGTATGCTTATTTAAATTTAACACATGAAAATAAGGTACAAATTCCTATTTCCACTATTCTTCTATACTTCTGAAGTATTTGTCAAAGAGGAGGTTTTTGATCCAGGTCCAAAGCTAAATCAAAGCTTTTCTTTACAGAATCAAATTTAATATGGCGAGATGCTACCAAGATAAGCATCCTCTTAACCACAACACTGGCTCTGTGTGGCAGTATAGTATTCCTAGACCAAGATAAGACTCTGCAGCAGTTGAAGATGACTTCAGATCCTAACAAGATGCTTGTATTAGTCGCAATGTGCGCTGGGAGTTTGTGCACGGTCCTCTTCATTAAGTTCGTTGAAAGAAGTGTAAGTTATATCAGTTTTAATTGCTACAATCTGCACACTAACCAACATTCAAGAAGCACCTGAACACGAGCCCTTGATAGAGGCACAGGGCTTATTACTTGAGAGAATCACACGAAAGGTTACCACTGTTTCTAATTTTATATATCATGAATTATAAAATACTATAAAGGTCTATCTGATATTAGCTCGTAATTTAGAATCTATAAACCAGGTACTTTAGTAGCTTACGCGATTACTGCATAACTATATCAAAAAGGTGACTAAAAGGTGACGAAAATTTATTTGGAGTTTACTATTATTATATACAATTTTTATCATATTACCTATGCGGGTGTAACCCAGTGTGGAACACAGGCCTACCCCAAAGATCTCAATCAGATTGGTAATGCACTGCTTGCATCCAGTAGCTATCCACGACCTTAACCAGATCGTCGGCCATCCTTGGTAAAGGCTTATCTATGCTGCATCTCCCGGTACATGGTTCTCTTGGGCTAATAGGTTTTGTACATGTATATTGTCGTTTTTACCTTTCTCTTTAAACTCACTACAGATACTATCATGTTTAACTAACTAAAGGATCTTTATAGTCATTTCACTACTAACAAATAGTCGAGAAACGTTTCGCTTCGTCGTATTTGGATATAAGGTTCTTATTATTACTTCGTCGTACAGTATGCATTAAAACATGCAATCCAACTATTTAGATAATTAATTAGTAACTGGCTAAGTGGAACTACAATACGATATTTATTAACTAAAATACAAACCAAAATTAGTTTTTTTACTTACACCAATACGGTCAAGAAACTTCGTCTTCAGGATAAAAAGGTAGGGAAGTTGCAATAACAACTGGGGCTGTTATTCCTCCTTCCTTCCAAAGCCTGAAGATTTGATTATGAATATGGATTGAAACATCCCAGATCAACCGTGGTGATCTATGAATAGATTTTACTATTGAAACTACAGCAGTAAGAGCACAGGCGTGCCAAGAAATTAATGAAATACACACATGTCCCAGTCTTAGAATGACGCACATTTAGTAATATGGGACACCTGTGAGACAAGATTTCTTGAGTGACACGGCTTATTCACAATGTGACATAAATTTTATAAAAAAGTTAAATAATTATGGCTGTATCATTAAATTTGTTCTCCTTTTTACTCATGTGAATAAGAGAATCTGTGAATTTGGGTTTTCGGTGAGATTTTAGGTGTAAATTTGTGCTAAAGAAATTCATTGTATCATGCAAAATATTGGAACAGATTTACACCGCCGTAATGGTAGCCTCCATTTGCTTTCCTAAATTCGGGAGAATAAAGGGAAAACTTTGTATAATAAAACTTAATTAATTTGACAGTTATCAATTTGACACAATTACAAGCTTATTATTAAAAGAAGTTTAGAAAGAAAAGTTCTTTTAAAGTTATTTATCTTCTCAAAGATATTCCATTACAGTAAGCTACTTGCAGTACATTTATTATGGCCAAGAGCTTAATTATTTTGTTTATTTCAAATTCCACTCTAAATTTAGCCAATGGAATTTTCCGCTATCGGGATCCATGGCACTGTCTGATTACGTAATTGAAATATTTAACTTTCATTTTTACAATATTACTTAAAATATTTATATAAAATACATATCGAAACATATTATTCATTTTTTAATAATAAACATACTAAAAATAAAATAAATACTACTATAAATCTGAACTTGGCACACGAGGTTACTGATATGTGGAGGGTGACATCCACTGAGATCATACCAGTCGTAGTCTCCACCAATTGTCTCGTCCCAACTTCTCTTCGCGACCATCTGAAGAGATTGGGATTGGGTGATGGACCAATGATTGCGAGGCTCCAGCGGGCAGTCTTACTCGATAACGCCAGAATTGTCCGCCGATTCCTCTCTCTGTCCTCCTGACCCTCGGCTGTCTGGCCTCCTCTGTCGAGGGGTATTCTCCCATCCCTCGAGCCGTCGAGGGATTGGAAAGATTTAAAATTGATTTTGGAATAATAACATACTAATTATAATATTTATTTTATACTTTGAAACGTTTTTTCGACGTATGCAACCACTGAAGCGACGTACACAGTTTAACCACACCCACAAACGACTGTGACACAAAATTCTTGAGAAACTACCACACAACGAGTTTTGTGACATAATAGGGGTACCTCTATTACACAGTAAGACGTAGAACACTCACACATGATAAATAGAACAATAGACGTAAAATATCTGTGATAGAACGTTTTGGTCAAACCTGAGGTAAGTTTTATCGCGTCAGTCACATAGCCCCTCACCCCGTGCTACTCTTTAAGACAAAGATGTTATGTCGTTGTAATTGTTAGATAATACGTGGCACAAGTCGAGTTTTGGCAGCCCGTACTCCGACTACAGCTTCGGATCTTGAATTTGGCCGAGTAGTGTACCTCTAGGCGCTAGCTATTCACCCATTGAGCCTGGGTTTGAGTCCCACCTTGGCAAGATTTTTGTGTGATAAATGAGAATATATTTTATGGAACATTGTGGTTTCTATAATTATTTATTTATCAGGAGAACTAACATTACTAAAATCATCTTGCCTTACAAAACGAGGCTCTTTATAAGGCCATTTAAGTGTTATTATCACCGCAAACCTATTTCGGCCGTAAAGTAATTGACTGAGTTTTGGTATTGGTGCTTAGAGAAAGACAATTACTAGATAGCCATTACCATCTCTAGTCTCCATAACGACATGTTTGTATATTAATATACTCATAGTATGTCCCAACTTTCCAATAACGAAGATTTCAATGATAATGGGAATGCAAATTTAACTGAAGTTTAGCTGACTAAACTTCAGTTAAATTTGAGTTTAGTCTATTGATAGACTAAACTTAAATTAGCAGTAGCTAATTCATTATCTATATAGCTGTTTTAGCTCAGGTAATTGTCGAGTTAGTGAAAACGGCTAGGTAAAATTAATTCGTATAATTTCTTAAAAAATTAAAAATACGATTGTGACACGTATATAGCACAGTTGAGTTCAAATCGATTTATGCCACGCTGCTATGCCCCCACTCGACCGTTGCGCATGTGTTTCTCGCGTTTGTCACTAGATGGCGCGAACAATAGCTATCTTTCTTGTTCACGTAGGATATGTAACTATAACTTATATATAAAGATGCTAACAAGATCAAATTCATCACAATCATTTTCGTTCTTATTCGATTTGTTATAAAGCTTTGATTTATACAGCTTTTGATTAGAATCACACTCTTAAGCTTTTATTGACTGAAGTTTAAGTGAACTTAAATTTGTAAATTGAATAATAACAGACTCTCAATTCTTCAATAACAATTCTGCTGATTCTGTTATTTTTAACTTTAAAGCCAGATTAACAATTTTATCGCGTTTTTAACTCAAATTCACAAAGGTTACATTGGAAAAACAAATTCAGATTAGAACTAAAATGTTAATATTGTTAGTAACTATGAAATTAATATGAACGACGTAGAAGCGGATCTTACGTATCTTTTGGATTTCACTGGTAAAGACAAAAGTTCGCCGATGAGCTCTGCCAGTCCGTTATCTGGATCACGTAACACTGATGGGTACGGGGATCAATTGATAATTAAGCAGAAAGTGAATGCTGGTGGCATTTGTGGAAGTGGTGGCGATGACGATGATTACTTGATGCCAAACTAAAGACGTAAACATCGCTAACAGCAGATATTTTGTAGACTGACTACTTTTCCTTTAACGCCAAATAACAGACAACTGCTTAACAGTCAAAATAGGAAAGGCGATGATTAACAAAAATATTGAGGAGAACTACCGTCATTTTGTACATCCAGTGTTTTATTTTCTACAGTGTTACTTTTTTTCAGTGGCTGTTATCAATCGGCTTTATAACAATGGTTCTATCGATGGGGGTGCTAGCTGTGTATACACAGATCGATTTGACCGTGACGACTCTAAGATGGCTTCCAGTTGGAGCTCTTGGTCTTCTTGTATTCGGCTATGGAATGGCATGGGGATTGCCTTTTATTATATCAGTGGAAATGTTCAATTTTGAGGTGAGTTGAAATCATTGAAGTTGAAAATATTTTTATAAATGTGTTTATTTTAACAGTAACTGATCAGCTTACTTCGTATCTTATGGTGTTTCAACATCCTCGACGGTCTTCACATGGATAATCTTTTCTATCATTTTTAATATTGTCCTGATCGGTATCCTATGGGGACGTAAGTAGAAATAATGGATTGTAGTTTTCTAGTAGCTCCGTCTTATTATAATATTGTGATAATGAAGATGATGATGCTGGAGGTCCAAGAGGGCGGGTCGCAGCCCCCCGCAGCTTTTTTACTTGGACATGTGTTGGAGCACTTACAGTTAAGATTTTTTATACAGAATATTAGACAAACAATTATTCGATTTGTTTTTCAATGCCTTCACTTGCTCTCCACAGCATGGAGGAGATCAATATAACAAATTTTGATTAACCCGCCCCGGACCAATCAAGGCGATTAAAAGAGACACCAGCGATGAAACAACGTCGCTACTCAGCCCCTAAACTTTGAATTGGTTATATATTCATTAAAACAGTCGTTCCAATTATTATTATTTTCAAATTAACTTTTGTTTCAGATTCGAGCAACTATGATTGGTGCAATCTTTACTTATTTTCAAATACTAAAACTGATACAATTACACGTCTATCAGTATATTGAAGATTACGTGGGAATATACACACTATTTTATATATACTCTGCAGTAAGCCTTTATGGTGGTATTTATAGCTTCTTTGTAACTCCTCACATAAAGGATAAGACAACGCAACATATAGAAAAGCAACTAAAAAGAATACCGTTAATAAAGTTATGATGTAAATTATACTACTTGTATTTATTAACGTCAATTATACTGTGGATTGATTGAATTTGGCAACACTAAAGCGAGTAGCGTTATACGACGCTTCAAATATCATAGATACATTAATTGATTCAGGTGAAATAGGTGATGACACATCCAAACTTATCCTTCTATATTTAGTTTCATTAATTTAATTAGAGAAAATAGGTTAAGCGAAAAAAGCCAATTATGAAAGTTGGGGAATAGTTAAATGATCAACTTCTACATTTTAACTAATTATTAATGTAAGCTGGTACTAATTATAGTCGCTTCAATTGTATGTCGTAGTTAAAATAAATAATGATGCATTTGCAACATCGTGCATGATATTGTGCAAGATATTTTTAACGTTGCGAAACGAATACAAATGAGAATGTAGAACTAGCTTCTAGAAGTTATTACGCAGTAGAAGTAACGAAGATAGGTACACTCATACACAGTTCAACTTCTCTGTTGGTAATGAGAAAATAAATAATTATCATTAACTGTATCTTAGGTGTGCCTACTGTTTTATAAGTTCTTCTACTCTGTATAGGGAAAATTTGTTATTGGTATTAAGAGAAAACACTAAGGTTCTGTCGCACTATGCCTCTTTACAATAGATCAATTGAACGGGATAGAAACAACAGCAATAGAGCTGCTTTTGAAAAAAATAACGTCTCTTAGCCCCACGTTTCCTTCTCCAACCCTGAACTGATTCCATTGCATTCTTCATTAAAGATTAAAAGAAGGCTTTGACTATGTTCTTATCTTTTTCCTTTTTAAAATAATGTTGGCAAATTTGCTTACTGGACGCCTGAACATAGCAAATTAATGACATTAGAATCTCGTAGTTTCTTTGCGTGATCGAATAAAAAAGATGAGATCCGAACGGGAACTCGGGTCGCCGACGAAGTCTGATGAGTTGAAAACCTGCAGCGGCAGTGAGTACGGCACATTGTAAAGATGACTCCATTGGTGCGGAAAATCCTTTAAGTGACGGCATATTAGGAGACGCAGTGACGGCCTCATAGTAGTTAGCAGACGATCTAGTTAAGGTTACGGGCAGTTTGGAGATCCTCTTTTATTACTAGTCGTGGGCGCCTCTCGGCTGATACGATGATGAAGTAAAATGTAAATGCTTCATTAAATATCTACGCAGATAGAGTCCTCTTCCTACTTGATGTCAATACGGTATCGACTGATTTGCTGTGCCTCCTATAAAATAAAAAAACAGTTCCGGTTAATTGCTGGATAGTGGAAGGTAGATGTTGATAAAGGTATACTGTATGATATAAAGATGGTGTTATCCAAAAGTATAAAAAAGGTTAACTAGTTATAATAAACGACCGTTTGTTGCAAAGCCGAAGATGGAGTGGCGAACGATCCAACAATCGCTCTCGAGGGCAGCTGAACCCTCGTCGCCTCTTCCTCATTTTGTGCCCCTCTGGAGTAAGTGACACTAGGCACACGAGGAAATAACGAACTCAAAGCATTAGCAAGTCCTAATGCTTTGAGTGTGATAGAAATTCACCTAATTATGGTAATTTTCATGAATTTATGCCTTATGGAAATATGTAACATATCTCTTTTTACAGCTCCAAGGCTAATAACGAATCAAGTGACATACATCATAATCCCCGGAACCGTTAGGATCAGTGAAATCTAAAGCTCTTTCGTGTTTAGGTAGGCGTCTAGCTGCTACTCCTGTCTCATTCACCAGTGAAACCCCATATGTTGTATGACGGAGGTGTTCTGTGACGTCATATTACATATCATACAGTCAAGCACCTGACAAACATTATTAAAAGTGTGTTAAATTCTAACGATTGTATTTAATTTTTAATCCAAATTATTTCTTTTTTCATTCAATCAAATAGACCGTCTATATCATTGATAAAACTTTATAGAAGGTAAATTATTGTAAGTCCGCCATTTTAGCCCCAAATAAACTTGGTAGCAAAACGGCTTTGTTAAAATAATTCATTAACTTAATAACGGGTACTGTGGTATCATGGATAGTTTCCCGAATATTCTGCTTGTTAAAACTACCTAACCCACCTTACAATATCGCTTAACATCTAAGTCCTTGACCCTTCGGTGGAAGATCTTGAACGATAGCAAAGTGACGCTGTTCCAAGTAGACCGACCTTATTAATAAGGTAATAGAGACGGTATTCAAAGTGTTAAATAATTAATTGGTACTGTAATCGAAGTACATATAATTTCAGATAAAAGCATCTGTGTTCAAAGGCTTTTAAAGGATGTACTCTTTGATGCTTTTTGATGTTGTTAGGGGTTGAAACAAAGCGTAAATGTTGCTATAAGCAAAGATTTATCTATCAAATAATATTTCAAAAAATTTAATAGTTTCTTAGATGCGATAATCTAATGTACAAAAAATTTAATACTACTAGAGTTTCTTCCACTGCTGCTTCTCAACCGCAAAATTTTGGAAGGTATGGTATAATTATGAATATGAAGATTTATATTAAAATATAGCGATTGAAATTAAAAAATATATATTTTAAATACAAGTTGTTATAAATAAAAGGTAATGCCTCTTCTTTTAAGTTTGATAAACTTGTTTTGGAAGAGAATACAGTTTTTTATTTGGATTGAAAAATATATTTTGCAAAAAAAGACCGTGATGCACTACAAGAAACTCTATTACTTAATTAATAACCACCATTATTGAAAGAGTGTTGATTTTTAATTTAATTTAAAAAAATAATCCATTGAATATGTGTCAGTTTTTGAAATATTTAAGTAAAACATCCACAGAATTCTGAACTACTCACCAAGACAGAATTGGCTGTGTAGTCGCCTTAAATAATTGTTCTTTTGTTTCCTTTCAAAATTCTGAGGAACAAAACCTTTTCCGTCCAATAGTTTTTATTCGGCTAAAAGAAAGTCTTCACAAAAACTCTCAAGCAATTTATTTTTGGCTATTACCTTGCGGAAACATGGAAGCCCTTTCTAACTAACATTTATAAAGAAAATTGAATAACAAATCTGTTTCAAAATTAATTGATCATGTCCGAGGAATTCTCTTGTACAAATAATTATAATAAATATAAACTATTATTAACATTTTGCACAAAAATTAGTAAAATAGTGAAATCTTTGAATTCTTTACTAGGTGTATATAAGGTTGGGTTTTCTTTGAATTTTATAAGAAAATTCAAGACAAGACATTTTTTCAAAGTTCCATTTAATTACAGTATATAGTGCCATTTTGTTCGTAGATTATTTGCCATCTTATAGAAACATGATCTCGTTACTCCTCCTACTACTTTCTTCTGATCTAATAATACATTAAATAAATAATAAAATTATTTGTAATAAAACAAAGAATCTGATATCCTGCGTTTAATAATCAAATGATGCGTATCCTCTCTTCTGTCTTAGTTCAGCATGAAAAGGTCAAATTACTGAGAGGAATGTCTTAAATAAATCGATAAAGAGATAAGTAAAAGCGAATCCATTTCAATCCTATAACATCAAATCTCGACAACCCTTTCTATATAAATGTGTTGGAGCAATCTTTCTGTGCAATGGAACGGTATTTTCATATATGTCATTTATTGTACACAAATGTACAAATGGAATAAAAACATGCATAAAGGCGAGCTTATCTGTAAAACAAATCTTTTGCAGCCAACCCTTAATACTCGTAGTGTAAACGTTAATAACACTTGCCCCCGAATTTTGAAAAGCTATTAGAATTTTGAGTCTGACTCAACAATACTTATATTACAATACTTAAGTATTGTCAAAATTGACGTATCTAGTCAACTTTGACAATACTTAAATGCTGTTGATGTCAATTTTTATGTGATCACAATATAATAAATCTATCATCATTAGTGATCAAAATCACAACACTATTTTAGCAGTTCGAATAATTTGAGTAGCGTTTCAGTATTCGGGATTAAGACCTATTAATGTATAGTAATAACTATATACTTAATTATATTATGTTTATATTACAAATATAAGGTATACCTAGGCATCTTTATACATATATAACAGAAAGTGTGAATTCTCACGAATCACTATTGGCACTGAGTCTAAAGTCGCGTAACATTCGATTGAAGGAATTTGCGAAATATACTTAGTAAATTAAAATTAAGTTCTTTACCGCCTTTTTATTTTCATTCTTTATGAAATGGAATAAATGCCTTTTAGAAACGTTAAGTAAGTTAAGACTTAGAAAGTACATACTCCTTGGACTTATTATAATCGACATGTTTTATAAAAGTCGCCATTTTAGAAACGTGTTTTAACGTATCATCTGTATTTTTTATATTGCACGTATTTCTCACGTTGCCAATATCGATTCTCATTAGATCTGTAAAACGTATTTACGGCACATGATATGTAAACAACAAATGAAATTTAAAAAATCTCACACTTACACCTATTAACTAGCCCATAGTTTTTAACTAAACACTTAGCCGTTTCAGACACAGTGTAGACACAGTGCTGTTCAGACAAGCGAAAACAGTCTCTTTTTTGTTGAGGTAGAATCCGTTTACGGAACTACCCGCCACTGGCTAAGCGGCGGGCGTGTGTGGGGCTCACCTAGTGCGTCATCAAATACCCATTAAAACTCCCCGGTAACATTGCTGAAGCAATTCACCAGGTCATTCCCAGGCAGCCCCGCCTTACGGGTGAGCTTTGCGCCAATAGAGATTGTACAGAGCTACTTGGGCAATCCCGGGAGTAGGAAGATGGGGGACCACAGCCCATCTTCTCGTGCCCATCATCTACGCCGGAGAGGAACTGCTAGAGGATAGTTCTCCCGTTCCCACTCCACTGCCTCCCATACACTCTCACTATCAACCATAGATCTTACCATGGTTGGCAGTAAGATATGACCACCGCCGAGCGCCGCACATAGCTCGTGGCGCTCGCTTCGCCATTAACCTTCTACATTCAATAACAGTATGCTCGGCTGTGTTGTCGGGGGAGTCGCAGTGATGACACCGCGGCATCTCCTCCTTCTCGACGGGCGATACGTCACAAGTAGTGACCAAAGCAACCATGTCCTGTCAGGACCACCCACTCACTTCTACAATCAAACTTATATTTCAATCTAGACAGATATATGAACAGTAAGGGTAATTATATAGTATGGAAGATATTTTTGACATTTTATTTCAAAGCGTGATTCTCGTGCTATGCGCGCAACTTGCAGTGAAGGGCAGACTTTAGTTTTACAAGGTTATAGACACCGCGACCGTAAAGCTTGATGTACACGTTGTTTTATGTAAGTCGCGTTGTTGTAAATGCAAACAACATAAAACTGACGGGGTCAGATCGATTTGCAGTTAGCTGGCCGTATAAAAGTGGGATAGGAAGGTTTTCTGTTAAAATTAAACGAGTTGGAAGTAGACAGAAAATGAACTACATGACTTACGATCCTGTATATATGTTAAAGGGCTTGCCCAAAAATTACCTTAAAACCATACAATTGACGAATGTTGCTTGAATGAGCTTGTGTTATGGATACTAGATAAAGGAGAAATATAGAATAGAATATATCTTTATTGTACATCAGCCAATTCAAAAAGAGAAACACACAAAAAAAACTTAACTAATTTTGTACAAAGGGCGACCTTATCGCTAAAAGCGATCTCTTCCATGTAACCTATAATATAGATAGTAATGTAGGGAGTGGGTTGGAATATAAGAGTAAACCACTTGATTTGTTGAAGTCGTTTGTAGTAAATATTAGTTACTGTTTTACTAAAATATTTAGATAATTGATTAAGCCCTCGCAATAGTCTCACATGTTTCAAATGCACCTTTTGTATCATGTCAAAGCTGTCATGTAACACGTCAGCAATAATGGCTGCCGCTGTCTAAGATGATACAATAAATTCCAATAATTCTAGCAAAACAATTAAAGGCGCAGTTGCTTAATTCAACTTGTAAATAACTTAAAATTACTAAAGTTATTCAATTAATTTTATTCATTGTTAAAACAGAGAATGATATTCTGTTGATGGATGGTGCGTGGGTGAAAAAGTAGATAGTACTACAGTACGGTATGAAGAAAAGAGACAACATATCTCGCGCTGTTCACGTCCTGTAATATCCTTCCATTGATAACATCTCAGAGCTGTTGCCGTTGTGCTTTTTCAATAAAATATCGATATTTTACTTCTCGAAAGTATAAGGTATCTAACGATATAAATCTTGATCGTATCAGCCAATCGCATTCACACACAATGGATATTGACTCTATTATATGCGTAAACATAACTAACTTCTATAACTTAAAAGATTACTTTTATATCTTTTTTATCCCCGGCTCTTTTTTCAATAAAAAACAAAGCTACTTTGCTCTGGTTGATCCTGGGATGGGTCAATTAAAATTTGTAATCTCGAGCTCCTTCGAGCTTGGCGGTCGGTCTTGGTTGCTACGGCAACTTGATGCTGGGGTTATGGCCCAAACACTCCTACGTAGGAAGGCCTGCGCCTAGTAGTGCGACGTATACAGGTTGTAGATAATGTCAGTTCCTTAAAAATTCAAAAAAAATATGATAAAATAAAACTCTCAATCCCATATTGTAATTAAACTGAAACATAAAACTATAAATTTTGCGGTATTTCAGATGCAACGATTTTTATTAGTAAACTCTTAAATGAAACTTCAAATTCAGTCCAATGTAAAAATAGCCGTTTGGTTTCTTTTATATGCGACAAACAATCGAAAGAGCTCGCGTGGGACGCCATCTTGTGACCGCTTGAGATGAAAACAAAATGGCTTTGGAGTGATTCTCAGTGGTATAACAAAAATACTTTTTTTTTCTAAAAAACACAGCAAATGACTAGACACCGCCTGATGGTAAACAGGAGTCCATGTGAAGATAGCTAGTGCAGCATGCGACATACTGCCCTACGCAATTCCACCATGTACACCCAAAATATGCTTTTTCTCGCCTCTTTTCAACGAACCCATGTTGTATGAAGGGTAGTAGGTGAATGTAAGGAGGCAGATTATGTTTTTTTTATATAAAGCTCAGAAAATGACTCGTCACCACCTGATGATAAGCAGTAGAGGAGGCCATATGTGTAGACAGCTAGTGAAGCAATAATAGTAATTGAATAGTGAATATTCAATTTATTTAAATTTAAACTCACCACCACACCAGGTTAAAAAATGATGAAATGTGGGAAGTCATTGTAGCCTATAACCTGGCTTCATGTTATTAACTCATTTAAAAGCGCGAAAAGGATTTTTAAATTAATTTTCAGTCTTGTAGTAGTTGTAGTCAATCATTAAATACGCTTTATTTCATTAAAAAAACCACAAAATGATTAACAGTAAATAAAATGAAACAATAGACGACCGTATAACTAAACAGCAATCTCAATATACCTCCAATGTAAAAACTCAGTGTGGCGGTTTTTCATGACTTGATTGATTGTAGCCTATGAACGTTTCCGTAGTAGAAAAGATCCGTAGTATGGTAGAAAGCATTGTTTAGTTTTTACAAACATTCTGTAGCGAACAGAATACCTTTTCTTTTGAGTGGCTTTTAAAAAGATGTGATTGTATTTACTTTGTGATTGACTGAGTGGGGAAAGAACGGTCGTTTGGGTCCCCAGTAGTAGATAGAATTATTAGTTCTATCTCATTCTAGCTGCACCAGCAGATAGTTGCAATTTTACAACGCAATCGCAGGTGTGGCATCGTACTCAATAGTAGGACCACCGCCATTCCCATTTAAGCCATGAAGAAGTTGCCATTATTTAAGTATAATGGAAAAGATACCCAGTAGAATTACAGGATATGGGAAGCATATTAACATTACTTGTTATTTTTATCTCTTGTCATTGCACACAAGGAATCTGAATATACAAACTTAATTATTTTGTCCCGGAAACTGGTGACTTGGAAAGGTTCACTTATTTCCTCATTATCGTCAATCTTATTCCATCTTTTGGTTGGTGGTGGGGCTTTTTATAAGTAAGGCTTGCTACCAGCATCTTACCGTCTGCCGTCATAGCAATAATGTATAACATTGTGGTGTTCCAACAGTTGGACCATAACCCTACCACACTGGCGTAATGGAGGTAAGTTTAGTTGAGGTAGAATAAGTAACTCAATGAAAAGCTTCCTATTTCATTTTTTATTAAGCATAAACTTAACGTGGATGCTTTTGGCCTTCGTCTCGCCTGATGATTAAGTTGGAGATGAATATGATGATAAAATGGACGGAAGCAAGCTCCGCCTAGCTCTCTCCATCACAGAAGTACTAACCTGCTGAAGCAGAGCAACGCTAATAACATATTTATAATGGAAAAATTAAGTCGTAGCTAGCCAGGCTTATCGCTAACAAATCTGAGCAGCAAATTTCGGATCCCACTAAAATCTTGATGTGAAATATGTGTTTTCAACTACAATTTAATACAAAATTGAATATCTTTTGTAACTCCCGTTTAAAAGTTGAATTTAAATCAAGGTGTGCATAATTGATTAAGCAATTAAGTTACAAGTTTAGTTCCAAGAAGTTCACTTGATTAAGATGTATTTGCTAATCAAAGCCGATTCTGAAGCCTCCCTAAGTTATCTACATTGGTCTGAGGACTCAATAAATTTTCAAGTGACCTCTATTTAACTTAATGTTGATGAACTACTCAGGATTGCGATCGGCGTAACATATTTTTGCCGAAAAAAAACCCAGTCTTTTCATCAGTTATTAAGTCCTTCAATTAACGGTCAGTTCCTAAGTGTCCACATTTATAACTCAACGATAGACGTCACTAGACACTGCAACACCAATCTTTCATTTAGTATTTATACTTTGTACCAACTAAAATATTAATATTGCGATAGTGTTTTGATATTCAAATTCCATAAGTCAAGTTTCACTAATCTCCTTTAAAATTACTTATGTACATTCTACGTACTAGTTACCAAGGAGTTTCAATAAATAATCCCAGTAACGCTGTGATCAGGCACTGGGCGAGCCACGCACACACGGTCGTTGCTAAGGCAGAGGCGGGTTGTCCGTAAGCGGTTTCCTACTTAGAAAAAAGTATTATCATGTTGTGTAAAGAATAAAAAACTCTTTCTTATGAAAGGTTTTGTGATAATACCGGTTAGCGATATGTCCGTGGGCAGCGTGAAATACGCTACCCACGGACACTCCATAAGGTATACCTATTAATGTCAAATAAAAATAGGGCGATTTGCGCCTTCAGAGTATTAAATATCCTTCTGGAAGTGTATTTGAAAACGAGAACAAATTTATTTATAGCTATTCCAGGTAATACAAAATCGGGTCCTTTTAAATATAGTTGGGCAATTTTATAGCAAATATCATAGTTACCATTTTAAATTCATATGGTTCCGCTTATGGTTTTTTATTTATTTAACAATTTATGTACACACAACGATAAATAAAAAGGACACAACAGAATACCAGAGAATTGTACAAAGGTACATGTGGTGTTTTTTGTTTGAATTCAATCGACAAAAGTGTGGGAATACAAAGAAAATCCAGAATGGGTAATCGAACTAAGAAAGCTCACTTTCTTAATTTGGACAGATTTGATTTGGCCGTGGAAACGTGATATACATACTTCCTGGAACATTAGACAATTAAAATCTAATTATGTCTATATTGTACGGTTTGACACCGGATATATAGTACTTAATATAATTATTTCAAGTCGATTTTTAGAGCAAATTTTTTCAAAGTAACTTTCGTTAAAATGCAACATTAAACTCATCTTAATCATCTTAGTAAAATGTCACTTGAGTGATATTAATTATCGATTCCAAAATCAAATATCGACTGATATTTGATTTTGGAATCTTATAACTGAAACCAAAATATCAATAAATATTTAGGACTTCGTAAATAAATCTGTAAAGGTACTTGGCGTCCGCAATTTCTTTTCTGACGTGTGAAGGACATCTTGTCCTTAAAGTAATTCGGCACGGAGACTAAAGAATAAATAACAATAACATTAGATAGGATCTTAATGATATCGAATTGGTAAAAGATGTTGATTATAACAATGATGCTGTTCTGTGTTTTGGAACTAGACGTTCGTTATTTACTCTTGTTTCTCGTATGGAAGAAAGGAAACAGATTGTGACTGTTATTTCTTCTCATTAACAAATACTTAGTATTATAGTATTTTTGGATCAGTGCATCACTTTCTATTAATTCTAAAAACAACTCCAAAAAGTTCTTTGAAATAGGATAAAACCAAAAAACTTTTGCCTATTCAGTATTTTGAAGTCCATTTTTAAATTAAAAAAAAATATTTTTATAAGCTTTGGGAGGTTATTTTCTATGGTCAAAGTTATATGGATGGCCGTCATTATTGTCACTCGCTGGTAGAAATACATATATTATGTTACGTTTTGTAAAATTTAAGGATTCGTCGTCGATTTCCCTGAGATCGGTCAATGGGATAGAACCTTATACTTTTTATAAGACGGTTCATAACTCTACTCGTATATTGTTAGTTAGTGTCAGAACACCATTGCTACAAAGATATATGGAGTCATTGACTTTCTGAGAAAATAAAAGTCAGCAAACTAAATTACGTACCGTTGGAGGTATTGAATTTTACTAAAGTTTGGTTCTTTATTTAGAAGACGTCGTAAAATAGAAGCAATATGTCCTAGAATAAAGCTAATTCGTTTATAGGGTTCCGTAACCAAAGGGTCCAAGCGGAGCCTTATTGCAGTCAGTCATGCTCATATTGCAGTCATACATATTCCCTGTTATGACGATTTAAAAGAACTTTTTTTTATTATATAAAGCACAGCAAATGACTCGACACCACCTGATAACCAACAACCAACTTAGTAAATGAGTCTATTTCAATAAAGATATTATGACTTTTGACTTTTTGGCATGGGCCTTTCGTCTGTCACACAAGTTTTACAGCGAAACGGTTAGGGCTACATTCTTCATTTGCATAGTTTCATTTTCAACTTATTAACGTACAAATTGTCTGAGATTTTTTTGAGGGGGGACTCAGCTACGGGTGGTGAAAAAATTATTCCGCTACCCCGATCGAGCGAAGTAACGTTGTTTAGATGTTAAAGCGTTAATAATTACTGTATTTATTTTTAATATCGGAAAAAAAGGAAAAATATTAATATTTATTTACACATAGTTAAAGGGTTATTTACCGATAGTTACTATCAAATGCAATGCATACTATTATGCACGGAACACTATGCGAGCGAGTCCGACCCCCACTTGTTATTGATACTACTACCTTCATATTAATAAAAAGCTAATATATAGTATTGATGTAAGGCAGATGATAACTCCAGAGCAACTCAACTCAGAGCAGGTAACATTTCGTTTGATATCCAACGTACAACTATATCGTTGGATTATTTAAATAAACAAAGACACGTTTTAAGATCTTTCTTTATCTTTAGATTGTACGAATATATTTTTAAACTTCGCATAGAAGGAAGTCTAAAAGATTAAAGGCCTTTATTTAAATATCACGGTTTCTATTATTATTATTATATTGTAAACGTAATCGAATTACATAACAATCATTTTAATTGACATTAATCAAGAGAATTACGAGTACCTACCTTATGGCGTGAGAGGCGGTCTTATAACAAGGTCTATTAACAAAAAGGCTCCAATATCCATTTAATCCAATTATGAAAGTAAATGGTTTTTAGTACAAAACCTAATTCCCGACTCGAGATGAAACTGTCTTGAGTGTTCAGATACATCAGAGACGTAGGGCATCATAATAAATATATAGCATTATAATATAATAAAACAAAGAAATTTCAACCTTCTGAAAAATAACAAAAAATATAGAAGTATTCTTAAATTGAATAAAGTCGCTAAAACTCATTTAGAAAGCTTTATTTTTGGAGCAGGGGGACTCGTCTTGTATGTGACAAAATATAATTGGTTAGTGGTTAGTAGTATACTAACTACATAAAACATGGCTGTATGTGTCTTCGTTTCTCTTGCCTTTCCTATAATAGAGAAAGCTTAACAAAAAACTTTTAATATTTTCTTACACTCGTTAGGACAAAGGTCCTAACGAGTTCATTAACTACGCTCATTTTTTTATTTTGTTCAATTTAACGAGACATATTTGATGAGAACCAACAGACTAGACTTCGATATCTGGAGTTGATTGAGTGCATACAAATGCTTTCAATCAACTCCGGATATCGCATAATAATTTAGACTACTATTTTTTATTACTTTATCTTCGCAAATAAAGTAACAAAAACAAGCCAGACAATGAGGTTAGCTTAATTATTTCCCATTTCACGTTCGAAACGCTTTAATACTAAAATAGTATGTTAACCCTTTGCACTCCTAATTTTTTTTTTACCTTCCACTATCTCCTTAATTAATTTCCAAAAAAAAGCATAAAAGGAGGTGATAATAAAAAATTCTACTGAAATGTGTAAAATATGACTGACATCTTGTAATTTTAATTATTTTTTGAAAATAGCGTCATGCGTTGTCGAGTGTGACTCGACTTAGGAGTTCAAAGGGTTAAAATAGTATGTTATATAAAGTTTTAATTGCAGTTTGTATTAGCTCAAGTTCGTTTAGAATCATAATTTATTTATTTTTTCATTTTTTTGTCATTTGTATTCATATTTTATCATCCATTGATAATTCAGATTCATTTTAAAACCGCCTTTTTTGTTATATTGTGTGAGATTTATCTGTGTATAAAAAAAACAATTATATATATTATAGTATCATAGTTTTTATGAAAAAACAGACACAATTTTTTTTCTATCTTTCTACTCATAAAGGTAATTTATAAATAACAAAATTAAGTCATAATTTAATTCGAATATTTATTTATCACATACTTATATCGACTTCTGTATGCCAAAGTATAAAATAAATTGCCGCATAGAGTTCGACCTGCCACAAATATTTCATTGCCTTTAACCTTCTCCCATAATCTGATTATCAAAAACAAGAAGCATTATTATTATTTTGTGTGAAAGAAATAATACGTGTGCCTGTCAGTTATTCCATGATCTGGATGTGTAAAAAAAAAAGATAAAAGGAATCTTTTAATGGGGAGTGTTCCTTTTACACTCAATACTTAATTTCTTTCGTAGTCTTTTCGTAATATCATTTATTTCAAAAATATGATGTATGACAGTAAATAGAATAAGCTTTGACAAATACAGTGTTTTCTTGATGACTTAAGAAGTCATATTTCTTGTATATAGGATGTATTTTTAGGTAAAATGATTAAAACCAATCGTTATAACCAGCCATAAAAGGTTTATAATGGTACAAGGCTTGTTCATAACTAAAACTACATTTCCAAAAAGCGAATGCCTAGACGCTTTTGAAGTATTTTCTCTTCAACAAATTGGAATTGAATTTTTACATTACAATTAATGTAAAAATAAAAATTACAATTAAATATTGAAACATAAATTACAAGGATTAGGGTTCATTTCAAATTTCGACTTCAGAATAGTCCGAGAAAGTGTTATAAATTTACAGAAATTTACATTTAGCGCTAAGAGAATTTATTATAATTATTAATTACGATAAAGTCCTATTTGAGATTAATAACAAGAATAAACAATGAGAAATCCGCTTAGGTACTGAGTTTGGATAATCTATCTACTCATTACTAATGTCAGTATTTCCAAAAATGTAAAATGTAATTGAATTAATTTCCTCGTATAAATTATCAAATAAAGTTCTGATTAAACGAATCCACATAAATCATGTTGTAAATGGATTTCCATTAAACTTGTAGATGGTGCGATACCACATACAATTTGATTTATGAATTGATATTAATGATTGGTAACAATTTTACCACGCTTATTTTAACTCACTATATTCTATATTATAATAGATATTGCAACAATGGAAAATATGAAACCGGGAACTAAAAGGGTGGAAAGACGGTACCTTGCACTGGTTCTGTGATGATGCCGCCGCGGGCTAGATGGTGGTAGCCGTGGGATTCTACCTTGAAGTTCGGTTTATATTTTGGTGATTTTTCATGCTGATTCGCGAGATCTATTTATTGTACACAGAATCACAATAAAATTTATCTTATCTTATCTTATCGCGACAACTGAGAGCTCAGTTGAAGCAGATGGGACTAAACGGAGTCGACCGATCTGGACCGATGCGCACCTCTCGACACCGTCAACGACCGAAATGGAATGGCCGCTGCTCTTGACAGCAGTCAACAATAGGAATTTCCAAGTACCCGTGTTTAGGATAGGAAATTAAAAGTTAAAAGATAGGATAGAGAATTCAAAGGATTTAAACCTTACATAATCGCCCCCCAAAGAAGTACCCAGCTCTTTCATTAAACCTTTAAAATACCATAAAGCAAATATAACCTTGAGATAATAAAAATAATTATTAAAAAGATGACGTTCCATAAGATGATTTTCCTATATTAATTCTTATATTATAATAAGAAGTAAATTACTTAAATTTAATTTTAAAAAACTAAATATTTTAAATAGTTATTCTTATGACTGTTTTATGTCATATGTAGGCATTATTGTTATAATAGATATTGTAATCGATTTTGAAGCTAATTATTTAATCCAATTTTACTAAAATTTTGCATACCAGTTTGGTCCAGGAGACAATACAATATTTTAATGTTTTTTAAGTACATTTAATTTAATTATAATTGAAAAAATAATTAAAAAATCTTTTTGTAAACCACGCCTATTTTTAAATTCACTAAAAAGTAGAAAATATAGCGTGGAGCGCTTAATCCTCATTGTGAAATATATAGCTTTGGGGCTATATATACATAGCTTCTATATATATATATATATATATATATATATATATATATATATATATATATATATATATAGCTTCGCTCCTCGCTTTTATTCATACTCTGTTACACCATAATTTAATTTAATATCATATTGTACTGTTGTTCATTTCAAAACACCACAGCAACAAATGATGGACACTAAAAACTTCCGACGATTTTGAAAATTTTCAATCAGTTAGAATTAATCATTAAAATTGATTCTGAAAATTTCGGTAAGTCAGAAAAAACTTATTTTCGCCTTTTTTGTGCATTTCAATATAAGCGTTGGTTTTTAAAAGTTTTTGTCTTCCTTCTTGTTGACACAGTGAACATTCCATCACCTAAAAACTATCTCTAACGTCATCTATGAAAAGAAATCTTAAGTGGCGATGGAAAAAATGACAGTTTAAATGTTTAACATGTAAGTTAGACGATGTTGCATAATTTTTTTTAAACTGTGACTTATTATTTGTTATGGCTTTTCTTGGAGGTTTTCTTGGTTATTATTGTTTTTAAAGGACCCCTAAATTAAAGTTAAGAAAAGATACAATAAAAATAGTTAAAAAAAATCATTTTTATATATAAGAAAAAGATGAAAAATAACCTGTAAAAACTACACACGTCATATTATACTATCAACTACTGAAAGTTTTAAGATATTTATTTATTTATTAATTTTAAGGGCAGTCAACAAAAACACATACCAATAAAAGATATTTAACTATAGCATAGACATTAAATTAAGTACAGTTTTTGATTAACACTAGATTTACCAGACCAGTCATTTAGACTGGTCGTGCAATTTCAATTCAAAATTCCTACTATATTACACATTTTTTTTCAGAAATGATGTTATGACTTTTGTAGCTATAATAAGAGAGTACGTTTTATAAACTTAATGTTATTTTATATACATTAGTAACAAATATAATTTTTGTTGTTGACATATATTCAAATCGCTGGTATATCTAGTGTTAAAGACAGCCACGGCATGCGATGTGGACTAACAGTTATACTTATAACGTATACTTAACTTAAGTTTATATATATTTTTTAAAGTTAATAATAGAAACACAGATTTATTTTATTGTATTTAAGATATAGCTGTTTGTTTGAACAACTGGACTGCTAAAAAGCTATTCATATAACAAATGGGTAAGTTGATTTTACGAAGAAATTCATATCTTAACACGAACCAAGGCATGAGATGGTTACGTTTCTTATTGGCTTCGCCAGAAATGTTGTCTTCAACTAATTTATAACTCAACCCCTTAATTAAAATACCTGATATCAAAATGACGCATCCCATCAGAGTAAGTAAGCCTGACGGCTTATCGATATCAAAATGACGCATCCCATCAGAGTAAGTAAGCCGTCAAGCTAAAATGTGTATCGTCGTGTCTACAAATTTTTTATGGTAACTTTACGAATCCGCAAATATGTCGTCGTAAAACTGAGTTAGAGTTATGGCCGATAAACAGTTCGGGAACTCGAAATGACAAGCACGCTGAAATTAGGCGTTGGAATTTCATGATTCAACTGTTAAATTGATGTTGATAATTTTTAGGTTTAATTCTCAAATTTTCGGGTTAATTCTGTTTTTATTCTCTCAATAAATGTCATTTCATTTAATTGTGAAAGCAATAGAAAATCCAATATTGTAACTGTGAACACAGCTTACATATTTATACTTTTGTAATAGGCGAGTTTTTGCTTACTTTCTTAAGAATTCTTTTAGTTTCTTGCTGAATTGTAATGAAGCCATATTTACATACTAAAATTGATTGAATGAATGAATGATAAACAGTTTATTTGGTGCCAAAATACAAAAAAAAAATACAAAAAATATTATAAGCCAAGTAGGTATTATTCAGAAGAAACCAAAATCAAAAATAAATCAAGGCTATTTTAATTTAACAGTTTAAATGAACATTATCAATCAGGTAAGCAACAGAATTAAAATATATATTTGACAGTTTCCAAAGTATTGTAACAAAATTATCTATTCTTTCAAAACTTAAAAATAAATAATTAAAGTATATATTAAAGTAATTATTAATTTGATAATTAAAGTAATATATCATTATTGTTTTTATATGCATCTTATTAGCGATAAAATTAATAACATATATATATATATATTATTTTAATATAATACAATGAATAGGTATTCTTTAATCTCACTAAAACGCATAAACAGTTACGATAAAGATCATCTAATGTTAGAAGATATGAAACATACAAATATGTTCAATTAACTACAATCAATAATAATGATTCGTGATTATTATTTGAAGTTTGATGGTATTTATTATATTATCAATTGTATTGTATTGTATTGTATTGTATTATTTGTATGAAATTATTATTTAATAAAATTAGGTAATCAATTATACATTCTTTGTGTTGTCAATATAAAATATATTGGTGTATATGTTAACGTTAAGTTTAATAATGTAAACATGCCATTTTTGTACTATTTCTACTGGTTCTCAGGTAAAGAATGCCTTAGGTATTAAGTCCGCCAACTGTGCAATGAAAAATAAATAAATATTTTGTATAAAAAACCATGAACTTAGAAAAAATAATGAGTGTTTATATCAACAAAAGTCGACCCCGGCGTGGACAGGTGTGTGTTGTAGCTGGATAAGTATATCAAATGATTATAACAAAACACGAGTTTATTTTAATAACTCAAGCGATAAATTTTAGGCTGGATTAACATTTATTTCAAAAAAATAACCCGTAAAATCCAAAGAACCGTAAAGCGTCACTAAGCGGAAGAAATTTATTGGCTTTAGAATCACTGCTTAAAATTCCATTATTTTTATTAGATAAAAACAATACCGTACAATGTTTTCATTCAAATTGGGTTTATATACAATGTTGCCGACATTTTTTTTTACTTAAGGACCTGTTTTAATTATTGTTTCAATCTATACAAATACAAGCAGTTTTATTTGTTATTTGCTGCCTTTTGATGCTATTTAAAATGATTTATTTGTAACTTATCTCAAAATCAAAATGGCGGTTCAAGTATTTCCATTCTTAGATGTTGTAAAACTATGTATTTTTCAGAACAGCGATGACAACTGCTAGATTTACAATTAGATTATGGATTTGATATTTTTTAATAATATAATAATAATAACTTTATTAACAAAATTATGAGATTGTACAAGCATATCGAAGTCTCTGACTTCTGAACTAGCTGTGACACCTGTATCTCAGATGTCAGCGCCCTCATCCACGCGCGTATATAAATTGGTTTAAATAAGAATATATCGTAAGTATACGTTTATGCATATTTTGTCGAGTTTAATAAGAATGTGATTTATCTACCAATTCACCATAGAGCCTCTGCAATTGCGACACGACATAGCGTCGCTTAATGCCTTTGATATGTTGCCTTTGATATGTTTTGATGGAGAGTGCTCTGATAAGCTTTTCAACCTTATCCCTCCCTCTCCTATCCTACTCAGGAGTACGCGTGTTGGTCTATGGAGTCACTCCTTCACTGTTGCCACGTCTACTTTGCGAACTAAGAGATTGTGACTCCTTGCTCTGTCGCACAGCTAGAGTGTGGATTTCCTTACCAGCACATGTATTCCCTCCTCCATACAACATAGGTTCCTTTAAAAGAGGCGTGAAAAAGCACTTTTGGGACGGCAAGGTGAGGGTGGCTAGGTCAGTATATCGCATGCATCACTAGCTATCTTGTCAAAACATTTGCTGAGCGTAATATAAAAAATATTACAAACAAACGACTTAATTTAAGTAGGAAGGAGAAAATAAGCATAGAGCTCTTCGCTCTGAAGTTCTACCTGTAGATTACACTGTTTCGACGCCTATTAGGAGTAGAGGGTACATGCAACTAATTAAAAAAAAGGAGGTTATTTGACTAATATTTTCTCAACCAGAACTTAAGATTAAATGCTGCCTGAGATCTCTTACGTACTGTATAACGTATTTTCTGTGTATCTCAGTAAATTTTATTTTTAAATGTTATTAAAATGACAATAAACATGATTTGTACGCTTACGTGAATATATTTTAAAATAAGCAAACTTTACAGTCGGTATTATTTTATGCCTTTATCCAAAATTTTAAAATCTTTGAACCCTGGAAATTTTGTCTTGAATAATGAACCCTGCGAATCCCCTTCAAGTTGATTAAGTAAGGTAAATAAGGACGAATAGAAAGTGATGGTGGAATCTGATCCATGTCAAACTACCAAGGAATTAACGGCATGGTTTGAAGTTAGCTTACCTTTAATATTGAAACGTTTCACCCAAATACGTGAATTGATAAAAAACTGAAAAGTAGGTGTCTTAATACCTCAACGTTATTAAATAAAATGACATATATTTATACTTGGGTAAAAAGGTAACTTTTCTCAATCAGTGTGGCCAGCTATATGTACACGATTTACCTGTCAAGTCGTTTAATTAATAAAATTCTAATTATTTAGAAATGTTCAGAGGTAAATCGTACATCTAATCATATACGCGTGCTAAAACTCAACCCACGCTCCCTTTTCACATTTTGAAGAAACAAGGTCAATCTAAAATTTATTTTACTTGCGTTCTTACCCGACACAAAATACAAAGTATTAAATAATTTCGTGATTTCAGTTAAATTGCCCATCACAATATAAATATTCTACTCACCAATGTACACGACGTCTTTTATAGCAGAGTATTTAACATAGACGTTTTACTTTCGCCCAAAGTCAATAGAGGCGTTATTACGTGTATATTCCACGAAGGAGTAAAAACCCTTAGCAACTGTCAGATTGAAACTCACAATTTTTAGACTCTTACAATATCTATCTTATTACTTTGAAGTGAGAATACAATTTTAAGTACCTTGATAAGTACATAGGGTTAAGTCGTGCTTATAGCTTAATATACCTTAATGTTAGGCGGCGGAAAATGTCTTTTCCCATCTATATGCATATAAAGAATAAACTTGTAATAAAATATCTTTGGCTATGTTATTTGTACCTGCCAGGTTTTCATGACATTAAAAAGGTGACATTTAAAAAATAGAATCAAATTAGGACAAGTTTGTTTCCCACTATTTTTCATTTGTATTTATTTCTCTCAAAATGAGGCGTTTTTGTAAAATTATTACGTAGTTCACCTTACTTTATCTAGTTATTTACAAAAAAAAGATAAAAAAGATAAAGAAAGAATAAAAAAAAGAAAATAAATAATATAAATCTTAAACAAATCTTATAATTCTTAAAAATTATAAAGATAATTAATTAGTAAATGGCTAAGCAAAACTTCAGAGCTATATTTGTTAACCAAATTATAAACGCAACTTGGTTTTATGACTTACGTTATTTACTTCTGTGTTTTATTATCTTGAAGCGTAGAACGCAATATTGAACCTTGAAGCAGTACCATAGAGTATTATAGATAGCTAGAGCTTTTTAGGGAGTTATCACCTTTGTACCGCAGAATGTATTTGTGGAGCCTACTTATAATTTCTATTTATTACTGGGAGCAATGTTTGAGCGCTTTCAACGCGGTCCAGACTAAATTAGAGGAAAAAATTTGAAAAAAAATGAAGTTACTTATCAGATTACATAGGTTTGTTTTTAAAAGGACGCCGACCTTCTGTTCTACATATTTATTGCAGCTCCGATCAAACTTTCTTGATTAACCCTCTGTGAGTCGCGACTTTTATAAACAAACTTATTTTTATGAGAAATGTCTTACGATGGTTTCTTTTCCCACTTCCTTGTACAATTCAAAACTTGTACTAGTCGACGGAGATTCTAAAGAAACCTTGGACGGGAGTTTTTTTATGTAATTAGTGTTGTAAAACTGGAATATGACATTCAATTTTATAAAACATGAAATATTATTGTAAATATATACGGAACTGATACTTATACACTTTGACTTTTTCAGATCTCAAAATCAGCTGATTTTTGATCAAAGCGTTTATATTCTTGTTCGTATGTAACATGTAACACCTATTCTTGCCAAAAAACACTTTGACTTTGATTTTAACTTATAATTTTCACTTCCAGCTCACTAAATTGCATAATCCCATAGTCTTATTAACAATAAGCATGACTTATTTGTATTTTTAAGAAATCTCGTGTGCTGAAGAAACAGTGACTTCTGAAACTTGCAAACTCGAAGCCGCGGTCCGTTAGTTGTGAATACGTCCTTGTGTTAGGAAGTGAGATGCTTAAGGTATCACGTAGATCACGCATCAAAAGTAATTGCTAATGATTTTTAATAAGTAAAGTTTAAAATTAAAATGAGGTCTACATATTATTTACTTAGAGGTAGTCATGACAATTTTGATATAAGATTGATAGTATTAATTTTATATAATTTTGTCCAGGCGCATCATACTAACAGATCTTAGGGATGAGAATATGACAAGAGGTAGTTAAATTAAAAAAACGACTGTGACCAAATTTTGTCAACATTAGTGCTTCCTCTCAGTCTGTGTCGGATCTCAAACACTACGCTCTTTTACCAAGCTTAAAAAAACCTTATAACCAACCTTACCTTAACCCATTAAAGGCACCATTCACATGCGATGACTGACTTTTGTTATATTTTTTCTCACTATTTTGAGTTATACTCTTGATTGCTAGAATTATCATTTATTCTAATTTCTAAATATCTATTGTTAAATTTTAAGCAACTAATTAATTAATTACTACCATTTTAAAAAGTATAATATGTTTCTTTAATTGGCTTATGTCTGGGTAATTCTATTATATTGTGTATGTATAATGAATACTGTTGAAATACTGTTAAATTAAATAAATAAATAAAGATAATAATAAAGAAACCCATAAAAAATCCGTCCATTCGTCACATACCCATAGAATACGGTGACATAAAAAGATAACACATATTATAATGTCAGTCTTGGCAGACTTCATTCCGTTGATGGATTATACAGGTGGACTATAGTTTGAAAAGAGGTACTCTCATATACAAAAGAGGTTCTTATATATTCTCATAGACAAGACAAAAGAAATAACATTTAATTCCTTTATTCTGGAATAAATCTGGTTCTCATCTTATTATATTTTACAAATATTTATTGCTTTTAATAATTATATTAATATATTAAATAAAATTTTCAACCAATACATTAATACATGACAACTGTCAGTTTACACACTCAGTAGTCTGTGCTGAACGCAACCAGTACTAATTTATGAAAAGAGGTTTTATATCAATTAAATGAAAGTATTTACTTTACGTAAATAAAATGTTGTACTTGTAGCTTTAATAAATTAAAATCAGTAGGCTAGCCTATTCTTTTTTAATTTTTAGATGCATACATGCATAAATATTACATACATACACACAATGCTATATTAATAAGGAAAACAAAGCAATTTTCGTCATGGCTTGTGGCATGGCCAATTTCGTCATGGCATGGCCATCCTGCTTTGTAAACACGTTAATTTACTGGTTGTTAAGTATTATGGCCCAGACAAGTGTTTCTCCTATATACAAAGGTCCCACGTATATAGGCTGTTGTTGAAATATATAATCGCAACAAGCGCTTCAAACTTGCGTACGCTAGCAATCTGTTTTACCTTAATAAATAATGTAGCTACATAATCCATGTATTATAAATTCAATTTATAATATCGTCGAAAAATTCATCGTTCAAACTGTTGTTGACTTTTATTAACTTGAAGTTAAGGTTCGATTCTGAATGATTACAGCTAAATTTGATGGGATGTCTTCTATACCCAGGTGTGTGCTAAGCTTAAATTTTCATTTTTCATCGCAACATCCAAGCTAGGATTATGTTATATATGAAGGATAAAATTGTTCTCAAGACAAGACTAAATAAAGTAAATTGGACTTTATAATGTTTCAACATTAAGGTTTATTATGAAAAAGCATTTTTTCTACACTTATCTATCTCAAATGTAACTCCATTAAGAGCCTGTGTTATGGATATTAGATAACGGAGAAATATAGATAATAATATGAATATAAATAACAGAAATATTATACTAAATAAACGTACGATAATCCATGACTCGTGAACAAATATTTTTAGTTACAAAAATCTGCCTCTACAGGGATTTCAAGTCAGGACTGTCAGAGGTTCTGACAACTTGACCAGACGGTGGTCATACCAGACAAGAACAGATGTGAAAGCCTCTCATACCCTGTAATTTTACTACATAAGCCTTTACACAGAAACCCAGAGAACTGCTTCAGGCTTCACGATCGAAATAGGAAAGGGATGGAACTATCTAAAACGACCTTGCCTATGGATCTACCAACATGTTTAACAACTTAAATCACAAGATTCTCGATGATGACCTAACGGGCGATGAATATCATGATCCAGGCTCGTCATCATCATCCATAGCCTATATTCGTCCCACCGTTGGACATAGTTCGATTGTGCAAACTTTGATGCTGGGACTCTGTATTCTTTTTACTGGAGGTGGGCGTTAATGTCTGCGACACAGTTTTATTTTAAACTAATGTAGCCATTATCGTTTACTTCTTTATGTATGCCTATTTTTGTTCCAATAAATAAATAAATAAATAAAAAATATGCCTTCATACACGGGCGATACACATGCGATTGAGCTATAGAATGACCATGGTCAAATGCGAGTTGTTGGGTTAAAATGGTTGCCATAGCAACCGGAGAAGCGACTTAAACTGCCTTTCAAAGCTCGAGATAAAAAATTTGAATTACCTATCAAGGGACCATTAATTGATTGCAGTACAGTGTTTGTTGAGCAAGTGTTAGTATGAATATGATAATAACTATGAGTCTAATAACAATAGCCTTATTATATATCTAACTAACAATAATCAGACTTATAAGTTACTCCATCATAAGATTATCATAGGAATAGTAATACATACCCTGACAGACTATTGAGAAAGCTGTCTTGTAAAATTTATTTTATTGTAGTTACTAGCTATTAGAAAAAGAGCACGTAAAAATTTGAATGAAATCTCTTTGCAAACAAACCTTTTTACATCTCCGAAATTCTACTAAGTTATAGCTTATATAAATAAGCTTTTTTTGATGAATAAAATTCTTTGTGTTTTGTCTAAAAATTCTATTAGAGTGAGACGACAATTCTCGTGTTTCATAATGAACAGAGAATGGGATAGACTGATAGCAAACCTCACACGCCAATACCTAAGACGCATTTTGATAGCCCACTTTTCCTTTTTGTATATTTAAAAACTGGTTTTTCTGACTTAGACTGGATCAAAACTTTTCTCCGTTAAAGTGTACAGAAAACGAAAGGACTATTTCAAACTCAACTATATCGTTAATAAGAAAGTGTAGCGAAATTGAATTGACAGCTTAAATAATAAAAATAAACAATTTTCTAAAAGCATACGTTATTTTAAAGCACTCAAGAAATGCAGCAAAAATCTTTAAATATAGTTCTCAGTAGCTTGAATCAGATGTCACAGGAATAGAGTAATATTGGTTTCTAAAGCAGAATGTACTTTTCACTACGATTTTGAGAAAACAAAATAATATAATGCAAAATTAAAGAGCTTATTTTAATTCAATTATTAAAATTTGAAATATGCTATTTAGTACAGAGAATGCTTAATAATAATGCTTTTTAAATTATAAGCTGAGTCCTTGCATTTAACCTTTTTTAATTGATAAAATATTACAATGATTACGTAATTTTTAAATGATAATGACATTTGATGAATGTTGCGATGTGATTGAAAGCTGATTCCGGACTAACTAAAATTAATTATAATTTAATTTATACAAATAATTATAAAGTGTTAGTGACTGGCTGGCATCCATAAACCATTTTATATAAATTTGTGTTTTTATTATTTATGTTTTGACGTTCTCTTGGTACACGTAAATTGATGGTGTCATAAGTGGATTGATCTGTTTTATCTTTTCTGTTTTAATATTAATTATACTTGGTTTTAAAGTTTGCCTCGTGTTTTCTTACTCACACATTACAGTCCATAAAACGGTCGCTATCATAAAGTAATTACTAAATAAGGAGTTCGGTTACATAGCACCGAACATAAATGTTACATTGAAACAATTCAGGACTTTTTACACTGCACACGCTCCGTTCCATTCGAATTTCGAAAACAGTTTGACTAAATTTATATTTTTTCAATTTTAGAATAAATACTTTTTCCTATTTGTATTTGTATGAATTCTCTTTTGACTAGGGTGAGATAGTATTTTAAATTAACTCTAGTTGATACGTTACGCTTTTGGAGTAAGAGAATTTTACTATTACTAAATAGTTTAATAAATCAAATTTTGTAATTGGTAATTATATTCCACTTTGACCAGCAAGATTTGTGTTCGTATCAGTTTTTCGGGAGTTCAATGAAAATCAGTTTAATGTATTATATATGTAAGTCAAATATATAAAATCATAATGGATATAATTATAGGTGACGCGGCTTGCGCGCGCATGTCGAAGGTGAAGTTTGAGGGATGACTGATTTTATAAAGTATTAATTAAGTTTGCTTACCCCTAAATCACATACGTCATATGAAACTGTGTCACCACACAATCAATTCTTTTTCAGAATGACCGCATCCTTCATTCTGTGTTCATGGAAACTGAAGTATAAGGAATTGAATTCATCGTTAATAAGTGTCATATTTTGAGTATTTTGTCACAGTGTGCCTTCTTGGCTAGGGTTGAACATGGGTTCGGTTGTGTTCAATATAATAAAAATATAGCTGCATTACTTAGCGCTTTATTACAATACATAGCATAAAGTAGGAAGACAAAAAGTAGAAGGAAGAAGGAACTGTAACAATAACAAGAAAATTTATCAATTTATGCACAACAAATCAAATATAAAATAGGTAATTATGAGAGATTATGATTATAGTGATGTCATGATGATGATTGTTAGTTACCCCAAACTATGGGTTTCTTTATAATATGTGTATTGAAAAAAAAGTGAGACTATGAGATAATAACGCATATATTTGACGAAAATGTAATTAGACACAAAATAACAAATTGATTAACATCTTTTAACAACGACTTTGAAAAGTCTTTGTTATATTTTAATGAAAAATAAAGAAATTTGAAATAAGTGAAATTTTTAGATGATTATGAACCATCACAAAAAATAAAATAAAAAGTAAGCATTAAATGATTTAACAATAAAATTAAAGCAAAATTAATAACGAGTGTTTCCCCCTCTTGCTCTTATTACGGTTTCCATTCGTCTGGGCATGCTACAGATTATGTTATCGATGATTTCTTGAGGCAACCGCTCCCAATCCTCAAGTAATGCGTTTCCAAGTTCATTCAGATTGTTGGGGGGTGGCATTCTGGATTTAACCCTTCTTTTTAGCAAGTCCCAGACATGCTCTATCGGATTCATATCGGGGGAATTTGCTGGCCACTGCATCACCGGTATACCTACGTGGCTCAGATATGCCTGTACTGATTGTGCACTATGAGCACGAGCATTATCTTGCATTTGAATAAAGTCGTCACCAGTAAATGGGGCAAATGGTACAACATGTTCTTCTAAAATGTCTCTGATGTATCGATCTGCTGTCATGGTCCCTCCTGTGACTATCACTAACTCCGTGCGAGCTCCCAAACATATCCCTCCCCAAACCATAATCGAGCCGCCCCCATAAGCCACTGTGTGTTCAAAATTAGGCTGTATGTGGCGTTCTCCTTTGCGTCTCCATATTCGCTGTCTCCCATCGATCTGTTTTAAAAGAACTCTGCACTCATCAGTAAAGCGAATTTGCTGCCATCTTAAAATCCTGCTTTTTTTGTGTTCCGCTAATTGTGCCGGTGTGTATATTAATACAACTTCCTAAAGCTCATCATTGGTAGATGGAACAATCAGAAACTTAAAGTTAATAGTTCTGTTATGATTTCGTTATATTCCTTTAATTTATCTTACGATGTGATACCACAATATGAATTATAAAAAATACTTAAGACTTTTATGATGAGGCCGAAAGATGAAAACTCCGTATTCCTCAATCATAGAGGAACTGGCAACTATGGTAAGTTAGCCAGTTCTTCTGTGGCTCTTTCTTACCGTCACACGTATTCCCTCCTTCATACAACTTGGGTTCCCACAAAAGAGGCGTAAAAAGGCACTTTTTGACCCGGCAAGGTGGAGTTGGATAGGGAGGTGTGTCGCATGCTGCACTAGCTATCTTCACATATAGACTCTTCCTACTGCTTCATATCACATATTGTGTCGTCATGCCCCAGAAGGGGGAGAGTTGGCAACAGAAGAGACGCATAAAGATAATTGTAGGGAGCACAGATCAGCGCCGAAGGGGAAAAAGCCCTATGCAAGTACCCTCGCGCTCTCCCGTGATTCGGTCCGTATGCCGCAAGGTAGGCAGGACCATGGGTCGGTGGAGGGATTTCTTCCTACTGCTTACCTTCAGGCGATGCAGAGTGCTGTGCTTTTATAAATATAATGACAGAGGCTTTACAGCGCTTAATAAAAGTTTTAGACCTGTTTGAGACAGAGCCAAACATTTTATACAACTTTGGTATATATAAAGTACTCTTTCTGAACGTTAAACTATTAGTGAAGGTAAATTTCGAAACCCATTGAATGTACTTGTCTTAAACATAACTTTTAGGTTATAATTCCAACCGGATAATCACGATACCCGGGCAGGCTGTTTAGGAACCAATTCTTCTTGGCATCGAAGATTCTTCGTATAAAAACTTACCTGAAAAGAATGTAGTGATTTGTTGTAAAATCATATCACCCTGCAAAGTATTAACATATCAAATGAATACTCGTGTATGGTTGAAGTAACTAAATTCATTTCCTTACACCTGAAATGATCTTCAGGCAAATTGTTCTGTAGTTAGTTACTCGTCAACTTTTTATTAATTGGTAAAAAGTTAGATACCATATTAAACGTTAGTAAAATTTACATTGAAAATGAAATATAAGACAATGATGTCTATTTTAGAGAAATTCAATAAACTTGTGGTAATTAATGTTGTGAAATATAATGCGTTGCGTATAATAGTTGTAAAAAAGCGTCTACCGTTTCTCAACATTCTAACAAATTTATGTTTTAATGCGAGAACTGAAGCCATTAAACTTAATACAGATACCTTCACAAAAGAGTGAAACGTTATACAAAGTAAATTATGAATGTATTTCTAAATTTTGTGTTTGTGGCATAAAGTGATTTCAATTTTTAAATACTCTGTGCATAGTTCAAAGAAGAATAATCTGAATACATACTGAATGACCACCTCTCTGGCGAAGTAAAACTGAAACATTTGTGAACTTACTTACTTTTTAAGTACTTTTTTTGTTAATTCTCCCTATTACAGGGAAGGCAAAGGGAAGTGAAGTGAAGTTTTATATATTTATTAATTTTTGTATTTATTTTTATATGTACTTATACTTATACTTATGCTCCGGGATACCGGTGTAATGTATCCCTTTGCTGCATAGAGTATTTGACGAAGAATAGCAGGCACCATTTTGTTGACTTAAGAAATTTAAAAAAAAAAAAAATACAAAATTAACGATTACAACGAAAATATAATGGTTAATTTTTTAACAGTTACTTTTTTAAATATTGGCTCTGGCTTGACTCCAGCCATTTTGAAGTTATATAACTAAAGTACATATAAAAAATATGTCGCCAGAAACTTCTTAAAAAAGTATTTTTCGTAGTACGAATTTATAGACTATTGTTTTTCAAATCAAGAACTGGACTGTTCTTATTTTGAAAAATAAGGTCACCATTGCTTTTTTTAATTTAGAGATTTAGTTATAAAAAATATTAAAAATCTATGTTTCACTGTATTAAAAACAAATTTTGCGTAAGGGTAGCTGATAATAACCAAACCGTGAGAGTTTTTAAAACAAGATTTACTTACAATTAAAGATATAATATTAAACATTATCCAAATATTCTCGTAAATAAATTAAATATATTGCCATCGGTATAACATTTTAAAATTAATGAATTAAAAGAGTAAAATGCAGCATTAAATTGACGTTGTATGGATTATTTAATTCCCAATTGGAGTATTGGAAAACTTGAAGTTTTGACATCATAACTTTGCTCCCAAACGTAATGTAAGTTTGGATTAGTTTGAAATAAAAATTGGCTTGATCCAATTTTAATACATTTAGAAGTAGGTCCTATATTGTTCTGAAACTTCTTTAATATATTACTGCCGTATTAGATGGGGGAAAAAGTCTTTTCACATATGGTATGTATAAACTTGTAATTAAATATCTTTGGGTACTACTTGTATCTGGCTGGTTTTCATGATATTTTAAAGGTAACATTTCAAACATAGTAACGAATTAGAAAAATTCTGTTCCCACTATTTTCTTTCTGTTAAAATGACGAATCGAATGAAGAAACTAATTTCTTGTATGTATTGTAATTTTATTACAAAAAAGGAAAAAATGCTATGCAAAGAAATTTGTGACGTTTATGGACCTAATGCAGTATCAGTAAGAGCTTTTCAATCTGGGAATTTTGATGTCGTAAATGCACCTTGCTCTGGTCACCCTATTGCTGGTAAAATGGACGCTATTTTTGAAAAAGTGGAGCAAGATTGGCATATCAGCAGTTAAGAGCTGGGAATTGACCACAAAATAGTTTTGAGCCATTTGATAAAAGCTGGGTATACAAAAACTTCGGTATTTGGGTACTACACGAGCTCACTGAAAGAAACCTAATGAACCGTGTACTCATTTGAGATTATTTATTGAGACGTAATGCAACCGAAGTGTTTTTGAAGAGATTGATAACTGGTAACTGGTGAAAAAGTGGATCACTTATGACAAGAAAGTGCGAAAAAGGTCGTGATCAAAGGTCAGATACGCTTCATAGACTATGGCAAAACCTGGGTTAACTCGCAATAAGTTAATGCTGTGTCTATGGTGGGAATGGAAGGGCAGTGTTCATTATGACCATTCGGATCTCTTCTGCCAACAACTGATGAGATTAAAGCAAGAAGTTGAGAGAAAGCTGCCGGAATTGATTTATAGAAAGGGTGTGGTCTTTCATCACGATAACTCGAGACCACATTCAGCTATTTGGAGATTTGTTCGGTGTTGCCAATTTATAAAAAAGTATTAGACGATTTTATATATATGATATATTAGTCATCTGTACTGTGTAATGCTACTTATTATTCTGATGGCTTAAAGGTCTTAGTTACCAGGCCAAATAATTGAAAAGAAAACTTATTATTCTGTAGTCAATAATAAATACTAGATTCGCTACAGAAGCACACGTTGAAGGCTCTTATTAATTTGTATATTTAGTTTATTACATTTCACAATTCCCTATTGTAATTTTTGACCAAAGTTTCATAAGAAGCGGAAAACTTAAACTAAAGTTGTCATGACACGAAAAAGTTTAAATATAATAAAAACAGGACAGATTAACAAAGAACTGATAAAAAGCTAGTTCCAGTTTTTAAACAGGCCTTTAACTAATTAGGTATTTGAATTCATAGCCAACAATTTCATGGGCATAAACGAAGCATAGAATATAGATACCTAAAAGAGTTAATTGCTTTACTGACTTAAGTTTTAATTAAGGATGAATTCAAAACTCATTTGGGCTGCTAATTGGTATAGCGTTCAAAACAGCTTATTTAATCGTTAGAAACGAAATTAAATTTTTGGTTGTTCTCTTGTTACAGTCCTGGGTGATGACACTTGGCAGTTCATGACCTCTATTACAAAGATAATTAGATGTATGTACATATAATTAAATTTGAGTTCTCAGAAACCCAGCAAGTAGATCGTTCAACTGTAGTAAGGGTAACCAGGATGCGTATGGTCTAATGCATAGGTCACCAAACTTTGAAGCCTTCGGGCCATAATGATTTTTCGGTTTGTTCCAAGGGCCAAACCAGTTTTAATTTTTGTTAAAACATCAACTAATTCAAGAAGAGAAATACACAAAAATATTTAACTAATTTTGTACAAACGGCAACCTTATTAGTTAGATAATACAATCAAATACTTGCTGCAAATACAAAATGAATTTACACTTATATCTAAATGGTTACCACTTAGCATCAGTTGCAATCTCAGTTACAGCGCTGGTCTACCGTAGCGCCGATTAAGACCACAATACGCGCCAATCGAGACTTAGAATGGGAATTGAGAACCATCTTTTTTTACACTTTAAAAGTGATTTTATACTTTCTTATTGAAGTTAAACAAACAAGAGACAGATCATCTTATAAGATGAACATCTTACAAGATATAGATGGCTTCATTTTAGTTTCGTGTCAGCAGAATCGCCATTTCTGATTTTACTTATTTATTCAAGAAAACAGATTTTATAAGTTATTAGTGGATTCACAGTGCCATTGTTCAATACGTGAATTTTAAAATTATGTTTTATTTGTGTATTTAATTAATATTGGTCATTTATTCCTATTCATGGCAATAATGACATATTTATGCCTTCTGGCAACATTGTTTTTTCTTCTTCTATTGCATTTTGGTTTTTGGGCAGCAAGTTTTATAAATTTTCACATTGCCTATTATTTATTTAACAGACATAAAAAATCAACGTTTATTCGCACAGAGAAAGCTTCTTCTGAATGAAATAATCAGAAGAGCTTCTGAATTAATAATATGTTGATATCCCTTCCACCCAATAGGGAGTTGGTCTTGTAATTTCAACCCGAAGGCTCCAGACTAAATTAAAAATGACAGCGATAAACAACCTTTGGAAATAAACACAAAGCTCTCTTACAGTTTTCTTTCATTATTAAATAGTCTTAAATCATAATCCTCAAACATTTTTATTAATATGTCTGAATTTTTGAAATGGTAGCGGCTCAAGTTATGACTTTCAATATTTAACTTAAACGCTCAAAAATTAATCGCTCGTTGCTTTCTTAACAATGACGTTTATTACATAATGGGTGTAGCCCTACGAGAGTAAGATAGTTTTGAAATGACTTCAATTATTATTATATCTATATGAGTATTCAAAACCATTATTTGTATATCGTCTCTTACATAGACAGGACGGCAAAGGTCGATTTTTTTAAAGGCACAGAGTGGCTTTCACATTCCGCTCGTAAACTGTATCTACATGTGAAGATAGTACAAAATAAGGCATAAAACTACTTTAACGGCTCAAAAGTTCACACCACTCTACTTAACAAACAACTCTACCCTCATGCCATTTTTGAAGGAATACGTGTGAACTTTTGAAACTGAAAGAAGTTGAAGATAAATCCTTATTACTAAGAACCAATTAAAGTATCTGCAGCTGAAATAAATCATCAGATTGTGAAGAAGCTTTGGAGAGTATAAATATAGGATTTTTAAAAAATCTTTAGTTTTTTTCTGATGATGCGGCGAACTCAATCATATTACAACATCGCTCACTACTGACACTGGACAAATGCAACTACAGACAGAATCCGGGTGCACATAAGGTTTGGTAGAAGGTCATCTACGCTTATGATGTGTTGAAAATACCACAGCTAATTTAGTTTTTGAATAACTAGTTGAAACTTTGTACTTTGTATTGCCTTTAATTAATATATGTATTTGTATATCTATAAAAAATAATATCTGATAGTCTTCCAATCATACCTATGTAAGAGAAACAAAGTTATGAAGGATTAACCACTCGTAGTAAGTAACCACTTAGCCCGAGATATGGAGATGTTGAGTCTTTTGGTCAATAAATTGAATGATATACAATACTCTCACGCATACACACCACCTTTAAAGGAGGCGTGAAAAAGGAGTTTTTGGGCCGGAAAGGTGAGGGTGGCTAGGGCAGTATGTCGCATGCTTCACTAGCTATCTTCACATATGGACTCCTCTACTGCTTAACATCAGCTGGTGTCGAGTCATACACACACAAACACACAGTAATACACCCAATCATTTCACTAGTCCAGTATTCGTCTTGAATTTAAGATTTCATTCATCAAATATTTGTTTTTTGTAACTAGATATTTAAAAATCGAGGTACTAATAACTGCGACACAGTCGTTGACTAATGTGATTAATAACATTTATATTAAGTTATGTTAACAATTTTTAATTAAATAAATTTACTATATTATTTAAAAAAAATGATATATAGAAATTTCTTTATAAATAAGCAGTACCTTTGTACTCAATTGTTGTATGTCTGCTTCATTATAACTATTTATGAGTATATAAACAAATAAATCTTGTCTGACACAAGATTTATTTGTTATATAAATCCTCCGAAATAACTTGACGGATATTATACGAATTTTATATTGTATTATGTGTATATTTGCTAAGTCTTTGAGTAAGTTCAAGGCTATTTTCTTATATATATCCCTTGGTGATAAGAGTGGCACTAACAAGAATTCTTTTTTAGATATTATTTATATGGCAATACATTATTTGCCGGATAAGCTAGTGAGTATATAAAAACTACTTTTTTCTGTTACGGTCCTTTTAAGTGGCGTTGGAAGCAATGTCAGTTTTATAAAGCACGTGTCATCGTCTTTTTACTACATAATATTTTATTTTATTTAAAATATTAACCTTAATAAATTTTTTTAAAGTTTGTAAACGGGTCCTAATTTTTCGACCATAAATTAATTCATTCATTTCAGTACTTCCCTGATTAGCCAGCTTAGTATTTCTTTATTAAATCAAGATCATAATAAATTATAATTGATTTACATTATGACAATTAAATGACACTAACTGACATATACGATAATTATTGTTCAGATTCCCTTCGTTTAAAAGTTATATTTATTATTTATATCATATTCATTTCATTTGGTAGAATAACAAAATGAAATGAATACACATAAATTATGTTTTGTTTTCATTTGGTATTTACCTTTTATTAAGCCTTATGGCGATTGGCGGGTGTTGTAATCTCAATCGGCGCTACTGAATATCAGCGTTGTGACCTTGCAGTCTGCAGCAGATGCCGAGTGGCGACTATTTGGTTATAGGTAACTGTAAATGTATTATATGACTAGTAAGTAATTCACTGTATTATTAAACTTAGATCATATAACTAAATATTATCATTTCATTTCATTCCAAAGTTTCTTGTTCAAGAAGTAAAACACAGAACAAAAACATTAGCTGCAATTGGTCAGTTTATTTATTCGAGGGTATTTAACCAGTTCCATTTTCTTCCCATTACCTCCGTTCCTTTAGCTCGTTAGTTGGGATTAATGGAATTAGCTCGTTGTATTTGTTAACTAACCACAAACCTATTTTCTTCAGGTTTGTATAAATGTGTTTTCAAATTTTTATGTATCATCGTGAGAAAACCTGTACACATCTGTGTGAAATTATTAGGCCGTGTGTGAGGTTGAACAACAAGCAATTGGCCACCGTAGTTTAACACTTCTTTATCTAAGAAATCTTTAGTCACAGATATACTGATATCTCTGCAATATATATATTCAACTAATATACTATGTATCAAATTAAAACAAAGTTATTACTACCTCTGTAATTACAACCTCTGTGTCATCTTTATATAGAGGTAATGACAAAGTAACTTACAATGTAATTCAATTACCAAGCACGAGGTAAGGTGGGCTTCGACCCCGTGAGCGAGCCAGGCACTCAAAATGGGTATGAATGCTATTAAGCTAGGCAAAATGCTCAATTTAATAAGGGTTTTGCTGTCAAGTCAAAGTCAAAATATATTTACTCAGTGTGGGTACATTACAAACTCTCATGAAAGTCAAGATTGAAGATTGTAATTAAAATACTGAAAAATATTTAGGTATTAGTTTAATATTATAAATATAGTTAAAATATACAATTCAAAAACTTCCAGCTAATTGAGATTTATTTAGCGGTCAGTTATTTAATATAGCATTTTAATAAAAACAATTGATTTTATATAGCTATACTCAAACTATTATAAAGAAGGACAAATTTACAGCCATTTAGTAAATTTATTTTATATCATACTGTGCCATACAGCTAAAATTTAATTTGTTAGTTAAAATTTGATGTTTTTTTATATGTATAAAGCACAGCAAATGATTCGACACCACCTGATGATAAGCAGTAGAGGAGTCCGTATGTGGGGATAGCTAGTGAAGCATGTGTCATACTGCCCTAGCCACCCTCACCTTGCCGGCCCAAAAAGTGTTTTTTCACGTCTCTTCTATAAGAAGAGGGCCCATGTTATAAGAAGGAGGGAATACGTGTGCTGGTAGGGAATTCCATTCCATTCCTTTACTTGTGCGACAGAGAAAGGAGTCACAAAATCTCTTAGTACATAAAGTAGACGTAAATATAAGTTTAAATAGTTTTATTGAAGAACAGATAAAGAGAATATAAATGGACCTGAATCAGTCAGTGCCACCTGAGAGAACGTAACATCTACAAGTGTTGGCTTGACGTCGACATTTGAGACAGTCTGACTATGTAAATTATTTGAAAATACTTTTATATTACGCACATCAATTCTGCGTTTTCATTATATTTTATCTGTGATAAAACTGCTGTAGTTAATTAAGAAATGCACTGTAAAATAATGTATTTTTTCCTCATTAAATCTCTACCTGTTAATTTAATATATGCACATTACTTTTTAAATAAATAGATATAATTCTCATATCAGCTAAGTTAGCTATGATTTGTGATACCTAATTAGAAGTCAAGTAACTAATATTGCGTTTAACTAAAATGTTAATATCAGATGACATTAATATCTCTTAACAATGCCTACAGCTTGAATACCTTATATCAAATACTCGTATAATTATGGTATATACGTTATAACCAAATCTCTGTGGAGTCTAATGACGTAGAAACCTCCTTGGTTTGTTTACGTAGCGTTCACTAAAGGGCAATATTCAATTATTTATGACTTGATGAGTGACGGAAGATTAAGAACGTCTAATTTTTTAGTATTAAGAACGCTCTTTTATAAAAGACCCACATAATACAACAATAACTATCTTACAGAGTATCGAAATTAAATAGCACGAAGTTTAAAATTTATATCCAATTCAAAAGTATTTTTTGTAGTTGAAGGTTTCTATTATTTCTGGAAACAACTTAGCTCCAATTCCAAAGATAATTCCAAATTGGATAACTTCGTAGACTGTTGTGAAGTCCTTTAAATGTTATGAGGTAGATTTTTTTTCCAAAATTTTGTATTTTAAGTTACTAAGGTCAAAGTTACCCGACCGTCAGTTTTGTCGATTTGCCCGCCTGTTTTTCGTTTGTTAAATATACTCAAATAGCTTTAGAAAAAATATGAAACACTCATTACGTGGCTATAAAATTTTAAGGTTACCCTTAATTTCGTTGGGATACTATCAAAAGACCCTGATTTGACTTATAAGGCTATTTCAGAGGAAGCAATGAGAGAGCGGAAGCAATGACACAGATTTAAAAAGTACGTCAGTTAGACAATATTCCATACTTATCGGCAATTTTTTTTCTTTAGCTATTTCCCTGTTTTTTTTTTAATTTTAAATCACCTCAAAATGAAATTGAATAAGACAGAATAATAATTAATGAAATCGGTCAAGCTTTTTTGAGTTTTAGCGAGACTTGCGAATGGTTATTAATGAAATGAAAAAGTTGTCAGAAACCCTATCTTATATAACTTGACACCCTAAAATATTTTTATGTGCGCTAAGAAATATGCTTCACAGGGTCCGTAAAATAAACTTCCTGCGGACTTCTGAAGCGGTTCCAGTTTTATGTTTATCTTTCGTGGGCTTTATTTATTACATTGACGTCTAAGAAACAAAGTTTGGAGTGAATTGCTTCTGTCTATGGTATTTCAGAGCATTCGTCATGTCATTTCTTCTTGCGTGTGATAAAATATGCCGCATTTACTTATCATTACATAATAATATGATGCTTTAATTTAAGATAACGGGAAAACATTTCATGATAATATGATGAAATGTTTTTCCGTTATCTAGTGCCAATAACGCAAGCTTTTAATGATGTTTTAAGATAAATAACAGGTGTTTGTGTAATAATATAAGAATTAATTTATTAATTTCACATATATTACATACATTGTCGGTTGTGGAGTAGAAAATCGCATTAAAATGATTAATTTATTCTATATAAATTAGGGCATTAAGAGGTAAATATAAACATAATACAGTCTAGTTTTGTTTATAATTTGATTAATAAGTATAGTTGTAACGGAGTAAATAATAGGGTGGACAGCTCAGAGTAATAATATATTCAAGTAAAAGAAAACCAATATAAAATATAGCGAAGTAAAATACAAGTTAACAAGAAGAAGAGAAACAAAACAATCATGACAACCTTCTGTCAAAATAAAGAAAAAGTAAAAAAACATTAAAAACTATTTGTGTTCTTAACAATAGTATTAAAACTGTTATACGAATATTTTAATTCATAAATCTTTGGAAGGGGTAATACGTAATAATCTACCAAAAACAAACCATTTTGTAAAGAAAAAGTACACAATTCAATAAATATGTTGTAATTATATTTTCACTGTTGATAATGTAAAGTCAAATATAGTAAGAACCGTATACTTCGAATTTGACATGTGAATAGTGTGTGCGGAATTAAATACAGTTATATAAAACAAACTCGCATTACGGAGGGTCTTCAACGACTTATAAATTAAAGTTTATGAAAGAACTTCGTACATACCATCTAAAATTGACTACGGTTTACTTAAAACTGACAGTTTTTTATTGTTAATAAATTTTTCTATCATTTTCCTTTCCATAAAGAGAGAATGGGATACACTGAATAAAATTTATTTTAATGTAAAATGTACAGCGTCAACTTGTTAAAGGATACTGTTACTGTTACTGTAAGGCTTTAAAAAACTTTTGTTTGCAGTCTAAAATAGAACTCTCTTAATTAAGACAAGAGCTATAATGAAAATGTGGCAAATTGATGCTTGAAATATCAAGAAGAGGTTTTGCTGGGTAAAACAATAAAGTAATCAATTTTGTTCAAGTATTTAGGAGAATTTACGAGTTCATATCTCTAAAAATATATATATAAAGATATTTCGCAAGCCAATGTTCTTTATATTCTTCGATAGTTTCAATGGCTACAGATTTGTTGGTAATACACTTCTTAGGTAAACTGCTGACTTAACTTAAATTAAAAAAATAAAAAATATTGTTTTCGACTTCAGTTAATAGTTAAAATTTGATATTTTGAAAAACTAATAACTAAACTAAATGAAATAAATTTAATAAATAAATAATCTATCTTTTTTAAATAGATTTTTGATTGCACTGTAAAACAAAACATGTGTACAAATTAAATAATCAAAAAAAAACAGGAGCACTATTTGTTGTACTGTTCTTGAGTTCTTACATTGTATGATGTTTAATTATTGAAATTTGTATTTGTACTGGTTGCGTTTGACTCACGTCGTCTAAATCGACTTTTGTATACTATTTATGTATTTTGAGAGCTTTATATGAACCAAATAAAGAAATAACTGCTGCTTTATTATATTAGTTTAGATTTGTCATGTGTATATAAATTAATGATCCATTATAATGGTTTGAGTCCAAAAAATACTTCGGCCTCTCCAATCAATCTGTATCGAGTAGGATATACTACCGTTGTTTGAGCTAACGAGACTTTTGATTGGATCAAACTCGTAAATAACTTTGGATACATGCATAAAATGATATCGTCTCTGAAAAGAATTTAACTTTTTATAAAAAACAGCATATTTTAAGAGGGTTATTTTTTGTCTATTAAATATATATTTGTTTGGCAAGGTGTATCGTTAATTTTCTAAATTGAGAAAGTGATATTGTAGTGAGAAAATGCTTTTGTAGTGTATATGAAATAATCTGTATGAAAATAAAGAAACGATTGGAATATATATATTTTTTGTTTATTATATGTTTGTGATACTAATACATAATGACATAAGTGATTTTTATATGTCATTATAAATACTAAAGGCTGGGAGTTTCTTGCGCCGTTTCTTCTCTGCAGCAACTAATTCGTCGAAGCGGTAGTAGGGTTGATTGGGAATATGTATACTAGTGTTAGTAATTACAATTTATTTATTACATATTTAAATTCTTTAACTGGGACAATTTGTAAATGCCCGGTTGATACCCACTTACAGTTATCACTATTGCCTTTAATTACATTTGTTTGTTTTTCTCATACATATTCCCTGTTATGACATTTAAAAGAACTTAGTAAATGAGTCTATTTAAATAAAGTTATTTTGACTTTGACATTTTGTCTTTGACTTTGTAGACTCACGGATATTCCCTGGCCTTTATGAGGCGTGCACAGCGTATAATTCTCAGATACGATTATATTGATGTCTTATAATAAACGAGGTACACTTTTTACAAAAAACAAAATGGTAGTAATTGATAATTCTTTAAAATCTTTTCTGTCTCTCTATCTGTACGTGATAATCTCTAAAACTACTGAAAAGGTTTTGTTGCAGTTTTGACTGATTGCAGCTCTGCGTGGAGCGACATCTTGGCTTAGAAAAAAGTTTTCGTCATTTAACAGCTGCTTAAAGTTTCGCGCATCATATAAACTGTATATGAGAAATTGAAAATAACAATGTTTGACATTGCTATTGTATCATGCTTATCTTATCTTATCTTGATGTAGGGCCAGGACTATTACTCCCGGAGCACGTCGACCCAATGGGATCTTTTGTGCTTCCCTAATCTTACTGACCGCTGTCCTGGAATACCTTCAAGATATACTTACTAAGTACACCCGGAGACAGCAGCCTTATATCTTCAGGACTGGGATAGCCCAGTTGTATCATGCTTGGCATGATAACCCCGGAGCTGTCCACAAGCACCGGTGTTGCTAAGCGGGCCGAAAAAACGGTTCCCAAAAAAAGCAATTTCCGTCGTTAAAAAAGGTATGACATGCAACGAATGAATCGTCATCTACCATAATATTGACGTCTCACTCACAATATTTTAATGAGGTGCAATTTTAACGCAAATTTTACTGCCAACATCAATATTAAGTGTACTTTTCCTCTAACCACGCTCTTTTTTCCACTCGATGTAAATTAAAATCTATACACAAATATTTTAAAATAACCCAGAAACCTAAAATGCTCTAGGAGGTAGTTTATTTTAAAGTGTATAATAAGTTATCCATTAAGAAAGGGTTTTTGAAATACAACTCCTTAAGTGGCGGAAATTTTTTAATTTTCTCAGTTTGCCTTTGAATCATAGTATTGCTAAAATAATCCCACAAGAAAGTCAAATAGGTCTTCTAAAATGCTACATGATGGTCCTGAAGGATAACGCGGGATTTATTACCCTGCTAACAGTGGGTACTACTTCTGAATTGGAATAATATCTAAAATGTAACATATATTAATATGTGCTTACGTGGCCTTTTTTCGTGACGCTGAGGAGAAGCTCTACCAGCCGATCCCCAACATCTGGGGAGGAGGAGAGGTGTGTGTGGAGCTCTCACCCACTAAATTCCTCAGCGACGCACCTACCCAGCCGCCTTCCATCGACAACACGGGATGGCCCGACCGTAGTTGTGCTTACGTGGCCTGTTCCAAGATACGCTGAAGTTAATAAATATATATGATTGGAGAAACTTGTTGGCGTAATAGATCGAGCGCTCGTTTTCCGCATGACATCGCCATGTTTGGATCTTGGATCAAAATCAAAATTAGATATCTAGAACTCCTCGGTGCTTTGGAAGGCACGTTAACCTGGTTCTGGTCTTCAGAGCAACCGCTTTCACATAGCAACTCTCATTAGCCACCATGGTAATTGGCTGAATCATCTCATATTTCAGGAGAGAGTAAATAAGCTATTAATGATAATGTTGTTGTAAATATTTGAGAGAAAACACCCTGTATTTGCTTTTAAAAAATAATATTAGATAATTGTATGCCACAGGGCAGTATATAGTGAAAGTTCTAGTAGTATTAGTAATGCTAAGTAGATTTAGTAGAATATTAGTAACTAATAAACGGTTTTACGGTAATCATACAATAATTTACATAAAAAAACAATACTACAACAAATATACTAAAACCAGACATGATCGAATTTCTGAAATGAGATACTCATCAAGCATGGCAGTAAAATCTCGACCCCTTTGCCTCCAAGGGAGAACTTTATAACCAAACAACAACAATCGGCCCTTTCAAGCCCACGAATTGAGAAACAACTAAACTACTCTGTGCTCTTGAATGGGATTGCGTTTATGAAATAACAGCCTTATTGCAAATGAATAAGTTTCAAGTTTTATTGACAGCGACAATTCATTTGGAATGAAATCACGAAGCGAATGATTATTGAATATCTATTATATTCAATAATATCATTAGCTTTATCTCGACATCGGTACTATTGAGTGTCAATCGTTTCAAGACGATTCGGTCGTATTTGTAGTTTACTCACAAATCTATATTAATATTATAAAGCTGTTAGTTTGTTGACGCTAAACTTAAGAACTACTGATTCCAATTAAAAAAATATTTTTATGTTATATATTGTATTTTTCAAAGAAGGCTATAGGCTAAATAACTTCATCCTACAACTAAAAGAAGCTGATCATCAATCAAAAATGTTGAGAAAATATGTTTGAAAAATTTTTTTTTCCCAGAGCTAAATTTATTGCGCGCGCTCGTAAACGGTTAAGTTACGCAAAAGTCAAAGTTTAAAAAGCTGTGACAGCTTATCTCTGTCTTTTAAGATTGATTCGGACGAAAGTTTTGTTGGTAATCGAATTTGTTATAAACATGATTGAAATTATAAAACAGATAATACTGAAGTCATGTAACCTACCGAACTACGTAAGACATTTTGTTATTTTCCGACATCCACGCCAACGAAATCGTGAAAGCTTTTTGTAGACTTGTCACTTGGAAGTTTGATTTCAAGGGGTTGCAGACTTAAGGTTGTACATTCATTTCAACTTTTATCTGTATCTTAAAAGAGAGGCGAAAACCTACTATTTTGTACAACCATCTATCGCTACGGTCAAATTCAAACACATTCAAAACGTAAAGTGTTCATAAAATTAATAAATCTTTTTTCTTTAAAAAATATTACCTTATAAAACCTTTTTGATGGTTCAGTCGGCCAGTATTTATTTACTCTTCAATATTTGAGGAAATTGTTACTTTTTATGCGGGTTAGTAATCAAGCATGGTTTAAAATATTAACGGTATTATTGGTTTAGGATTTTGCGTATTAATCAACAAATATTCAATATAACTGCTTTTTAAAGCTTTTTATATGTTAGCTGACGCAATTTGAGCGTCTTCAGCATTATGTCAAATGATATAGGATATATTATTGTTAAAATTTATTTCTAGTTCTAAAATTGTTTTATTAATATGTAAGCGTTAAAATATTTTTTCGGCACCAATCCTTAAAGCAACGTTATATAGGAAATAAACATTTCAAAATTCGAATCAAATGATTCCATTTTCGGTCCATTAAGAGCGTTACATGAGACAAAATATAGTCACATTTGCTTTCCTCTCTATTCAACCGGAAAAAGATTTAGGATTACAATCGACTCGTTTTAGGATTACAGGGTAAATAGGGGTAAAAAGGGAAGTTCACAAAGTAGTTATATCAACACGTAAAACAACTTTTAGGAAACAAGTAATAAAATTAATGTTGAGATATTTTTTACTTTTATCTACAAATAAACTACTTACAATACTTATTTAACAATTAGGCAAAGCTGAAATTAACAAGCTGCCATTTATGGGATTGCCCAAGTAACTCTAGGCAATGTCTGTAGAAAACCAAGGAGGTCTACTCAACTTTATTGCTTTTTTTAAATTTTCGTTCGTCTTTTGTTTTTTTATTCTATTAATATTCTCTTACAATTTTTCACGTTTATTTCACTAATTTGCATTAACATAATACTTTCAATGGAAATTAGTTTTATTTTTTTCATCGGATAATCACACAAATACACAATGTACATTGGCGTTAAGCCTGGCCGTAAAACTGGGCTGCCTAGATGCTTCGGAAGAACCCAGGTTACCCCCGTGAAGGGTAATGGAGTTACCGAGGAGTTTTAGTGGGTATTCCCAGTGCTGCTGTGATCAAGCACTGGGTGAGCCCCACACACGCCCGCAATGGTCAGGGTCATGGTCGCCAGGTCCATAAATGGATTCCTCCTTCCTTAAGTACTCACGTAATATGAATCTACTTATAGTAGATTCTTGTTACAACGATACTATAACAGTTGCCTTACCTTGTTTTAAGAAGAAATCTTTATAGCAAATATGCTTAGCCAAAGAGAGTTAGATCGACTTAAATATTACATTTCAAATTAAGACTAATTATACCGTGTGTAATTCTAATAAGTTGTTGACTTATTTCAAACATTAACGTAAGATTCTGATTATTTTAATGAAAGTTGTAACTTAATATCCCTTAATAGACCCCACGGGTATAGCAAAGTGATTTTACTAGTGCGGCTAATTAATGGTTAAAAGGGTTGACGGGTTACATCAAGAGTAACCAATGCTCTTCAAGATACGCTCCAATTGTATACTACATAAGGTCTTTTTTAAATCCAAAGTGTTACGCTTAATGCTGTTTGATTGTCCCTAAATTTACAAGAGCAAAAAGACACTAAACCGTAATAAAGTGGGTTGGATATTTAGCCGGCTTATTTTGATATTGTGTTACGTATGAGTTAATTGCTAAGACGTTCTGCTAACGTACCAACTTTAAGTGACAAATTTAGTCAACTGTTGACCTGTCGATTACTTTGTAATAAAAAAATTGTATTATAATCATTATTTTAGAAATTCCTTTGGGCTTCTTTATCCGGCCGTCTGGTCTAGTGGCCAGTATCTCTGTCAACTTAGGGTTCGAAACCCTGCAGGGGAAAATATTTGTATGAATTGTTCACGATTGCTGGATGTTTTTTATGTATATTTTTCTAATATTTATATACATATTATTATCTTTATTTCTCCGTTATCTAGTATCTATAACACCAGCTCTTAATGATGCTTACTTTGGGATAAATAATAGGTGAGAGTGTGAGAAATATTAATGAAGGCGTGAAAAGTCGCCTTCTGGGCTGCAAAGGTGGAGGGGGCTATAGTAGTAGCTAATTTTTTTGTTTAAATATAATAAAAAAATATAAATTGTTCAATTAATTAATCCATGGTTTCTAGACCTTCTTTAATATTTTAAGATATCTCAAAGTCAAAAATTTGTATCGACAAATGTCAAATTTGTATCGACAAATGTCAAATTGAATACTCTTTTACAATTATTGGTCTTAAATATTTAAGAGACGTTCGATTATACGGCCGTAATGAATACATACCAATCTTTTGTATTTATTAGATGAATAAAATATTTTTGTTATATTCTTTTGTCAGCAAGACTTATCTTCTATATCTACTATCGTTACCTACCAACTATATGTACTCATGTTTAATTAATATATTAAAGGTCGTGTTCTTTTTCCCAATAATTTTCACTTGACTAATAAATATTCCGGTCTTAGTGTAGATAACAATAATAATAATAATTTGTTTCAGTTGTAATCATGTAAAAAAGAGTCAGTGGCTTGGTGCGTAAGGTCATTTTTATCCTTGCCGTCCTGTCTGTCCTGAATGGACCCGAATATTTTATGGTTAAAAACTTGACTGCACTGACGTCTTACAGGTAAACTTTAACGCTAACATGATATTAAGGTGAAATATCAATGAAACTTTAAACTAACCTGTCAATATATATAAACAAGACAAAATTATCTTTAGGTACCCGGGTGGACAATGAGGTTCAAAGTCAAAGCATTTATCCATAAGAAACATGGCTATTATAATAATAGATATTAGTTTTAAAACTCCATGTAATTTTCGCCAAATTGGCATACAAATATCATCTAATTTTATGCAACAAAAAACAACATGTTTCATGTTGTTTTGTATCAAATGTACACGTTTTCAAAGAATAATTGACACGGCCGCGCGTTCTGTTTCTGAATATAGGTACGCGGGAAAGTCTATGACGGTCCGCAGTTCTGTTTCGCACACCGCCGCTTGTGCATGCCAGCGCGGAGAGACGTTCGAAAAACTTTTCAGACTCCTTGCGTGCCATTATGCCGTGTTTCCATTTTTAAAATTGTAAAATAGTGGTACTCCTTTGACAGTTTACTTTTTGTGGCGGAAATTTGGGTGATTCTTAAAAAGTTTTAACGTGATTTTTGATGTGTGAATCTGTGGATTTAGATGAGAATTGTTTACAAAGTTTGTAAAAAGTTTTTGTGAGTATTTTTCATAATAATTAGGTAAGGTAATATTTAGATTGTTTTTTTTTTAAATAAACTTAATAAAACTAAAATATAATCAATAAATTATTATAGTTACTTTGTTTGATATGTTATATATCTTATCATATATATAATTGATTCCTAACGAAACATGAACTGAATGCAAAGATACTACTACTGTTAAATTAACACTGCTTTGACTTTATTTTTGTAAATGTATATCACCATTTCAAAAAAACTATAAAATACTCCATTTTGTGATAGCATTAAAGTCAATTTATTGTGTTTTCATAGTATTTTTAATAAAAACAATGGAAATTTAAAATTACCTGCAAAAAATTGTATACATAATTGAAAAAAAATTATATGTTTATTTCTAAAAGAGTTATGAATATTGTAATTAAAAATTATTATTTTATTTTTGTTTTCTCTGTTTAGAATACAATTATTTAGAATAAGACAACGATAAAGATAGTTACATTTTAACCTATTTGTTAAACGTGTCGCAAAGCCGATTCATCTAAGCGTGCAAAATGTGAATTTACGCGGCAAAACACGTACATTATTTAAATAAAATTATCGGAACTACTTCGTCACAATAGTATTTGATCTTGAGCATTGGTTAAATGGGAAAGTTGAAACCAAAAGCCTCCTTTTTCACTCCTTGACTTTATTACTCTATAGTTAATTATAAAATACTTGTATTCTATGATAAAAGTGATTATTGTTGAAAAGGCAATATTGCTAATTCATTTTGAAAGATTATGATTATTCATTAAGAAATATGGCGTCATGGTCAGTGAAGCTCGTGTTTATTTATCACTAAATATACACTGCCTAAATTGACAATGCAAATGATATCTCGGTGTATATAAAAAATCGCTGTACACATATAACTACGCCACATCATCAAAATACATACTTAAATTATGTAAATGTTGAGAGCGTCGGCGATTTTCTTTACTTCTAAGACTTAAATTGTGTTGAGATCACCTCACGGGCTTCTACGAGTTCCTGGTTCAATATCTGTATTTTCTGGCTGCTTCTGTTGATAGTTTTTTAAATCTTTACCATCATGACAACAATGCTTAAAGCATTTGTGTGTTCCAGCAGTTGGAGATAAACTCGCAGTCATCAAAGTCAAAATCAAAATAACTTTATTTAAATAGACTCATTTACTAAGTTCTTTTAAATCGTCATCTTCAGCCTTATCATCACTAACAACGATGAAATCGTTACAATTACTCACTTGATTATAACTGACGATTGAAAAACAGTCCGTAACGATATAAATGAGAATTTTCAAATGAAATTATTTATGTTGATGAAATATCAATAGCACAATCGTAACAAACTTCTTCGCTTGCCCAACAGTGTGGTATCGAATTGCTAGCTATCAAAAGTATTTCTTACTGTGTAGCCTATCTCGAGTTTACGTAAAAATGTCGCATCATAATTCTGATAAGGGTATAGCAATGAATGCGTTGCTAAATTAATTTTGTGCGTGAAGCCTTGCACATATAGTTCTATATTAATAGGTTTCTTTTATTATATAAAGCTCAGCAAATGACTCGACACCATCAGATGATAAGCAGTGGAGGAGTCCATATGTGAAGATAGCTAGTGAAGCACACCATATACTAGCCACCCTCACCTTGCCGGCCCAAATAGTGCTTTTCCACGCCTCTTTGTAAGAAGGTCAAGATTCAAGCTACTTCTAGCACGTGGAAGTTAACTTAACCTAATTGATAATGTTTGTTATATGCGTTATATATTTTATACATAACTTTTAGGGTTCCGTGCCGTAATAGGAAACAAGGAGTCCTGTTAGGGAATAGTCTATAGTCTTCTATTGATATTAGCTATTGTTTGTATTAAGTAACTATTTTTCCTTATATCCTTCTGTATTTTCACAGTTAGAACTGAAACCACAACGCCAGCTGAATCGGTTCGCTGTATTTAGGTTTACAGGTCTTTAATTTCAGTCCATTGGACCACATATCTAGTATTCACAGGATGTCATGTACACATGCATTTAACAAGTGACACCACGTTACTGGACCTGATTCTGACGGCGTAAACTCAATTTGAATTTAAGAGCAGTTTATTTCATTCTGTTACAATAAACGGGAAAGATAAGCGAAAACTTATTACTATTAATTAAATTTTGTTAACTTAAGAAAAATGATAGACAGTTCGAGATAGCATGTAGGAAGGTGCTTCCTTAACATGTGTGTGTTTGTATGTGTGTGTGTGTGTGTGTGTGTGTGTGGTTAACATCGTACACTAACTATAATTACTTAAGGTTTTGATGTTGGGAAGATTCTAAAATGTATGCATATCATATTGGTGGCAAGTCATAGTCTCAAAGACTACAGAGCCCCAGAATACAATCAATGTTCTAAGCTAGGCGTACCTAAAAAAACCCTACCACCACTATTCACAATAACACAAAAACTTATTAAAAGATAATAAATATTGACATTTTATTAGGCACCAGTACTTGTAAAAACTATTATGTTTATTACACTTCATATATCTCACTGAACATGTTTATTGATAACAATAACAATATAAAGTCACGTAGCCGTTCTTTAACACAACTGGCGTATCTATTTATGTCACTGTTACGTAGACCGGTGCTAATTAGTTATTATTATTAATTAACTCCGGTCGGGATCGGAAAAGCCCGTAGGCGTAGTGTATCGAGCACCCTGGTCGTAATTACGAAAAATATATACAGAGTTACTGGATGACGATGATGACAATGTCAAATTCAAATTATTTATTTCGTACCATAATGTTACAAGATAGTCAATGAATGAAATTTCTTAATTTACCGTTATGAACTCTATTCGGTATTACAGAATATATAAGACATGGCTTAAAACATTAAAGAGAGGAGAAACCAATAAGTCAAACGCAATACATTTTGTCATATAGCGTTGTACCTGAAACTGAAAGGTTTCTGAGCTAGTTGACATTTTGTTTTTTCTTAGCACTATTCTAGATTTGACGTCATAAAATAGAATATTAACTAAAATACTTTGTGCGTAAGATCATGGTTTGCCACGCGTTAGGAAGCGGTTTTGGCCCCACCACGTACCAATGTGGTTTCAAATTTTATATTAATATGTACATGACACTTTTACGGTGAAGGAAATCATCGTAAGAAAACTAGCACACCTGTGAAGAAATTCTTAGCCAGTGTGTGAAGTTGACCAACTCGTTTGGTCACTAATCGCTATAATTTAGAGAAGGCTTGAGCCCATCGGTTGGGTTGTATATGAGCTATTGATGATAATGATTTATTTAACCTTTTTAAATATTACCAATATTATGTGATCAATTTAAATAATAATTAAGACATACTACAACACTTCATAAACTTCTTTGAAAATGTTACTTGTGGCTCATAATTGAGAATTTATAACATTCTGCTTTTACATGTGATTGTATAAAGTAAAATTATTATTCAATTTACAAATATAGTTTCCTTGGAATCAGCATCCTGTAACTATACAGGCAGGGTCGTTATGTACAATTCAAAAACCCCTAACATCAATCTAGATAACCATGAACAAATTCTTTTCCCATTGACCAATAACAATTTAACCGATTGCCCTCAAGAAACCCTGGAAAAATCGGATACGAATGAAATATCGATATTGAATGCCAAACAGAACGACTCTTTTGAAATATTAAGAAGAATGAATGTAATCAGTGTCAAACAAGAAATAAATCGATATGTTTGAGGATAAATAGAATGGTAATTTGGGGTAATTTATCAGGAAGTTCTTTTTAAGGTTCCGTAGCTTAAACAAGATGCGTCTGTTGCCAATGATGCCGTACGGAAAGTGCTGTAAGAGCAGAAGCACTCTTCAGAGGCTGAAAAGAAATGTTGCTTTTTATTTTTTTCATATACTTAAATACTGTAAAGCGGAAAGAGATATTTAATAAATTAATTACTTTGTCATGTTCGACTATTAAAAATATACCATACATGAATTAGGAAATCTGCACACAACCAACCCGCACTTAGCCAGAATGGTTGACTAAGGCATCATCACCCTAATTTAGGGTAAGCTTGAGCCCTTCGGATACATGAAAGTAAATAACCATAATCCAATAACAATTTTCATTATTTATCACAAAGACATCGGCGCTACAGAAAGTCGAACCGAGCCTACACTAGCCTGTTGGTAGGATTACTAAATACGTGGTCAGCTCCTCTCCGTGGTCCTCTCCTAGTATAATACAACAAAAATACTTACATTATTATATTGCATAAAAATTAATAAAAAATATGAATTTAAACTGTAAAACCTTAAAGTTATAAACGTATTAATATGAATTAATGCCTAATATATTGTCTTTCAAATAATGAAATAAAACTTAGCAATTTAATTTGAGGCAAATAAAAAGTCGAACGTTTATTTTTCTGCAAGTTTTTCTTGGCAATGCTATAAAATTTTATACAGTAGAATTCATAATCATGTCTAGGAGAATACATCGGTTTTGTGTGAAATGCTTATAAAGGAAATCGGATATTCTTGATAACGATACAATACTTTAATATTCTTTTATATTATTTTATAGTTTCACTGTTATTAAACCTTCTAGGTATAACTTTAGCAAAAAACTTCAAAAGTATTAGTAAAAATAATTGTATCATTATATTCAGCACAAACGCTTTAAAAATCTCAGGCTTTCAAATTTAAATTCTCAATAAGTCAATTCTATCATTGCTATGGTACATCCCCAATAAGCCAATTCTATCATTTCGGTGGTAAATCCTCAATAAGTCAGTTCTATCATAACTGTGGTAAATCCTCAATAAGTCAGTTCTATCATAGCTGTGGTAAATCCTCAATAAGTCAGTTCTATCATAGCTGTGGTAAATCCTCAATAAGCCAGTTCTATCATAGCTGTGGTAAATCCCCAATAAGCCAATTCTATCATTGTTATGGTAAATCCCCGATAAGTCAATTCTATCATTGCTGTGGTAGATCCCCGATAAGTCAAATCTATCATTGCTGTGGTACATCGCCAGTAATTCAATTCCACCAACCTTCCTAAAGTCTGTCTCCGTGTTCGTGTTCAAAAAATTTCATCTTATTGTAAATTTAAAAATATTTTTATAATTATACAAACTTGTACTCTATTAAATATGGTAGTTGGTGTCATAGAAAATAGCAGCAGTCATTGAACAGTTGAATTACTTTTTATTTGTTTATTATGATGGGCATAGTTAAGGATCATACAGTTTGTTACAAAAAGATAGAGAAAAATTTAAATAGTAATTTTATTACGTTTTAAAAGTCATGCACACCAAATTCGAATTCATAATTACTATTCTTTAGATAATTACTGTAACTAAGCTTGAATGGTGCAGTAAATTAGAATTCTTTCACAAATTTATAACCTTTAAAAAGGCAAAAAACGTAAAAAATCTTACAATGGCAGTTTAACTAACCATTCCCCGTTGTATAATAGGCCCCAAAAAGTAATATAATTTAAATATATTGAGGAAGTTGGCGATAATCATTTGCGTTTCATCCATAGGTTTTATACTCCCTTTACAGGCTTAGCGATCCTTGGTTGAGATCTTTAAGGTGAAAATTCATTATACTTGTAAAAGGAATTTTCACCTTAAAGATCTTAACCACTAGCTACACTCCCTTGGCACTGGTGATTTAATTTAGTTAGTTAAAACCTGATGAAATAGATAACAAAGAGTCTGTTTTGACTGCTTTTAATTTCCTTTTTATGCAGTACAGTTGAGTGACCAATTTCAAAGTAGGATTAAGGTAGAAAACTTGAAAAATTTTAAGTATTACTTTTGTAGAGAAAATTATTAATTCAAATTTTTTTTCCGAATCCACAAAAAATTATGTTCGTTAGCAAACTTTGGTAAATTATTGCCGTCTTTATGTCAAGGGAAAAACTTTGGTTGACAAAAATGGACAAAATAATCACCTAGGGGAAGTTACAGAAGTTACAGAAGCCGTAAATGGGAAAAATGTTCCCCAAACAAATAAAACGCTAGAATTTAGAGAAGTAGGGTCAGTTTAAACATTTTCAACTTCCGAAACCCAAAATATTTGTGGGTTGATTAAATTGGATTGGAATACTAAGGTGATAATCCATCTTTTGTTGCTACATTTACAGCTGACACTTCTATCAGGTTTTCATCTACTAATGTCCAATTTTGCACAGAGAATGACTTTTTGATTATAATCTTTAACCTGTCATGTATTCAAAATGACACAATTGGTTTGGGTTCTCTTGATTCGAATGCAAAATACTATTATTCCCAACCTTTTCCTATTTTGGGCGTGAAATAGTTCGTTATCAGTGTATTTATCATAAGTATGCACAATTTCAATGGACTGTTAGCAATAAACCTAATAACTATTGTTTGTGGCCTATGATTACCACTCCAATAAAAAACACTCCAAACAAAATCAGGTGGACTATTTCCTTGCTTAATATTTTCTGACAAAAAACGTATTCTTAAATTGATTGAAAAGTCATGAACATACTCTCTGATGACACGTATAGAATATACAAACACACATATACGAATGTATAAACACACAAATGGCTTGAAGATCATTGTTAAGCATTTGTCAATATTTTTGTTATTTTATTAAATATTCTAGTACATGTGTAAAATATTTGTAATGAGGAATTAACTGTATGAATGTATATTATGCTTATCCCTCATTGTCCTTTCTTACTGAGGAGCACGCACGCTGGGCTACTGAGCCACACTTTACTGTCTCCACGTCTACTTTACGCACAAAGAGATTTCCTGACTCCTTTCTTTGTCGCACAGCCAGAACGTAGTATTCGTTACCGACACACGTATTCTCGCCTTTATACAACATGGGTTTCTTCAAAAGATGGGTGACAAATAACTTGTTTTATGGCAAGTTGAAAATGGCTAGGGCAGTATATCATATGCTGCCTAAACCTCTACTATCTCTACCTCTACCTCTCTACCTATCTATCATTTACTGAGCTTTTTATATATCAAAAAATATAGTTCACTTCAATACTATTTAATTTTGTGTTTTTTTAACTATACTTTTCTTAATTCATATAAATAGTGAAAATATGTTTGATCCTTATTTACATGTGTACACACTTTAAAGTTCTGTCCTGTGGATTTCTACAAAACCAATAAAAATATAATTTAACCCAAAACTTTTTTAAATTTATAATATGTTGGTGTTTGTCCTGAAAATATATTTTGCATTATATATTTTGTTAGGATTTTAAAGCCATTGGCTTATGTTAAGCTAAAACAAAGTGCACAGGCTTACAATTCCATCTGTAGTGAACTTTGGAAATTTTAAGAAAACCAATTCTTAAGCTCACAGCTTAAGTGTCTAGTCACAAAAAATATCCAGAGTCTCTTATGTCCCTTTTAGTGCCATAGACTAAAAACTAGATGACTCGTCCAATATTTTGAAGAAACCGACGTTTGTCAGAAAATTATCAGTTGACCAAGCTATATTTTTCGGAACAAGTGTAAAGAGGTTGAGATTGAATTTGAAATAAAATAGTTTTGGTTGAGTTGACAACAATGGAATCCTGTATCAATGTTGTTACGTCGAATTTAAAACCAAACGAAAAAAGAACGTAGATTGATTTCCCCGAAGAGTGTATTTGCATAGTTTTGTTGTTTCCTATATATGTTATATGTTTCTTGATAGACTTTTAGACCCTTATGAATATTAAGGTCCTGAAAACCTTTTAAACTATACATTCTAGAGAAAACAGGCAGTCATGGTTATTTTCATTTCTTGAAGCTTAGTGTTAGAAGACGTATTCTTCGATTAAGGAAAATTGTTAAAGCTGAACATGACTGGTATTGACTTTTTATTTATATAATCTAATAATATATGATGTTCTTTAGTTAAAATGATGATAGAACCGTTCAGTTAACACTTACACAATTTCTACACATCATCATTACGACAAAAGCTTGCTATATACAACTAACTTACCTCATTTGTTGTTACCGTGTTAATAATACAAGCACTTGTTTTACACTAACTTATATATTCTTTATCCTATTATTTTTTATTTACAATCATTGTATAACAAATATAAATAACAATATGGTATAAAATATTGGGTATATAAGTAGTTGGTCGTGAACAACAGGCCTTCCTACAAAGAAGAAACTCATAAAGAGTTTGGGCAATAGTACTTCCACTCTGGCCCAATGTGCCCATTTCTGTATGACAGCTGTTGCCATAACAACCGAGACCAATGGATTACCGTACCTTCAGAAACAAGAAGGAGCACGTGATGACCAATTTGATTGACCCATCCGGGACTAACCATAGCGAAAGTTGCATTGTTTTAATCGAAATCAGAGCGTTCGAACCACTAAGCCCACAAGCTCCTCAATAAATTAGTTGCCTATCTCAATTTAAGTTATGTTGCAATATGCTTGGTGCTTCGCTTATGTTAATTATTCTGTTGATATTATAGTACACTCATAATGTTCACATTAATATTTACATTATGTTCTGTGTAGAGCTTTAAAATATGTTGGAATGCTTATTTACAAATTTATTTAATTTGTTATTTTTCTATTTATTTCTTTTTCTTCTTTTATATATAATTTTTTATATATATTCCTTAGTCTTGCTAAAACTAAGAACTAGTACAGATAACTTACCCAAGTCTGCCTCTATAATAATAATGTTAACAGCATTATTGTGTTCCAAAAGTTGGAGCTTAGTTACTTAGTTCCTTTGTGGTTGAGGAATCAGACTGTTGTTAACTTCCATCTTCGGCCTTACCATCAGGCGAGAAGGCCACGAGCTACCTGTTTAAAAATTTTAAAAAAGCTTTTTTATACAGCAAATCGTAACTAGCATTTGTTAACTCTGTTATCTGGTAACATTGTATAGTAAGTAAATTACAAAACAAGTCCTAACTATCACAGACCTTTTTTTTTACGAGAAGGAATCCATTTACCTACTACCCGCCACTGGCTGAGCGACGGGCGTGTGTGGGGCTCACTCAGTACCTCAATAGAGCGGCACTGAGAATACCCACTAAAACTCCCCGGTAACTCCATTGCCCTTCACGGGGGTAACCTGGGTTCTGCACGAGCAATTCACCAGGCCAAACTATCACAGACCTGTACTTCTTGAAATATGTGTCTGATCTCCTTGAAAGATCTCAAAATCCTATTCATTAACAATTTATTTAATACATCTTTAAATTCTATAACTGGGACAATTTGTAAATACTCGGTTAATACCCACTTAATGTTATCACTATTACCTTTAATTACATTTGTTTATTTTTCTCATACCTATTCCCTGTTAGGAAGATTTAAAAGAACTTATTAAATGAGTCTATTTAAATAAAGATATTTTGACTTTGGAACATCGTTAAAATAAACTAAATATGTAATACTTTCGTTGAGCTGCTTAGGTATTGATGTAGAGGTAGGAACAAGTCAAAAACTTTATATGGCCGTATTATACCTAGTTTTGATGGTGACAAGTTGAAAAAGGACTGAACGTGTGGGTGAGTAATGTTCGAAATACACAAAGGAGGCATTCCAAAAGTGAATAGACTATGCGAGGTATAAAATGTATGAAGGAATATTTAGAGAGATCAAAGTGGTAGGTAGCTCATACAAGATAACAATTTAATCTATCCGCTTAAAGTAATTCAATTAAATTTTCATATTTATATTTCAATTCAACTTAATTCTTTATTTTGCGTTCCATAGTTACATAATATGTAGATCATAAGACTATTAATGACACTATGGAACCCTGTCAGGCACAACAAAATTTAGGATTACAAAGGTAGGTTTAAGTTAAATGTTTAAATTTGTATTATGGTCAAATTCAAATATTTAAAAAAAATAATTAAAAAAGTAATAAAAAAATCATCAAAATAATAATAAAATTCTAAAAAATTCAATTTTCAATTTCATTCGTCCATTCAAAATAATAATTGTCTTGGGATTGTTTGGAATTCTACGTCAGTGTGTTTTTAAATGTAATAAATAGATTTTACACAATTTTTGATTTACAATTGTTTGAATATCAGTAATATTAATAATAAATAATTAAAATTATTAATATTATATTTTTTTTAATTCTTAGAAAATATGGATAATATGTCTTGTATTTTTCCATGTCATAAACAGCTTTTGAACTGCTGAGCATATGTTTTTCTAAATAGGAGAAACTCATCAACAGTTTGTGCCGTTACAGCTCGCTGACCTAATGTGGGTAGGCAAGTGAATACGGTTTCCATTACAGCTAGGAGCAATAGTTTAACATGTTTTCTAAGCACGGAAAAACTCTAGATTTTTGCTTACCCATCCCAAGTGCAGCCATGGCGAAAGTTACTTTTTTATTATAATCGAAACCAGAGCGCTCTTACCACTAAGCCAACAAGCTAGAAATAAAGATAATTAAAAAACAACTCTATTAAAATTTCGTCAATTTCGCCATAAAATTTTATCATGACAAACACGAATACAATCTGTCAACTTTCTTGTTTTTATTAATATTGAAATATTGCATATAAATTAAATTTATGAGGCAAAACAGCGTACTTAGACAGAATTTCAGACAAAAAAGAAAGAATTTCGATATTATAAGTATGATTCTTATTGGAACTAAGCATTGTCGAGTGTAGATGGATTTTAAATCTAAAACCTTAATGAGCACTTCAGTTAGAGGCCACCCACCACTAGACGATTTCAAACAGTGGTTCTAAATGTAAATTTAGATAAGTGCACTCCATCTCGGTCTCTCATTATGAATGTAAAAGGGTCAGCAGTCCCCACACGTGATATTTAGAAGGTTTTATATAAACATCCAACATAATCATCAACAGTAAATTTTTCATACCCCTAGCAATAACAGCCTTATAAGAAACCAAACTGAAAAATAAGTCCTAAGTACTTTATCCATTCAACATTTGCTCAGGTTGCCCAAGGTAGGCCTTTAATTCAAATATTGGCTTAAAATCAATGTTAATTGCGTTTACAATGTAAGGTTTTAATGTTTAATTGTTATTTGCTGTTATGTTTACGCATTCTGTTATTGGTATGTATAAATACAAAAATGAAATGCAAAATGAAATTGAAAAACATCAAAACGTCTCTTTTCTCATATCATTGTATAGGAGTTGAAGACTTAACCCCAAGTAAAATCACATTACGGTGTAGACATATAGTTTCTCGTGTTCCTTGTGCTACGGGTGCAGTTTTTCCAAGTTTTTCCAATATTTTTTTTGATATATCACAACTCAAAATCAGAAAGGTCTTTATTTAAATACACTTAGTTACTAAGTTCATTCAAATCGCCAACCCCATCACCGCTTCGTCAAATACTTTAAGAAGCTGCGAGAATCTCCTCAGCGTTAATGTTTATAGTGACATTTACAAATTGCTTACGCCATTACGTGTCAATATTCTTATTATTAATACTATTCCAATTTTCATAAATCGACCCAGAGCAATTTATTTACCGGCGTTAGTGTCAATATGATAATTATTTATTTAACAGTAAGCTTTCTATAAGTTAGATATAACATAAATAATTTGTCATTTTTTGTCATCTTAAATCCAGTAAGATCAGTCCTTAAATCTTGTAAGATAAGTGTTTTATTGCAACAGCAGAATTTAAACCTCTATTATGTTTGTAGATACAATGTTAAGTATTATGTAATATTTTACACGTTCATTATTCATTTAGGACATATGATATTCATTTTAATATTTTATTTTTATTATTTCTTATGAAATATCAAAGTTTCAACTCTTTGCCTGTTTATCTATATTTTTCTATATCTACACTAGTTATTTTGCCTTTGAAATTTGATATTCCATTATTTTCTTTTACTTTGAACGCATGTGACTAACCTAATAACGATTTTCTCAGAACAATGGTTTTTCTTTTCAAATTAACGAGACCTATTAAATGTGGTCTTAAATGGAAACCTCATACTTACCACAAAGTGCTTATTTTTTAAATTTTGTCGTATATTTGTCTTACTAGCTTATGGAATTGAAGGGAAACACTTCAATTGTCAAACTTACTGGTCACATTTCAACGTATTTACCGATATACCGTATATAAATTTAAAAAACTCTTATCCTAATCGATTTGGTTACAATTGTGAATGAAAAATTAAAGGTGTATTGAGTTGCCACTTGGCAAAATTACTTTACCCCGCTAATGCGGTAGTTTTACGAGTTGCGCACGAGTTTATAACCGTTTATTACATGTTGCGTGTAATGGGATTCTTGGCAATAAAAAAATGTATAAACGCCAAGAATTTTAATTGTAAAAACAACGTGTCGGTCAGGTTTCATCTTGATAGGAAGTTACTTTTATGAAACAGAAAAAAAACTACTGAAAATAATATTGAAATCAGCGCTGATGACGCTGTCTGTAGAGCGGTTGTGTGTACAGTTACGCTATTTATACAGTTCTGTATTCGAGCGAAAATCGCTTTTATTAATATACAATTAAGAAATCATTGAGGCAACATTGAACAAATATGTAGTTATTAAAATATATATATATATCTCTCTCTCTTATTATAATATCTATCACATAAGTTTATTCACTATCATATTCATATTAGGTGATTTTAAATTTGATATGTTTTAATTGATTACCTTAAATATATTGCTATAATAGTCTCTTATCTAAGTTAACAAATCCTTTCAAATATTCAACAACTTCCTATATACTACAAAAAAAATAAACGTATTGGTGACTTATTTTTTGTTGGCCAAATTAAATCTTATTTAATTCCAAGCTTGTTCAACATAATGAAATATCAAAGGATTAATAATGAACTCGAAATTACTTAATTCTTTATAATGATTCTTAATTAAGTATATTTAATTGTATATTGATAAAAAAGCATATATACATACAGTATTAAAATAAATTAAGAAGTAATATTGTTATGAAGTCCTTTTAAATGCAATTAAAATAATATTTCATACAAGTAATATCATAAATATTGTAATAAAATAAAGTAACTGACACGAGAGGTTCCGCTTTGAGCTGGGTGGCCGAGCTGTAATATATATATATATAAACTATAAACAATGAACATACGTAGTATTAAAAATAATTAATTCTTAATCAACTTTCAAATGTATATAGTTCAATAACAGTCAAATGGTTCGCATATTTTGTCTTAAGTGGTTTAAGTTCCTTTTCTCTTAAGTGGCCAGATGTACGAGCCAATGTATAATTATGAGAATTAAATAAACTACATAATTGCGTTTGCGCATGCGCATCAGTTTACTATTTCATATTACTTTTATAACTTAATAAATCAGTGTATCAGCAACACTCTAACGGGTCGGTTTTATTTAGTACTCCTCGGTATAACACCCATAGCAAGCATAGTTATTTGAATCTGTAGGGAGTTACAACCCCTACACATTTATTATCTTTAAATGGTTACACTAATAGTTTACACTTCCAACTTCAATAAAAATAAATAAATAAAAGCGGAAAAATGATTATTCAATTATTTTTCTATTGTCTATGGTCGTTTAGTAGGAAATGGTCATGAGTATAGTGAAAACAATATTAGAAGTTTTATAGTGTATTTTTCATTCAGAAAAATATTTTTCATTCCTTGTTTGTTTACATGTCACATCTTTAGACGAATGCGTTGCCAAAATTCAGTTTTAGCACAGGGTAATTAAAGTCTCAACACAGGAGACGGATTCACTGCCCCTTTCCTCCCTTAACGACTAAGTATTATGTAACTGTTTGCACTGTTATCACTGATAATATAAAAACCTTTTTAACATTTCTGTCAGGCGTATAATATATATATTTTTACTGTGTAACCCTACAGGGAATTTTTCGATTTTACAAGTCATAAATTTTATCTTCTGCAGTAGTAGTAGCTACTTTTCTATATTAAATAATATAATATATGTTTTATATCAAAATCAATTTAAGTGATAGATTTGCAAAATTATTTATGTCTCATAAAATTTATCGGTCATAAAAGTTACGTTCACGGTGAGAGTGGTTCAGAGTGGAAGTTTTGGAGACAAGCCCTCCAGCACACAATACAACGCGTCTTTGCTAATCTTGCGAGTGATTTAAGCATTAGAAATTAAAATTGATTTTATTTATTTACTGACTTATTTGGGTAAGATATAATTATAATACAACTACCGAACACCCTTACGCGATAGTAGGAGCTAGAAATTCAGTAATGTTCGAGTTAAGACACCTTGTTCCATAAATCGGCTTAGATACCGTCATCACCCACCAGTTTCTAACGTCTACAAAAAAAGAAAGTGATTCTCAATTCGATTTCTTCGTTAGTTTGAATCGATTTTTAAAATTTATTATTCGATACGACGTAGAGTCTACTCCTGAGGTGGTTCCACTCACTGAGGAACCTGATGATGGCATCTCAGTGAACCGGAGGGCATCATTCAAAATTTATAGGCACGTGTTTCATTTTAAGTTATTACGACAAATAGACAAGGAAACTGACGATACTGACGGTCACCCATCAAACTTGGAACTTAGAAACAAACCACTCAAGATTTTGAAAAAAGTTTTGAACAAAATTAAAAATAGACTTACAAACGTAGTTTAATGTAAGGAGTTATCCAATTTGAAATTATTGTTTGTTATTGGTCTTAAGCTCTTTCCAGAAACAACAGAAAGTGAAGCTCCGACTCCAAAAAATAATTTAGTTGAATCACTAAATTGCAATATTTTCAGTTATTTATTGAATATGAGATATATCATTTTATTAATATTGTAAACTGTATCTTCTCATAATGATGCAAAAAGTTCAAAATCATTCGTTCAAATTCAATTTTTAATATTTATTGAAAACTAAATAATACAAGATTTTATTATTGTTACATGTATTTCAAATAAATGGGATAACATGTAAATTGTAAGACCTCGTTGTATGTATTATTCATAACAATGGATCAAGAGTTTAAAGTATTTCAGAGAAACATGCCTTTGAATTTAGTGAGTTATATTTCTAGGAATGTAATACCCAATCTTAGAAAAAGTATCTCAGATACATATTGTATATCTTTTTTATATATTTAAACTAGCTGATCCGGGGACCTTTTTATCACCTACAAACTACCACGAATGTCATCTATTAAAAGAAACCCAACGTTGCGATGGGAGAAATGACAATTTTAATGCTTAACGTGTCTTTTTCTTTAGACGATTTTTCATACTAAAACAACAATTTTCAGTTGTATATTTCCAACTTTTTCTTCAGTAATTTATCAGTAATTATTATTTTTAAGCTACCCCTGAATCAAATCGAATAAAACACAATAAAAATTATTTAAGTTGATCAAGCCGTTCGTGAGTTTTAGCGTGTCTAACAAATATCAATTTATTTTTATATAAAAGATATAAAGCTATTCGTTAGTCATGTTAAAACTTAAACACAGCTTGGTAAAAGACATATCCAAAAGACAAGTTAAAAATAAATATGTATAACTAGTAATTTAGTATGGAAAATCTAAATAACGTCCAGGTCTCTATCGTTACCTTATCAGGGATTCAATTACGAATATAAAGCAACTTTTGTCATTTTTGGTCCCTGACAGCATGAACTAGCTACAGCTAGAACAGCACGTGACCAGTGCTAGCCAACCTTTCATTGCCAACCTGAAAAGTATTCGTCGCTTTGCAAGGAGATTGATATGTTTAGGGAAGGTGCTGGGCTAAGTTAGTTATAGTTTTAGTTATAGATATAGGTATGTAGGTGTATCCTAGGTCTCCCTTGGTAGGCTCAACACTGATAGCACTAGGATAGCACTGATGGGCACAGAAAACGGGACAACGAGGGCAACGTGGCGCACACCGCGGGTCTGGTCAGTCAGTCAAGCGTCGGGAAGGAACTGAAAAAATAGGAAGCTGTATCAAGAAAGCATACTTACTTCAGCTGATACTATGTACTCATACTTATAACAAAATAACAGCGAGTTTAAAAAGTAAATTTCATAAATTCCAGTTCAGTACATCCGGAAAACTTTCAGGGTAAATGGACTAGTCTAGAGTGTATACGAAGTGAACAAAATGGCGGATGAAATTGAGTTCAAACATTTAAAGTGTTTCCGTAGTAGTTTGGTGTTTGATATTGAAGTTTGTATTGACATTTATTATTTTAAATGACTCTGTTAGTATGACGTTGTTTGTGGAAATAATGTTTTCTAATGGCCCATCAATGCTATATTAAACATAGAATAATTAAAATTAAGAAGAACATAAAAAGACTACTACTTACTACTTTACGTACTAAGTGTCTCTGTCGCACAGCTGGATCGTGAAATTGGTTGGCTCCCACGCATGCATTGCATAGGTCGCCACGTCTGGGATGCCCATGGAGATTGGCATTGGCACGAAGCCCGGCCGTAAGGCGGGGTTGCCTGGGGATGACCTGGTGAATTGCTTCAGCAGGTCTCCCCCGCGGGAGTATGGAGTTAGCATGGAGTTTTATGGGTATTCCCAGTGCCACTTTGATGAGGCACTAGATGAGCCCAACACAAGCCCGCCGCTTAGCCAGTAGGGGGTAGGTCCGTAAACGGATTCTTTCTGAAAAAAAAAAGATCTCGTTAAAACTGAAGGGCTTGGACGATTTCAATAACTTTTATTTAGTTTTATTCGCTTTAATTTATGGGTTGTTTAAAAATAAAAATAATAGGAGAAATCCTAAAGAAAAACTAAAAACACAATAATTTAAAATTAATAATAAAATATGTGGAAAATTTAACTGACGTGCTATTCAAAACTTTCATCGCTACTTCGGATTACTTCCAATAGATGGCGCGATACATAGTTCAACGGGTCAACTAGTAAACGAACAAAATGCAATACCAACTGAAAGGCATTAGGCATTGCTTCTCTAGATGGAGATAAATCACCCAGGTGATAACGCTGGACGTCAATATTCTAATTCTAACACTGTATAACATTAGCCTTATTGGCCTAACGTTGCATTAGCATAGGAAAAGATGATTACCATATTCGCTGTGACGGAAGCTGTAATTGAAAACCGAGTTATCTTGCAAATATTATACGTGCCATCTTTTACAAAGCAGTACCAGGAAAAGCGTCTTAACATAGAATTTTATCGGGAAAATAATCAGGATTGGAAGGAGGATGCAACTATACAATTGATTTAATAATAGTACTAGCTGACCTGGTAAACTGAGTAACACTTACAATGATTTATTTATTTATTCATAATGTTCCTACAACCACGATTTAATTCAAAGTTAAAGTCGAAATATTTTATTCAACTTTAGCACACGTACACTTACTGTTAATCATGGGTCAGGATAAGACCCGACAACAGAACAAAGGTACTTACTACTTTATTCTGAAGAAATCCCTTCCAGTAGACCTATGTAGATTAATGATATACATTATTTGATATTATTTTTTAAATTTACTTTCTTATTATTTTTTATTTTAATTTCTAGGCCACAACATCGGAAAATTAATGTTATTCGTCAGGTGTAGGGCCTACGTTTTATCTTTCACACTAAGTTATGATACATCATGATACAATGTTGGTAATTTATAACACAATTTGTTCACTTTTCACGAAATAGAATACCGATGAAACATTGTCCAAGCTTTCACAAAAGCTAAGTGTGTGTGCTTTGTGCTTGGATAGGGCTGGCAAAATTTAGTATTTTTAATTCTGATTCTTTTTCATTTCGTTTTTGTGAAAAAAATACTTACGCTGTTTCGATTCGTATAAATAAGAAAGTAGATACATATTTATATTTAAGTATTGAGCAATTTTGAGCAAACAAATGAGATTGTTAGTTATCATAGTATGTTAAATTCTAAGAGATAGGAACTTTTTCTTTTATTATTTAATTTCATTTAATAGTGCATTATAGGATAGAATATTGTCTTAGATTATACAGAGGTTCCCAAACTAGGTAAAGGCAAAATAACCAACCCTTACAACGGACAGTAAAAACCTATCATGTTGGCACTTCTAATTTTAGACTGGGTACAATAGACAACATGTCAGGTAAAAAAGGTTGAACATATGGTAAATGTAAATTTTGAAAAAAAAATAGCAGTTTCACTTTGCAGTGATTTGGGGAGTTACTTGCATTATAAACTTACTATTTCTCGAGATTTTTTTACCCTCCAAACTGGATGAGGAGCATTAGAAATTATATAAGTTATTGGTGATGAAGTACTTCGTCATCTCCATCAAAATATATGAGGACATATGAGGAGTTTAGGGTTATATAACCGCCACACTGGTTTAATGAAAGCATTTACCATAACAACAGGAATCAAAATCTTGACGTGCCTTCTGAAGCATATAAGATCTTCAGAAAAATATTTTAATTGACCTATCCAGGTGTCCAACCAACTGTTCAAAAGATCGAGGGTGTACGAAGGTGCAATAAATCAAAATCCAACGTGAACCAACGGTTTTAATGGATAGTCAATTTACAAGTTATTTCCTTAGACCTATATACCTTCTCTGTCTAATCTTTACTTGCGCGATGCACAAAGGTGCAGCGCCATCTGTTGCCAGCGTTCGAAACTAATCATTTGCTACGGTCATACACCAGGCGTTTAAATCACGCAAACGAGCAACTCATTTGTTTGGTATGGCCCTATATAAGCCCCGTCTAATTAGCGCACTGATGACTTTTTTATCGACGAACATTTCGCCAACTAATTTCCTTTCTACAAAATATCAAAAAAAAATTCGAACTTCGTTTGATCACAAAAAATAACCATGAACCTTCTAGGAATGCCATAATTAGCATATTCAAAGGACCATTTGTAGAATGAACTTGGATGTTGGCGAAATTCTTTGGGTAAGTCTTCCATGATTAGTGAAGACATGCAAAATATATACAGTGGCGATAGCTACGAACTTGTTCAACACTCAACTGAGACATGTTATCTAAGTTAGACAGACCAAGAATTTAGTTACAAAGTTCTGTAGTCTTCAGGAGTCGTGAAAGTCTGAAATTCCGGTATTTGCTGTCAATACTCCGCGATATGAAGCTCCACTGAACTTAGGTAGTTGCTCAAACAATTTTGGCAGTTATCGTTTATTGGTCCTAAATATGTTGTATATTGTAATATAAAGGGTATGTAATTAAATGAAAAAAAAGACGCTGGTAGATAAGAATCAAAAGTAAAGACAAAATACTAAGAGACAAGAGTGTTTAAAAACTGAATAACTCTAATTGGTTTCAACTGGAACAACCGCCGCAAATACCCAGTTTATTGAAATGGTAATATTACTTGACGCCCGCTTAAAATTTCTATTACTACTACTATTTTCTAACTATTTACCGAATCAATTTTAAAGTTGTAAATCTTCGTAGTTGGTGAAGTGATACGAGATAAAAGCGATATAAAGATATTTCTCACAATATATCTCATACCTATTATCAAAGTAAGCATTATGAGCTTAATAATTAACGGAGAAATATAGATAGTGTTGCGGACTGGTTTTATAAAACTTTAAGTTATATAATTTTTGAATTTATATTTTTTATGTTTTTATATGCGCTATTGTTTTTCTATCAGTTGTTCAATATACACGTCGTAAGCGACACATGGTGTCTACTAATCTGTATATAGATATCAGAAATATATTAAATAATCATACAAACATCAAAGACTTGTGAACAAATATTCGTACTCTTCATACAAATATCTGCCCCTGCCGGGAATCGAACCCGTGCTACAAGGGCCACTGGACCAGCCGTCTAAAATATGTAAGCCTTCTTGCTTTTTAGTATCCACATCTCAAAGTTAGCTTTGATTACGATTTTTGTTTCACTTTATAAAGTTCTTCGTGACTTTGCCTTCAAAACAAGAGAAACGTTAATACCATTATCAACTCACTCATAAGCCGCCTAGCAAGAAACCAAAAGGCAAAAAGCCAGTCAACCAGAATTACCTGTTTTGTTGCCCCGGTTTTCGCCGCATGAGAACGTGTCCTCAACGAGGATATATATATATATATATATATATATATATATATATATATATATAGCTATGTCTATTGTGGGAATACAAGGGCATTGTTCATTATTAGCTTTTACCGCCGGGTAGAACCATCGATTCGGATTTCTACTGACAACAACTGACAAGATTAAAGCAAGTAGTTGAGAGGATGCGGCGAAATTGATTAATAGAAAGGGTGTGGCTTTTATCACGATATCGCTAGGCCACATACATCTTTAGCCACTCAGTATAAATTAAGAGAGTTTAGCTGGGAGGTGTTAATGCATCCGCCATATAGCCCTGGCCTTGCACCTTCAGATTTCCACCTGTTTCGGTCTCTTCAGAATTCTTTAGTCAGTGTCAGGTTAACATCAAGAGAGGACTGCCAATATCACTTGTTGCGATCAAAAGTCCCAAAATTTCCACAACTACGGGATCATATCTCTACCTACAAGATGGCAGTAAGTCTACGAACAAAATGACACTTATATACTGTAATTAAATGTAAATTATTTTGAAAAAAAATGTCTTGAATTTTCATATAAAATGCGAAGAAACTTTTGCCCCAACTGCAGAAAAAGATGCAAAATAATATGGGTTAAAACGAGTTTAGTATGAACTTCTTTTACGGTAATTTCATTTTGTATTTAACTTTGGTACTCATTATTAAATTTTTATATGAGTACTAATAATTAATAATGTATTAATTAATGTATTTTTGTATGAGTAGTAATGATTTTAAGATGAAACCAAAATAAGCAAGAACAATCAAAGATCGCTCCAAATTATAATCCAAATATATAAAAGACGTCGAACATAACATTGTTATTATTTATCTCCGTTACCAACACTGAGAAAAAAGTCCCACGCGATCGAGCTGTTTAATTACCTGACAAAGTAACGACATCATTAAAAGTTATTTAGGAACTCCCAAAAAAATTTTCATCGTGAAAGACGAAGAGAGTAGGTATCATTATTTTGTTGACTCCATCTGAAACAAAAACCAAATGACATGCTCCAACATCATCAACGTGTATACGTCACACTCCTGGCGACATGGGAGAAACTAATGAAGAGTTTGGATCATTACACCCCATTTACGAATACGGCTTGGGGGTAAATGCGATTCCTATAGGAACCGGGATAATAGGCTTATCATGCCTTCCATAGTACGAAGGATCTCTAGTTAACAGTTTTTATTTGACCCATCCAGCGACCATCCATGGCGAAAGCTGCTTTGTTTCTGTAATCGAAACACTACACCAACGCGGTTAATGAAAGTGTCATTTTTTTATAACTTGAATGAAATCTTACATTTTGAAGCTTGAATGACACAATACCTGAGAATGAATGTAATATATGTGTACGAGCCAACGTACATATTCGGCATTGTAATTGTGAGAATTCAAATTTGATGAAGATTGCGTTTGCGTGCGCATCAGTTTACTATTTCATATTATTTTATAATTTAATAAATTGGTGTAACAGCAGCACTCTAACGGGTCGGTTTTATTCAGCACTCCTCGGAGTAACCCCCATAGCAACATTGATACTTCAATCTGTAGGGAGTTACAACCCCTACAATATGAATCAACTTTCATGCTCGTAATTTTTTGCTGAATTGTGAAATGGCCTGGCTAGGGTTTTGTAGCACAATTAGAGGAATACTGAAGCGGAGAACTAGTGGACTGTGAGTATCTTCTAAACAATGAAAAGGCGAGCGAAAAGTAAAAATAGTTTTATTGTACAAACAGAATACGTAACAAGAAGATAGCAATACGACAAGAAGTAATAAAAAAGTAAAAAAAAGAAGACTGAGTGATTTAAAAATAGACAAAAACCATAAATAATAATAAAGAGGTAATAATGGCTCGGCCACAAATACCTTAAACTATTTGAAATACCTTGATCAGAGCTGATATACAAAATACGTCTGATATCGATTACATGCTACCTACAAATACAGATATGGACAGTAAGCTTCATTTAATTACCCGAAAGTCCATAAATGTTGACACAGTATAATAAATTGCAAAGCGAGTGCGATAATAATAATATTGTTAAATCTACTGCAAAATGTTGAACAAGGTTGGGAAAAAGTCAATTTACATTTCGGACGATGATTGCGTATTTTAAATTAAAATTGACTGTGTCGGTGAAAAATAAGTTTTAACGTTTACAGGTCTCGTTATATTTGAATCTGGTGGGGTTGTAGCTTAACAACTTACAAAATTATATTTGATTTCTAAATTTGATATTGAAAAGTAAAGTAGAAGTCGCCCATATGCAATTTTCCGACTTTATCAAAAATAACCATACGAAAATTTCTTGTTCTTCTATTTAAAGTGTTTCTTCTTCCTTATGGATATTTCTTCTTACAAGACTACTAGTAGGTCGGTTGATTTAAAAGGCAGTGGGTGCAATTTATTTTATTAAAAGTTCAGCAAATAACACCACCTGATGATAAGCAGTCGAGTCCATATGTGAAGATAGCTAGTGGAGCATGCATCATACTGCTCTAGCTATCCTCACTTAGCCGGCCCAAATAGTGCTTTTTCACCCCTCTTTTCAAGGACACAAAATCCCTAGTGACGTCGTATCTTGTGTGAGAATTATTATTCATTTAGACATTTGGTAAAGACAATAAAATCTAGAAAGGTTCTTTTCCAATTGTGTACGCGCTTAATTAACTTTGCGAATAAGAGTACCGAAGGATTCTGTGTCGTAAAAGTTTTCTATCGAGTTTCGGTTTTATCATTGCTTAAGGGAACACTAGATTCATCATGATTGTCTGTCAGTCTCTATGTGTAAATCTTACATAGTTAAGGTTAAATTTTGATTCTGAATCGTAATTAGTAATACGATATCATTAAGATGAATAGAAGGGATTTGTTACAAACTTTTATTTCTTTGCAAAGCGAAATAATATGACATTTTATTTGTTTAACGAACGCTTTTTTTTGAAGCTCTTTAATGTTTATGCATACTGGCTTTGAAACATAATTCCTATAATATTGATTATTTCCCGATCAAACATATAGGAAGATTGAATCCAGTAAGTGGGTGGCAAAAATAAAAAATAACATCACTAAGTAACTAATTGCAATTAAATAGAGTGTTTAATAGAGTACTTATTTACGGATCAAGTATCCAATAATGAAGACCAGTTTCCATCAGAAAAATACCTTGATTAACGTTGTTGTTCAAATTGGGTAGAATAAGTCAAAATAAAAGATTGTATAGACATTTAAAATAAATATCCGTGGGTGGATATTTTTAAGTCAAATAGAGTAACAAATGATTTATTTGTTTTTAACAACACAATTAAATGTTCCCCACGCAGTGAGTAGTTATTTCTGGAGATACGTAAGATAACTCATAATATAGGATCAGGTGTTAAGAGGACTCCACGTGTAAAGATAACAAATGTAGCTATAAAAAAACCACGGTCACGTTTAAACTTCTTCGCGTTTACGCTAATGAAACCCATTTCATAAGACAGTGTAAGTACTAGTAAATGCTCACCTGTCAGAGAAACAATAGAATCAAATGGAACGACACAAGAACGTGTAATCAAATTTATATTTTGCACTTTTTGGGATTGAGTTAGAAAATAGTTCAGTTTGCTTTATTTTTCCGAAATATGTTTATTTTGTTTTTGTAAATAAATAAAACAATGCGATGTGTATTAGTCCAAGTCATTCCTATGATCCTATTGGTCGCGTATTCTCGGAAATCAAAGTGGTAATACAACTGTTTAGTTTCTCCATTCAACCTTTTTAATTAGAAGACGACATGAATATCTTTCTTACTACGTGGAGGTCTTTGATTATATTTGGATGGCTTTTAATTACAATTAGAAGGGTTGAGGAATATTCACTTTGATCGTGCCTTGTAATAACTGCCAGATGGTCTAGAAAGGATGCTTTTAGAAACTCGAATCTTAAACCAAAAAATACGAGATTCATTTTGGAGTCGGATTTGAGTTGATTGCTTATGTCGACTCCCATCCTTTTTTGATCACGATCTGAATAGGACTGATAATCAATGGCATCCACTTGACCACCTAAATTAATCCCGTTTAAAGTACAGGCTTGACGAAGATTCCTTTTTTACTCTGCTTATAGCGATAGCAATAGCAATTATAGGAATGTTAATGTTCTTTAATTAAGCTCTACTGTCAGATGTTCGTTTTCATGATAGCTTTCATAAAAGAATTAACGCTCGAAGCATAGGAACCAGCATAAATAGCATGAGGAACTATAGAATCATTTTTATGTACTGTAATATTTTTTTTCTGCTGTTGAGATATCTCGTAGCACATTTGTCTTGCAACTTACTACATCCCAGAAACACGTTTACGTATTACTTTGAAAGCAATATTAAATACCCAAACGTATATGGGGCTGAAAAAAAATCAAATTTGAATAATAATTTGAATTTTTTTCAGCCCCATACGTTTGGGTATTTAATATTGCTTTCAAAGTAATACGAAGATAAAAAAATACGATACGAACGATTAAAATTGATCCTGTTGAATAATACAGGATCAATTTTAATCGCATTTTTATGGCATTCGTAAGGGAGTCAAAATCTATAAGTAAATTTCTGCTAACCAAAGAGTGCGTGCGTGCGTGTTTGTGTGAGTGCGTGTTTGTGTGAGTGCGTGTTTGTGTGTGTGTGTATGTTTGTTGTGTATATATTTCTGCTAAAATGAACACTGCTCCTTATGCAACGTGTCCGAAATCGTGGTTTTAAGGAACGGAAAACTTTACCTCTCGGGATTTAATTGATGATTATACTCCACAGGTATCCTAATCCTTAATGAGTTTTAAGATTTCAGAGCAAATGGAGCAACATATCTACCTGATTGTGATTCTAAAGACTCAGACCTGGATATTGTGTCGTGTTGTAGAAAAACGGAATAGAAGCGCTCAGGCACCTTCGTTCCTGGTTAAGCGTCAGGAGTAAATTAATGTGTAGAAGGAATATTGCAAACATACAGTTTGGCTAGTGCGTGATCGGATAGGCCGCAACGTGTTGGATGTAGGACATTAGTTCAAAGATCTTCCTCCAAACTAGAATGGAATAGAATATTAATTTATACTCTCTAGGTGTTCACTCCGCAGCCCGACTGTAAATCGTCAGCATTGATATATTAGACTGACGTGTATTGGAAACTTTGTACACTTTATTCAAGCTATGCATTATGTTGATGTGTATTAATTTATCTGTGCAACACTATTTCGTATTAACGTAGTTTCGTACGCTACAACGTATTGCTCTGAGTCTTTCAGGGTGTACATAACGGAGGAGTACATAAAGCGCTCACAAATGAGCCAACTTATCTTTCGTGCATCTATATGAACTTTGCTGTTCTGTGATAGTTACTATACTGAGAGGCTTAAAGCATACGAGAGCTTTATTGTATTAAATGTGAGTATTATTGTATTAAACTGAACTATTAAATCACAAATTTAAAGGATTTAATTAGAGTTTGTTTATGGTTGCGAAGTGCTGTGATTATTTACATTAGATTTAGTTTAAAAATGTATTTACTTCGAACATTTTGTTAACTGCGAGTTCTGCGTTTTATTAAAATCGCTTTTAGCGATAAGGTCGCCCTTTGTACAAAATTAGTTAAATTTCTCTTCTATAATTGGCTAATGTACAATAAAAATATATTCTATTCTATTCTTAAAATGAAACTGTCAAGATATTATTACCAAAGATATTTTAAATTGACAAATACCAATAAAAACCAAATTTACTGCTTAACTTTTGGTTTATTAATAATAATGTTCATAATAACAGACTTTTATTACTTAAAATAGCAATGTGTTACTAATAGGTAAAAAAGACCACATCCCAAGTGTAATACGCCGATTGAGTGTTTCCGAGTAGCCTGTGAAAATCCAAAGATCAGATAGTTACAAATTCGTCACTCAGCAGTTACACTCTAACGTCATTTCATTTTATTGTATGTCACTTAATCTGTAAGTGTAGTAAGTAAATTGTAAGTAAGTGAATTACCATTTAAACCATTGTTGACACGTTTCACACCCTTTTGGTTACATTTTACCCAATTATCTCCTTTTTTCTTATCGAATGCCAGACCATCACTTTATCGTATCAAAAAATTCCTTTGACAAAAAGCTGAAAGGCCAAAAATAAATAGAAATTGGTAGTTCATACCAATAAAATAATGTATCAAATAATATTAATTTATATTTATAATATAATATAGTCTCATTACATTTCTCATACAAAGATTACAGTGAAGCAAATGAGTTTACTGGGAATTTACTGGCTTCATTGGTATTAATATTTTTTAATATATTGTACTAAAAATCCATGACAGTGCAACTGTTCCTGAAAACCCTGCATTTGTAAACTTCCAGGAATTTACGACTGTCAAAACTTTCAAACGTTTGACCTTGAACTCAGCCTCAACATCTAATCAAATTTGAAATAAATTTCTCAGTCTGTTAATGTTTTTAGACCGCTACTGATAACAGAGCAGATTTTTACATCTAAAGGCTTGAAAGAGGCTGAAACCGGACACACATTATCGACAGGAGAATGTTTTTGCATTTATTTTGCGTTATATCCATTGAACATTACATCAAGTTCAAACGTTCAGCCTTAACACAAGTATAAGCCAAATAGAAACTAAAATCTGGTCCCAATAAAGTCAGTACAAACGAGCGAGAAACCGCGCGACAAATTAATTGTTAAAGTTGAGTTCGTGACCACAACAACTTGAGGGAATTAACTTGAAATTGGATCAAATCGTCCGTTTGTAGATCCGTATGTTGGTGATGTCGGTCTGTTAGATGAGATATTAAAACCAATCCTGCTTCGTGAAAGAATATAAGTGCATCTTCGAGAAATTGTTGGTTTTAATTATGAAATCATGTAAATACTAGCATGTATCATGTTTGTGATATGGTGCAACATGGTCGTTGCAACTTGAATGTAAGAATACTTGACATGTTTGACATCCTTTAGAGGCTTTAAAAAGGTAAATATGTCTAAAGCATGCGTAAATAGCTTTATACTCTATGATTATGGACCCTTTCTATCCTATTACCTATCATCTGGTATCAAGTCATTTGTAGAGTACTCTAACAAAAATTACTCGATCACCTCCACCTTGTTGGCCTAAAAGTACCTGTTCAAACCTGTTCAACTCTTTTAAAGGAGTCCATATCATGTATAGGAGGTAATTCGTGTACAAATAAAAAATTCCTTGTGGTTGAATGACAAAAAAGTAATAGCTAAATCTCTTTGTTCGTAACGTTGAATTGGGAACAGTATTGCCCTTAATAACTTGAGTAATTTCAATAACGTTTATTATTTTAAGATAAATTCTAGCTTCATTGAGTTCATAAAACTCCATCTATTTTTCTAGCAAGCAATCAACAAGTCTAAACAGAACAACTGTAGCTAATAAAGCTTATCCAAGGAATACAAATAAAGTCGATAAAATCGCTAATCAAACCATTTCCCGTCATATCCGGGAATGCTGGTCAACACAGCTCATTTGTACCGATTAGTAAGACGTATCCCGGATTATTTCAGTTCTGGGATTGCTTATTCGGGCATTAAGAGGGCATGATAAATACTTTCATTTCGTTTCTGTCCGAAAAACACCCACATAAGGGCTTACAGGGACAGAATTCGTTGCGGTGGAAAAGTGTCCCACAAGATGAACGGAACTTGTACCCTAACCATAAAAACTTCTTACCAAACCTTTGGAGATAAAGGGAAAGCGTCTTACTAGCATTGAATTATTCCACGTTTTTGACGAAATCGTAGCCAAATATAAATAACCTTTAAAATAAGAAATTTTAAGAAGAAAAATGTAACACAATCAAAATTTTGATACTTTAATTGCCACCACGGATGTGCCGGGAGTCTCTGACTCCAGGAGTTAGCCCTCTATGGAAACCTATATATTTTGAAAGAACTAGAAACCCCAATTCAAAATATAAAACCTTAAATTATTATTGGTTTTAGTCTTCCCCTATTCAACTATATCTAGTGCATATACACGTTGTGAGATTCGTGGATTCGTCCTATTGCCGTACGAAATTCTACTAGTATTTAATATTCTACAAGTATTAAATTTTTTTCTATTCTTCTAGTATTTAATTCGTGCGTTTGTTTCGATTTTGTAATTTTCAAGTTTATTGTCATCGTCAACTGCCTATATTACGAGCCACTATTGGCCATAGGGTTCCTTGTTTCCTAACCAACATAAGGAATTTTAACTCTAATTCCACTAGAATGGTCTATTGTGGGTTGGTAAGTGCTTAGATTCACAAGCCAGTGAGCTGTACTAGCAGAGACAATTAAAAACGTTAAATAGTGTTCATTTCTCTAATCCATTGAACTATGGAGAACTAGAAATTTACTATATTGATTTGTGAATCATTGTAATGTTATAAAAGGGTCTTCATGATGGAATAACGTAATTTCGATGTGAAATCTTATCTTAAAAATAATTTAGAATCGTCATCAGCAACATCATCATCGCTCAGCCTATAAAGTGTTCTTGTGAACAAATTTCACCAATGAGGGAGAGCTTGTTCCCAACAAGATAGATTTACAGTCACAGGTCATCTACCTATATTGAATACGTAAAGTACGTTTAGTTTCTTGTTATAATGTTTAAACCTTGTCTACTCTTAATCTTTATCTGTTTATGAAGAAAACAAAAAACCTCAATCCTACATTACATTTAGATTATATAATATAAGCTAGAACATTCTAGAACAAAACTAATTTAAGCCCGAAAGCGTTAGGCAATCGGGGCAGACTAGTAATTTATCTGTCCAGGTTTTTGGGTACCCTTAATGTGTTTAGTGAAATATGGCTATTACTCCATCGCTTTTAATTAAGCTGAATTTAAATTGATTGAGGCAATGTTAATTAATTGCACGTACAGTTTTTTGGGGTAGCCTGTGTTAACAGACTTGTCAGTTCAGTCTGAGTGACAGCTGTGTAAGCATATCGCTATGAATGGTAGCCATTTCTGTCTCATTCATAATTTTTGTCTCCGGTAAATATAACTGATTTATTTCATTATTAATTAAAAACCAGTTTTGACTATGAAGCAGTTAGCTGTGTTTCGATTTAACTAAAAGATAGCCACTTTGGCATGAGAGGTATTAACATCACATTCATTCAGAGTGTCGATGCACTTGCTGTATCAAGTGATTTATTGTGTGTGTCTATGGGCACACCACTTCTCATGCGGGTCATGTACTTGGAGGTCTAATTTATCCAAAGTTTTCTTGACCAATCATCTCGTCGTTATTTTGATCAATAGGTATAATGACCATTTTTTTCGATGTATTATTTATAAACAGCTTAATTATAGAAACATTAGTAAATAGACATCAAACTACCCGAGATATTATAATTAGAATAGCACAATTTATGACTAGCGCATAAACACTCCTAAGAAACGACTGTTTCTGTACTGAAATATGACGTCACGCCGTGGCGTTTGTAACTTTGTTTCGACATCTATATTAAATATTATACTAATGTAAATGGTTTAATAATAAAAACTAAGATAAATTTTATGGAATTGCTAATTAAAATGAAATCAATTTTTTTTTAAATGGACTTGCCGATCGAAATTTAAAATACTGTAAAAAAAATCACACGTAAGCTATGATAATTATTGTTATTTTAAATATATTTTATTATGATAATAAATAATTATTACAATCGCTCAACCAGCTCAATATCATAAGTAAAAGATCACGATTCATGAATAAAGCCTTTATCCAAAGGGGTCGTTATTACCGGATGTCAAGGTAATAAAATCCAAAGTAAATCATTAAAGTATTTACATGGCTTTCTATAATTATTTAGCTAGTGTCTAGCTTCAACTAAGGACGGTTCTTCTTTAAGGAAATTTAATAGGCAATAGCCTTTTATATAATTAGTATGATGTGCAGAGAAATAACTGAGTATGTCACAGTTTTGAAATTAATTGTAATCCTGTATTCAACAAGTTGAGTACTCGGGTTCTTGGCGTCGCAATACCAATTCATTTTGACGTCTATTGGTGCTGCATTTTTGATTGAAATCCTAATAATGCATAGAATCACAATTAATCTGAAAACTGTGATATACGGAAGATCTGATAAAAGATAGACTACAAATTTCCAAGTCATTGGATTTATTCGTAAATATTTCAACATATTATTTTTATACCATGCTTTTGAGTAGGTTTTTATTAAATGTTATTAGCAGTTATTTTAACTTGCTAATACAATCATTTCTTAATTAGATCGTATTAATAGGTTTAAATCCAAACATAGCGAGGTAGATGAGATAAAAGTTGAAGTAACAGACACACTCTTGACCGGTTTTTAGGATAACCCTAAGTGTTAAGTGACCTTGTAAGTCAAGGGCTGTTTATTTAACCGAATGTCGGCCGCACTCAGCACGTAAATAACCGGAATGTCAACTTGGGAATGGGAATTTAAGAGGATTAAAGTCGAGGTCATTCTAAAACAACAAACAATTGTTTGGAAACTGAATAAGAAAGAATGATTCTCAAACAAAAAGCTCCAATCGATCGGCTGATGGAGTTGTAATGACGATGATGAATTTTGATATTTTTTAAATGTATTTTATGTGATAATTTAAGCCAGCATTTGTCATTTTTTTTATGGAAGTGAAATAAAAGGTGTAAAGTGAACACCAACTTATATTATTAAAAATAGTAGCAAAAAAACAGTAGCAAATAATGTATTAATAGTAGCAAATCCAGTGCATGATCAAAGATACCAGCAACTTTAATTTAACCGCTTCTGTGGTCTAGTAAATAAGACCTGCAGGGTAAAAAAAATCTACTCTGTTCGGTTGGTAGTAGGGCTTTTTCTTAAGTTAACTACCATCATCTTACATAAGTCTGACGCCATATCAATTTTAACAGCATTTTTGTATTCCTGTGGCTGAGTAATTCGGGTGTAGTTCACTTTCAACTTCGGCCTTATCTTCACATGTATCAGGTGATAAGGCCAAGAACTACCCCGTTAAGGATCAAAAATAAGGTGCCATCTGGAAAAAATGTTACCTTAAACATCTTAATTACATTTTTGAAAAAAAAAACTCTTTCCTATATAACCTTTTCTGTATTGTTCGACCAAAAATTTTCAAACTTCGGTTTAGATTCCTCTCAAAAAAAGTTCTTAGGTTCTTATGAATAAAAGTCATTGACGGAAACTTTCCAGCATAAGTTTCTAAAATAGGAAGATCAAAGAGTTTGATACTTGCTTTTATATTCCAAGGACTTTCTTTCAATATACAATGATGAACTTATTATTTATTTAGGGAACCGAATTCACGAAATTCAGTTTTTGTGTCATTTGATATTATAAACTTTCTTTATTAGCTTTTTGCAAGATAATAAAATCCGTGATATCTATTTAATTTAATTGTGTTATGAATTTAAGACTTCTAGAAACTAATTTAGATATTGGTATTGGAATTTACATTTAAACGGTATAATAATTGTATACTTTCTAGGAAGTAATCTAAAAATCAAATTGTGACTAAATATTCTAACCGTCGAAATATTGTTTATCTAGCTTAAATAAATAAAGGTTTTGTTATATATTCCAAAAAAAAAATAATTGGGTTTTGAAATTAGATAGTTGGATTGATTTGTACAACCGCCTTTCCTATTTCGACCTTGTTCATCAAGATCAAGGCTTTGTAAGAACTGGCATGGCTCTATCAACCAGCTTGTTATATGAAGCAATTTGGTATGTAATATGCGAAGGAAAGGGTTAGCCAGTGCGATTATCTACTGACAGTCTAACCACCTCTGTGGTCTAATGGCTGAGCCCACCTTCAGCTCAGCAAATGACTCGACACCACATGATACCACCAGGTGAGATGAAGGCCAAGAGCTATACCATTAAGAGAAAAACCTTCTGAGTTCTGATTTTGAGCTTACTACTTCAAAAATATTATTTTGAATTCTTGTTGTAGTATCAGACCCATATGAAAGATACCTGCCTATCACCACAAACTCGCAAAATGCTTTTTGCTAGGTATTAATGAATTGTATATAAAATATGATTCGTAGCCAGTTGTTCTGAAAATGCTATAATTAAGAATTAGCCTTGTTCTGTTATTTGCATAGATATAGATGTAAAATATAATCAGCATCAAGTCATGATTAAAACTCGTTAAAGATTATTTAAAAAGTATTCTGACTAAGGCTAATACATGTTTGCTAATCTTTGAGTACCTTGTTTGCATATATATTAATGAGAGTAATAAAGTACATAAGGTGATGTAATAGTTTGTTCTATATTAACTTCAAGAAAATCTTTTTCCTTTTGAAAACAAGCAGCAGCAATGAAGCAGCCGCCATCTCTGGCATCCGTCGCCGTAGGACAGCCTTGGGCTTCGGGCACGGTTGGGGGCCGTTACTGTACAGACCAATCGGTGTATCTGCGCACGTTACTCCGTTTTTAAACACGTGATGGTTTTGTGTGTTGGTCAATTTTTTTACAGGTTCTCCATCTTTTACCCCCGAAAAATACTCAGAGGTGGGACCAAATCATGGTCGAGCCGCTGCATCGACACTACGGCGAAATGTCCTTGCGCCATCCTGTGTTGTCGTTGGAGTTTGTGGGTGAGAGCCCTACACACCCTCTCCTGATAAAACCTATAACAATCAGCCATTGTTTTCAATCGAAGCAATCGACGGAAAATCTATGGTTGAGTTAGTTTACTAACTCAACCATAGATTTTCCATAGACCATAGATTTTTTGAATTATATAAAAATTGATAATTAAATAAGAATAATAATTAATGATTACATAATTGATTATTTGGAGCCAAATCAAAGTTAACAATAGGATATATATAAATGAATATTTATTATTTCACATTTATATAAGTATTAACACTAATTGGGTTGAGTGTAACGACTAAAAGCTTCGAGAGTGTTGTATTTAAACCGGGGGATGTTGTCCGCAGTGCGGTCTATGGAACGGATTTGGATTTAAATGTAAGATTTTTTAAGTCACCAATACTTAAAGGCTTAATTTGATGATTAAATATCGGTGACTTAAATACTTACTGATGGTAATGAAACAACTGCAAAAGAAATCGCGTAACATGAATACTCATTAGTTAGGAGTAAATATAATTGTAATAGCCTCTAGTTATATCTACTCCTGGTCAAAGGGTTCCTATATATGTAGTAGTAACACACGTGGAGATTGGATCATAACACCAACGGGCTGGCCCAATGTGATTTGTAAGTGAAAGGCGAAGGAGTTCGATAGCATATTTTGCTTACGTAATCTAGACTAACATTGGTGAAATTTTCTTTATTTTCATAATCAAATAAAGCGAAACACTACGCTAGCGAGATCTTCAATAAATATTAAAACTTATGCAATATTTTATGTAGTGACATTTTAGTGTTGACTGATTACGTAAGTATGATAAGTTGGGTTACATTTTTTGCTGTTTCTGCATTGTCTTAAGTATTCTCATGACATTGTGCTGGATCTAAAAGTAGTGGCTCTATAACTAACTTCATATTAACAAACAGAAGAGTTTTATCAAGTTCCAGACGAGTAAAGCTAATGCATTTATACCATACTAAGTTTCATTATATTGTTAATACTCCGCGTACTGTGCAGGACTAAATGTCCGATTAATGTTTTGTCCTATATAAGCATATTTATAGCACAAATACTAAACTTAGAGTGCTTGGTAGTTGCTTGTACAAATAGCCTTAGAAGACTTAGTAAGATTTTTTTATATATTTGTTTCTTTTTGAATTTCGCCTCTTGTCGTGGATCTGTGATAATTATCTTGCTGTCACTACTTCGTGTCGCCCTCTTCAGTCAGATCTTCCACCTATTAATTTAGCTCCACATTAAATAACAGAGTTTTATTTATATTATATTTATCCTATAAAACACTTGACTTTATTTAATGTTTATTATTGAAAAATGCTGATCTTGAGTTCTGTTACATACCCAATTAAGCGTTAAACACGCAAAAAATGTTATTTTGTACTTCTATAAACGTAAAACAACAGAATATAAAGCATCGCTTTTTAAAAATATAAACACCAAAATCCTCTTCTTGACGATTTTGATACATTACATATAATCATTTCTTTGTCGCACAATCAAGTAATGGTATAATAATCGCCAGCACACGTTATCCCTCCTTCCTAAAATCTTGGGTCCTTCAAAAGAGGCGTGATGAAGGATCTTACAGGTCAGCAAGATCAAGATGGCTAGTGCAGTGCATAATTTCACATCTACTTACCACCAGGTGGAATGAAGCAATTTGCTTGATCTTTCTATTAAAAAAATAACATTTTTTAGTTTCGGGGTCAGTTATACCCCACTACAAATGGACAGTTAAAGCATACCATTATTCTTTTTATTATAAGATTATAAGACACAGAAAATACGTCGTAATATAGAAATTGTAATCACTGTATTCCTGCTGTAGGTATGTTACTAAATTTTGGTCTGTTAATATAACTACTAATGACGTATTGATACTGGAAAATTCTGTCTTTATAATTGGGTTTGATTCCCGATAACAATGTATCGTGTTTTCATAATAAACATGGATCAAAATAACCTAATGCTGAATAAATTTGGCTTAAAATGGAGCTGAATTGTGACTGTATTAAAGAGTAGAATGTAGGAGCTAGTTAGCGTAATGGCACGAGCGCTCTCATGTCGATTACAAAAACAAAGTAAGTTTACTTTACTTTACACTTTAAATTCACCAAATGTTTTGGTGTAACAAAACTGTGATAAGTCGCTCACCGCTCTTAGTGACGATAAAGTTATTCACTTTATTGCAAGACAAAAGAAATTAAACCTGATAGAAACTATACACTCGTACACACAATCATACACACACACATACACATATACGAACACACATACGCACAAGCGCATACGCACAATTCAGACACAATCGCATATGTTTCTCCTGATAATAAGTTAAAATATTTTGTGCAAATTTAAATTGTTAACATATCGCAGGAATGGGCGAGGCTTTCCCAACACAAGAATCTTCGGATTATTTCTGGGAAGCCCCGATAACTTAAATGTACAAGATTAACTTAAATAAAATACTTTTTTTTAAATTTTGGACCTGTCTCTTAACTGGTTACAAATTTGTTATTTCGATCTCTTTCTTGCTTCGGAAGGCGCTTTAAGTCGTTAGATTAATTTAGCTATTGGTCTTTACTTTGGTGAAAGCACCAATCAACCCGTGCAACTATTTTCCAGCCTACCCGCAATAGGCCACATGTCATGTTAAAATGAATCAAAATTATATGTATTTCTGCTATGAAGCTAGTTGAATCGTCTTTGTGTAGGGCCTGTGGGGAGAACACTGAACAAATTTTGGACTGGGCTACCCCAGTCCTGAAGATATAAGGCTGCTGACTCCGAACGTACTTAAGTAAGCACAAAAGATCCGCTTGGGTCGAAGTGCTCCTGGAATATTCCTGGTCCTATAAGTCTGTGCAAAGCATCTGCTGCTGCGTCTATAGGCTGATGTTGTTATTAATGATATATCACAACTTGAATTTCATGTATTATACATAAAGTTTGTCTATAGAGAAGATTTGCAGGAGCAATATTTCGATCTTGATCAAAAATAAAAATATTTATGTACCGTTTCCAAAAGATTTTCAGTGCAGTATTTTACAACAACTAAAATGACGTCCATTATCCTTAAAGAATACAAAGCCAAAGTAAATCAGTCCTTAATCTCTTGAATTAATGACAAATATCCCGAGCCGTAAAGCGCAATTATCAAATTTAATTAATCTCTCATACGGCTTCGTGTCTTCCATTGAAACGTGGTATGACAAAGGAATGAATGTTCTTCAGAATACACGAGACTGTACCCTGTCTTAGTAAATTCCTGAATAGGCGCTTTAAATGTTGTCTATGGTATGTTTTGCCACTGTTGAGTTAGGAGCTAAACTTCTTTGATATTATATTTGTTATACAATTTTACGTTGTAGTGTATCTGTATGTTAAATGATTGAATGGCGAACACCTTCTTTTTATTTAGTTTGTAACTTTATTACAAGTTACAAACCAGTTACATATAAAAGTTCATCTATCATAATCTTTGAGTAAGATTATTTTTGTATGATGCAGATAACTAGACTAAAAACATAAAGTAAATGAAATCAAATTTACACGCAATAATGATGGTTATAAAAACATGGGAAGAGTTGAAAATAAATATATCTGTAATAATTACATATATGCAAGAGTAAGTGCTAGTTACCACGTTCTAAACAAAATGCAATTCAAAATTTATTTTTATTTTTATATAAAGCACAGCAAATGACTCGACAGCACCTGATGATAAGCAGTAGAGGAGTCCATATGTGAAGATAGCTAGTGAAGCATACGACATACTGCCCTCCACTCTCACCTTGCCGGCCCAAATGTGCTTTTTCACGCCTCTTTTAAAGGAACCCACAACACAAGTATGCAAATCGTGTAATGAAAGCCAGGAATCGATGGGCTCCTATATTACGTCCTATCTTATATATTATATCGATAGCCGTCTGTTTGAGTGGTCAGTACCTCTGTCCACTAAATCATAGGTCCTAGGATCGAATTCCGATAGAGGTAGATATTTGTATGAGTACGAATATTTGATTATAAGGTATGTATGTTTGTATGTTTCTGATAGTTATATACATTGCTTCATTATGTACTTAGCATCCATAATACAAGCTTGTGATATTACTTAGCTTGGGCTAGATAATAGGTGTGAGCGAGAAAAATATTATTAATAATTACAATACATCATTTCCATGTTTTTTTTATCAAACGCGAAACCATTTACCCACCACTGGCTAAGTAGCAGCCTGTAACAATTATGTCTCGCACAAAGTGACACTGGAAATATAGGTTAGTCCATAACCCTTCGCGGGAGTGATCTGGGCTTTGCTGAAGCAATTAACCAGACCACTCGAGGCAATTTCTTGGAGATGGAGATTGCCTAGAGTTACTTGGGCAATCTAAGACGTAGCGGCCTGTGCAATGCGTGCGTGGGAGCCACCTACGTACGCTACCCTGTTTAGGGCGTAGGAAGACGGTTGACCGTGGCCATTATGTCACTGACAATAATATCACGTGATTCCATTGATATTGCTAGAGCCTACAGGTAATAGTTACCATTAACCATTACCGCTGGGGTTCAATAAACTATCTACTGATTGTTTGTTTACAGGCGTAGAAATTTGACATAAAATATATGCGAAATATGTCCAAATTAATCCAAAAGTAGATAATCTGAATAATATGCTAAGAGATTTTTTGACTCCTTCCTCTGTTGCACAGCTTGAGCGTGGAATTCTTTACCAGCACACGTATACCCTCCTTCCTACAACATGGGTTCCTTTAAAGAGGCGTGAAAAAGCACTTTTTGGTCCGGCAAGGTGAGGGTGGCTAGGGCAGTATGTCGCATGCTTCCTAGCTATCTTCACATATAGGCTCTTCTACTGATTATCATCAGGTGGTGTCGAGTCATTTGCTGAGCTTTATATATAAAAAATTATGCATTAACATACAAAAACACATCTCAGAAACTTAAAATTTAGTTCCTTAGTTCTACTAATAAACTATACTGTCTACACATGCGTCAATCTGTTGTATTAAGTATGAGTCATTGCCAAGCTAAGTATGTAACATTCAACGTGATCCTGTTGGTCATTCAGAGCATCTCTGGCATTTGACAATAAACCACAGAAATAAGAAGTCTAGATATGTCATTAATTCGTAATCAACTGAACATCGTAATTTTTGTCTGGAGTCACGGAAGTATCCTTGCTACGACGAGCCAAAAGCAGCGTAAGATTTTCTCTAAACGCTTCGTCATTGTTTGACCTTGATAGCTTGGGTTTAAATTATACCGTATAATCGTAATAGAAGAATGGACTTTGTATTGTCTTGTGTGTGTACAATACGTTATATATTTATATTTGTATGGTTTTGAAGTGGAAGGGTGATTTGAATTTATTTGACTAAGGAATCTATTAAATATAACGAAATAAAAATGGCAGTTTTGTCGGATTTTAACAAGTGTGTGTATTAATAATAAAAAAGTTTTTACAAAGCGAAAAGAAGTGGTACAATCTACCAGTACAGTAGTGCGACGTTAAACCGGGATTTATAAAACGAATCCGATTGGACATAATGGTCTTCTTTGTTCATCGTCTTCGCTAGAGGGTGTTAGTGGTCGCAATAGTAGTTCCGAACAGACAAATTTAACTTTTAAATTTTTAATCAAACACTTCATTTATATTTCATATGGCCATATATTTTGATAAAATTATATAGTATAGATTTCGGACTTCAGCATTAGGGCGTGTAGAGTTAGAAGCTGTCTTATTATACCTAATATCTTTTTTTACAGTACAATACATATATATTTCACTAGGAAACGTTTTAATTGTAAATATTTTATGCCGGATTGATTTGATTTTTCTTTTTTATGTCAACGAATGCCAAATAAGCTGATAACCTTTTATGTTTAAGATTAAGGTGATAACGACCGCATACAGACATTAGTATTATAATATCAAAGAACCCCTTAATAGCTTTGAGTCCATCGACGTTGTGAAGAAGAGAAATGTAAAATATCTTGTGTCCCGTAATTAAGAAGAAGCACAAAAGATCCCATTGGGTCCACGTGCTCCGGGAGTAATAATCCTGGCCCTACATCAAGATAATTAAGAAGAAGCTAGTTAGTGGCCTATCTTCACGTCTACATTGAAATACTGTGAACCTTCATGACTGAAATAGGAAATGCGTTACCTACATCGACGCAGGACGACGAAGGGGGCAGATTTATAGATTGTGTGTCCATCTTGTGGAAGGTCGCGTTTTTGTGATTCTCGGTATTGCGGTCTGTTCTAACATGGGCTAGAAACTGATGGATAGACCTATAACCTTAACACGCCTATAGGTCTATCCATCAGTTGCTAAGCTTATATATCTATTGGCACAGACTAGCTTTCTTATGGTTGTCCTCATTTCTAATTCTATATTTTAAAATTGCACGTTAACCTCTTAAGAATTAGATTTACAATTAAATCGAAAGAGTCTATTCAGTACAGACTGGTGAATACATAAAATTTTTATTAATTTTATTGACCATTCCACAGCTATCGTTAATTCATTTACGTTTATAAATGAACTGTAATCGCTAATACGATAATGTTATTTGTGAATAACGATTCCATTTATAAAGCGAAATAAAGCTCGCTACGTTAGACCACAATTCGCGTAACTTCAACTGGCATATGAGAATATTTATTTGTTAAATTATATAAGTTTATCTAATAATGAATTTTTAATAATTTGATATTTTTATAAATTGAATTGACATAGGATTTCATATTTTAAATAGTATCCATGGTATCACGTTGTAATAATCGGAACTAACGGCTTCCCGTTCCTTCCGAATAACGTAGGATTTGTGTCGATAAATTTTGATTAACCCAAAGAGAAACCGTCGCAAAAGTTGTTTGTTTTGTTTTCGTTATCGAACCAAAGCATTTGAATAACGAAGAAGCAATTCACATAGAAAGACAGAAACCTTAATATAAGAATATTTCTTTGCTAAGATTAAGTAAAGTTATTAAAAAAATAGTTTTACAAAAAGATTATTTTTCAAAAGCTGCAGATGTGACTTTGTGAGTTTTTTTATTATTTTAATGGTGTCACTTGTTAAACTACAATGCGAGATCAAGTTATTTTTTGATCTAACATTTCATTATTTGTTAAAGCAGCTTATTTACCATCCTCTGCATTGTTAATTCCTATTTTATAATCATAACAAACTATTTGAAGAATAATTTAGGTAATTTTCCTTTCAGGTAATTCCTCGGACTTTTTCAATCGTCACTGACTTCAAAATTAAGGTAAATCTAGTAAGCAATACTTTAATTTATCTTTAAGCTATTTATTAAATTATAATTCCAGAAATGAACAGAAAGTTTGATATATATCATATTAATATAACTTGCTGTGAACTATATTAAAATTTACCACTATGTGTGATTCCGCTTCAATGAAGGTTCCTCCTGAATTCATACGTAAACGTATTATCATAAAACATATTCTCTTAACACTTTTTTACTACAAAACACTAGCAAACATTCAAAACTACAACATCAAGTAACGCCATTGGACAAAACCTTATCCCTTGAATTAATACTCTCTTCCGTTACATCGCTAGATATGGTCCAATTAATTTCAATTTCAAAATTAATTGTTCACCACAATGCAGGTATATCATCATCATATTCGTCGCCACCGAGGGGGTCGAATCCACCCTAAATAAGGGCGATTAAGCATGAATCAACCACGTTGACCAAGTGCGGGTTAATCGACTTCACACACAACCAAAGAATTTCGTCACAGGTGTGTGTAGGTATATAAATGATAATTGAATATTGGCATATAAATTATTTATTTATTTAACAAAATAATCAAATAATTCGAGAGGGACAGGGGGACAGTATGCACAAATAATCTGCTTATCTTCTGTTTTGATACCATTACATAGCTCTTAATATAATCATTGCAATTATAAGAAATATTTATCGCTACATATAGCCAATATCATTATTAGATCCCGTTCATTATTAAATTACATTTTTATATTATCAAATTAATTAATTGATTATTATTATCATTCGGGAAGTTATTGGTGGAATATTATTATTTTTTAAGATAAATACCATTTAATATGTTATAAATATTTTGTCATGTTTTTATATTCCTCTTTAGGAATTTACACCTTACACCTTTGTGTATATCAATTAATGGAATCTTTTATTAAATGTCTTTTACGGTAATATTGATACAAGTGATTTCAAGAAATATTAGATTAATTTATTAAGTTTACTTCTTATTTATTTACTAACACTAACAAGAAACACACTAACTATTCATGTTTAATGGAATCACCAAAATGTATACTTTCCAACAGTCGTTGTAGATGTTATTCATAAAAGACAACATGTATAATATAATTTTGATTAAACTGTATAATTCATCCTTAACTTTTATATATATATATATAAAGCTCAGCAAATGACTGGACACCACCTGATGATAAGCAGTAAAGGAGTCCATATGTGAAGATAGCTGGTGAAGCAAGCGACATACTGCCCTAGCCACCCTCACCTTGCCGGCCCAAAAAGTGCTTTTTCACGCCTCTTTTAAAGGAACCCATGTTGTAGGAAGGAATACGTGTGCTGGTAAGGAATTCCACGCTCTAACTGTGCGACAGAGAAAGGATTCACAAAATCTCTTAATGCGCATAGTAGTTAACTGTAGCCCTTACTAATAATTGAATCTATTAATTTAAATAAAAATATATTTATAAGTTCTTACGATCGCAACAGGTAGTAAAATAAATTTTCGCTTACTCAATGTCTTGTTTAATACGATTTACAAGAAGTTCAATTCGACGCATAGAAGCACTCTTCGTACAAAAGTACATTTACGTCTTCGTAATTCAATCTTATAAAGCGCTCTATATATTGCCTCCTTTATTCTTTCGAAAGGAGTTTATCAATACTTCCTTAGAAAGCTCTTAGAAAAATATTGTGATACCAAAAACATCATCCATAAAAAAGTCGAGCTGTGTTGCCATTTATAAGTGAGTTGTTTAGATTTCTGTTATTCTGATATTTTCGTGGAAATTGTCTAGATATAATTTGAGAGAATTGTTGGAACAAAATATTCGTATTTCATCGCCTCTACTGTTTAGTGGTCTGGACCATCTACCCCAGATCTAAAAGTACCTGATTCAATTTATCATGAAAACCTACATTTCTGCTCCATTTGATTGATATTAGGGAGTTTTCTAAATTCGCCATCTAAATATCACCATCGTTCTAAAATCTGACGTTATATCAATAAGTAAGCATTGTTGCACTCCGATAATTTTAGTCCCACTGTGAATGAGGAATTCAGGTGTAGATCACGTGCATATTTAGCCTTATAATCACTTCCTATCAGAATAGATGAAGGAACCTCGTTTTGAATTTATAAAAATATGTAAAGAAATATATGCCCTTAAAATTTTTGTTTTAGATGTGAAACTGTATATGATGTAGACATTAGCTTATCATCATTATCAACAGCTTCCACAGGGCACAGGCTTTGATTATTTATAAGGAGTTTTGACTATTCCCCAAACAGGTCCAATGAGGCTTTGTATTTAAAAACAGTTTTTACTATTAGCTAAACGTGTCTTCCAAAACATGAAGGAACTTGAACTAATTTTGTTTGACACATCCGACGATGGCGAAAGTCAATAACTATCAACCGATCCAATTTACTAGCTAAAATAAACAGCTTTATTACTTCATACCGATTAGTTCAACCATTTTATAGTGCTGTGTCCCAAATATAGTAATCAACAGTTCAATATAGCAACTTAATTAAGTCTTAATTGGATCCTTGTAATATAATATCGCAAAGCTCTTATTTCTTTAAATATTTTTGATTATTTTTCCTACGATCTAATGTTGCCATACCCCATTAAAGTCCATTCAAGTAACCAGCACTTCGATTTCATTAAAGTAATGTCATTTATCACTTACCTTAAGATCCTTTCCAATCTTCCAACCATTATTAAATTACGCATCGCCATCATCCTGATCTTTTTAATTACGTTTGGCCTTTACAAAATTTATGTGATCAAACCAGGTATCGAGATCATCTAAATCTTCGTCTCAGTATGGTTCAATACACACGATTCTTTACGTTAAACTGACAACTTTTACGGGGTTTCTTAATATTGTAGGTTTTTTGGTAAAAGATCTTCTTTTCTATTTAAACGATATAAGGATTATTTGTTGGGTTTAGCGGAGTGTTTTACATTTAAATTGTCACCATTTTACAGCCATTTTTATATATAAGTAAATATTTTTAAACAAAAATCAAAATATTCGGGAAGGCAGGATTTTTTACATTATGATTAAAATTCTCAAAAATTTCTATACTCGTCCCTATACCCACATTTAAAAGAGAATAGATTATTTGTTATTTTAATTCATATCTTTAACTAAATGTTTTTATATCAATTGCTAATAGCTCTTCAGTAAGTAAGGAATACGTCGACACGTCCTTTTATTGGGACGAAAAATTTTCTATTTCCATTTTTTGATACCAGATAGCAATTTATGTAGATGTTATTATAACATTGAATACAATTAAATATTGGAATCAAATAATTTGTCCTGATTTCACTGTTCTTGCTCGTTATCTTAACTTAATTCAATAAAGTTTTTGCATGGCTCCCGACCGAAATTACAGCCAAAATTAATCTTGTTTCAAGATAAGACAGACATTTATTATTAATATTTTTTAAAGCTACTTTACAAATTCTATTAAAATTTAAATTAAAAACCAAGAAATCATTTTATTAAATCAGTATAAGGGAAATTACCATCCCAATTCTTATATTTCGAATGACATTAAACCTATTTAATCATTTATGTATACTTCTATAAAATATACCAATGGCTTTTATATCTCTCAGGGAAGTTTTCTTGTACGCACATAATCAATTATATTATAACGATGTGTGTACGTTTTTTGGAACCCATAATTTGGGGTAAATTACCATTATCACATCCCCATCACTGTCATAATCCCTCATAATTTCTATTGTCATATCTATGTTCGTACAATAGTTTATAAGTTTCCCTCTTGTTGGTACAGTTCGTTACTTACCTGATTTATTTCTACTATACATTTATTAAATTAAGTTAAATAGATAGAAAAGATAAGTCTCCATCGATATTTTTATTATGTTGTCACAACATCGACATTCCAACTAACTCTCAACCCGAACCAAGAAGGCGCAAGGTCATATTAAACTTACCTACACACATACACTTCCTTCTTAGTATCGGTAATTTTATACTATTAATTTCTATTTCCATCTAACTAAAGAAGCATATATAAGATTGTTTATTACAGAAGATGAGTATGCATTATAAAAAGACCAATATATTCTTCAATATCTCCTCGAGCAGCCTCAATCTGCCTCATCCATTGTCTCTGCATCAAGACTCGAACAATACACCAATCTGTCCACCGCATGTCGACGGAAGAAGGCAATTTTCATCGTGAATTCTCAGTGTAGCTGAACCGTACTATACTTTGCCTTATTACAAGAACTCACGGCTTATTTTGCCTTGGCAATTTAGGGTTTGAAACATCTCCGCATGCATACGAACGAGATGCATCAATCCATAATGTTGGTGTTGCTATTCGAGCGCTTTTTTAATCTGAACGTAGGTACTGTGGGGATAGAGTTTAATTTTATTTATTATGAATCAAATTAATGCATTTAACCAAATTCATTAACTTGTGTTAACTAAAACATGTTCTGGGAAGGAAACCTAAACCAGATTGTACTCCAACCATTTGGGAGTTTTTCTCAAAGTACAAGTTATATTTAACATTATATTAAAAGCAATTAATAATTTACATCTTTAAATTCTATAACTGGGACAAATTGTAAATACCCGGTTAATACCCACTTAAAGTTATCACCATTACCTTTAATTACATTTGTTTATTTTTTCTCATAAATATTCCCTGTTATAACGATTTAAAAGAACTTAGTAAATGAGTTTATTTAAATGAAGATATTTTGACTTTGACAATGCCTGACTTGACGGTACCGTTGGTATTTCAAAAACACTTCTGCGTATATTGAATGTAATAATTATGACATTGTAAGATGAAAGTAATATTAAAATGTAAAAAATTAAACAAGCAATAAATCTTGAAATACGCGAAAACTCTGTTTATATCGCTATGAAATTTTTTCGCCGCCGCAAACACGGAACTGTGGAAAGTATACAGAGAAAAAATATGCGAATGAAAATTGATGTGTAATTGTTGAACTAGAACTTTTATAAGCTCAAACTGGTATATTAACTTATTATTCTTAGACGATTATCAACAACGACTGATTTTAAATCATAATCAACAGCCTATCTGGCCACCGAACTTTCTTAATAAAGACTTTTTGCATTCTCCTTGTCATTTTCACCAATAGCAAAGTCATTGTATATTTTTTCTTTGTCATTTTTATTGCACTGTAAAATAATTACATATAAGTGCCAACCTTTTCCCCTTTACTTTCGAACACATCATATACAGTCCTTCTTTTCGTCTAACACGAATGTGCTTTAAGATTAAAAGTGTTGTAAATGAAATAACTGATGCCTAAGTTAGCTTAGGAACCAGTATTTCAGATCACTAGGTCTCCACCCCATACCACTTACGTCACCGCTTCCTTATTCACATTTTTTTTTTCAATTATTTGGCCTGGTAACTAAGACCTTTGAGCCATATCTTCATTAATGTAGTTTTTATCTTTATTTATGGCTCCAGGATAATGGTGCATTGTAGCCCTTTGCCCCATGGAGTTTTTGGCGACTAATGGTAGGCCCCGCTACTTTGTTAATGACTTACGAGAAAATTTTTGAAAATGAAATGCAATGTAAGCGATTATGATAAAATGATACGAAAATGGAATATTATGATAATGATTACGACGAAATGATAAGTAAATGAGAATGATATCATATAATGTTTTTAAATAAATAAACTTACCCTACAAATGAATGAATGGAAATGAAACTGAAAAATCTCACGTAGGTCACTAATCAAAGCTGAATGATGTATTCTATATATTGCATGACTTAACGATCCTTTTTGCCATAAAACTACACTAATTTCATGACAAAAACAACACTACAACACAATATATGAAATAAAACACACAGCACCAACCGCCCCCCGCCATTACGCACCAAAAACTCCTTATTCACAATTAAATACTTACTACAGCTAGTGATGTAACAATATCTTTTTTAAAAGTTACCACATGCACTAATATTTCCGCTCCAGATCTTTATTCTCAAATTCCCTTAAGGGATTTCAAGCTTTTATAGTGTTGAAGGAATGTGATACGAAATTCCACACCATCATTCATTATGCTCTCGAGGGAACGATAAAACTGCGCGTTATGACGAGTGTGTCGTTAAACTGAACTAGGAATAATTTATTAATGTACTGGGTAGTGTTTCTATTTCGATAGATGATTAATATATATAAAGCTTTGATATGTAAATATGCATATATCTTATGTAATTATGCTATGGACTTTATTTCCGTTGAATATCAGGTCTTCTATTACCAAAGCTGTTTAAAAAACAAAAATTAACGACAATCACGAATTTTATCTCGCATGGTGTGCAGTTATACTCAGGGAAGTGGATTACTTGTATTTAGCAGGTTGAGGTATATTCGCATGATAGCTATCCCTGAACCATTATTATGACATTCGATCATTTACGAATGACTGCTTTAGTAGTCGATATACGACCTTAATAAGACGGCACTGATTAAAGTGGCCCGCACTTAAGTGTTTGTAGAAAAAAAGCCTTTCTGTGAATGATAACTTATTCTTTGGCAAATAATTACAATTAATATTATTAATATTTCCATTATCTATTGATATTTGAGTGGTAGCGGGGATTCCATTAACAAATAGTATTGCTACTCATTAATATCTTCCAATCAAATCGAAACTCTTTAGTAATATCCTCTCTAATTTTTGATCGAAACCATATAACTAGTTTCATGTCCATAGCTTCTGTTGTAATCATCGAAAAATCATAATGGAAGTTAATAAGGCTGTCCTGGAACTGCAAGAATACTACAAACAAATGTAAATTAACATTTAGTATTCAGTCACTATAACTTCTGTTATTATTTAAATATTACTTATTGCTTCAATCCACGTTACAATTCTTCATTCGCTATTCGCTAGATGGCGCTGTAGGAAATTGATTATTAAATATAGCTTCAACCCCGCTAGTAGCAATATGACTTTTGATTTATTCTTCTTTTGTTGACAATAGTGTGACGTCCCAACTACAATTCTATCATGTAACAATAGTGACAAAGACATTATTTATTTTAACGAACAAAGAAATTCCTTTCAAAAAAATCAAAGTCTATGTAATATGTATAATGAGTAAGATATTCTGTACATAGTTTATTGAAAGCTGTCTAAGTTCTTTGGTTGGGTAAGTAGGTTAATCGAAACAACAGTATCTGTCGTTTCATTTATCTTTAAAACACTTAAGAATGAAATTTTACGTGATGAGCAATAAAATTACCTGATTTTTAATTAACACGAATATTTTCAAAATTATATTTTTTTGTTTAAGCTTGGTAACAGTGGAGACGGCCGCATGACAAGCGTAACACGCCCGTTGAAATATGACTCTTATTACGATATATTAAGGTACCCAAAAATACTACTTTGACTACATCCATGTTCTGGCAATACTCTAAGTAATAAACCCTTAATACTTATACTATCTAATCAAATTAATTAAATGTTTGAATTGGACAGTGTGCATAATATTTGCATATTTGACGCAGTTTTCCAATATTAGTAGATAAGTATATGCCAGATAAAACATATTAGAGTAATAAATATTAATTTGTGAAGTGCCCGCGAATAACCAGAGATAGTCTTGTATATTGACGTATCCCACGAAGCGAGCATACAAACCCCGACGTCTAGATACAATAAAACTACTCTTTCAGTACAATGCAACCACAAAAAGACAGAAGACAGGTGACGTTATTTGTCGTTTCTAAAATGGCGACGTAAAATTTTTGCCTTATTTTAATGCGCATCATAAAACAAGCCGATTGAAATAAGTCAAAGGTGTATTGATCATCTTAGTGTCAACTAATTTGATGTTCCTAAAATTATTTCTTTCCCTTCTTATTGAATTGGAGTGAAAGAGATGCAAGCAACTTATATTTAATTTAGTCCATGCACATCGGAGTTGTAGTCAACATTCGACTACAATATATAGAACAGTATCCTATCTATCTACCTAATTGTGCGGTATATTTGGAGTCGATGTTTCATTTTCTATTGTTTCTAAAAACAACATAGCTAAATATACATAAATAATTTTTAGCTGTATAGTATTTTGAAGACGGGTCTTTATGGTTCGTTTTTTCAAGGTCAATATTTCAGCTGATCTAGTAAACGGTGTGTTGCCAAATAAATTATTTGAAAAGGAAATATAATAACCTGATTACCTAGGGGTTTAAAAACTAGCCTACGACCTATTCTCAGACCTACCAAGTGTATATAAAATCCTTAAGCTCGGCCAAGTCGTTTCGGAGGAGTTCCATATCACATTGACACGAGATTTATATTTATTTTGTTGACTTTACTTTGCGGAGTGTTATGTAGCGACAAGATCAAGAGGTGATCTTGCTTAGGACGCGGGATGTGTGGACACGTATTTCGCTCGCTCGCTAGTCCTCGTCATCTCAAACTGACGCGAATAACCTGCCTGACTGATTTCTTTATTATTTGTTTCGGCTTATACGACAGTTCGCTGCTTCCTTAAGAAACTTCAAGTATCGCTTGACTGTTGCTAGTTGGGGAATTTCTTTCTCTATCTCCCAAGACTTCACAGTTCACGCATCATTGTTGCCTATATATTTATACGCTAACGTTTATTTTTATTAATCTTATATATAAAAGTAAATTGATGTACATTAGCCTCGCTAAAACTCAAGAATGGCTTTAAATTGGTCAAATTTAAATAATTTTGATTGTGTTTCATTCGGTTTGATTCAGGGGTGGTTTGAACATAAAATAACTGGGTAAATCCCGAAGAAAATCTTCAAAATAAATAACAGAATTTATTTTTTCGTAGGGAAATTCTGCTAACTTACATTCTTAAAATAAAAACAGTCATTTTTCTCATCACTACTTCGGTTTCATTTAGTTTAGTTTAGTTTGTAGGTGATACAAAGGTCACCGGATGAACTAGTCGTATGTAAAAGTATAATTAAATATAAAGGAATTTTTGGCATCTAGTATCTAGAACCGCGATTAGCTGTGAGTTAAAAAGTATTATAAAAACAACTCAAATACGTTTCCTTTGCACTTATATAATATAGTATATAAATAAACCCAAAATAAAGACATAAATCTCACTGGAATGCAATTATCTACTGGGATTCAAAAGTAAAAGTACTAAAAAGATTTTTTGATTCCTTTTACTGAAGTATACGCTCCATTGGGATATCGTCTCTTTGTGTAAGCGGTTCACAGTGTGACATGACGTCACTGTGTCGGCAACCATCAATCTCTTCTTGTAAACCAAATCCATCTAACTGAGGCTGAGTTTAACAAAGCAAAATAAGTTTTATTATAAGGAAAAGCTAATAGTTAGATGAACAATAAATAAATTTCATTTTTAAAATAACAATTTTATATGAGAGTATTCTTTTCCCATCACTTTTTAAAACTTTCAAAAATGGCATTTATTAATTCATTGGAGACCTCTTGCAGAGAACCATAGATATATATAACAAGAACAGGATGCTTCTGAGTCTTTCCAGCACCATAGCTATTTCAGCTATGAAACTGTTTAGCTGTATACAGTAATTATTGTTTTGTATTTGTTTTTCTCGTTACCAATTACCAATTAATAAATATTTTAATAAGTCTAGAAATATTAAAATACAATTGTATTGTGGAACAATGTATTTCAATACATGCTATTGGAAAAGAAAACGCATATTACAATGTTCTTCGTTATTAGTCATATAAAAGAGACACAAATACATTCCTTTTCGCCTCGTAAAAACAATCCCATTCAACCATGTGCTGCGAAAGTATTACCACTAAACCGGATAAGTTTTATTAGAACGAATAAATTGATCGATACGGTATACATTGCGTGTTACGCATATAAATTTCTAATTTAGTCAATTTGCACTCAGCTGTGTACCACGAAATGTGCTTTCATTTTGTTTTATCGTCCGGGCCTAGTGATTGAACGGCAATCATTGTTTTGCCAACGAAGACTTGTATTGTATTGCGCCCATAAAGGAAATGAATTCCATTTTCACGTAGACTAAAATAAAACTTAGCCTACCTCTGTTCTATCAAAATATAATAAATAAATCATTTTAAATCGATTTTTTTTTAATTTTTTGGCCTGGTAACTAAGAACTTTAAGCCATATCTTCATTAATGTAGTTTTTAACTTTATTTATGGCTCCAGGATACTGGTGCAATGTAGCCCTTTGCCCCATGGAGTTTTTGGCGACTAATGGTAGGTCCCGCTATTTTGTTAATGACTTACGAGAAAATTTTTGAAAATGGAATGCAATATAAGCGATTATGATAAAATGATACGCAAATGGAATGTTATGATAATGATTACGACGAAATGATAAGTAAATGAGAATGAAGTCATATAATGTTTTTAAATAAATGAACTTACCCTACAAATGAATGAATAGAAAGGAAACACTGAAAAATCTCACGTAAATCACTAATCAACGCTGATTGATGTATTCCAAATATTGCATGACTTAACGATCCTTTTTGCCATAAAACTACACCAATTTTATGACAAAAACAACACTACAACATAATATATGAAATAAAACACACAACACCAAACCGCCCCCCGCCATTACGCGCCAAAACTCCATTTTAAATCGAATAACACAAATAAACAAAATGGGGTTGATACTTACGAAAATTACGACCTTGACAGGTAAAGTAACTCGTGTTGGAACATCTAGACTTGTTTTGCACAATTACCTATATTGTTACGTGTATGTACAGCCAATGACAATCAAACAATATTTAAAAATAGATTTATGATTGCACTGTAAAACAAAACATGTATATGTTTGTAATACTATTAATGACATAGGTGATTTGTAAATGTCATTATAAATACTAAAGGCTGAGAGTTTCTTGCGCCGTTTCTTCTCTGCAGCTACTAATTAGTCGAAGCGGTAGTAGGATTAATTGGGAATGTGCATACTAGTGTTAGTTTTAATTAATAAATATTATTTTAACAACAATTTATTAGAAATTAATTAAATCAAATTAATTAATTGATTTTTTTTTTAATCAACAATTTATAAAGCACATATTTAAATTTTTTAACTGGGACAATTTGTAAATACCCGGTTAATACCCACTTAAAGTTATCACTATTACCTTTAATTACATTTGTTTGTTTTTCTCATACACATTCCCTGTTATGACGATTTAAAAGAACTTAGTAAATGAGTCTATTTAAATAAAGATATTTTGACTTTTGACTTTTGAAACATCTAGTTTTACACCACTAATTAAATATTACAAAGGCCTAAATTATGGCTACCCATACACATAACGATATAGTATCACAAATTAAGGTTTTTCTAGTATATAGTAACATCTGTTAGAAAATGTTTGTGAAAATTTATATATTTATATCAATTATTAAGCTGATGCGCGTCTAAACTTGCTCAAGTATATCTTAACGTAATTTAACTGCTATATATGCTATGTAACGATATTCCCTTTTAACAAGCCAAGTATATTACTCCAAGTATGCTCATATACCTTCAGAGATTAAAAAAACGCATAAAAAACTACTGCGATTTCATTCTAAATTTTTTATTTAATTCTTTTATTTTATGAATATTTTTACTTGAAGTTTTTAGAATTGAAGAATGCTGTTTTTGCCTGAGCACTTCTTGTGTAGGCGTCAATCTCCAGTGATTGGATCGTCTGCTGAGTGATGGAATCCATTTGTCTTTTACAAATGTCGCGTCTTTGGCGCTTAACCTTTGATTGTACTTTTAAAGTCTGTTCAAGTGTTAATCTATAGAGAAAGAACGGTGGTAAAGTTAAATTATGCTGATTTAAAAGCATAGGTCTCCAAACTTTGAAGCCTTTGGGCCATAATGATTTATCAGTTTGTTCCAAAGGCCAAACCAGTTTTAATTTTTCTGCCCTTAACTCTATTTCTAGACTAGAATAGTCGCAAAGAGTGCGACCTAAGCAAACTTACGCTCTTTTTGCATTTCATTATTAAAAACTAAATTATAAATTACGCCCAAATGGCGGGCCGTAGTTTGGAGGTAGCTGATTTAAAATTACAGAGCAGGACTGAAATATCGGTAAAAAGAGGTAACGTTATTGACTCAAATTGTGGTATCGATAGTTTAAAAATAATTGATACATGTAAAACGATACGTATAACGTTATATTTTTGTTAAGATAATAATTTCGTTTCTATATGAAACGTTATCAAATTGATTGGTATCTAATTAATAATGTTATTATTAATGTTAGTAGTTACTTTCCTTTCGCTGATGTCTTTTAGCTTAAAAGCAATTAACGACAAGCACGACGCAAAGAAATTGTTGATAAAATATATTTTCTAAAAAATTATGATTAATATATATTTATTATTATTATAAACCATCCCATATCTCTAGTATCCTTGCAAGTTGGCAACGTTCCCTTTATCGTTATAATAACGTTATTTTCGCGATGATACTCGAATATAGTTATATGAAAGAAAAAATAATGTTACTTTAATAGAGTTTAACGTTAAATTTCGTTATAAATTATGTTATTTGATATCCTTTCCAGTACTTATTGTAGAGTCTATTTAATAGAGAACTTGATATTTCCCTTAAGAATCACGATAAAGAATTGACAGCATAGATAATTAAGACTCTTTGCTACAAATTAAAAGTCCTTGGTGAACTCAGATGATTGCCCGCCATTTATTTTGACTTTTATATAAAAAAACTTTCTTTTTTCTTTCTTAAACTCAGTAGATTTTAAGTTTTATATCGACAATTTGATTCTAAATATTCAAATAATTATGAATACATCTCTACGTTAAATAAACTACTCGCACCAAAGCAGCCACACTTTCAATGTACGAGAGCTTATGTCAACGAATCATGATTTAGTTTGGAATCGAGTAAATAATTCGATTTTCGGATAAATATATTACTGTAAGACATATTTGTTGTTGTGTGGGTATATAACAGTACTAACAGTAGATTTTATATATAATCATCTTCGGATACCTACCAGATGTTGAGTATTGTAATATTGTATGTTTTGAAAATATAGGAAAATCAAATACCTCGTGAGCAAATCCATTCCTAAAAGCCTATATATAAAGTCAGAGTGTGTGTGACGTGTAAATACACAAGCTATACACCTACATATAGCTCAGCTCTGTTGATTTATGATTATCTTTATTTTATCAACGTTATTATTATATTAATATGTTACGACAATGTGATACGATAATTTTCTTTTTTCTTATTCTCAGATATTAAAATAAATAATGCTTCGTAAGTCTCACCATAACTCAAAAACAGATGGACCAATTTGACTTATTTTATTATGTTTTATAACGTTTAATACATAGTGTCGCTAAGTGCCTTTTATCGTTTGTGCCATGGAGAGTGCTCTGAAGAGCTCTTCGACCTTATCCCTTCCTCTCCTTTCCTACTAAGGAGTACGCGTGCTGGTCTACGGAGTCACTCCTTCACTGTTGCCACGTCTACTTTGCGTACTAAGAGATTTGGTGACTCCTTTCTCTGTCGCATAGCTAGAGCGTGGAATTCCTTACAAGCACACGTATTCCCTCCTTTTTACAACATGGGTTCCTTTAAAAGAGGCGAAAAAGCACTTTTTGGGCCGGCAATGTGAAGGTGGCTACGGCAGTATGTCGCATGCTTCACTAGCTATCATCAGACGGTGTCGAGTCATTTGCTGAGCTTTATATAAAAAAAGTGGAATAAAAAACTAAATAACTATTAAAACAAACGTTTTATTCTGGCTCCAAAACATCACAGTCGATAGATAAGACAGCACAAAGTACTCTGTGCAATACACATACCTAATGTCAATGTCGTACATTGTTTTGACAAAATATTTTTTATTACAATATGGTTCCAACTATTGTGCAATGTTTTGTATAAAAAATGTTATAAGAACACACAAGGTGATTGTCGATCTTATTACCAACCAATAAAAGATTAGATACCAATATCGAACATTAGAAATTTAGTAAGCCAGTTAGAAGCTTTTCCATCTTCTAGTGACGTGCTATTCAAAACTGTCATTTCTTTCATCTCTAATTCGGATAACTTTTGATAGATGGTGCTAGTGGCAGACCATTTTGTACTCTGTATGCTGTTTACCCAATCTATCATTTATGTTGAGGTGGAGAAAGTTCAACTGGTCCACGAGTATGACATAAAATGAGACCATTTGATATCATAATTTTTGAAAATATATATAAATCAACAAAACACTAGCTTACTAGCTTAGCTAGCACCTAAATACAATCTAGCTTTCTAATGACCACTACCGTGCAGCTTCAAGGTACAATTTCGTTTGCAGCTTAGCTTGCCAGTTGAAATTATCTGAAAAATCTACCGGTAGTATTTTTGCATATAGCTCTATAAAGTCCAAACCTTTCTGTGTTATGGTACTTTTTGCTTTTTGAAAAAGAAAGTATCTTACATAATTCAATACACCATAATGAGTTTTAGAGAAATATACAGAGAACCGGTTATTTTTATTTGACTTGAATAGACTTGTATAGTTGTTTGAGTACACTTCTTTTAAAGCGTAACACCCTGGCGGTTACCTAAAATGGTTTAACTATGTTTGTCATAAAAATTATTAATAAGGTTTATTTAAACTAATCCGGGTTATTGTCTTCTGTCCATCAAAATTCTAGATTAGTTTACAAAAGTTATTTGCAAATATATTCGTAGATATAATTCTAACTGAACCGAAAATTAATAAACTCTTAAGCAAATCTAATTTTCTAACTTATATTATCTAAACTAAATATTTAATTAATCCTACATCACTTTTCATTAACCTGTCATTTCGTAAATACACCAGATTTACACCTACATAATCAATTATGCCTATACGTTTGATATGTTAGTATCTTTCTCGGTATTATTATTATATGACTATGTTACGACAATGTGATATGATAATTCTTTTCTTTCTTATTCCTATATATTATATTATATAGTGATGTTAGAGTGTTTTGATACTCAATCGATAGGTGGTGTTAAAAATTGATATTAAAACTAAATTGGCGCTGCTAAGGTTTTTACCAGAGATATGATGTTAAGCCGCACAATTTTTTTTAGTATTGTTTGATTAGGTCGCTTTTCTTATATTATTTATTATGTAAAGGATTAAATATTAATTGTTACTAATCAAGTCTTAATTTAAGAAATCGGCTATGTAAAAAGTATCAGTGTATAAGGGTACGCAGCGTCTGTTATTGTATGCAAGAACCGTCAATTAGATACGACCTTTCACATTTGACCAATGATACATTCGAAGCAGTGTTTTTATATGATATGTCGTTACACGACCAGAATTCTTCCGCCATGTAGGTATGTAGGTATTCTAAAAGCAGGTTGATGAACGGTCTTGAAAGCTCTTTCGTCAACTCTATCATATCCAAGAGTAAAACGCCAAAGGTATGGCACAGCGTGGTGGGTTCTTCAAAAAGAGTGACAGAAACGAATTGAAGAAATATCATGTTCCTGAGTCATTTATATATAACGAATCGTCTCACACGCAGGTTTAGTGACCCCAACCTCATGAGCAAGACTTTGTATTTAGCTTTGCACTGGAGAGGACATGGCATCAACATAGACGGTGAGTATTGTAGAGTCACCTCCGTTTTGCTGATGATATCGTAGTCATGTTCTGGCCTATCTATCGCAGTGTTTCAAGACAAAAGTTTTCAATACATGTGTGTTGCTAGCGATGACTTATGGAACTGAGACGTGGTCGCTTAAGATCGGCCTCATTAGAAGGCTCACAGTTACGGAATTTGGGCTATGAAGATCCTCGAGTGGTGGCCGCGTAAACTTATTCTCGTTGGTAGACCTCAAAAAGGGTGGACTGACGATTTGGTCAAGGTCGCGGAAAACTGGAGCAGCACAGGACCAATCTATTTAGAAATCCTTTGGGAAGATCTATATGGGCTTCTGTCGGCTGATATGATGATGACGATGATGTAACAGGTAAGTCTTCGACTAATCATGAAACAAATACTGAATCAAATTCAATATGGAGTTAACTTATAAGGTTCAATTCTAAAGCTGTCTATAAACCGCAAATGAAAGCTGAAGGTTACCAAAAGTTTTGTTTGTTTGTCAAATTGTTGTTTTGTTTGTCAAAATCGCGGGCATAGTTAGTTTTAAATAAATACATACATTCGCAATTAACCATTCCAGATTCACATTATTTGCTCTTCCTAGTAAGAGCGTAATAATGTAAAAAACTTGATCTGGGCGCTACTGTCTCAGAAAGAATCAGGCTGATGATCAAATCACCGTTCGTATAAAAACAAAAAGTTAGAAAAATATATTTATTAGTATGCCCATTTAAGTAAAGTACATAAGTAATGTCAAGATTTTTTGTTCAAATATAAACAGTCGCGTATTTTTATCGCTTCGCTCTGTAGAGATTATCTAAGGCCGTTCGTTCATGTTAGACAATGAATAATAAAACTCTTTATGAAACCATGAAAAATTAACAAATTTGCTTCTCTATGATATTAACTGCAGTAATCATTGACCGTGTCTCAGTTGTAAGCACCCACCTTAAACAAAACAGGCATTAGTTTTACATATACATTAATTGTGTGTATGAGTATATGTGCGTGTGTGTATGTGTATGTTGTATGAGGTGCTTTGTGTCTAAATTTGTGTAAATTTTTGCATATTAGTAAACTTTGTATACATGTTACAGCTAACAGTAATCATTGACCGTGTCTCAGTTATTAGCACCCACCTTAAACAAAACAGGCATTAGTTTTACATATACATTAATTATGTGTGTATGAGTATATGTGCGTGTGTGTATGTGTGTATGAGGTGCTTTGTGTCTAAATTTGTGTAAATTTTTGAGTATTAGTAAACTTTGTATACATGTTACAGCTAAATAGTGACCAATGTTTTACCAAAAGAAACCTGCAGATTTAATACCGGACGACCCGACTAATGCAATAACTAACTAATGTAAAGTATTTTTTACCATTTAAAAATAAAAACTGAATCTAAGAGTTATACCAAACTTTTCGCTCGAATTTGCTAGGTAATACTACAAAATCAGTGATATATCGTCGCAAAAGACAACACGTATTTGTTCATTATAGCTTAATGATTCTGACAGATGTCAGATTGTTCTTACAAGAGATGTGAACGGGAACTTAACGATACCGATGCCGACCATTTCAAGCAACAAAATTATCGCTATTTTTTATTTAAAATCTATAATCACTTTAATCACTTGCTCAATCCCGATTCATAAAGTGCAGAATGTAATGCAGGCAGAGTTGTGGATGCATCTTGTAATTTATTAGATATTTTGTCATCTATATCATCGCTACTTTAAATCTGCCTAAAAATCATAATTGTAAGGGAAATACAATTATATATATATATAGCAGTATGTTAACAATAAATAAATAACAAATTACATTGTTAATATCCTGTTGAAAATGCTAATTTCAATTTTAGTAAACATTATAATTTTAGTGAAAAAAAATTTTTTTAAAATATATATATCCCACTGCTGGGCTCACCTTCCTGGAAGAAAATATACGGAGCTTGGGCCGTAATAATACCAAGCTGTCCCAATGCAGATTGTTGGGTAAAACTGGTTGCTGTAACAACTAGGAACAACAGCATACCATGTCGTCCGATGTACCGAGCTTGAAACAATAAATTTGATTGCCCATCCAGAAATCAACCATGGCAATAGTTGCTTTGTTTTCATTATCGAAAGAAGTTAATAGCCACTATGCCTCGTTAAATTCTAAAAAATAATGTATACAATATTTTTAACTTTTATTTTATCGGAAAACAATCGTAGGTGCTCGGGAGGCCTTATAATGTTAAATACAACTTTATTCTCATACTTTTCCAGCATCTTTCCACTTATTTCGCTCCCTATAAAAAAGCGAAAGATTTTAGCTGAGAAAACGCCTTTTACATTTCCTTTCTAAGGTAGTTACACTTTACCTGTAAAAATATGTAGGAGTATATATTTTTAGGGTGATTTCAGCCTTGTTATTTAATGTATTTTATATATGCTTTTTTCTTGGTTGTTTTATATATATTTTATATATTATATGTCGATAATTCATCGTAACGAGAATACCATATTCCAATCACAACAAATATCTCTTCTTTATCTATTTAAAAACTGATTCAACGTCATTAATCATACACACAATATTATGACAGAATTTTTAGACAAGAACAAATAAAACCAATGAAGAAAACACATGACACTTTTAAATATTGTAACAATTGTTGACACTTCTTGATTTCATATAGATTTGTTCATTCTTAATTAAATATCATTATAGAGATTGGAAAGAAAAGACTTGGAGCCAGTGCCGTCAAATAAATTTAAAAAACTGTCTCATTTCGAACCAGAACAGTGGTATTCTGGGAGTGTTCTGCTGAATTGCTTCGATAGAACTCAGGTAACTTTTTCGTAGGGCCGTGGTGTTGCTAGAAAGTTTTAATGGGTAATCCACTGGGTTTACACATTGTGATAGCTGGGGAGCCCCACAGACACCGGACACTTAGCCAGTGGCTAGTAGGTCCAAATTTCCTCAAATGATCACAACAATATGAATAACTATAGTTTAATATTTAATAATTCAACCGAGCAAACTCATTGATATCAATAATCGTGTAAACTAAAGAATGAAAAGCAAAAGTCCAAGTTATAGATGACAGAAGTACACCTACACCCGAAAGGTTGAAACAGGCTACAATGGGAAAGAGGTATATTTTATATTACAACAATTTATTTTAAGGGTCCATATCTAAAGGGTGCTTTTGGAACAAACAACCGTAATTCGAGTTGAATTTCAAATTGAAGATTTAAGCAGACCTTCAACAGATTAAACTTTGCATACACGTTTAGTTTAGATGAAAATACATGTTTAGCTGAGTGACGTCATTCTAAGTTCAGTATAACCAATAGCCCAACCCACGATAGTGGACTAGTTATTTTTTATGCACTCTAATGAAAATAGTATCCACTGAAAGACTGTTACGAAAAACATGAAGAAAATGACTTACAATAACAGAGAGATGTGAAACATTCTGAAACTACCTTTTTAACACAGACCCTCAATGTCAAACATATTGTATTCTATTAATAAACTAAAGTGCCACGACACAATAGCTTGTATATACGAGTAGGCTTTGATGGAAATAAAAGAAAATGGAATAAAAAAGAAATAAACGTAAAAATTTCTATTTGGTAACAAAATGCAACGACTTTATATTCAAATATGAATACATAAACATAACCTGCTTATCATCAGGTGGTGTTGAATCATTTTCTGGGCTTTTTTTTTAATATAATAAAATATATATAAAAGGGATAGATCAGGCTGAAGAACGAACGATGATTTCTTTTTTGTTTTATTCATTCACTCTAATACACGATGATTTAGAAACAAAGGCACCTGAGAAAATCTATTAATATAAAAACAAAAACAATCTTGTATTAGATACATAATTAAAAATAGTCCCGATTCCGTAGTGCTCGAACTAAATAAATTTAAATTCAGTACAATACAACCAAAAAAACGGATGACCGATGACGTCATTTGACGTTTCTAAAATGGCGACTGAAGCGTTATTTTAATGCGCATCTTAAAACATACCAATTAAACTAACTCAAAAGTCTATCGATCGTCTAAGTTTTAATTAGTTAAAACTTAGACGATCGATAGACTTTTGAGATTATTATAGTTATAAAGAAGAGATATAATGACTTTATGGAACGTCATGTTAGCATGACGTTCCATAAAGTCATTATATCTCTTCTTTATAACTATAATAGGCACCCTTCTAGTTAAACGTACCAACGACTGACTTAAAAGCTAAATATAGACAAGCTAGACTTAACAAGACAGATACTTTTTAACTTTTTTACTTCACAGAGAAACTACATAAATATAATTTAATTCGTGCACAATGTTATTGGGGCAATATCTACAAAACATGGCAGATAAACGTAGGGTCTATAATTATCCAGCGTGTAATTACAAAGTTCACCTGGTCACGTACAGGTACTATTACGGAGGGCACGTTAAGCCGTTAGTTAATCCCGGTTTCCGCGATAACTTCCATCCATTAATTATACCGCATTGAATCAGCGTGGCGGTATTATAAAACTCTTCGTGTGAACCATGTGGTGAGGCGTATGTTCAGCAGGGAGAAGCATGGAGGTTTTGATTATTATTTGATAGATAGAAACACAACTGTTGTAGTTTATTATTGCAATACTAAAAACGTGTAAATTTATTTTAAAAGCAAATGTAGTTACTAAATAATAATTATATGTATTCAAGTTCAACTACCATTTTAAAAACAACTCTAAAAAAGTCATGGTTAAAATTAACGGAAGTGCTTTGCTTTTAATTTTAACAAATGTCTAATTATACTCAATGGTTATTATTTAATACATTGTGATTTGTTAAAATAATTTTTAAAATTTTACCTTCTTAAGTAATTATGAATGCTTGTAGATAAAACTTAAGACCGGAAGTTTAATAATTAATCGTCAATGTTAAAAAGTATCTATCTTCTTGAGTCCAGCTGTAAAGTGACATTTAGCTTTTAAGTCAGTCGTCGTTGGTAAGTGTAACTGGAAGGGTATCTAGGATAGTTCTAAAGTGCAGTTAAATATTATTATAGAAATATAAGTTGAGTTATTGCAGAAGCTTATTTTATTACACTATATCTTACATATTTGTAACATTAGATGATAAATGAACGGTGAAAATTTCTGAGAGATCGAAAGCATTCACGCGTCATCCCTACAGAACGACAATACTGAGTTCTCCCATTATCGACAGAATAGTTTAAACTTTGACAATTTTTTCACCCTAGTGTCTCTTGTGCAATGAATCGTTAAGCAATACGCTTACAAAAAATCTTAGTATTTACTTCAAAAACATTTCAGATAAAAGTCAACAACGAAAGAATGGTTCGTTTCTTTCGTGACGTGAAAATCATTTCGTTTTCGTGAAAGACGAATACATCTCTGTATTAGAGGTAAAATATTTTTCTACGTATTTTATCTGGGATTTAAGTCTACAATATTTTGGTTTTGTATAAAAACATTTAATATCTTTAAATTAATAATTACTTAACCAATTTTAATTTAAGTTTAAATATTTTAAAAATCGTTATCTAACAAACACATTAAGAGTTTTGTTCATAACACTACTACACTGGCCCAATGCGGTATAATAATACGTGAAAGAGGTTGCCGTAACAACCAGAACCCACGGCCTCGAAATACCAAATTTGATTGACCCATCTAAGGACCTACCAGAGCGAAAGAACTCTACACCAACAAACTCCCCAAATAAATATTCGAAATTGCTCACAAAATCCAAATATCGTCTTTTTTATTAATTATGACTCTTGTATGAAAAAGTTAATGCAATTTTAGATCTTATATTAATGTGATAGAGTTATGTTTTAAATTACAATATTCCATATATTAAGTAATAGTGTAGCTCCATGCCGTGCTCAGATGTGATGGACACCCCAAAGATTATAACGAGTCCGTTATCAGGGCCGCCTCGCGGAAACTCGGAGTCCTGAAGAGGGTGCGTAGGTATTTCACGCCTGACTTGAGGTATTTTACGCCTGCTGTACAAAACCCAGGTCTGGTCTTGCGTAAAGTATTACTCACACCTTTGGAATGGCTCTTCGATGCTCTGGATAGCTTATGAATGGTTAACTTAACTTATTAATATAATAAACGTTAATATTTTTATAATATTAATAAATAATAAAATAGCAAAAAGATTATATGAAACGCCTATCGTCATTATGTTGAAAATACTATAATATTATATATATCATAAATATTCTTAATAAATATATAATATTGACGGACAAATATTCGTACTCATTATTATTTATTTAATATTTATTTATTAACTCCAACAAGATTAACATTTTAACATGCACAAAAAAAATACAATTAAATGCAATCTTAATCTTTATTATCACAACTATCTGCTCAGGGAGTACAGGGAGTCGAAATGGAGTTAATATACTTACTTCCCTAGTCAACAGCGTGCAATTTGAGAGGAAAATATCAGAATTAAAAGGCCAACAAAAATGATTGCACTGCAGTCGTTTCAATAAAATAATTTTGAAGCCTCTTCAATTGGACGTGTTCCAAATCGCTCAACACTTAAAATCTTGTCTATAAAACAATTACATCGCGTATTTGTTCATTATTTGTGTGTTTATCTTTTTGAATTGGCTGATTGACAATAAAGATATATTCTATTCTATTCTATTCTCTATTATTTTGCCGACACATGGAGTTGTGCGTTTTTATATATCGACTAGCTATTGTACTTAAAAACTAACTTGACGAGCTTAACTGGTTTAAAGATATATTCTTGAGGAACTGATAATAAAACAATGTATTACGAACACAATTGTTGTATTCTTGTAGGTAAGATAGCCAGTTCCTCTGTGTCTGAGGAATCTGAGTGTAATTCATTCCATCTTCAGCCTTACCTTCGCTTACCATCAGATGAGATGAAAGCCAAGAGTATGTACTTACTTTCTTACCTTTTATTTTTTGTTCTATTAAAAATCTAACTCCAAATTACACCCATCTTTAACATATGTAAGTATTATGTGTACTAATTCCTATGTTGTGTATCGTGATTAGCGGTTGTATCTTGGTGTATATAAATTAGTAATAAGCCACACAAGCCGAGGATAATAGTTACTAGAAATTTAATTAACTAACCAGTTAATTCAGTTTCAATTCGACATCTGCGGAACCAACTTATAATTGTTTTATGAAACGAAGCAACATTCGCCGTAATTGTCAATCAAAATAGATATCTGAATTTCGTCTATACCCACTCATGCATTAAAACTCCATCGTGTTGTTATGACTGTTTTATTTCTCCTGTTTAAAGATACATGCCTAGCAGTGGCACGTATAACGGTTGTTGATGATAATAATCTTTCAGAGCTACAGAATGAAGTTATATCTTAATAGTCCATTCAACTCTTTATCAAATTATTGGTAATCTTGACCAAGTTTTAGTTAAAGCAGTTTGATTTCTTACCACTGTTAGTAGCCCTGTATTACGTGAACTCATTTGGGAATAAAGGCATAAATCACGGTTAATCCATTGATGCATTACAAGGCAAGTCTCACTATAGTATTATAGTAAAGCAGCAATGAAATAGAAAATTACTCGTTGACTTCCAATTCAGCTGCCAAAGAAGATTGAACTCTGGTGTCTTAAGTCATTATTTGTTGAGTACCTGCATGAATTTGAATTTGAAATTCTTTCAAAGAGTGCATGATCTATTTTTTAAGGCTCAGCAAAAAGTTTCTGTTTCGATCTGTTGTATCTAAGCCTCAGATAAGCTATGAGTATATATATGCAAGTATACTGGTTTTCGTATTTCCGTAGTTGGCTTGCGCATATTCGATTATGGTGTCCCCACCAGAAGATGGTAGTGTACTTAAGGTTTAAGCTTTCCTTAACCTAGCTTCGTTTGAGGCATTGAAATAAGCCCCTCCTAAAGCCTGATGGATTTACAAATCTGATAAACAGTGAAGGTTACATTTACCGTAATCGTGTTATGTAAGAAGCATTGCTTACCATGTTATCGGCCGGAGCGAATGCTTTATCGATTCACGTCATAATGAGTAATGGCTGCGTGTACCGTTAGATCGTCAGGTGTTTTTATATACTACGCCTGATAAGTATTTAAGTATTGCGAATGACGCGAAAGCTGCTGATGCATGCATATTGGCGGTATTTTTTTGTAATAAGCCATTAGTTAAAGACTTGTAGTAAGGTTTTTGAGGAAGTTCCCCAAGTTCCCCAATAGAGCTGAATACATTGCCTAATGGAGAGGCTGATCGGCTGTGTGGAATATATGCCAGCCATATTTATGCTTAGATTTTGATACGGTCAATCCCTTAACAGTCGATATACCCCAAGGTCAATCAATGTCTCAACCCCAAATGACTCAAATAATCCAGCATATTGTATGAGTTGAAGAGGATCTTGAAAATACTTTACGAGACATTAAAATACTTTCTAAAAATTTCACATGCATCTTTGTAAAACTGGTCACCTCATTGAAGTCCACTACACCCTTACAGTCTTCTTATTTTATAAGTTTCGTTGCATATGGACTACCTTCATGTATCACAAGAAACTCGAGAACTTGAGGAACTCGATGTTTTGTCTAAACCGTCATGTAATTTTTCACGGGTTAAGTTTTCAACTCCCATACAATATTCTGAGAAAAGTGATGTTTGGATGCAGACAAAATCATCTCTAGTTCGTTGTGCTACGCGTGCTGGTCACTAGCTGTAAGCCTATGAACGCTCGTAACACGATAACTGTCACTTGTTTTGTCAACCCTAAATAATCATTTTCTCGCCCTTTGTCTTTTGGGAAAACCTCTGAAAATATTATCACATTGCAAAACCTAAGCATTCCCACGAGGAATTCTTCACCGCACAGTGGTAAATATCTTAAATTTTGAGGTTTTGGGAGTGTTTCTAAACGGCTAGAGGTGCTATGACAGAATATAGACGTTAGTATTGTTAATAAACTTAATAATGTCAACAAGGTGCTCGGAAAAATATTATCATCTAAATATTTCCCAAGCCAGTCACGCGTTACACGTACTTGTCACATGCGGCACTGTGATTAAATACTAAGAAGTTCCGTGCTGCCTTCGCTTCATAATCTACTTCGGAAAGTTCTTTTAGATGAGAACCTTTATCCGCTGGTGATAAGAGATATTTTGTTAGTTACACTTAATATGAGGAGCTTCCTAAATATAATCTAGCTGTTTAACGGTGCTAAACTCTCTGAAAAGACACCAGCCATCTATAAAACTGTATAATGCAGCTTCAAGGTTCAATATTGCATACTCGACTTCAACAAATCATACAGAAGTGACGTTTAGTCACAAAAATAATTTTGTTTATAATTTGGTTAATAAATACAGTTTTAACATTTTGCTTAGCCAGTTTCATATTTATTATCTTAATAATCTATTAGAAGTATTTTTTGTGCCATATAACTCAATGAAGTCCCAAAACACACCATTTTGAAAAAAACTAAGTACTGTACATAATCCGATAATAAACATATTTAAGACAAATTTAAATGAAATATACAAAGAACCGTATACTTAAATATCAATTGTATAGATTGTATGCTGGATTTATCATAATCATTATCATCGATCTACGGTATGCTCGTATAGGTCTCCCCTAAAGTACGCCACTGCTTCCGATTTCCACTCCAGCCAGCCTACGAATATCGTTATCCCATCTTATCACAGGATGTCCCACACTACGTTTTTCGTGGTCTCCACTCTGAGCTAAAGTTGAATTAAGCTCACTTGTTTTGAATCTACTTGTATTTAGACTAAAATTTTCACTTTTTAAGAGGTGTGTAAGAGGTGTATACTACGCAAGTGCTGTCCTAATAAAAAATTAAATTACTGAATTAAAAACAGATAGTTCTGTAATATTTTTACTGTCAATGCAAATTTCAGAATTCCGGTCTAAAGAGCCAATTTCATTTAATATAATATATGTTTATTCAATATTATTAACACTAGATTTACCAGACCAGTCATTTAGACTGGTCGTGCAATTTCAATTCAAAATTCCTACTATATTACACATTTTTATTTTCAGAAATGATGTTATGACTTTTGTAGCTATAATTTGAGAGTACGTTTTATAAACTTAATGTTATTTTATATACATTAGTAACATATATTTTTTGTTGTTGACTTATATTCAAATCGCTGGTATATCTAGTGTTAAAATCTGTATTACATATTTATTATCAAAAATCATACAAAATGAATTGTGTAAGCCAGCATTGATTTTTTGTTCCTTCCCAGAAGCAATATATATATGGCAAGTAAACAGTACGAGATAACTAGAAGTCGACATCCTAGCAAGGAACGCAATCTACGTGTTATCTAGTAGTTGGCAGTCAACGTGGTAATGTATAATTTACAAATAACAACTGAATCTCGCTAAAGTCATAGAGTTCTATATATCTTTATTAGGTTTAACGTTTAGTTTGTATATATTTAGATATGTCTTAGCTTCTATCCCAAAGGTCGGTTTTCGGCTTCATTCACATCAGAGCAGTCGAAAAAGGCTGTATAGTTTTCGAACTAAACTATTGAACTACAGATCCCTTGAGACGTACTTGTACATCTAAAAACAAAAAGATTTCGGGCTTTGACGAGTTTCTCACAAAATTTATACGCATCGACGCAAAATAGACTCTAACAACGCACAGCAAGAGTGTATAAGCTTAAAATTTGATGCCAAACCAAGGAGGCATTTCGTCTTCTGTTTTCAAACTTCGCCCGGTTTAAGCCCAATGTCCCTCAAGATCTAACGATACTTTGTGGCTAGGTTTTGTATACATATCACATGATGTAATTCCAAAATACCATTCAGATGATGTAATTCCAAAATACCATTCAATTAGTTTCATCCCTTACATGAATCGCCTTTGGCTGTAAGTTTGAAATCTCGGTTGATATGAAACTGTATCCTTTGCCGTTACTATTTTTGTTGTAAAAGATGACGTAATGGGCGCAAGAAAGGAAAAATAGGTGAAATAAAAATAAAATATATTACTGTAAAAAGTGGAAATTTTCACAATGACAAGCAATAATAACAAAAAAACAAAATTAGAATCAAACAAACATATCTTCTTTTTTTTAAACTATAGCGGTCAACGAATTATATAACAAGGAGGTTTTACTATCCCCAACAATTTTGTTTCTTCAGACTATTTTGACGTGTATACAAATTAATATTGTAAACTCTTATTCTGTGATAAAAATAACTCCTGGTTGAGAAGAAGACTCCGCACAGCAGACTTTTTATTGAGATACTGGTTAATATTTGCTTTGATTCAATTCAATTCTTTATTTTGCGTTCCATAGTTACATAATATGTTGATCTTAAGACTATTAATGACACTATGGACCCTGTCGGGCACAACAAAATTTCAACAGACATTTAGCAATCTTTTTAGCGTATTGCAACTAAAATAGTGCTGTTTATATACACTTTGTAATCTAAAACATTGGCAGTGCTATTTTCATCGAATTCTTGCGTTAATCTTGAAACTACAGCAGCACGAAACTATGATTTGAGAATTAACCCCATTGCATATTCAAGTGTTAATTTTATTATCATTTGAAACAGAAAGCTAAAATAGTATAGATTAAATTCTATTTAACCAGACAAAATTGAAAATAATCGAGTTGAAATATATTTACTTTCCTGATAGTAAGCTTTTTAAAATGATAACAGTTTTATATTGAAACACCTTTCAATCTAAAATGTCTTATAAATATCTATTATAATAATGACCGAGGTCAACCGGTATACGTGCCTCCCGCCCCGTAAAAGAGCTTGAAAATTAATATAAGTCCTAAATTGTATGCAAATTATTGTTTTATAATTCGTGCCTTAATTGTTTATCAAACAATTTACGTAGATTATGTGCTAAATATTCTAAATAGGATAGTGAAACGTTGTCGGAATCTTGATCACAACTTGCCATATCAACGTAATAAATCACAATAAATTATTTAATTTCCTTACCAGCACACGTGTTCCTTCATACAACATGGGTTCCTTCAAAAGAGGCGTGAAAAAGCACTTTTTGGGCCGGCAAGGTGAGGGTGGCTAGGGCAGTACTTTCATGCTACACTAGCTATCTTCACATATGGACTCCTCTACTGCTTATCATCAGATGGTGTCGAGTGAGTCATTTGCTGAGCTTTTTATAAAAAAAAATATTATTTTAACCTAACAAGCAGTAATTTGCATATTCTGAAACAGCCCCGGATCCAACGGGAGGCAACTGGGGGCACTTGCCCAGGGCGGCAGTTTCATTCCCTTCTATATCCTTGAGACAAGAATTCGAAATAACGAACAAGTGAATCCTCTTTTCCATCAATCTCAGAGGTTTTTATCAAGTAATCCAATCTTATCATAATAATGCTTGAAAAACCAACTTTTGTATTCCCATACGCCCAATTAGTTTTTGAATACATACTAAGCGAATTATGAATGCATCTTAACTCTGTGGAGCTAATAGATTATTTCGCAGAAAAGAAAGCACGTCGCATTAAGTTGTAGTCTTTCCAGAGAATATAATTTTTTTCTGTTTTCTGTTTTATGTCACAAATGAAAGTTATTAGCTAATACACATTCAAAAGTTTAAATTTATTTTAATATTATTGAGCCACAAATGGTCTCAAAAACTGCTACAAGTTTTTGCACCGGTTCCAAATATTCGTAGATCCGGTGCGGTGTTCTGAAAGAGCGGGATTTCCCTAATTAAGGTATCGTATACTTAAATGGGAAACCCCAAAATATTGAAAATTTTACTTGCGTAAGGTTTCATTGATACTGGTAATATTTATAAGGCAACAATCATTTAAATTCAAAATCTTGACACATTTTTCATTGCTTCGGTATAAAACTGAACTTTAGAACTTTTCATTATACTGCTGGCCTTTGTACAAAGTCAAAGCATATTTAAATTTGAACTATTAATATTAATACCAGTTTTCTTCACTAGATGGCTCTCCACAGTTTTACATCGCGATAACGAGTTTTGTCCAGGTTATGTATATAGTTTAATTTGTTAGTGTCTTTGGTTATACTCCCTTAGCACAAGATATTTTGTTTACTTTCTAAATATCTTTTCCAGATGTTTATGGGACATTCCGTTGACGGAGACGTTCCTACGTTTGCCCTTGTTACCAGTTATTCGACGCCGTTTTAACATACTAATAAAATGTTTATTTTTAATTAAAAGTTGATAAGATACTGTTTATTGTGAATATATAAATCAAAGTTCGGAACTGATATTAATTAAAATTTCTTCTATATTTAGATTCCATCCATTGTTCAGTTTAATATGGTTTTGTGTTTGTTAGTATGCCCTCACTTACGTAATTTACTACTACCAATAGTACCTAATGCTTCATCCTTATCGTTACACCGTAACGTTACACTTGTAGTGTGTGTGTGTGTGTATGTGTATATGTGTGTGTGTGTGTGTGTTAGTGTATGTGTGTGTGTGTGTGTGTGTGTGTGTGTATGTGTGTGTGTGTGTGTGTGTATGTGTGTGTGCGACGCCTTAAATACAAAAGTAAAAAAGAAACAACTTATTTGGTGAAACTTAGAACTGAATATGCTATGAATAATTTTTTTATTAAAAGCAGCATCAGAATTACTACAAAAACGTTCTAAAGTAAAGTTAAATTTAAACTCTCGTCTCTCCTTAAAAGGTCGAAGCTTTTAACCTTTCAAAAAATGTATTCATATCTAATTTTACGTACCTAAGCACCAAGTTAAGTAATTTAAGGCGTAACACAGAATGGGCGTATCTGAATCCCTTTGGAGTTTATCCTGTACGCATACTCAACCGCTAAAGGTAGAGTTCCACTGCCAGCGACGTGGAAAGTTCGGACAGTGTTGACCAAGATCTAACAAAAACCCTCTAAAGTAAACATTACCTCCCTCATTGTAATAGTATTCAAATTTCAATATAAATCAAGAAAACTTGGGACTTTGTTGTTTTATTTACAATTTTATTGAAGCAGTTGAGGAATCGCCCATGATATTGAAGAAAATTCTTTTTAACTTACTTCACGAACCATTCAGTTTTACATTCATATAAAATATAGATAGATAGACATATTATGTCTATTATGTCTCGATCTATATGTGAAATTTGCGCTTTGTTTGGGTACTAACGAACATCTTATTCATTCTTTTGTTTTATTTTCAATAGTAATTGAAGAATCTCCATTTTCCAGATAACGAAAACACACCAATTTTTGCCATAGTTAGCCCGCTTCAGTCAAAATTTGTTATCTGGCCCTTCTTCATATACACGCTAAGCAATCGGCAATAGCTTCACCCATCGATTGGTGCTTATGGCGATTTGGCTTATGGCGATATTGGTGATTATGGCCCATACTCACACTGTTTCTCCACACATACTGTTTATCCCATAAAAGAAGCACATTGCCCAGCAATGGAACGAATATGGGCTAAGATGATGATTACTTACAGAAGTATGATACATCAGTGAACATCAAATTAAAACAAAAGCTATACCAGATCATTGACAATATAAACGAGAAATTAATAAATTATCAAAATATTTGATTCACATATAAACCGCAACTTATTATATTTTTTCATGCTTGTAACTGCGGAAATTCTATATGAAATTTGAGAACAAACTTTAATGTCTGTCTACATGAACATGCTATCACAAAAACAAATAATAATCTGCTTTTGAGAGCTTACAAGGTTATCGCTGGCTAAAATATATGCCATGCCTCATAGTAGTCAATTATATAATAAATAAATAATATTCGTTTAGATTTTTAAATTTTTTTTTATTCTGATAAAAATAAATCGTAATCTATCCGTATCCAATCTGTATATGGATAGATTACGTAATACATAACACAATTTTATTTATTTATGTGTTTACTTTTCTATAATTAAATATTATTAAAATATCATTAACCTCTAAAGTCATACAATCCAGGTGCATATTGAAGTTAATGATTAAAATTCTAAATAGAAACGGAAATGAGTGACACACGACGAAAACTTTATACTTAATAAAATTAAACTGTTTCTTAACTCCAACGCTGTAATAGCCTCCCCAACTTTAGTTCAAAGTAGTTAGATACAAAAAATCGAATAACCAAACTATCAATTGTGACTTCGAACGTAAGAGTCTTTTCATAAGACTAAAATTAATATGGTTTTGCCTGTATGTTTGAATTGTCATCTTAAAGTATATTGTAGATAGATATTTTAAATTGGGATACATAACTTCGCTTTCGTATTACGTTATTAACAGTAAGTGTGTTGATACAGAGCCGTGACATTTCAGTAATTCCTTCCACCTATTTTATTAATACTGGCAATATTTTAAAGGCAACAATCATTAAAATACAAAATCTTGACACATTTTTCATTGTTCTAGTTTCATCTCTCAAACGTTTCATTATACTGTTGGCCCCTTGTTACAAACTATCTGACGCCATTGTATCATAATAAGGAAAGTTATGATTATGCAACCATATACATTTCGACGATTTATATTTAGATTATTGTACATATTTGTATATGATGATGCTATTTATTTATCTAAGTATACACATATTAAATAAGCAAAAAGTCACAATCAGAATCGTTTAAAAATTTAATATAAAAGATATCTTCAAATCATTCATCAAATCGTTTACTCCCTTTAATTTGGCAGAGAATATTTAATTTATATTTTCCTTTGCACGTCGAAAACAAACTTCAATATTCAAATAGATCCTTATAACTCATATCTGATCTTTGAAATTATTTCCTCGTGGTATAAATTAGGTGATTACTAAAATACCTTAAAGATTTATGATTTCAGCTGGTATTTTTACACCTTTATAACCACCTCAGTATCCTAGCGGCTTAGAATACTTACTTCATATTTTGGGTTCAAGGTTCAATTATCAGTGGGGGTAGAAATTTTCTGGTCAGTTTGGATGTTGGTAGAGCTTTTTCTAAGAATAAAAAAAGAAATATAATCGTGCTCTATTATGTTATCTATGTGGACAAAAATACATTTATAAAATATCAGGAGACGTGTTATAATTACAAGCTTAATTATTTCACATAAAGTTTGTTTTAGAAACTAACTTATGTAATGTTACTTAAGCTGTAAGAGAACTTACATAACATATGCTCGTTATAAACAGTTTGCTCCCAGCAAGGACCCGGGATAAATTTATTTGTAGACAGGGAACAGACGGCCGCATTATTGGTGAAAACTGACATAATTACGCAAAATCTGCAAATCATTGTCCACATAATTATTTCTTTTTTAATTCATAAGACTTATAAGTCAATACAGACTTGTCTTTCTACAGTTCACCATTTTCATTTCAAATTCAAAAGACTATAAATAGAGATCAAAAGACTTTACTTTATTTAACTTAAAGTAAAGTTTTTTTTAAATCTTTAAAATTAAATCTTGCCACAACTTAGTTAAATACTTTTTAGTTTGGAGGAGAAGCGACGCTCAAACTCCCCAGCTTAAATTTTTTAATGAAATTTAGAAATCAGTTAAGTTTAATGAAATCGAAAAATTAGTCAACCCATTGCGTGTCAATCTTCTTATTAATACAATTTAAATTTTTAACATCATCGAGGATCTCACTAATAAGATATAATATTAATAAGATAATCACTTATTTTATGGATAGCTGTTTTATTTTTGTTTTAAATTTGTTTGACTGGTAACTCTTTAATATCGACTGGAAGTAAAAACGTATACAACGTAACATAAAAAAATTGATTACTCTGTGAAAATGAGTAGAATGTCCAACAAGATTATGCTGATTCATTGCATTCAAATAACAAGTATTATTTAATCGTCTAAGACCACATAAAATTGTAATTTAAATAAAAAAGTTAAAAAATATATATTTTGTATTAGGCAACATTAAGTGTCAGCGTCTTCACTATGTAACGTGAACCGCTTGACACAACGTGAGTAAAATAATAAATCCATATTTACGGGAATCTTTATGTTTCTGGTATGCATGCCAGCGACCAAGCATTTAAACTCAGCAGTAACATAAAATTAGTCCTTTGAGCCGGATCTAGATTTAACTGATGTTGAAACAGGAAAATTAAGCTTTTGAAAGCTAAGCACTTAAATGCAACAGCATTTCTGGCATCACTTGAACAAGCAATGCCTTGTTATGTTACAAAACAGACCTAAATGGAAGGATAAACAGCATAAACTGTAAATGGGTACAATGGTTTTACTTAAGGAAGAGTCAAGAAATGTGTCACCTATGAATGCCAAGCATTTAACCTGAACAGTAACAGTAATTTATTAAATTATGTAATCCTTTTTCGTTAAATTTGCAAATATAAATTGAGAGGTTACAGTAAGAACGTTCACTTTAAGAATTTACTTTAATACGTACTTTTACTTTGTTCGTTCAGTTTATTTCTCTTCTGTTCTGTTAAATATTATAATTTTCTAAAAAATAATCTGGTATTGTGGTTCAGCAAGTAAAAACAAGTTTTGGGCCGGTAAGGAAGAGGTGGCTAGGGCAGTGCGCTTGCGCAGACGTAATATTGTTAATCATGTCAAAAAGTGTACCACGTGTTCGCTTTAGCTTCAGTAACACCTATTGAATAAGAATCAACGCGTTTGTCCAATCTCTTCCCGAGTTTTAGTTGAACTTCCCATGGATGTGAGCTATCATATTTATAGAATACGTCGACCTCAGTATATTGTATTAATGATTTTGTATTTATAAAGACCCCTTTACTGTCTAACTCTCTGTCTATCGATATCGCTGTTATTTAGATGTACGCCATATTTCCATTGCCGCTTAATTGTTGATCACTGTGACGTTTCGCTTTAATACGCAGTAATGATTTTAAAGATTGAAGCTATCGCAATAGATATGAATTTACGCAGTAACATTTGGATCTCTTAACAGTGTTTCGAATCTTTGAACAGTTGTGTTTGTTCAATCTCACTAAAGTAAACAACTTAAAGTGCCTCGAGCGGATATGAAGGAAGCGTCTGCTTATTTTTTGGTTCCGGGTTATTTAAAATATCTGGAACTGAAGTGTTATCGTTACGAAATTGAATGTGGAATTTATTATCAAGCAGTTTTCATGCTACGTATAACGCTGAATAAATTTTCCAAGTTTCGTTTTTTAATGAAAGACTTGAGTGACTTCTTCGATTTTTTCCTCACTTTTAAATGAAAACACGAGGTTAGTACAATATTTTTCTTTCAGTGACTAATATGGTACACCAAATCCAGTTCTAATGTGCCATGGCCAGATTACAGTGTATCTAATGCACAATTATTTTAGAATATATAAACGGGAGGCGGAAAAAATTAATAGAGCAATGAAAAAATGTAGTTTTACATTGAATCTTATTTGGTATCAAATATTTTTTATACATTATAATAAGTTGAGCAATCGGACTGACTAGTTAAAGTTAAAATACCAGGGAAAAAAATAAAAAGGATTTGTTTGAAATAATCCCTTCCCATAAGATTGACATTACTGACCGAAATTTAACCTTGAGATTAAAGTCTAAATTAGAGTAGAATTGGAATAGAGTTGGAGTGGGATTGGAGTGGAGTTGGATCAAAATGTCAAAGTAAAAGTCAAAGTCAAAATATCTTTATTTAAATAGACTCATTTACTAAGTTCTTTTAAATCGTCATAATAGCAAATATGTATGAGAAAAATAAACAAATGTAATTAGAGGTAATAGTGATAATTTTAAGTGGGTATAAACCGCTGCAAATTGTCCCAGTTATAGAATTTAAATATGTATTAAATATAGTATAATACATATAGTATGTAATAAATATAGTATAATATGTATAAAATATAGAGTTGGAATGGGATTGGAATGGAGTTGGAGTTGGTATTCGAGAGATTGAGCTTGGCGATATAATTAAGTATGCAAAACATTCATAAGTAATTTTATCATTTCAAATAACGGTTGATAACCTATATAATTTACATATGTTATCAACTTACTTCAATTTTCTGATATAAAACAATATAATATGTTTTTAAAATTTGTTCTTTGACTTTGTGGTGGTCCATTTGTTATATCAACTTTCGTACTTGGCCAACCATACAGTTACAAATATCCTGACAAATATTCTTTGACTTGTTATTATTTTGTCCATTAGCTCCAGGTCATCCAACTCAAAAGTTATTCAGTTTGTAACATGTTTCTAGGTATCTAGTATCAGACTATCCAAACACATTTTACGCATGGAAAAGCACATTGTTTGCTAATGCATAAATATTTTGCACAGATAACCAATAAATGTATCCAGACTTAAATATATACAGAAACTATCATAGATAAGGACTTTTTTGATCGTTTTGTCTTCTGTGGCTGCCTAAATAAAAATTATTCTAAATTTAAAGTTATATACTAAAAAGGTTTGTTCTTCGTAGTCAGTTTTTATCTGACGTAGAATTCTGACATTTAACTGCGATTCAGTTCGGAGTTGAAAATGCCACCAAACAAATTTATTAAGTGATTTAGGAACTTTTCGAATCTGTTACTTTACTAACATAAACTTATATTTTAATTAGATACTTATTTGATTTTTTCCGATCTACTGATTTGAAGTTAGGATTTAGGGAATCTCTATTATTTAAAAACATCACAGATTAACTAAACAACAATATATAATAATCACTTATCAAAGCAGAACAGTTGAAAATATGTTTAATAGACTTATTTTCTCTTTCAGCTGTTTTGAGAAACAGAGTTAAATGAAATTTGCGGAAAAAAATATTTTTTTTGTACTTAAAACTTTGTCTTGTAATTTTAATGATATGTTTCAAAGGACAAAGCTAGATGGGTGTCTTGGTGGCTTGAAATATGTATATATTGGTTTTAACTATCACTTATAGTTTATAGTCTGTATTGCGTTCTCTGCCTTTGCTCATGATCATATCTCGACCAAACTAAAATGACACTAAAATACCCTTCGAAATACAAAGTTTACAACCTCTTGTTGTCAATATCATCCACATTTCAACATGTATGCACTCCAGGATCCAATCATCGCCGCTAATTAGCTAGTCTGTCACGTTTTTGATAATATATTTTAGAGTGTGTTTGAGCTGTTCGAAGTAATTACGCTCAGACGTTTACACTGGATGGGACCCAGTTTGTGTAAGACATTCATTGGCTCTCCATTGTGTCAGGGATCGAACACAAATAAAATTTTGATAAAAATACTCAAAAATAAGTATAAATCATGTTACCAAATACACTGCTGGAATCTTTTGTATTGTTACTTAATGCAATGTAAATGGAAATGTTAATGTTACCGAATTTTTCTTATTATTTCATTAGTGTGAGTTTGTTAAGCCTGAAATAAATAAATAAATAAATTTTTACTCTTAAAAATGACTTCACGCGAAAGTTACATGAATTCACGCGAATGTAACATTTTTTAAAATTATTTTTAGTAAAAATATAAAAATTCTGTAGATTTCAAAAATAACAGTATAAGTCGGATAAATAACCGTTATCGGAGCAATTGGCGATTAATATTCTATTTATCAGAGAAAAACTTTCGTTAACCTCTTTGTAAATACAGTAACTAAGGAACTGTGTGAAAATGCATCTTCTTAGGAAGCAGTCTTTTTCACATGTTGCCTGGTGATAACCTGAAAAGATTGTAGTAAAATGGTTACCTTTCCTTGTCTAGTCATGATAAATTTAGCCTATCTAGCAAATGATTCCACCTGATGGTAAACAAAAAGGAGTCCAAATATTTATTTGAATTTTTTTTTAAATGTTGCTAAAAATCCTCCAGTATCAAATGGTACTAGAGGATTTTTTTGGAACATTTTTTCATTTAGTTCATCTTGTTTATTATAACGTAAAGCTACCAACACCAAGGGATCATCACCAACATCTCAGCAGATGAAATGAAAACGTTTGGTCTCTTCACCACCCTTCCCCCAATATTTAAGGTAGTTTGACCCAACCTAACTCGAAACGATCAAAAGATTATTAATCTTCATATTGTGTAATGGATATTATGAATTGCAAAACTCCAGCCCGACCTATCAAATTAATTTACCAAATTTATTCCAGGTAAGGCGAGGTAAATAGATCGAATGTACATAACATAATAAAGATGTTGACAGTGTTAACGGATTGTAATGATTAAAGAACAGAATAGAATGGAATATATCTTTATTGTACATCAATTCATAAAGAGAAACACTAAAAAAAACTTTTAACTAATTTTGTACAAAGGGCGACCTTGATTATTGATTATTATAACAAAATAGAAATGAAAAGGCTATGAAACAACTTTTACTTTGATAGCTGACGTGTAATTTCTTTTACTAAACTCAATGATAATCAAATACTACAAATGTTTTGTGAAAAATATTGGTGTTAGAATACTTAGCCTGGTTTGGCCGCACATGTCTAGACACAATTGCTTTAGCATTTTAATCCTAGGAGACCTTAGTCAGCATTATAATCATAATCATTGTGCACTTGCCTCTACTATTCACGCCTTCCTACATTGGAGAAACACTGGACCTTGGTACTAACACCACACTAACAATTAATGAACAGCTTAATATGAATTCCAAATAACGGAACTAAAGATAACTAAATTTCATTGACTAACATGGCGAAATTACATTGTTATCGTAATCGAAACTAGTTCAGCACTTAAAATAAAGATAAAATAACTCGGACATAACTAAGTGCCACTTCAAAGTCAAAATATCTTTATTTATATAGACTCATTTACAAAGTTCTTTTAAATCGCTATAACAGGGAATATGTATGAGAAAAAATAAATGTAATTAAAGGTAATAGTCATAACTTTAAGTGGGTTAACAAATTATCCCAGTTAAAGAATTTAAAGATGTATTAAATATATTGTTATTTTTATTGGCACGTCTTGATTTTCACAATTAAGTATAATATTTAATTACAAAGTTTATCCTGGTCCTACATCAAGATACGATAAGATAATTACAAAGTTTACAAGTAGCATCATCTAGCGATAGCAGATGTCCCTAAAATGCCTTAACTATAAAAAATTCAAACATTGTCAATTGAAATATCAAATTAATATTAATAGTTGTACATTTTAGAAGTTCTTAAACTACTAAATGACCCATATATCAGACTAAATAATGAAAACCCTACCAATATGAAATAACAAAAATTAATATAAATAGACAGTTCATGTAAAAGTACTTAATCGTTAAAGTCAAAGTCGATGTCAAAGTCAAAATACATTTATTCAGTCTAGGTACATTACATATTCATATGAAAATGAAGATTGAAGAATTTAAACGATATAATTATAATAAATATCAGTGAGTACTATATAAATATAGTCTGTGTTATATATCTTTATTGCTTATTATGTATAGTTAATTTAAATTCGCCGCTTTTATTTAATACTGTTAACTATTATGCAAAGAGGCCCTTACAATCTCATAATTCTATAGGTTCAGAGTACAGTGAAGTATTTTCCCAGCGTAGGTTATAATTAACAGAGACGCAAGTGTTCTGATACTGTATTTTCATAATTGAATTTTCTCGTCGATGATTAAGTGTTTTTAATATTTGTAGGTTTTTTTAATAGAATTATCGAGCAAATGACTCCATTCCTAGTGAAAGTGAAACTATGCACTGCACTAGCCACCTTGACCTTGCCAACCTGCAAGATGCTTCTTCAAGCCTCTTTTGAAGGAGCCAGGATTGTAGGAAGGAGGGAAAACGTGTGCTGGCAAAGAATTAAATTTCTTGATTGTGCGACAAAGAAAAGTATTCCCAAATTATTATTTGGTAACACATTGTTATTCTCTATTGGTTATTTTTTATCTTACCTTAACAGTTAAAAGGTATTCAATTAATTGTTAAGTCGTTAGAATGTACCAAATTTTAACATTTAATATTTTTATTTAACAATTTATGTACACACAAATATAATTAAAAAGGACACAACAGAATAACCCACATATGGGAAAAGAAACAACGAAAGGTAGAGGGGCGTGTATCAATACTAATATAATTAAACATTTAAAAATTTATATATATCACATATACCCATACAAAAATAAAATAATTTTGTTTAATAAAAAAATATAAATAATATTATTTTTTAATTTTTCTTTTTTTGTATTCAATTTTTTTAAATATAATTTATTATATTGGATTGGACTACTGATTGTTTATTATATTGGACTACTGATTTTTGTACAAACCCATTTCGGAAATCTAAAAAAATATTTAGCCATGAAATTTTTGCTGATAACTAGTGCTTAATCTATTTGAAACTTGACTACAGTCAACCTGTAAGCCTGAAAATATTATACACGTCTTAGAACGTCTTCGGAGTCAGTAACAGTTTACAGATGAAACAACAAAGTATTAATTAATCCTCAGCTTCGGAGCTGACTTTAAAAGTTAAAACCCATATTTCGAATGGATCTTGCAAAGTTTCACAAAGGTTTGTAATGATTTATGAAAACAACTATATCGATTTTCAACTTTGAAGATACAATTAATTTACCAGCCTTAAGTTAAATCTCTGTTACAAGATGTGTACAAAAACTTGTAAATGCAAAGGTAATGTAGAAGGCTCGGAGTTTCTCTACGTGATCGAATCAGAAATGATGGTCTCCGCAAGAAAACAAGCCCAAAGAATTGTGAGACTGAAATGGCCATTGGGGCAGAATAGCCACCACATGGCGGCCGCGTACTGGGAGACGCAGCATTGGTAGGCTTTGCAAAAAGTGGATCCACAATCTGGTAAAGGTCATGGGTATCCGCTGGGTGCAGACAGCGCAGGACCGATGAGCTTGGGAATCCTTGCGGTGATGTTGAAATATATGTTGCATATGATGGTGATCCTGACGCTTTTTCAAAGTCAAAGTCAAAATATATATATATTCAGTCTAGTTGCATTACATACTCTTATGAAATTCATTATTGAATGGTATGATAATACTACTAATAATACGTTAAATTTAGTGATTCCAAAACATCCAGATAATCGTACTAAACGAAACAATAGACTCGCGGTCGAAAACAGTGTTTTAGATTTAATGAAATTGCATTTATTTAAATATTTGGAATTGGGATAAAAAGGTGGCATTGAACTTAAGCTGTATAAAACCTTATTCATAATAAGAACCGATGTTTTAGGTTTTTGTTGAAATACAAATATATATTTTCCCCGTCTTAATGTTTTCAGAACTCCGACAAAGTCTTTGAATACAAATGAGGGTTAAAAGATTATTGCACGTAATAAGAAGATAATTTAGACGTGGTTTTAAGAGGCTATTTTGGTCTCTTTGGATTTAGAAATTCATGTTTAAAATCAATACAAAGCAAAACCGCCTCTATGGTGTAATGGTTGGGATCTCTGCCTCAGACCTAGTCAGATGTTCGATTCTCTGTTGTGATAGAAATTGTCGGTACCATCCAAACGAAAATTAATTGTTACCACGAAAGGGAATCAAACCTCGATCCTTAGGTCTGATATTCTTTATCTTCGGTTCAAAGTCAGAGAGTATAAGTCTTAATATTTTAGTTATAATATCTTAAGACTGTATTTGCAAAAGATGTGACAAAAGCTGTGCATGCTAATAAAAATGCATGTACTATTTAAAAATGTAATTTAAATAAACTTAAGCTGAAATCAAACTTAATTGAAACTTAATCAAACCAGAAATGACGATACGTATCGATGTATAGAATATTGCACTGTAAACAAAAATATGTTTGTAATACTAATACATAATGACATAGGTAATTTGTAAATGTCATTTAAATACTAAAGGCTGAGAGTTTCTTGCGCCGCTTCTTCTCTGCAGCTACTAATTCGTCGAAGCGGTGGTAGGGTTAATTGGGAAAATGTAGTAAATATTAGTCTTAGTTTTAATTTTAAAATAATTTATTTAATACATAATTAAGTTCTATAACTGGGACAATTTGCAAATACCTGGTTAATAACCACTTAAAGTTATCACATTTATTTATTTTTTCTGATACATATGTTATGACGCTTTAATAGATCTTAGTAAATGAGTCTATTTAAATAAAGATATTTTTAATTTGACTTTGATTCTAGATGAGGGTTGGTGGATTTTCTTGACGTAAGCATGGAAGATTAAATAATATGTTAATGGATTGAATTTTTAGCTTAATGATGACAACACGGTTCTATCAATCACACGCACTATTGCAAGCTTGTTGATAAATGATCTCCGTATCAATAGTATCTATCTTGTAGCCGCCCTTTAAGCTTTTAAGATTCTAGATTTAAATACAATTTGGGAAGTACCGATTTGTAGTGAACGTGTTTACACAGGAAGCTAGAATACGCTTTATTGTATCCTCATTTTGAATTCTCAAATGAAATGAACTGCTGTTTTATCTCTTGTCTAATTATAGAATAGGACAGAAAAGAAAAGTTTTAATATCAAAACACAAACGACTTAACGGAGCGCGCTTATAACAATATATAGCAAAAACAAACGAATGCAACAAAACTGTTTTAATAAAATTACTATCGCTCTTAATTTATTATTGAACAAACATTAAAATAACGAACGGTGAAAAATTTAACATGAAATATTATACAAAATATTATTACGCACGTATTAGGTAACGGGGATCTTAGCTTGTCGCTTTTCCGACACACCCGCAACAAAGCTCTGGTTTTCAGTGGACCCTCAAGTGGCGTGCGAACGCGAGACTACGTCACGGTTGAGGTAGAGGTATCTGTACACGACAGACAGTCTCACGGGCACTGCCTGCACATTTTTGTGGGAGCATCCACATGGTATGTATAATATTTTATTATACAGGATGTACGGTCTAATTACCGTACATTTTACCGCGTCAGCTACATAGTACCTATATTGTATTATTGTATTAACTAATTATTATTTTGCATTTCATTCACTTTAAATTCATCATACTAACAAGTTATGTGTTATCAAGATAAGTGAATCTATAAAGTTTATATGTTATCAACAAGGATTTATCATTTATCAAGATTTATCAGGTTGTGAGACTGTGCCAAGAAGTCCCACAACACAGTATAATATTTTAATTCCAAAACTCATTTAACACAAGAAAACTTCAAGTTTCTCAAAAATACACATTCTCAATATGAACTAAAATCACGATGAAACTGAATTATCTTATATTTCCTGGTTTCCGCTTCCAAATGCAACAGAATATGCTTTGACGGAGACAGCGTTGAAGTTCGCAAAGCTGCCGCTGCTCGCTTCGCTTAGCGGTTAGGTGATAACCGCTCGGCTCAACTTGTGAACATCCGTTCTAGTTTCGCTGTTTTGCAAAGAGTGCAATAGTTGTAGAGTTTTAATTCGACTTGCGTTTTGAATACTTTTATCGATACAATAATAGTTAACAAACATCGATCACAGTTTCATACTGAATTTTGTAGTGTTAATATTATATATATAATGTATATATTATATTATGTATTTGTGTCTTGATTTAAATAAAATTATGTAACACAATAGTACTGTAAATTGATCTCTTGCTAATGATAAGTCCAGTCCGCCTTTGTATAATTCTTTCTTGTTTAATTTATTCTAGTGTTTTATTTGTACAATAAAGGATATAATAGAAAATAATAAATGTTAACCAGTTATGTGAGTAGTATGAAGCTAGATCCAACTATAACAGCTACATAAAAATTATTGATTAAAAAAGAAAGAAACTATAAAAGAAACTGTAAAGATAAATTTGTTATATAACAAAGTTAACCACATCAGACATAATTTTAAGGAAGGTAATATGATGTTTTATATAAGTCATATTACGCTGTCGGTGGCACATTGGTATTGGCAAGAATATTTTTATGAACACTTAAAACAAATATATTTTTTTTTTATATATCAAGTGTTCTAATAGAATCAAATGGTATACTAACGACTTCACTCGTCTATCGTATTCTTGTGTTGCCTAAAAGAGATCGCTTCTTAATGATAAGACCACCTTCGAAATATGTAGCAGGTTTGTATTTAAATTTTATGGTGTACAATAAAATAATTTGTTATAACGCAAGGAGTCAGTAAATCTTTATATAAATCTTTTGAAAAATTGAATTCATCATGCAGCGTTTTCTTCATCAGGCAAATCTATATCCGTCTGAATATTTCCTGTTCTTCTAAGCTCAGGACCGGTAGATTAACATACAGATTATTTAGATTAACATTCTATAAATGTAAATATATGTACCAAAACTGAATTAAAAATTTGACTTTGTTTTTTAGATACTACGTAGCCGTTTTGTTAAAAGTCATATTTTATAACATGGCTGTGACTTAATATTAGTCGTACCTAAAATTGAGTATGATAAATGGTGCTGAAACTAAAGCGAACAAAACCAAGCAACGAAACAAGCGTGCTGCGATTATAGTTAACGAACCCTAGAATCGTATTGGCCTTAATTTTCTATAATTTAATACTAGATATACCAGCGATTTGAATATATGTCAACAACAAAAATTATATTTGTTACTAATGTATATAAAATAACATTAAGTTTATAAAACGTACTCTCTAATTATAGCTACAAAAGTCATAACATCATTTCTGAAAAAAAATATGTGTAATATAGTAGAAATTTTGAATTGAAATTGCACGACCAGTCTAAATGACTGGTCTGGTAAATTTAGTGTTAACATATTTGTACCCAAAGTAGCAAGAAGCAATCTAGGCTCCCATTCCACATTCAACAGCATCCAGAAACACTATAACTTTCTTTCTCGGTCCAATAAAGTAGGAGAGTTGGACATATTTCACCTTAGTGCACGAAAATACAAGGCTAACTTCAAAACCATTAGCAGGAATGTAAACCCCCAGTAATCAGTATTTCTATTAATAACTTTAAAAAATATATATAAACTTAATTTCAGTAGACATTATAATTATAACTGTTAGTCCTCGCCGGCCATCGCATGCCGTGGCTGTTTTTAATTAAAAACTGTACTTAATTTAATGTCTATGCTATAGTTAAATATTTTTTGTTGGTATGTTTTTGTTGACTGCCCTTAAAATAAATAAATAATAACTATCTAGAAAAATACCTATGTATAACCTTGAACGATACATTAGTCTTCATTTCCCAAATTTAACACAATGGTGATTTCTGTTTAGATAATGTATAGAATTTAAAAGTAATGTGTTTAATAAAAAATATATTTCACAGAATTGCCTGTCGATGGATTCTTTAGAATGAATATACACATTTCCGGTAACGTACACAAATTTGGAAGTATGCAGTAAAACGTATATAAAAGAAACTTAGATATTAATAGACGGACTGACAGACAGAACACAGTTTAAAACACAGGAGATGATAACTAACCTAAGAGTATTATTTTAGTAATAGTATTATTTTTAAAAACCAGAACAAGGTAAGATCCTTGGTTTTAAAATATTTATTTCATAGAAACAGAATGCCAAAATGTAAGCACGTGATCTAATTCATTAACATGAAGAAAATACAGAAGATCCATATATTATCGCAGTAATTACTCGAGTACTTTATTTTTAATCCTGTCCATCTTAAGGTTACATGGAAGATACCGCTTATAGCGATAAGTTCCCCCTCTGTACAGAATTAGTTATTAGTTCCCTGTTTATTTCTCTTTTTGAATTGGCAATAATATACAATAAAGATATTGTAACAACCGATTCAAATGATATCAGTTATCGATATTTTATCAGTTTACTTCTTCTTGATTTCAATATAAGCCCCATAGTAAATGCTATTTAATTTAAATGAAGGTAGTGTTTTTTATTTAAATTAAATTAAATATTCATGTACCGCACTATCTGAAAAAATAGATACCTGGTGAACATTTCAGGTTTCTAAAATGAGATTTTCAAAGCTTACAAAAATACAAATATAAATAATGGAACTAATATATGTACAGCCTTAATTAAGCATCATTAAGAGCTTGTATTATGAGTACTAGATAACGAAGTAACATTAGAAAAGATAAATATCAGAATTATACTCAAATACCATACAATATGCATAATTCGTCAACAACCAAACCTAGGACTTTTGGCTAAGTAGACAGTGGTATTGACCACTCGACCAGACGGTCGTCCAATCGTATGTCGTAAATCTAATCTTAAGTCGCATGAGTTGACTTACATTTCCAAAAATATCAGATTTCTGATAACATCAAATTTGTAGACAGTATAATTTAAGTATAATTGCCTTGAATTCCTCAATTTTGATTTCCCCAACTTTTTATAAAGAGATCAGCAAATAACTCTACACCTAATCCTTATTATATTTAACGTAATTACATTTCTATTAAAATTTACTTGAATTCGTAGTTCATTAAACATTAAGTTGCTTTTTCTCTGACCTTAAAAACTGCGATAATCCGAAGAATAAAGAACCATCCCGTTTACCTCCCCTAATTACAGCAACGTCTTAGTTTTTGTGAGAATTTCCAAACTTTTCTAAAGTAATCTTTTTGCTATATTTCAGTCTAATACTTACTTTTTTATACGTTACAAGCTGAAGCCATATTGAAATCCGTTCAGTCGTTCTGAAGATGAACAAACAGATATAGAATAATTATAAAAATATTTTTTTTATCATCAAAAATTATAAACACTGGAAGAAAGAACTTACACCGAGTTTTTTCTTAGTGAATTTATTTAACTAAGGAGCTATGAAATTTTGCGTTAAATATTATATGATTTTAAATATAATTGTAGTTGTGGTTGCAATATAATTGTAGAGCAATGATAATGTGTGCAATGAATTTATTCACATTTCGCGAAGTCTTTAGCCGATGTCCTCCAGGATATTATTATCCACTGAAGTGTCGAGATGTATTAAATATAATAATAGTAGATTTGTGACGTTACGTTTGCATATTTCAAGTAAATCCAATAAATTTCCATTCTATTCGTAGGGAGTAATACGAATAGAAACAATATTCGGGCATGATTACACTTAAAACCATAATTTTCATTTAGGATCGCTCTGATATATTTCGTCGCTTTTAAGTTAATAAAGATGGGACTTTTCGCTTTTATGCGAAGTCGAACAAACATCAGAATAGAGACTCTTCACAGAGTCCAAAGTCTGTGAGCTAACCGATATTGTTTTTCCAACAGGTGCCTTCATATACTACATTTCAATGTAACCCATAACATCAAAGATGTGCGGGTACATGAAGAAACGTCTTACGTCATTAATCGCCAAAAACTCCATGGTGCAAAGAGATACCAGTATCCATATATAAACATAAAAACTACATTAAAGAAGATATGGCTTAAAGGTCTTAGTTACCAAGCCAAATAGTTGAAAAAAACCAGACCGTACAACCAGAGAGCACAGATGAGTCGAAATTCAATTATGTTAACATGATGTAAGAACTTTTAGAACAAAACTGGAGATCGATATAAATTGATACAATAGAACAATATTTATGTCTATTTGTTCGGAAACTGAACTAGTTTTCTGTTTATTGGTTGAATTCAATACTTTCTAGTGAATAGAACGGTAATAAATGATGTTTTTATTATTTATAGCATACGTATTATTAGTTTGAAATGACTTAAGGTCAGAATGAAGTCGACATCAAATTTTAAACTGTCATTTATGTTTTTATTATACGACATGTTTGGTAAGTGTACGGTCCTTCTTAGCGATTCCCGTAGCTTATAGTCTCCGAAAATTTGAATAGCTATTTCGAAGTAACCATAAAACTGTAATCAATATAGGGAAAAATTAAATGCCACTGAAAACATGACTGATAACATCTATGGGAATGTCACGAGAAATAAATAATATAGTATTAGCTTGTGTTTGCTTACTCACTTCTGTATCCCTTTTTTTACGAGGAGGAATCCATTTACGGACCTACCCACCACTGGCTAAGCGACGGGCGTGTGTGGGGCTCAGTACTTCAACAGAGTGTCACTGAGAATAAGGTTCCTTGGTTCTGCTGAGCAATTCACCAGGTCAAAACCCACTTCTGTACCTCTAGAGTAAGTTTCGATTGTATCAAGACGTTCCGATTGTAGTTGCGTATAGCTGTCACTCGCATAGCGTTTCCAATACTTCACACTAGAGGTGCTGCTGTCATTGTCATATAATTTGACTGGTGACGTCAGATATAATAATCACATTTAGGCCGTTAATATTATTAATAATAAGTAGAAAGGCAAAATGAAATAATATTATTTCTCAGAAGAAGTATTATTATTTATTTTTATTTCATTTTATTTGTTCTTTTATTACTTATACTTTTTATTTCTCTTTTAGTAAATAGTTGACATGGTGAACTTGATATCACCGACAAACTATTATTAATGTTTAGCATAGACAATTTTAATATATTTCCAAACTAAAGAACCAATTATTAATACTACATTTTTAAGCTGTTCTTTGGGATTTTCCCAGTTATTTTTATTTTTAATCACCACTAACTTAAAATTAAAAATATTTTATATTTACTTTATATATTTGTGTGTGTATGTGTCTATGTATACGTATATATCACACTTTTTACTGTCACAGCCATGCACGACCTTTACGCACAATCACACATACACACAACTTAACACACGTACAAGCATAAAGGCATAGTAATACGTGAAGGTTGGTCTTGACACGAAATCCTAGTATGGAGTACAGTGATACTGTTGAAACTTCAAACTACAATCAATGACGTTAGTATAAGAGCCTAAATAGTAACAGTAACTTAAATATGTACTACTTTTACTGAACATATCATTTAATTCAAAACACGATCAAGACTTTTAGATTCAATTGAAACAGACACTAAGAAGGAAAGAGGCATTTAAATCGTAAATTTCAATTTAATAAAAGTAAAACCTAATTGCAATATAATCTTATTAAATAATTAGTTATATTAATCTTATTTACACCAGGAAAAATAAAATTAAACTAAATTTTCACGTTAAATGGTAACAAAGTTACGTAGACGCATGTTACTTTTTGATTTTACGACTTTTGGAATAGATATGAGATTATATTTCAAATTAAGAATATATCAGCACGTTTGATTAAATTCTCTCCACAAAAGAAGTAATACAATAATATATTTCTCAGAATCACACATACACCCAATATCTATTATTTAGAGCTTGAATAATGAGAAATATAGATAATAATTGTTACGGTAGTTAGCTCGGGGAGCCTGTGGACTGTATTCGGAGTGAAGTGGGAAAACAGGGAAACCACGTCTTTACTCGTCACCGGTATATTGACAACCACATAACATATAAAAACAATCTAGTTTCAAAATATATTAAAAAGTAAACTGACATATAAACAAAACAGGCTTTATACAAACTATCAGTAACAATAATATTTATATAAATATCATAAATATACTTAATAAACATACTATCTTTTTATCCATTTTCATCCATGACTCGTGAACATACACATGTCTGCCCATTCCGAGTTTCTAACCTGGATTTTCTTGCTAAGTAGTCTGGGTTTTTGACCAATGACCACTTGTGTGAAGAATTGAGATATGTAAATATCAAATTATTGTAGCTTGGACCGCAAATGTTCTGTCACTGTCTTTAATTTAAGCCTCTTAAAATTAAGTGAGGAAATCAACACACCATTATCTAAATTGGCTTTGTACCAAACCTGCTCTTAATACTCTGTAATAGATCAATAGCACTTGGTTGGCAACCAATGCGGCGTCAAGACGTAATTATAACAGAATTATGCAAACACAGAGTATTGGAAAGCTTCCAGCTTACGTTAGACCTCCTTGTTTTCATTAGTTGTAAGAAATAAGTTTGCTTTACAAATATTTCAGTTGGTTAACATGTTAAAATAATAAAGTAAAAACTTTTTAGTTTTTCGTGTTTATGACGTTGTCTGTGGTTTTTTCGTGATTGTCAAAGCCAATTTACATTTTTTTATTCTACTAACAAAATTGGTGCCAAAACCCGGGAATAATTTCCGTAAATAATTATTGATACAAATTATCTATCAATCGAGTAAAATATAAAGTTCACCATTTTAAATATGAATGCCGTGTTTGCCGTTGTCGTAATTTGCTTAAATTCTCACACAAAAAAATTAACTTTGATTTTAAATGTAAAAGTAAACAACATAATTCAATGCTGAATAATGATGAAAATTCTTGTAACTTTGCTAATACTAAATATTATAAACTACTTATTTTTTAACTTATAACAGCCAATAAAGGTTTAATTGTGCACGACTGTCATACTTTAGGTATTTTTTATATTTTCATAGTTTTGAAGTTTTTGATATTTTTTTATCATAATTTTTCCTGGTAAATGACAGCTCGTTTTATTTTATTAAGTTATTATCTTCTTAATAATAGTTAGCCAAGAAAATAGTAATAAAATATTTTAATAAAACTATAAAAAGATGAAGAACTACCGAAAAGTATGGCAGAGTCGTGCACAGTTATATTCGAAATTGCAAATATTATTGAAATATTGTTTTTCTTGTTAACTTGGTGGTACAAGGGGTAAATAACTAGATGGCGTTACGGTGACAAAAGCGGGCAACAGTGTAAGCGAAGAATAAAACAAGCGAAGATCACTCTTTTCTTCTCGCTTAACTCGAAGAACGCTCATCATATTTGTGCGCCAAATAATTTAACGCAATTATTTTTAAAATATATAGTTCTTACTTGTGCAGGACTTAATGTGAGGCTTCAAATGTTTGAGGTGACCAACCTTGAGTTCGATATGAGAAATAATGTCAACTGAAGCCACAAATCAATTTTGCCTATCCGAACTTATTTGAAACTTTTTCTTGTTTACTAAGCCAAGGAAACCGTTTACCGATCTATTTTTAGATCAAAAAATATTGAATTTATAAAGACGGATAGGGTAATAGGGTTCTCAATTCAACTGGGTCACGTCGGACAATGAATTAGAAATATCCATTGGTAATAACAGATCAACAACTGACAGTACGTAAGTGATAATCTGCATAGTAACCTGATATTCAATTGGGAATATTCTTTTTTTAAATAATAAAAAACAAAATTACAAAAGGCAGTTAAATTAGAGAGAAACCCACAAAAGGAGTCTCCCTACCAAGGGATATTTTCCCGCCACTTTTTTGCTTCGTTATAATTTAAGTGTGTACTGTACAATAAGTATTTTATTTATTTTTATTTACGAACGATATTAATGGCCAGTCAAATGTACCTATAATATAATTAAGGCATTTAAAACTTTTTAAATTGGGCGTTACGAGCGAGATGGATAGCTCGGACCTCTCGAGTCGAGGTTGCGCGTTCTTTTTCATATGTATTCCTTCTGCTTCGAAGTAACAAACTCTTCGAGACTATTGACGTATTCAAACCGAAATTGGATTAAAATCTTTCTAGTGGATATTCAAAATTCATAATAAAATAAAGGTTCTAACGAATTCAAACAGTTTATTATTAATATATTTTATTTCTATTGCAACTTGTTTCAAACCTAATATTAACACTAGATATACCAGCGATTTGAATGATAACAACAAAAATTATATTTGTTTCTAATATATATAAAATAACATTAAGTTTATAAAATGTACCCTCTAATTATAGCTACAAAAGTCATAACATCATTTCTGACAAAAAAAAAGTGTAATGTAGTAGGAATTTTGAATTGAAATTGCACGACCAGTCTAAATGACTGGTCTGGTAAATCTAGTGTTAATAGAAATAATTCTAGTTTTATAAAATACTAGAGAAAATTCAAACGGTAGCTGAATGGTCAGAACATTATTGTAACAGGACAAATATAATTGAAGGGTTAAAATATTTTCTCAGAACGACGTGAGCAAATTTTTTATTTTTTTTGTCGCTTGAATTTCACTGTTTACTTTCAATAATGACCCCTTTCAACTCTGATTGGCACTTCCCATTAAATTGATGCTTTGTTTGTGCACGATGAATAATAATTATTTTATCTGTGGCAATTCGTAGAAATGGTAGGGAATAGGGAGTCGTTATTGCCATATGAAAAAAGTAGCTGTAATTGGAATTCCAGTCTCCTGTACGGTCAGCGTTTTGTTGTTTCAATTTGAGCGTTTATTATTGTTGTGATTGTAAAGTTTAATTATGACTCGCAAATTGTATCTACGCCCAGAAATTTTTTTATTAGTATGCCGAAGTTAACCATTATTAAATGATTGGAAATGTATTAAATTTTTTTTTACTCAGACGGACCCAAAAGGAGTGTACTATTTTTCACTCTTATGTTTTTTGTGGGCGTGTGTTGATTTTATATCTGTATCATTTTAACTTTCTGTAGCTTAAACATTGCTTAGCAAGTGATATAACAAACCAATGTCTATTGAACGCTATTTATCAATCTAAAACCATTCCCATGAAGCTATTCAGCATGTTACCTTACACCAAATGCTCGCAATGTTGTTTCAATTTCTTACAGAGCTTAATGATAGATTTACGTTGAAATCACGACTAAGAAATAAGGCTCAGAATTTGATTGAAATAGCTGAATGGGTTACTTAATTTTCAACTTCTTTTTGGATAAATCGTTATATTGATAGACAATATCCAATTATTAGAGATAGACTGGCAAATTTATTGAATATATTGGTATTAGAGGAGAGATTCTTATCTTATTTTTATGTTTCTTATTAAAAATTAAGACGAGAAAGTTTACATAACAGTATACAACTCGCCTGGGTACGTGTTTGCCTACCTATAGTCGCTTGAAGCACCTAGGGTACTATCATGCTATAGTGATTTATGACTAAAGTTTATCAGTGTTCTAAGCGCCACCTAGTTATTTAGGGGGAAAACCCTGTGCTGCTACATAAGTGCTTGAAATAATTTTTAGTCCTTGAATTGAGTCTATTTAAGATTGAATAATAAAAGCAGTGCCAACATAAGCAGTACCTTTATACTCAATTATTGTTATGTCAGTGGGCAAGCCCCCAACCTCTCCCTGGGTATCCATAAAGGATTTTCTGACGAGAAAAAAAAAGGTGAGACTGCCCTGATGGCGCTCTACCCACTCCTTAGATAAAAAAACCTAAATTTGCAATTAATTTAGCAGCCGTTACACCCCATAAAATAAAACTACAGCCAGATAATAAACTCACTATATTGCCTGTTGCGAGCTAGCACACCAGGAAATAAAAATTTATTTGCAGAATAACCGTATAGAGTAAAAAGAATACACGGGTTTCGATATTATTAACTGTCGCTATACAACTTTACTGTAGTCATTACTTGAAGAAATATCAAAGCTCTTTGAGGAACTATAATTTTGTCTTTTTATACATGTATAATATATATATACAAAATCAGGTGATACGAATAAAGAGATAAAAACTTTAAAGAAAAATGAACGATGTATCTTATTATGACATTCGAATAATACCATCACTAAGACATATGCCTGCAGTACAGGACATGGAAGACATTAACATCTCCTGTCTCCAGAATATCTATGCACCAACAGTACCACGCTATGCTTTCATATTGCTGGTGTCTGTTGGCAATAATCACCATATACCATAAGGTGGGATATCTGCTTGATTAGCATTATTTGACTTAAAAATGCCATAGGGATTTAAATAATGACACTGTCATTTTAACGTACTGGCCATTTCGATTTAAAACTAAACCTGTATGGCGTGATATTTCATAATAAACCTTTTTTCACATGATAAAGACAACATTCTAAATTTGAAAAATTTGCCGTAACGATAATGTTCAATATATCATATTGAAAATTAGAATGATTTTCAAGTACAACTTCCGACGTGGAACTAATACAGCAAGATCGCAATATCAATGCTGTGTTCGCAGGGCATATAGCTAATGAATACACCGTGAATTTTGTCTTCAGGCTTCTGTACTGGAAATTTAGACTTATAAATTGTACTACGAGAAAAACCTGCTGCTAAGGTAGATAACGTTTAATTTGAAGATGATAGAACCTCATTAGGATGATAGAACCTTCAATGCAATTAGCGACATGATTTGACGTTAGCTTACATAGTTTTGACCCATTTGAAACTTGAGATCTGACTGAACCGCACAGAGTAGTATGCATTGATATATGCCCTTCCTTGTTGAATTCGTACATAAATTAAAGGGTCTAAGACTGACTTGCTACCAGCCTACCTTGTACCCAGCTATTTCAAATGGGTCAAACCTGTTTTGTGGTTGTCTTGTGTGGTTGTCTTATGTGGTTGTCAAAACTGTTTTTATCAAAACTAATGTCGTAACTGACTCCACTTCTCCGTTCATTTTATTCGAAACAGGGCAACCAGAGCGAGTTGCATCTTTGACATAAAAATCCTGGGATTGAACACGCTTAAACCAAATGTGTGCTACTCTTACTGACACTGCATTAGGTTCAGAAACGTCACAAATTTTTTTCGCGGCTTGCGTTGCATATATTCCTTTTTCTAATTAACATTTTAAAATGTATCTATCTAATTTCTTTATTCGAATCGCTTATTTGAACAAAAAAAACAGATCAAAAATATTGGGAAACAAAATTTTCCTAATTTGAAACTTTTTGAAATGTCAACTTTTTAATGTCATTAAAACCAGCCAGATACAAATAGTACAGCCAAAGATATTTTATTACAAGTTTATACACACTATATACGAAAAGACTTGTTCCTGTGCCTAATAATTACAACAAAGTCATTCCTATATATTATTAGTGAATAAAAACACCAAATTATTGAAATTTGGTTACTCTCGCAAATAAATGTCCTGTATAATCGTTTGATGCCACGAGCATATCTCACGTTAATCACTAAAGTCCTTTTGACATCATTAATTAAACTGTCAATCATCTCACACCTATTATTGACACTAATTAAAACTATAGAGCAACTCATTTGATATGGAGCCGTTTAAACCTAATATTAATTAATGAAAATCATTACTCAATACAGTTATTAACTTAGATTATACAAATTGTATTCTATTAACGAAACTGTAAGCTTAAATTTTTTGATATGTCGCAGAGAAATGAGGAAACCAGGGATTATTCAGTTTCTTTTGGGCCCCATAAGCTACTTCGACCTGTGTTGATCTTTTGTGGCAGCCCTTTAGATTTCACTGCCTAGCCCCGCTGATTTCAGAAATTTCCAGATTCTTTGGGCAGTGATATGTACTTTAACCAGGGATTTTTTCAAATCTATACATGTCAAATACAATGTTATTATTATTGTCCCCAACACATAGCTCAGTACAATGCAGTGAAATTGAGACAAAAATAACGAAAAGTATTTCTATATCTTTATCTATTACGTTACTAAAGGAATATCGAAACGTCACTTTAAATTTAAAGAGTACTAAGTCTGGCATTCCCGCACAAATTTCTGAAGTTGTCAAAACTTACAATAAGTATTAATGAGGACTCAAATGACTTTTATATATAAAAAGCACAGCAAATGAATTGACACTCCTAGCTAGTGCATCATGCGATACACTACTAACCTAGCCACCTCCACCAAAGCCTAAAAGTGGGTTTTTGGCGCCTAATGGTGGGGTCGGTATGATGCTGTATATTTTATTTCGCATATTTAGTTGTAGTGAAATTTTTGATATGAAATTGGTGTAGTTTCAAGCCAAAAAGGATCGTTATATCATGCTACATATGGAATTCATTATTTAGCGTTGATAGTGACTTGTGTGAGATTTTTCAAAGTTTCATTTCCATTCATTCATTGTATGGTAAGTTCGTTTATTAACATAATTGTATCATTTCATTATCAATTGCTTATCATTTCATAATATAGCTAACATAGCAGCATTCCATTTTCAAAAAAAAATCTCGTAAATTTCTAGTCATTAACAAGATGGCGGGACCTTAATCACTAAAAACTCCAAGGGGCAAAGGGACACAGTACACCGCTAGAAATCTTATGCACGCCCAAAAGACCAAACAAAGTCTTTGATGTTACAACGGAGGCCATTTAAATTGACATTTCTTAAAAACAAAAGTTACACAAGACGGTAATACGATAATCAAATCAAACCTTAGGTAACTAGTTCAATATATCTTTTTTAAATCAGAAGCAATCAGCCATGAAGTCAAGAAATGTTTGCTTCCGATACACCATTGAACACTCTCATCCCTTTTACGGTCCAAGGACTAGGAACCCAAAACCTTTATGGGATGGTCCAATAAACGAACAACATTTGCAACAGTCATAAAAAAGTTGACGTGAAAAAATTACAAATTTATTTCGAGGTGCAAACCTAAACTGATTATATATACTTGATGATTGTGTCAAATAACGAAGTGTTGTAATGGATACTCTGCTTAATAATACAAAAAGCCAATTAAAGACAACTTTGAATTTCCCTAAACTTCGAATGAATGTGAACAGTTCTATCAGTGGTGTCGTTTGTATTATAATTTATAACATTTATTTTGTCGTTGATGAGAGTGTACGTTTTTTCTGTTCACAATACATCGATAGCTAGATTATTAACTGAAGGTATTACGTTGTCGACGATATATCACCGTTACAATATAACGGTGACATGTCGTCGGAGAAAGTGTGAATCCGCGTATCTACTATAGGTATGTCCGCGTATCTGCACAATTAAGTCTAATAACAGAAGCTTATAATTCGATTAGTTTCTTATATTAACATCTTTTATGCTAGTTTAAGTAATGGCTCCAGATACGCGGTATTATCCAACGCCAGTTACGCGAATTGTCACTATCCCCGACGATATGTAAGATTCTCGTCAAGTCCGCTAAACGCTTTTCGTATTATATTGTACCACTGCCTTATACAGATATATGTAGGAGCAGAGCTGCTCACTTTTGAATAACACATATACCTGCACTAGTTCGGTATTGCTGAAATCATTTGAATGAAAACTTCGCGCGTTACTTTCTAATTCTTGTGATGTTTGTATATTTATATCATACCTTTACCTTTCTGTGCACTCGTGCAACGTCACTAAAAAGATCACAGTTGTGATTTTTCACGTCAGCTTACTTTCTACGTCTAGCCTACTGTAGTTTTTGGCTATGGCCTAAACTAGATAGCCAGGATTCAAGACCCGACTGCAACCGTTCAAATTATTGTGATAAGCACAAATAATTTTATTGATGAGTATATAGTAGGTAAGTATATAGAATATTCTAATATTAGAATATAGAACGTATCTCCTGTTATTTACAATAACAAAAGCTCTTAATGGTGCTTTCTTTGGGGTTTTATATTAATTTATTAAAGCACACATGGCAAAATAAATATACAATTAAGAGGGTGGGCTGTAAGCTCAAAGGATCCGTTTATTTCGTAACTAAATTTCTTCCAGCAGACCCGCAAAAGGAAATAAATTGGGAAAGGAAAATGGTGTTTATACGAATAAAAGTGTCTACATCCTACCCGTGTTAACATAGTCGTACAAATAAAATTAAAATTAAATTGTAAAATTTATTTTGCAATATCCCATACATTTTATTTTACTAATCGAAATATTTGTATGGAGACATTCGAAAATAATTCGACAATTTTAAATATTTGATACCACTAGTTATAAAACTATGTTCACATGAGTAGATTTCATGCAGGTGGTCTCCACGTATACTCTAAAGTTCCAAGCTGTTTTGCGTTGGAATGTCTATACTATCGCAGCCGAGATACGCCCACGGCTAGGTATGCCTAGGTGGACTGAGTTCGCCTCAAGAAGATCACCTATCGACTCTGTCGCTGTATTGTCGTAAGCAGCCACCAATAAAGAACTTTTCTTCACCAACATTCAATCACATAGAGAAATTCCAAGCATAGCCTTCGCACTTATCTTTTGACTGACATTGACCTTATGATGCGCATTGTAAGTGGCCAAGCTTCCATTCTATACGTCATGACTGACAACTCAGACATATTGAAGATTTCATCTTGAGACACTGGAGTACGGGTCAAGAATACGCAGTGAGTTTCCCGAACGTTTCCAAACCGAGTTGAATTCGTCGAGTGACCTCCCTCGACTTACCAAGTTGGATTATTTGTCTGACAGCTGCCGAAGAGTATGTTTACCTGGGACGATCTCAGTTGCTCTAAATCATAAGGTTAAGTATACTCTGGCATGACATCCATAGCGTCATCACCATTTTATTTTCTCAAAAGAACAATTATATAGTTCTCTTAACAAAAATTCGATACTGTTCTGTTTCGATATCTGGTGATTCGGAAAAATTACATCAGTAAAGTACTGATGTAATTTTTCCGAATCACCAGATAAATCGTATTTGAACTATTTTCCTTGTCATTGCCAATACAAGAGGAAAAACAGGGCTTTGTTTAAACTTTTGCAAGTGACTGAGTCGGTAAAAGTTTTTAGAAGGCACGAGCCGATAATAGAATATACTTTTATAAAAAAAAACTAAGAATATTTTATAATAAAACAGATTTAAATTTGCTTAAATTCAGCATAACCTATTGTCTTTCTCTCTAATTGCAATTAAGGGCCCTTGTTGTCTTTTTGGTGTAATGTTGTTTTAAGATTAGTAAATGCGTGAAAGCGCCATTTTTACACCAAGCCTTAACTTCCAGCCAGTCCATATCAACTATCAAATCCGATACGGAACAAAAAAGTGCGCGACCAATTGCAATATGACACTTGCTTGATATCATATATATATGCTCTGCGATATTGCACTTTAAGTGCGTCCCAATCCCAAATTAAAATCCGATAAACGATAGAGACAAGTACTTAAAATCCACTTAACCGTAAATGATTTCAGACGAAAGCAATGTGAAAACTTCTAGCAAAAGTAGATATATTTCTTTACTATGATACTTTGCTTACAAGAGTACCGTCGACAGTTATGTACTTGAAACCAAATATCTTTTAATCATAAGAAATTCTTGGCATGATTTTTAAGACTATGGAATGCTGCCACCTTCTGTCCGCGATTACCCCTTTTCGCTGTTCAAGACACATTTTAAAGCTTATTATCTGTTCTTGGTATAATTTACTAGTATTTCCTTTATCTTGTTTATTAAACTGTTATTGTATCATATGTGTATGTTCATAGAACGTAGTCATGCACTATTTTTCAGTTAATTTAATTCATATATATATTATGGATTTTATATATAAGTAATAATTTTAGTTTGAAGCAATTTTCACATGGCAATTCTACCTTTTCATTAACTGTTCTCGTTGGTAGGACTGTTAGAAAAGATTTATTATTGATGTAGTGGACTGTGGGATGAAAACACGTAGGTAAGCAAGATAAAATATAATGTAACTCAAAAACAACTACGAGACCCGATGAAACAGCAAAAGCGGCAAAAATAAAAGAACTTATTTGATTCTAGTAGACCTGAAAGGGGAGACCCTTTCAGGTCTACTAGAATCAAATAAAACACAAACTTGGCTACCTATTTTTTTTAATGAAATAAAGAAAAAGGTAGCCAAATTTGTGTTTTCAAAGATTCATTATTTTAAGGAGGTAATCTCATAATACTGAGGTACAATCTGGCCAGGTTAAAATTTCTTGAGTTAATATCAAGGCACTCTTAATATTTTAATATTAAATTATAGTAATCGTATCCAGCGGGACCCAAAGGTCGAATTTTTAATATTACCTCAAAAAGAGACATTATATCTCTGTGTGAATTTAATAAAGAAAACATGAGAGGTAAAAATTTGATATTCCCATTTAATTCCTAATTTCAATTGATATTCTGAGGGAGTGGAAGAATTTTAATTACTGTCGTCACGTAATATTTTTGTGACAATCTTGCTTATTTCTTCGCGCCAACCCTCACCAATTTATGAGTCGTTTATCTTTTGATCAGCATAAAATTATATTTCTAATGAAGCGTTTTCATTTACAGGTGCCAAGAATGCTGAGTGGAGATTAGAAAACTTTTCAAATGTGAAGATAATTAAAATAATTTCCTTAAGAGGAAATCCGTACTCATAATGTTGACATAAATGAAGGAAATAAAAATGAGTGTCCCACACTCTCAGTTCAAAACTCTGGTCATGATTCTCATTTGGAACATCTGTTTATGTGGTAATGTAGTTAGAAGTAAGAAAAAGAGTGTAGACGTCAATCTAAATGATAACTTAGATAGCATTCTTAATTTGGACTATGTCTATAAAGATAACAAAAGTATTATAAGTAACGTTACCAAAGATAGCATATATGAACACGAATACATGCTTTTGAATTCAACTAAGAACGAGAAAGTCTACACAAACAATACCATGATTGATTTTGGGAGAATGATTGTTCAAGAAGATACAACGGAATATGAAACATTTAACTATACAGATGAACCGTGTGTTGGTGATCCAGAATTTTGTAACATGACAAAAGAGGAATACTTGGACATGCTGAATGAATACATATTCCCACACCCTTACGAGTGGGTCCTTATAGCGACGCATGCGATAGTATTTGTGATTGGGTTAATCGGGAATGCCTTGGTATGCATTGCAGTCTACAGAAACCATAGTATGAGAACGGTGACTAACTATTTTATTGTGAACTTAGCGGTGGCAGATTTCATGGTGATTTTGATATGTTTGCCGCCGACTGTGCTATGGGATGTGACAGAGACGTGGTTCTTTGGTACGGCAATGTGCAGAATCGTCCTTTACTTTCAGGTAAGTTGAGAAATATTTATCGTTATTGGTATAAAACTGTAAATTTAAGTTATTATTGGCAACACAACTCTGTGAAGGATTATGAAAAGGGTGTGCTTTCTAGAGATAGTAGATAGTAGTGATCTTAATATTGACTTAATAATAATTATTAATTAATTAATCTAAGTTAACTAAAACCGTGTTAGTACTAAGCGGTATACCCACGCTTACAGTGTCTTCTATGTAGGAACCCCCTTTCCTATTTCAGCCATGAAGTAGTATGCTGTTTCGTTGTGAAGGGAAAAGGACCCTGATTTATAACCAAGCAATGGGGGCTATGAAATCTTGTGTGCCTTTCTACGTTTATTATGAATGTCAACCCATCAGTTAGTTACCATTTCATGGCGATCCATATATGTGCTTACTTGATATCAGGAAATGTATAACATAAAAATATCAACAATTGAGCTTTATTCGCGACAGTGCTCTGGTCAAAACTTAGAAATCCATTCTCAACCGATCTTTTAATCAACTGTGCTATGAAGATATTTGATAATATTAATTTTAAATGCCGCATTTAAAGTAATTTTATTAACTACGTAATATCTCGATTCAATTCAACTCTTAGCAAACGACACAATACTGTTCAATTTGGATTGTATCTGGATGGAATACAGTCACGTGTGTTGTCTTTTGCTGAGATTTTTATAATCCTTAGACATTTACGTTGTAAGTATATCCACTGCGTGTGTCACCCAGTGATTTTGACCTTAATTATGGTATATCCCTAGACCAAATTACTAGATCCGCTATTAACTAAGACTTAGGCAAGGAACGGCATAAGCTAAAGGCTGTTACATTATATCTTTCAAACCAGGCAAGAATGGGCTGTATAAAATTATGTACTTTGCCGTTATCAAAATTAAGGATATTAGTTACATTATTTGTTCAATCTTGCTGTTATTTTGGAAGCTTAAAAAAGCGAATGAAGTGAATTCGTGCTCTTCAAGCATTAGGAGAATCAACTGAAAGCTGGGATACTTTGATTATTTATTTAATGGTTTCCAAATTAGACTTATCCACTGAGCGCGAGTGGGAAGAACATAAAAACTCTCTTTCGCACCACAATAATACGGATCGGATAACATTATGTAATTAAATTAAATTTCTCACAGACAGGGCCGATGTTTTAGACACTATTAAGGTGACACAAACTAGTAATAAACAAATCTCTGATATTTTTCCTAAGAAACACTTGTCGAGCTCACATAGCGGACTCATTACACGGAACAATTCGAATGAATTTCAAAAATCCAACTCGCTTAACACTGACTCTAAACGTTATCAGAAATGTACTATGTGCATTCCCTTTACGCATGTAGTAAAGTATACTATTGCAAACCAAACCATAAAGTTTATAGTATTTTTTATCTATGCCATGTTCTCCATGAAGCCAGTCCAAATCTCGTAATAAGAAGTTAGTAAGCATAAATATCAATAATTTCATTCTTTTACACGTTCTTGTCAGTGTCAATTTAAATTCGTGCCTCTCTTTCAATACAAAGTGACCAAATAAGAACAGATCACCAGTGACGTTATTTGACAATTAATTTGACATCTAAGATGGCGATTTCAAAGCAAATTGTCCATATAACTTGCACGATAAAGAGGCTTAGGACTTACAAGCATTTCGATAATCGCAACATAATCGTAAAAATGTCTAGAATTTGACATAAAGTCTCATTTAACGATCGAGCGTAACTGTCAAATACCATTAGCAATTTAGTGGTTCCATTGCAATTATCGAAATAAACCTTGTTTAGGGCCTCAGAAATCTTAATTTAAATTTTATTGGGTGCTAGCAGCATTGGCGCCAATGATAAATTTGAAATTTGATTCTGCTAATACAATATTTTGAAATAGTTTGAACATGTTTCTTCAAATTACTAATGTTCGTATTATTGATAATACAAATATAAAAGTAATTTAAAGTCGTAGGATATTGAACTCTTGAAACGCATATTCGCCAAAAACCTTAAATCCCAAAATGGATCAAAATTATTGAAAGTTAATAATTTAAAAGTTAATAATTTGAAGAAAATTGGTTAACCTTCATTATTATTTTATTTAGAAACATAACTAAAAACTTGCATAGATACATAATAAAGTTTTGGCACAACCTGAATCGTACAAATATTATTTCGTTAATGAAACTGGGGTCTATCGGCCACAAATATAAGTGCCAACCTTTTTGCTGCTTCATTTTATTATAAGCTTTATCTATAAGTTTTAAGGGTGAGATTTCCAGTGTGTAAGTATAAGGAACTAATTACATTGACGTTGATTGTGTACAGATTGAAAGAACCATTGTGCATTCTCTGTTGAGTAATGGTTCTATATTTGACACCGTCATCATTGATTGTAACTATTGTAGGATCTGGCAAATATAATTAATAGATGTTTGGAATAAAAGCCTTAATATTAGTGACGCTATTCCCGTTGGTAATTATCAATCAACAAATTGTAAGTTGATTGAATAGTAATTGGACTTGTGAATATACTAAATTGGATTTGGCATTGGATTCTTTTGGAACATCGAAAAGAATGTCTGACATTCATAAATATTAATGTTTTTCAGAGAATATTAATTTTAGTGAAATCTCACTTAAAATATAATGAAATATAGTTCTACTCAAATCCGATTGGAACTATATTTTTCGTGTGGAATAGAATAGAAGAGATATATCGTTCTTAAGCATGGTTACAGTAATTATTGCCCTAACTGTAGATAAGTTTTTAAGTCCTCGTCGTATGGTCTAGAACTATTTTAACTGAGACTATGGCTTTAATGACTCCAAAGATCTGAGTCCTTGTAAACTTTGAACTTGACACAGAAATCAGGACAAGTTAAAGTTCAATTTCTTTTACATAAGTCAATTTTCTTGATGAATCTCAGTAATTGTATAGTTGTATAATTATGAGTATGTTAAATTTCATATCTAATTATTGACAAAATTATATTGGTAGTTTTTCATTGGGAATAAATATTGCCATAGGAATTCTTTAACCATGCCAAAACTTATTTCTGCAATCGAAGTATCTCAGTAATGTACCATTGGCCTCCTAGTACTAATCGCTTACACATAAAATTTCACGTGCCATGGGACTATTCACCGTTTCGTTAATGGCTGCACTGACCGTTAAGTTTCGGTTAATGGGGGGAATAACGACTTCCCCACTTTTATGGTACAGAGCTATTTGAAGAAGCTTCTGGCTATATAGCTGAAGACATAAAATAAAAAATCGGAGACATTCCAGGGTTATAAATTAAAAACCTACATGAGACAGGGTCTGTGTGCAAGCGAAATGAGACACTATAAGTAGTTTCTTATAATGCAATTTGATTTAGTTAGATAAAACTGACACTTTGAACCTAGCCGTCGCCATATTGTTGTACCTATCGTATGCAGTATAAGACATTATCAGAAATCATAACAATGCGTCAAAATGGGTGACAAGCAAGAGCTTGTAGCCATTTTACGCCTGTTTTACCTACCAGGATTAGACCTAAAAATCTTTTGACTTAATATTCTTTGGAGTCCGTCTTGTTAGACCAGAAACCAGTCTGGTATTATATCTAAAAAAATTTCGCCCTTTTTTCTAGGGAATAGTAAATTATCAGTACAATTTAACTCCACAGTATAATGAGCTTTCTAACGGCCCTTCTCTGTCGATTACTTACACTAAGGCTGTTCTTAATTTTTTTTAAAGTGTCTGTTGAAGCGAAAAAGTAGCATGTAATATTTTTTTCTTTTCTTCTGTTAATTTAAGAAGCTCGTTAGCGTAGTGATTCAGGGGGATAAGGGAATCGTAGAAAATTAAAAAATATAAAAGGTTAACATAACTACTTTACAAATCACAAAAAGGGAAGCTTATTCTATGCTGAACAACATAGGAACAGACGAAGTAATCGAATTGTGGAAGTCCGTAAAAGGACAAAAACATTCGAAAGGATAACCTGCTCTAAAACCCTAATAAAAGGATTCAATGATAAGTTGTCTAGAGAGTTACTACAACTCAAAAGACACAAAACCTGCGTAGTGACAATAATCCTTAGCGGGCTTTGCAAATTAAACAAATGATGTATTCTATATATTTCACAATATAACGTTCCTTTTTAGCATGAAACTATACCTAATTTCATAAAAAAAAATCCACAACACAATATATTAAATTAAACAGTACCCCCAACCGACACCGCCATTACGCGCCAAAAACTCCGAACACAATCCAATTTGAAAAAAGAATGACCTCTCGGAAGTAATAAGCTGCAAATTTAAAAAATCAATGTTTATTTAGCCTTTATACATATTTTAACGTGACATGAAATTTGTTTCTGAGGACACACTTGTAATTATTATGTAATAGGATCTATTCTGTTGGCATTAGCTCAACTAAAGTCTAGTTGTCTGCCTAACTTTCATATTTATTCCATAAAAAGATAATATATATAATATTTTTCTTGAATCTTAAAAAACGTTTATTTAGTTTCACACTAGCTATTTTAATTGTCCTGAATTAGATGTGTGATAGAAGTTTCAATAAATTAAGAATACTTATCGCTCTGTTAGGTAAGTTAATTGTCGTCTACCAGCCATCTGACCTTTTATTATTGAATTTGAAAAAAGAATCTTGAATCTACAACTTTATAACGGTTCAATCTGAAAAAATAAATTTGGAAGTGTGCAGCGCCATCTGTTGACACTGATCGAAATTAAAAATTTCGCAACTTATACACTTATTCGGGGGTCCGCGATAAGTTTTAGTATATATAGTAACGATCTTCGATGACTACAACAATTGTCATATTTGACCAAGTGTCTATATCGATTGGACTAACAGAATTAGTTTACAGATTCTATAATAAATGTCTTTCAAATACAGTAATTTATAAAGTATTGGCTGCGTACAGTCAGCACTGAATATGTCATAATATAATTAAATCGTCATACTTATTCATTGTTTTCAATGTCAATTATATATTTTTATTATTAATTGAGGAAATATAATATTTGCTTTACACGCTCACCATATCATTATTAAGTATTTGAATTTAATTTATACGTAACACCTTCACGCATACTTGAGTAAAATGCACAGACAACAAGATAAATAACGAAGTACTCCAAGGGTTCCTTTTCCTTTACAGTTAAAGAATCCCAAAAATATAACTGAAGGAAAGCAGCTTCATAAAAACAAACACGATGATACTTAATTATAAGATAGGTAATTGTATCCGTAAGGACGAGTTTATTTCCCGTTGGACCCACTGAACCGAGAGCGTGCTTATTACGTATAGAAAATTGACTTTTTCTGTGGCCATGAAAGAGGTAGTAACGTAGGTAGTTGTTAAATAAATAGGTTATGTTTGTAACGAACTGTGTACGAAGAAATACATAATTATATTGCGTTATTTACTCGTATAGTTGAAAATAAATGTGTTCTATTTTAATACTGGCTGTGCTAGAATTTTAGTAGAAGCCGTGAGTTTATTGTTCAGCTCAGTTGAAATCGCAAAGTTAAATCATACTGTATTACATTTAAAGTCGAGTTTTGCATTTAATAGACCTATTTAACCACTCAAATTACACAAATGTTTGCTCGCTTTTTGTATACAAGTGGGCTATATTATTAAATAACAATGACTAGTTATTTTTATTTATTGAATTTGAAATAGAAATCACAACTTGAAGAAATAATGCTTGTTGCTTGACCAGAGACAATCATAGAATTACTTGTCAATGACGCATATGTTTTCCTTTTTTAAATAATTATTACAGTACTGGTTACAGCCTATAGATATATGACATCGCTTTCGACAAAATAAATTATATTTTGTCGAAAAAGCAATCCTAGAAATCCTTCAGGCAAATCCTACGTACGTGAGTGAAATGATGTATTTTTTTAATTAGATAGATTATATCTTTGTAAATAACGTTATAGAACTGCTGATAGGAGGTTGCTTAACGATTGCAGATAAATTTGTTCGACATGGAAACATAAATTTTCCTCTATACTATTTAAAATCTACTATGGTGAATCACTATCTGTCAGTGAGGGCTATCGAAATCAAAATTAGGGGTTTTAATCTTCTACTTCGCTCGAGTTACGCTTCGCTGGACCAAATGCCGCCACAGTTACCCGGCCAAGAGTGAAACGAATATAAAATAACATTGGAATCAGTCTTAGCCGCGTACGAATCAATAAAAAGGTTGAATGTTAACTTGTAAGTTGTAATTTTCGTCGTTATACTTATAATAATTTATCTATAGATATATAAAATTAATATAAATATTGTTGAGGTTGCTAGGCGACAAGAATAACAAAGTTGTCAAAATATATTTTATTAAAAGGAAATTTTTTACAGTTACACACACGTTTTCTTTTTGTAGCTAATTTTATTTCTTTTTATTATTAAATTTTAACATCGGGATCAGTTTGGACCGTAAACATGGATCCCCAACAAATATAGTACAATATGCTGTAACTTTTCAAGTGGTTTAATTTTAACTATTATTATTAATATTTATTGAGTACTAAGTAACTCAACTTTTCAGTAAGATAAATCTTCAATTTTGACTTTCACTCTGACTTTGACTTTCAAAGTTTTATTTAAAATCAATACTTGTATTTGTCGTATATATTTGTAGTATGTACTAATTAGCGCCACTATCAGATGATGCTATAATAAGTATATTACAGTCATGCACACAGACAACATTTCAAAATATGTTAACAAGGACCTTAATATGGTAGAAATAAGGTGTTATATACATATTTTTGAATTACTGAATGTATACACCTTCTCGAAACGTAAACTTTAGACCTTTAAACTTAATTTTAAATTTTTAGATATTGTATTATTGGAACCTTACATACGGAAACATGATTATCTACCACAATGACTCGTATCTAAAATTATATTTTGGTAACCAAGACACCTTAATGATAAATTTAAAGTGAGCGGGTCCAGTTGTTTTGACGTGATACGCAGACAGACAGACAATAGACAATAATTTCAATCGCTTAATCAAGCTCTACAATCCAAACATGATGGTTTTTATTGTACCATGATTCTAATTCAGAGCACCCTGGCAGTTAATTATTTTTATATGTCTATTTGATGTACATAACGTCTTTATTCTTTTGTTTGTGTCAGTTCGCCAAATATACACCAGTTTACATAACTTAGAAATATTTCTATTTATTTCAACAGGAAAACAAAACCTGCAAAACCTGCTTGGTTCAGTTTTTTTGCATTTTGATGGTTCCTCGCTCCACGTTGAGCGCCAGATGTAATCTCATGGGAGAAATAATTAAATGTTATACATATTAAAATCATTAAACTGTTTTGTAACTTAAGATAAGAAACAATATCTTCCTTCATCCTACTTCCACACACACACACACACACACACACACACACACACACACACACACACACACACACACACACACACACACATGCACCACTCACTCATCATATATTCCTTTATTTCTTTAATTTTCTTGTTTTTAGTTTGTTTCTTTTTCGAATTCTCATTTTCAACTGTAACCTCACCACAAGTCATAAACCTGTACGCATCGGGAGAGGAGAGTACTGGCGTACTGAAATACAGGCAAAATCCAGTCTCCCACTATCTTATGCACCTGTGTCACATGTATATGATATCAATGTAATTGTTAAGCTTAAGATGATGAGAGAATAAATAAACGTTATTATAAACGTTATTACTGTCACAGTAATTATCTTCTACGGGCAATAAATATTTTATACAACCTCTATCAACACATCACCTAAACAATCCATCAATGGATCATTTCAATAAATTCATTTACCCTTATCTCATACATTTTAACGTGTATATCATTCTTATTTTTAAAGGCCTAAGCTCGTCATAATCTCATAATTATTATTTATGTCACGCAAAACACGCACCATTGTTGATCAAATAAAAAAGTTGTTTTAAGGAGAGCGTAATTTATCATGACAAAGACTGACACCACATCGGTTTATACTTAAAAATTTAAATCGTCATATACAATCGAAATCAATATCATACGACGTTTGAATACGCGCTATAGCATTCATTAAAAGACCATAAGCTGTGCCTAAGTGTGTGCAAAATTAATATTTAATTTAATTTAGTTTCTTTATCCAAGACCTAATTATTAAATATAACCTAATTATTTTGGAAGTGGAAAACAGACAAACCACGACTTGAATCGACTGCTTCAAAAATATAGAAAAGCAATCAATTATCAAAATATATTCAAAAGTAAAAAGTCATAAGTAGCAAATTGACTCTATATACAAAGACATAAAGAAGTGGATTGGCCACTAGCAACAGATATTATATATATCAATATTAAGAAGAACGCCCAAGTTTATTCTCGGTCACTCGACAAATTAAGTAGATAGATAAAGTCTTTATTGTAATTTTTTCATCTCACACAAAAATAGATCTAAACAGTACATTGTTTAAAGACTAAATTTTAACAATAGATAATATCTAACTACATTGTGTGCGCTGCAGAAGTGTAAAAGGGTCGCAGCTCAGTGACTGATTTTGTACACTGATTTTATGGGGGAGTGCGTGTGGTGTGGGATGTGAACGAAGCACTGGTATTCCCGAGGGCTTTTATAATATAAATTAAAGATAGGAAAACAAACATTAAATGTGTTTGTTGTATATTTATATATTCATCTATTTGTGTATATAAATATAACTAAAACAGTTATAGACAACTACAGTAGTAGAAGTACTCATATTAAAAAAAAAGATTTTTATTATATTTGTAAGTAACAATTCAACATTGTGAACGCATCGCTATGTTATTTTGTCCCTGTAAGCATACTCCGCTAATTAAGGTACTGTATCACTTGAGAGAAATCTATTTCATCGCGTGTGTACCAAACAATCTAATTGTAATTTGAATTCTGTTCCCGTTGGGATTTTCATTTGAAGTCTTAATATCATTTTGTATTCTGTGTTTCCCTGTCGTGCGATTTTCATACGTTAAGGATAAAATACTCTGCGAACTTTGGTATTCTCATCACTAATGTTATATCTTTATAATGAATATGTCAGTGACATTCATGAAAATCAGGGAAATTATGAAACCAGGAAGCTTGTCAAATCCAGGAAAATTAAAAATTAATTTTTCACTGTACCTTTTGTTTTAATCAGTCATAAAAGTAAACTTCAAAGCATACTTTAGTATTTTCAAGCTTATTTTTTATGATCTTTTAGAATCAAAGGCCCCAAAAAGGAATATATATCCGGCGTTTCGTCATCTTCACGTATTTGTTGGAGAAGAAGCTAGAGTGAAATTAATATTAACGTCAAATTACGTGGAATAAAACAAATAATTACATTAACACATAAAGCCAACAATGAAATATAGGCAATGCTTGGGGCAGGTGCTGGGCTAAGTTAGTTTATTGTATAGGTAGGTATATCTCGGTACGTTACGCTCTCGCTGATACAGGTATGTAGGTGTATTCCGGGTCTCACTTGGTAGGCACAACACTGATAGCACTAGGATAGCACTGATGGGCACAGAAAACAAGGGCAACGTAGACAGCGGGTACCTATGTCAGTCAGTCAAGCGACGGGAAGGAATTGGTTGATTGGTGGGGGTTAACGTAATGAAATGCGCGGGTCAGGTAGCTAGGCAGATATAGGTAGGCAAATATCACGCTTCCAACGAGACTTTCCTAAACAAGCCACTTAAATGTTTCAATAGTCTGAGAGCTACATTTTAAATTAATTGACTTGATGGGGATGGCTATTTGACAAAACTATTTGTATGTATGTTACTAATATCTATGTTAACTGATTTTGTTTTTGAATATATAATTAGTGCTCAAATAAGTATAGTACAGAGATGGTCCCACATATATATTAATCTCGATCTAATGAAGGACTACAGAGTAAGAGAATAAATCCCTAAGTGAAAAATGTAAAAAAATATTTGGTAAAATTAAATATAAATCTCATAAAATTATAAAAAAATAAACACGTCGCCTAATTTTTTTACAGAAAAATAAAATGTGAAGCACTGACTCCATAAATAATTTAAAATGCTAAGAATATCCGAAGGGTTATATATATTCAAAGATAAGAGTTAAAACTCAATACTGAATACTCGCGGATCGAAAACTTCTTAGTAAAAAAATTTGGCGGTTAATCAAAAACGATTTGTTTCAATATTCCAATCGGTCATTTATAAATAACCAAAAACATGAGTTTCCATTTTGTACTTAATCTAACAATCTGTCATCAGTTGACATCCATTTAACGAAAACTAATTACTTTCACAAAAAGTAGTGTCTTGAAGATGAATTTTCTGTTGGCAAACTTTTTGGAAGTTCTTACTTTTTGTCGATGCCGAATCTATGAAGGTAGACATGGGTCAAGAAAATTATCTGTTTAATTAGCGCTGCTTCTAAAAATATACAGTCGGTAAAAAAGGTAAACTCTTTACATTTTCATATTATACCAAAAAGTGATCTACAGTTAGGTGAATCCCCGACATGGGTATTGTATGAGCTAATATACAAACATATTCAATTTTCATTTAAATAATAAATTATTGTCCGGTTAGCGTTAGCAATGCGACCTTATTTGGTATATAACCTTTTTAAAAGATACCATTCTGGTCTTTTTTATCTTTCAGTCTATCTTTCCTCATCATTCTGTGCATTGAAATTTATTAACTTTGGACTACGACCAATAGTATCTATCATATTTGATGATCTTTATAAGAAATTATTAACGGTATTAAATTAGCTGTTGAAAGAGGTTTTATAGAATCTCTATTGTCTGTAGAGGAAAATTATTGTGACAGTCGGATGAAGTAAGTTTTAAGAGCACATTAGCAAAACTGTAATGCTATTTGTTTAATCGTCAGTAATAATATATGTTAGTTCTGTTTGTTGCTGATTTTAATTATATATGTCCCTAGTTTAGACTTAGACTTAGTTATAGACTACTAGATGTCATTGTCACATTCGTCCAGTTTTCTAAGTAACGGCGTTAAGAATTAGCCGCGTAAAAACCTTCCTGGAAAATATCAATAAAACGTCCACGACTTACAAGTTATTTTAAGAACAGTTTCCAAGGGCTACATTTGCTTGTGCACTATTCTGTACTAGTATCTGCCCGCAATCGACATCATAAGGTTAATATCGTTTTCTAATCGTTTTTAAACATCATAAGTTTAATAATTTTCAGCTTTAGATATCGCGTGATATCCTTCGAGGTAGAGAGCATCAGTTTCAACTAGGTAAGCGTTCTCCATAACTTGTCTTCATTGTCTCCGTCTACAACAGATACCCCTTCACTCATTTCTAGAAACCGCTTACAATTGAATTTAATATAACAGTTCTACGAAGTAAAATAGCCATTGTAATAAAATAATAATTTATGGAAGTTCGTAAACCTTTTATTATTTATGTTACGATGTGATAATAAAGACATTGAAATATACCGTCAAATGCAAATAGTTTGAATTATGTCAAAATTGTAACTCATAGAATAGAATAGAATAGAATAGAATAGAATAGAATAGAATAGAATATATCTTATTGTACATCAGCCAATTCAGAAAGAGAAACACATGAGGTACAATTAACCAGTGAACAGCAGACAGTAAGCTCCGTCCACTGAATAAATAATTATTATAATGTAAATTTTAAACTGATATTGTTGTTAAGTTTAAGATTTTTATAAGCAGTGAGCAAGAACTAAAAATATATCAATAACTTACGTGAATACTCAAGAAAATAACAGATCAGATGACAGACCACAACTTACAAGTTAATTATAACAATTTTATGCAATTTCCAATAACTTATCAAAAACAACCATTAAAAATAAGCTTTGTATATAAAAATAATTCTATGGAAACCGTCAATACTTTCACATTACTTGCTTTAAATATAAATACTAACTTAAACTGGAAATACCGTTCACAAAGTCCTGTTCATTATTTATTTAACAATTTATGTACACACAAAGTCAATTAAAAGGACACAACAGCATATCAGAGAATTGTGCAAAGGTAATCCTAGTTTAAATCTGTCGTCTTTTAGTAATACTCCCTATGTAACGGCTATAAGTCAAAGTCAAAGTCAAAGCCATTTTGACTTTGACTTTGACTTTGACTTATAGCCATTGCATAGCGATCTTTATTTAAATAGACTCATTTACTAAGTTCTTTTAAATTGTCATAACAGAGAAAAAATAAACACACAACTTTAAGTGGGTATTAACCGGGTATTTACCCCAAACAAATTGCCCCAATTTAAATATGTATTAAATAAACTATTTTAAAATTAAAACTAAAACTAATATGCATATTCCCAATTAACAACCTACCTACTACCGCTTCGTCGAATTAGTAGCTGCAGAGAAGAAGCGGCACAAGAAACTCTCAGCCTTTAGTATTTATAATGACATTTACAAATGACCTATGTCTAAAATAAAAGTGTATATTCAACTTTCGGAGATAGGATCTCCGGACATCAAGAAAGAAAGCAATATCATAAAATTCAATAACAAGATAGATATCTTGTTTAAAAAGTATATAACAACATAAACACGTACTTTGATGACAAGCTATCAAATTTCTTCAACAATATCTTCCATAATATACTAACAGATTATTGACATTAGCTACTTTGACACATAGTGTAGAGGATTATAGCCTCTACCTTTTTTCTGTATCTCTGTTCGCCCTTGACCAAGGTTGCTAGGTTTTTATATTAATCTTTGTTATAACGCTAAATTATTTTAATACACTTATACAGTCCACATTTCTATAGTAATTGACAAAACTATTTATTTAATATTACTGACATTAAAACAATTGTTAATCTTAAATCCTATTGAAATCTAATTATGATATTTAAAACACAATGATTTATTAACATACACAATTACATAATAATTAATATTTTAAATAAATATGACAATATACGTAAAATAATAAGTGATCTTTATGTTTGAACATAATATAAATTCAAACACGAGGCTTAATGATATTAACTTTCATATACCAATAATCTATTTTCTCCTTTATCTACCTTTCTCCGAAAATTTGCTTTGCCCAACAGGGTCGACAGTGTCAATACGCTACATATCATTACGATCTTATGAATATTCAATAATATCCATGTGTTATATAGCTAAATGTTGTGGCTATGGAACGTAAAAAAATAAACAATTTAAAAGATATCTCTCTTAGCTATCTCTTCGTCTTTTTCATATATTTAATCAAAACAACAAAAAAAAGATATCTTATCATATTGAATTTAAGTTGATAACGTTTACGTTTTTGACAACCCTGATAATGCTTACCAATTTCCGCTCTTTTACAGTCCGTGTCGGTGACGGTGTCAGTGCTGACGCTGACCTTCATCAGCGTGGACCGCTGGTACGCCATCTGCTTCCCGCTCAAGTTCAAGTCCACCACTGGGCGTGCCAAGACCGCTATCCTCATCATATGGCTGCTTTCCTTACTATTTAGTGAGTTTTCCAGCTTTATAGGCACTGGTGACATCTAAATTTGGTCACATTATAACATTATTCTATTTGTCTTGAAGAACTTCGAATGGTTAGACTGCGAAATACACAGACCACGCATCCAGTTTGAAGACCGCGAAATGTCCCTTTAAAGTTGAATAATAAATATAATTAATCCACTACGTTATTAAGCTTATCTATGCGATATTCTTTCTAGAATACACATATAGTAAAATAAAAAGCGAAAAGCTTTCAATACACTCTAAAATAGAATGTAAATACACTTCAAACGTTGCTGTAACGGTTTGATCCCTTTGAATTCCCCTAAGAATGAAAAATAGGTAACACTGGAATTCCCCAAACTATTTTCTTACTCAGACCATAACGTGAAAATAATAGCGGTTTATACACTCCCTTGATCTCGCGAGCGATACTGACTTCGATAAGAGGTTGTCTATAGGGCTGTGTGATGCTGGAAAATTAAATGAAATTAATTTAATATAAAAAATTCTAATTATATTCAGCAGTCAATTCTTTAACTAATAAATTTCACGATTTTAGTAACGATAATAATAAAAAAACAGCCGCAATATATAAATGGTGATAGCGATGGTGCTTCGATAGTTTATTGCTTATTTGTTTCTGTCCAAAGAGTCTTATCAGTCAAATATAGTTATATCACACAAGAACATATAACGAAGGCAGGTACCAACCTATTTATTAAAAAACTTAAAACACAAATGACGAATGAGTTACTCTGCACCTTTAATTTGAGTTTCAATCGTATCGAGACGTTTAGACCGTAGTTCCATTCAGCCGATTATCTCATATATAAAAAATTGTTTCCAACACACTCTGTTGTGAAGTGCTGTCACTTCCATACAATTCGACAGGTGACGACAAACACAATTCAATTGAAATTAACACTAGGAGTAACATACAACAACCCCATACTTCTATTACCACCAACAGACATACCCGAGTTCGTGATGCTACAAGTCCAGAGGAAGATGCAACTCCGCTTCAACGTCCAATATTTTATGCAATGTGCGTCGACCTGGTCAGACGACAGTGATCTCAAGTGGCATGTCATTAAAGCAATATTTCTTTACACGTAAGTTTCATTTATGGGTTTTTTGTTTTAGAAAAACTGTGGTCTTACTTTTTATGATGACTTTGCTATTAGTCGTACCTTTATGTATAGAGCTCAAGCAACAATATGCCAGCGTAGAAATGCATTAAATTTTCAATGAATTGATACACCAAATTCACCCTTACCTCGACAGAATAATGCCATTTTCTGAGATTAAAATAGAACTCACGAATTGGGACACATTCCACGGAATACGCGTGTCTACCAACTACGAAAGCGTGTACGCGCGAACAAACGCCTTTTGACGTCAGTCTGAAACTGATTATAAAATCTGAATATGTACGAGCAGCTTTTATAACGAATAAGGACGAGAAATCAATCTGCTTGCTCCAAAAATATGTATACCCATTTGATATGAGGTCAAAAATTACTTTGATAAGTGAGTTACCAATAATAAATGCGTGAATTCACAAGAGTACAAGTGAGAAAGAGAAGGAGAGAGAGTTCAGTGAGAGCAGATGCATGCATGCTCCGTAGGAATTCAACGCTTTGTTGCGATCCGAATTTGCTCGATTATGAACCTTAATTTACCTTATCCCTTAACCCATTTTTCGACGATAACTCAAACTTTTCACACCTAATTTAAACGGGCATAGTCGTTCAGGGACCCTTAATTGAAGGTATCCATTTAATGATAGCCAAAATCTAATTGTGTTTTATAAAATACCATAAATTCGTTCCTTTGTTTAAGTAAGACGTCCCTTTGTCTTTTAAGCACGAAGCCGCTCTAGATTACATGTTTTGATTAATCGTTAAGATGATTTAAGCTTCACAATAACGATTTTCTTGAAATAAGCTTATTTTACCGTTACTTTGTTTAATATCGATTAGTGTTACGTGACCTGTAATTTAATATAAACCTAAAAATAATTATTATTTCAGAAATCTATTTTGGCATGATGTATGTAGCTAGAAAAAAACGATGTTAAAATTACGTGCGCGGATTAAATGTTTTTCGATGGTAAACGAAAAGCCTTTTTGTAAGCAAAATCTATTTGTTACCGCCAAAGAGGTTGTTTAATTTTTAAAAAGATTCTTAAAAGAAAGCAATGAAAGGCACGGGAAAAGAAATATAACATAATTATTTAAAAATAGAAACGTTTAAGACCAATGTACGGGCTATAAAATAGATACAGCAATGATATAAATATCAACAATCCTGTGACTACTTTACCTATTAAGCTGCCTTGAGAGTCTTCCGTCTCTGTTTCACACTACAAGCCACAAATCATAAAAGTACTGGTCAAAACCAAAGTTAATTATGTTCATTTCTAATTCATCAGGTTCCCATTACTGCTGATGATGATCGCTTACTGCCAAATAGTCAGGGTGTTATGGAGGTCAGACAACATTCCTGGACACACGGAGTCACATAAGCTGTGCACGACACCAACAGGACAGAACAATTGTAAGTTCTCTTGCATAATTTTTTTAATATATATAAAAATCACAACAAATGACTACAATGCCTGATAGTGAGCATAAAGAGGAGTCTTAAGACAAAAATAATAAGCGACCTCCTGCCCTTGCATCCCTATGTGAGGTAACGAACGAGTCATAAAATCTCATTCTGCGTAAAGTAGAAGTGGAAACAGAAGATGCTGACAGACAATGAGTGATATCATAGTTACGCAAAAATAGTATAAAAGTCTGGTAAGTTTAGATTAATAAAAATCATACTTTAAAAAACTACTGAAATCCAGGGCTAGCTGTAAACCGCCGCACTGCGCCATCTATCCACGCGAACGCATCAACTGAGGGCCAGCTGCGCTCGCGCAGGAAAGCCGCAAAAATGCTTGTAGCTGTCGTAGCAATGTTCGCCGTGTGCTACTTCCCCGTACATCTGCTTTCGGTTCTAAGGTAACTTTTTTGTTATTAGCGGATCGAGCTGCAAGTAAGACAACCTGTTCCCTTTTAATTTCTGTCAGAATTTCCTGATACCCGCAAAATGTAATGCTGATGCAACAAAGTCCGACCAGGTCCGAGGCATGAGTCGACTGATATATATTACTCCAGGTCCGAGGAAAGCAAGCGGGGTGCTTTTCCTCCAGACCATACCTGATTGATATACTTCACAGGAAAATGGCCACTGAACTAAGAGCTCTATTCTTCTTTGTTGACAAAGGATTTGACTATCACGCTATCTATGCAATTAAATTATATTGTTATTCATCTGAACAAAGAGTAAGTTAGTCGTAAAGAGAATGAAATAAATATTAGTATTGATTAAAGTTTCCAATGTCTTTGAAATATTCTTAGTAGGACAGGGAAGCACACTTAAGAAATGGAACACATTCTATGTAACTGTGAGGCTCTTGCTAGGAAATTAAGGGTCTATTTGGACTGGGCTATCCCAGTCCAGAAGACAGAAGGCTGTTAACTCTAACCGTACTTAGTAAGTACATCTTGGAGGTATTCTAGTACAGCAGACATTAGGATAAGGGAAGCACAAAAGATCCCATTGGGATGAAGTGTTCCGGGGGTAAACCCTGACTCTATATTAAGATAAGATAAGATAGCAGGGAAAAATGCTCACTAACAATATTCCTTTATTTGCACGGTACAGTCTTCGGTTCTCTTCTATATTAGATACCTTTAGCAATCTGCATTAATAAATCAAAGTGGTAATTTCTTATTATATTTAAATAGTCTTAAGAATATCTAATAACATTAGTCTTATAGAATTTTCTCGTTTTCCTGCCGTGTCTTTAAGTAAGGTTTCAATTACTGATAATAAGGTGTTGTTTGTGTAATTTGGTATTTTTTGTGACTTTTATATTTTATAAGATTCGTGAATAAACACAGGTACACAAAGTTATGATATCATTAAGGGCAGCTTACATCGAAAGAGTTATAATGACATAGGCAAATAACAATGGAATTAAAAATTCAGAAACGTTTACATCATGATATTAGATATGAATTTATTAAAATTTCCATTCAAATCGTCTACTCTTTGTAATTGTATTAAGTCTCGCTTTGCCTAATAGTTTAAACTTAAGTTATATAATTCAAAACTGTTCCATCTGTTAATTTGATCCATATTTGAATCTAAATGTCATACTATAATTAATAGGTGTTTAATGTATTTTATAAACACTTTAAAATTAAGCGTCCTCGTAAGATCTATTATGACAATAACATTCTTTATAAAATTATTGTTATTATTAATGTATGTCAAATTTTTTGTGTGTATATGCCTGTGTCTAGATAAAAAATGTGTTAGAATACTTCGTAGTCTATATAAGGAACCTATTTTATTTTGGATATGCCATTTACAATGAAATGAGCCACGTCAATTTTGAAAATTAATTAGGTTTCTAAATATTAGGAATACACCTAAGCCACTTATCCCAGAATTAATTTCCTCTCACCTGCCAGCAATTATTCTGGTATTATAAGTATCTATAAAGGGATGATGACCAATCACGAAAGATCAGATCTGATTCTGTCTGTTAGAGCAGATTCATGTTAATCTGCTTTATAGTCATGATTATACTCTCTTTTTTCTACAGGGTGGCGTATGACGTCCAGCAGAGTGACGTCATGACTTGCATCGCTCTCATCTCCCACGTTATGTGTTACGCTAACTCCGCCGTCAACCCACTCATCTATAACTTCATGAGTGGTAAATACTTCTTCATTGTTTTGATTAACTTCTTTTGTATCTTGTTCACGTTTTTCTTAATATTTTACTTTTGTAGATGCAAGTAAGGCAATAGAAGTTTAATCTTTAAACTAAGCGACATAAAGTTAAAATGAAACAAATGAGTCAACTAACTATTACTTATCAATAACATTACGTATAAATTTAATACTTTTTGATTTTGTTATATCTTTTGTTGTCCATTACTGGATCCAAATCGATTTAAGAGCGGTATACATTGATCGCTCATCGTCAAAAAGCTTATTAGTAATATAACATTATCATCACAGACCACAGCAATTTTTTTAATTTACAACGAATTTTTATCTGAAAATAAGACCAAAGTTTAATTAAAAATTATCACCATGAATCAAGACTTGCACAGTACTTTTACTTATCTACTAACATAAATTTCCCTAAAAAAATTAAACTTGATTTCTTATTTGAAATGAAAACTTAATTAACAGTGTTGATAAATTTTAACTATCTGCCATTTGTTTCTTTCCCTTAATAAAAGACTTCATTTTTTCAAGTTGAGACTCAACTCAATCTTATTTTGTAAGGTAACGCATTAAAAATTCTAATAAATGTTCCATTAATGCTTGTCTAACCCTGTCTTTTCTGTTACTGATGTGACCTTCAATGACCTTAAATTTTTTAGTAACCTAAATTAATAGAGTGATGATACAGTTTAACATAATATTCTAGATAATTTACCCAAAATCCTAGGAAAACTGATATAGATGATCTGACTGATCGAGATGCTAATTGAAAATCCAGAAATATTACAAAACAATACACACACGTTTAATATCGAATATAGTTTGTCATATCCAAATTTTTTGAGAGAGGGCAGGATTTTTTGCTTGCTAATGATTAAGATGATCATGATTCTTTTATTGATAAACTAAGCATACATTTGGGGAAAAAAATAACTGAACCAAATGTAGAAATTCTTGCACAGCCCTAACTAAAAGAGAGGCAGGCAAGCAAGCTTAAACTTAGTAATTTACGAACGAGAATTCAAAGGAAAATGCAAGTAATTAAATTCAATCATTCATATCATTTCATGACTTTATATTTCATTTCATTAATGATTATTATTTATCTATTTATATTTTACTCGCCTTGCTCAACAAATAATATCAATTATATCCTAATAATGTCTCTGAAAAATGTACTATGATGTTTATGTTGTATAGTTTATTACTTTTTGATAATATTTTATATACCTGCAAAGACATATCTTTGATCCTTATACACTTGCATATATTTGTACGTACAATGATATTGTCGATGATGTCATCTTAATAGATAATAATAAATTTATCAAACAGAAGACAATTATTAACCAATTATGTCTGGGATATGAAGCTCTACAGATTTAGGTATAATAATCACCGTCATTTGTTCGGGTGAAACAGCAATTTCGTCACAAACTGCTTCACTTATTTGAACTAACAAGTAATCGACGACATGACAACTTCAATATAAACTTAAGTCCAAAAAAGCCTGATCAATTTACAAGCCAAGAGACAAGAGACAAAATTCTGTTCAAATAAAGAAATTAACTTGTAACTTCTAACCCTGATCGAAGTAAGGTTACATAGTTTCTAAGAGTTGACAAACTTTACTCAGTAACCGAATAAACTAAATAATATGACAATTACATTAGATGGACGATCTTATACATGCATTTACAAATTAAACGTTAGAGAATGAAATAAAGATATTTAGATTAAGATTCCAAAAAAATATTATCAATATCAAAAGGCGTTGATAACAAACTCAGAGTCACTCCGCAAGGCAATATTGTCGTGTAGGTGTTCGCTACGAAAAAGAATCAGAATCAAAGAGATCCGTATAAAAGTAACTCCAGTGGCAATAAGTGTGTAATATAGTTGTCATGGCAACGTAATGGCGGTAAAGAGGTAGATGTAGGTATATTTATGCGCAGTGTTCGGTTCGCAGTGCACTGTTTTTGCGTGGATTAAAGCTAAGCTTAGGAAAATAATTAATAATAACAATTAAAGCAAAAATAACGTTGAAACTAGTTTTAGATTTTAACAAATTGTTTTATCATCACTTAAAGTGATAATCAAAAATTGTATTGTACCTACCTAAATACTTATCGGGCTTGCTTTTTGTTAAGTTGCAACAGCTATATATTCAGAACCAACTGCTTACAAATTAAAATGCGCTATTATAATTATTTTGCTTTCAGGATTCCCAGGGTTTTCAGGTCAGTAAGGGATCATTCATTCTACAATATATGCTATACCAAAACGAATTAAGAAGAAAAAATTTAAATTTCTAAGATTAGAACATTCTAGATTTATTTTTATTTGGCCGGATTTCCAAATTAAACATTCTCGTGTAATTATGTAAAAATAATACTTATATCATATTTTTAATTGGGAGCTATGTAGGCACTTTTATGGATAGTTCATTGCATTATTGCAAACATTATTGATTATGTCCAACCAACCGGGAACAACTGACCAGGATAAAGATATGAAGGATAAATAATACATTATGTAGTCTCGTGCCTTATTGAACGTTGTAATGAAACTAGGGAAGTATGTTCCGTTTGCTATCAACACAACGTTTCCTCTAGATGTTTCAAGCATCTTCAGTTACTTGTTCGCGATACAATACGGATACGGACAACGCATTACAGTATATACCACCAAAGGTTTTAGCAATTTTTTTACCTGTAGATAAATGGTAGTTCGTAAACAAGTGAATTTTGTTCCTCAATACTTATTGAGGAACTTTGTTATCTACTTAGATAACAAAGTTTGACGTATAACTTTGAACCTTTCACGTTTGATAAATTATTCATATTTTAATTATACCTTATCTTAGTAACCCCTTTTAAGTCTTTAATATCGCAGTATTTGGAGAAAATTATTTCAATTTGAGTCTGTCATAAGATTAAAATATTAAATTGAAATTGATCGTATGATTATGATAGTAATTTAAAAAGTTAAATTGCTAGATTATTCGACAAACATAGTAAGCATAAAATACGTGAAACAAAGATGATATTAAGTCGATTTTAATATGTCGTATAATAGTTCCTTGCCATATTAACACTTTTTGCAATAGCGAAGTCAGAAATTTTGATATTAAATATATTAACAGTGTTGCAGATGCAATCGCTTCCTACATCTTAAGTCTGCTTCTGTGTCTGTCTTAAGTATGCTTAGAGCGGCTTTAGGTTGGTCTTAAAAAACATTATCAATTATTGATTTAAAAAATTAAACTAAATTTTAAAAGAAATCGTTTTAGTGTAGCAAAACTGTCTTGCGATTCCATGGCTTTTTAGAGATTGTTTACCAATTTTTACTTCGTATACTTTTATAAGTAAACATTTAATTTCTCAGCTACACGCGTTTTGTTAGTCAGCACGTTTTATTTATTTCTTTATTATACCTTCAATAAGTTTACTAACACAATGCTTGCATGTTGATTGACAGTTTGATATTTTCGTTATTTCTATGTTGGCAGATTTCGATAATAATCTCAACTTTTAATGGATCTACCGTAATCAAATATTACGTAATTTCTAATGGAAAAAGATTTTTATCGAAGTTCATTCACAGAATGTTGGGTTTAAACCAAAAATGTTGAAAATTTATCAAATCAAGCCAATGAGATGCGTTTGTAAAGAGGAATATCAAGATATAGGTCATTTAGAAACGATTCATATTTGTATTCGACGCACATACACAGACTCTAGTTCATTTGCAATTTTCAGTTTATGTAAATACACTTCTAAGCTTACAGTATCATTTTTAGACGTAACTTAAATAACGTCTCCTTTGTTACAGGCAAGTTCCGCAGAGAATTCCACAGATCCTATTTCAAATGTTTGTGCTGCTGCCACAATACCCCCACCCCTGATCAGAATGGGGCCTCCTTCGCTCCTATTGGCAGCTCTCGAGCTGGAACTACCAGGACTGTAGTCAGGAGGAACGACTCCTGTGTCAGCTATAGACTGACGCACCTCTCTCCTTCGAACCACAACAGCATCCATCGGGACTTCGTGAGGAATACCAACACCTCCTTCATCGACCAAATGAACGGTGGCAGACGTCCCAAAATTCAAAACGACTCTATCAGTGAATCGGCAACCAGATTTACCCTTACCACCGATGTAGGTAAAGATTGACAGTTGGGCAAAGATCTTTATTATAACGATTTACGGAGATCGGAGGGCATTGTAACATATATAGCTAAGAGTACAAATAGTATTGATTGTAAACCTTATTACGATTGTTTTAAAGGCGCCGGTGGTAGTGGGCATTGTGAGTTCGATGATAAACACGTTATAGACGAAAGATACAGTGACACTTGTACGGATTATCGAGAGAATGATATAGACTCTAAAGAACTGTTCTCGTTGAACGACGAAGCCAAAAACGGCTTTAATTTTAAATTTAACCGTAGCTTAAATAGTTGTCAAATTAAAAATAAGAGAAAAGTTAATACAGTCTGTTAGTTAAACATTTCTGTTCTGTAAAAGTTTAACGTGACATATATTGTGTTCTATTTTTACTTTGTAAGTTTAAAATTAACATAATTATCATTGACACTTGTAAAATACGTAAATTTAAATAATTACACGTTGCTAAATCACTGAACTGCTTTTTCTTTCTCCCTTACTTTAGCCTTGAAGTTTGTTTCGCTATTATATATATTACTGCTATTTTGATTTATGGTAAGGTAATGGGTACGAATCTAAAGATACGTATTTGTTCAATATGCCTGTCATTTATTAGCGCAGTCCAAATAGATTTCCTCATTAAGTAATAAGTAAATCGGTCCCTTCCACGTGGTTTTATTGCCTGTCTTAACACAGATGTACTTGGCACGATGTTACTGTCGATGGGTTTCGCCGCAACTATTGCCCTTGTGTGTGTGACGACGGAAGCTACCATAATATCCTTTGATAAAGTGCCAAGAATTGTGATTATACACCATTAGGGCTGTACATTAGGTAATAAGAAATACTTTTACAAAACTAAAACTATAATAATCTCATGTGGTTGAAGCATTCTGGTTTAAATAATGAAACCAAGCATCTTTCGCGATGGTTGGCCCCGGAATGGATCGCTCACAAAGTCAAAGTCAAAATATCTTTATTTAAATAGACTCATTTACTAAGTTCTTTTAAATCGTCATAACAGGGAATATGTATGAGAAAAAATAAACGAATGTAATTAAAGGTAATAGTGATAACTTTAAGTGGGTATTTACAAATTGTCCCAGTTATAGAATTTAAATATGTACTAAACAAATTAGTTATCTCCAGCTACTTCGTACTTTGGAGGACAGGATAAACAATTGGTAGCGTTGTGACTCTAACCGGCTTCACCCACCAACTCGCTTTGGGCTAGTGTGTTGCTGTTCTGGCCCAAGCTCCATATCTACCTCCGATGTAGAAAAGCCCAGTAGAAGGACAGTATTAGATAAAATTAACACGATTGCAATATGGTACCATTTAATGTTCTTCATAGGTATACCAGCACGCCTGCTTATACGTTATAATTTAAGTGTTTGTAAATACCCAACATTCAAGCTCAGGAAATGGCGAGTTCCAGCAAAACATAATATCCAATTTTGCTAGTGGGTTTATATTTAACCATTCGGGTAGTGTTTTATCGATAAATTTATTTATCGATAGAAACCCAGTACTTAATCATATCATTATTTTCAAATCAACTATCGATAGGTAACTTTTTAAACTTTTTCTATCATAATAAATTTAGTCTAATGCTTTACCGTACTTTAGCTGGCTGGTTAAGCCATTGATTTCGGTTGTCACGGCAACCGTTTTCATCACCGACTCGCATTGAAAAAGCATCCTCATATCATGGTTTAAACTCCTCAATTATGTTACTTTTTATAAGAAAAACCTGAATCTAGCAATAGAACATATATATATAAACCTCCCATTTTTGGACACATTATAATTATTAGATACTTCCAATAGCTTACTTAATTCACTCGACAGTAATGTTTAAGATTTTTTACAAAAATAAATGGTCACACTATTGCTTTTTATCCTATGAATGGCATGCCTACCCCTCCCCCCGCCCCACATCCTGCCGACCAACCTGTAGCCACACGGGTAAGATAAAACAAGTTTTATACTCACATCACTCTAACGTCTGTTGTGCTTTTTCTCTCTCTCTTTTGTCTCTACCTAATAGCTTCTTCAATTTTAGATTCCTGTTTCCTGATAAATCATATTCACATCAAATTCTAATACCGTCATGGGCTGTGAATAATACAACAAGTAATTAAGTAATTAATAGAACCATAGAATGAAGGACCATTCTGATCTGAAAATATATCCAAAGTTTCGCAATTCGTTAGAACGTAGACTCTCCGATCATTTTATTTCCTTTATAGCACCTAATCATAAAATATAGTTTTTTATTAGACAAGTATATCAAAACTCCTTGTTAAGAAATCGCCGAAGGCTTATATAAAAGTCTATGCTCTTCCCTTTAGTGTAATTTATCGATAATCGAATGTAGTCTTGCCACTTTGCAGTGTTACGCTCGTATTTATAAACAAAGCAATGAGTTTACTAGAGCAAAAGTAATTAGCATTTTTATTAAAGGTATGTTTAGACATAGTTTGAGAGTGAGAGCTGTCAAAAGTTGTAATTCTCAGTCAAATAATAGTATCTGTAAAAAACTATTAAGCGTTGATTTGTGTGTCATCACCAATAACCTATATGTTCAGGAAAGTCTCGTTGGACGCATGATATTTGTCTAGCTACCTGACTCGCTCATTTCATTACGTTAACCCCCACCAATTTACCAGTTTCTTCCCGACACTTGACTGACTGACATAGGTAACCGCGGTGTGCGACACGTTGCCCTCGTCCCGTTTTCAGTGTACCTAGATATACCTACCTATACAATAAACTAACTTAGCCCAGCACCTTCCCTAAACACTATAAATGTGGCTCTACTAGGCACAGAAATTCTTAAAGTTATAATAACTGGAACCAAAGGCTGAACGTGCCATAGGAAGCAAGTATGAGCTTAAGATAAGAAATTATTCTGAACCATCCGAGACCAACCAAGTTTTAAGTTTTTTTTAATGTGCGCCTGCGCCTGTGAGCAGTTACCAAGCGTACTGCACATTATTTAAGATAAAATAAACAAATATATACATAAATATATCATAAACCCAATACTTTTATATTTATTACAGATAATAGATACAAACATTTGTACTATATATTAAATTATACTTATATTTTTCACTATAAATAACCGCTCGAACCACAACGAGCTCCTCTAAGATTCTTACTTAATAATTTGCTTAATTAATCACCAAACGATATTCATCTAAAAGGAAACATCGCAGCAAAGTATTCTAGCAGATATTGATGACATTATTAATAAAATTATCTGTAACAACCTTTTTATAAGTTTGGGCGTAGTCGTACAGAGTCAATTTATTCATCAATAAACTTATCGATAATCGAATCGATTACCTTAACTATTACCACATCAATATTGAGCTGTTCCTTTGAACTTGTATTTCATTGTTGACGAACGTAATTCCTAAACGTCTCGAATTATGTTTTCAGAGCTATTCCTGTGTACTATAGTTGAAATACACGTAAAAATACTCGCTACAAAATATTAATTTATTTAATATTGTTTAGTTTTCTTATTTTTGAACTCCAATTGGTGACTAACCATTGTACGCACGTTATCAAGATGAAACCCATTTGTTCATCTGTTTTCGCCATTTGCAATTATTTGAGTTGGACTATTATAATGACTCTAATTTACGTTTCCAAAATCAAAAGCTTTTACAAGATCAATTTTATACCCTGAATATTAAACTGTTAGTAAAACAACAATAAAACGCTTGAGCGACCCCACAACAGTTCCCTATTGGCGACCTAAGCGTAATTTATCTTAAGACTGAGACTACACTTTATGGACATTTCATTGTGATATATACGAGTTGGAGAGAAAATCTGCAAATAAATAAAGGAAATAATAGGTTCTGGCTTCGTTCTAACATCAATTAAAATGAACTTGATCAATTAGACTGCTAAAACCGCAAGATAAATGATTAGTAATGAATAAATAAATAAATGAAACAACAAATCAGAAGCTTACGTTGGCGCGCACATTTATTTAGAAGTCACTAATTTCTTTAGCCTTAATTTGTCAAATTCGAGATCCGGTAACGAATTCATTTAATAATTGATAAACAAACCTTACTCATAATAATTAAGAATTACTCAGCCAAGAAACAACCGGCGATTTCCTTTTATACAGATTATTTATACAGCAAAACTGAGGGTCCAGTTATTCGCAATTTCATAGTAAAATATCCCTTATTTCTCTCTGAACACACCAACCGAAGAGTTGAACATATAAATTTAGGAGAAGGACAGATCGAGAGAATATAAGCTTTTAATATATTTGTATATTGAAAGGAAGGAAATTTCAATGTCTCAGTTATTGTGATTAGAATAGTAATTTATCAGGACTTAGAAATGTTCTGAAACTCTGCTTTATTCTTAGTTTTTCCTCTCTCGCTCTCTCTCTCTCTCTCTCTCTCTCTCTCTCTCTCTCTCTCTCTCTCTCTCTCTCTCTCTCTCTCTCTTAAGCAACCGAAAGAGTCTGTTTCAGGGCCTCTAAGTTATTAACAACTAAGAACCACACTAGTGAATACTAGTCTCTAAATAGGTATAAAGTTAAAGTGCTCCCATGCCCTGCATATCCCAAGGCATCGTATAAGTTCGAGAACTTTCCGTATTTATACGAATCAGAAGAGATTTATTGGTTGTAGGACTTATAAAACTTTATTTGACTTTCTTCTAAATGTACCTTCACTTTAAGACGCAATAAAGAGGGTAGCCATCAATCTTATGAATATATTTTATCTTCCAAATATAAAATCGTGTTAGTACTTGGCAGATATGGGTCACAAGACAGTTGTCCATAAGGATATAAAACGTCGGAATTATATATATGATCGAATGCATGAGTTAGATAAAATTCGGGAGGTGAGATGACAATCGGTGTATACCGAAGAAAGGTGTGTTTTACCAGAAATTTATTTCGATATGTTGGTACTACTCTCTGAAAAGAAGTTAAAATGGTCATTCAATAAGCAGTTATAAACAGAAATTAAATTGACCAAGACTATAAGCGTAATATTCTCACGACGCGATTCGAAACGACTATTATAGCATTGGAGATGAACCTGAAACGACGCTTAATTTATAATATTAAATAAATGCAGTATGCACTACAATTGATGTACTGTGTGTGTCCAGAAGTTCCTATGCAAGGGAAACGAAAATGAAATTGCAATGTATATCAGATGAATTCTAATAAGACGCTAAAAATAAATATACAATTAGCGACTGCTCGCTGTGTCAATGCACTCTATTATTTAGGTGGCGGCCAAAGTACATAATACTTGTTTCTGCCTTGACAGCTAATCTGATAAATTATATCGTCGTACATATACAACTAAGGTATTTCTACAAAACCATAAATAGAAACCACAGCAGCTTCCTTGCCACTCCGCCATTTTGTATCGACTATGGTCTGATATGACAACTGTGATTGAGGAAAATTGTGTTGGGGATATATTGATGTTAATTTTGCTTATGATGTATGTAATATTAAAGTAACGTAGTGGATGTCTATAATTGGCTTTTGTGTGGTTTATTTTATTTATAATTTACTGTGAAACGCTGTTTCTATGCTGTTGGCTTCAATAAATAAATAAAAAGTTTAAGTAGGTAACAACCTATTATTTATTGTAATGATAATTCACACTAAACTGCTAAATATTAGGTAAAGCGAAAAGAAATCGCCGTTATTTTACAGCGCGCTTTGAAATCACCTGAATTTTATAAAAGAGGCCTTGAAAAGTTGCCCAAACTCTGGAATGACATTGTAAACAATGATGGACAATATTTATTAAATTAAAATATTTGTAATTTTTCATTAAAAAAATTAAATAAAGAATAATGAAAAAAGGCGATTTCTTTTCACTTTACCTAATATATATGTATATCTACTTTTGACCGAGCCAAAAATATTACGGTCTACCTTCAAAGCTAACATTCCGTTAAAAATCGTATAACTAATTCAAATTCAAACCATTTATGCACAAACACACAGATCGTATACAAACATTTATGTTGTAACATCTATTTAAAATGTTGTTATTTTCTATTTCTAAAATATAACCTAAAATTCTTTTTGATAACGGTAAGAGCGGGACATCCCCCATTGATGAATTTTTTACTTTCCGGGTGGTCTCAATAAAATTTTAATATGATTTTGGAAGATCAAAGGTTTATGTTATTATATATTGAATTTAGTCTTATTTCAATGCTTGATAGCGTTATTATGATATACAAACTTAAATCAATAATTAATTTATACTTTTGACTCGCGTCATCAGAAAATACCCTAACTCTAGCCATGTGAACAAAGAATAGCCCAAATTGTATAATACTATGTAGACTTGAAAGCGTTAAGGTCGTACAAATATTCCTTAATAAATATTGAAAAGGTGTATGAGAACACGATTGATAAAAACTGCCACCAATTTGTATGCAGACTAAAACCATAATAGTCGGCAAGGCTCTTATTTTAACGCATTAAGGTTCACATACAATGTCAGTTGGCTTTAACGGCAAGTATATAAACATAAACTCCCGCTCCGAATAAAAAAACCCACTGAATTTAAAACCATTTAAATAAGAGAAGAGTAGTACGCCATCAACTCTCATCAACTCTTATCAACTCTGATCTACTCTCATCAACTCTCATCATCATCAAACAATTTATTTATTTATACATCAATCTGTCATACTTTCCTATAAAATAAGTAACAGATAGAGAGAGAACAACCAATATGGAGAAAGAAAACACAAGAAGAACAAGAACAAACAAGAAGACAGAGAATTACAAATATTTATTTATCCATAGAAGATACACCATCAGTGCACATATAGAACATGTAAAAGTTACATGATAATCGTACACAATATTTAAATTAGTAATTCTATACCATAAGTAACGCAGACAAATCCAAGAATGAAAACAAAGCTACAATACATTTAAATAGAATAGAATAGAATATATCTTTATTGTACATCAGCCAATTCAAAAAGAGAAACACACAAAAAAAATATGAACATCAGATCAGAAACTTCAGGATGATGTCCCTAAATCTCATTACTTAGATTTCGTGAAAAATGCCAATAGCATTAGCCTTTTTACAATTTAAAGTGTACTTAGTACATCAGAGATCAAGAGGAACTTTATTCGTTGTATTGCATTGTTACATTTGAACCTTTGACTGTAACTCGTTGTCTCGATTCAACGAATTGACTGAATTAGATTTTTAATTAGTTTTCAGTTTTGCATACAGTATTAATATCAGTAGATATTGACATCGATTACAAGTATTTAATCATAGAGTTGTCGAACCTTTATACGGGTGAAATCTTGCAACTGAAATGTTAAACAGCTTTCTTCTATCTTTGGAATTATTAAAATTGATGTTGGAAAAGGAAGCTAGTCTATTAAATAGATGACCTTGCAACACATTATTCGGACAGAAATACTCGATACTTTCATCGATATTAAAGCTGTATTTCTCATTTCATTGCTCTGGATTTAGATATTATTATGCCGTTTACTTTTATTGCACATTGTTACTTTGATTTAATGAATAGTTAAATTGAATTAGAAAATTGAATATTCATTAATAATCTACGAAATGGAAATCAATGGTCCCGATTCTGATGACTAAAAGGAGTAGGTAGTAAAATTTAGATGTATAAAATAAAATTAAGACAATACTGGGCTACAGATTTCTAATTCAAATTAAGTTCAGAGCAATTCGTTCCTTTAATATTGTCAAAAGACAGCTATGATATCACATGATATTTCAAAAATTTTCACTTCGGCGATTGTAATTATGCTTTATGGTTAGGTTTTAAGAAGAATCACCTGATGCTGCTGACTAAAATTTAATTTTTAGCATAGTACGATTTCGATCTGACCAAGTTTGTTTTGCTTTCAACCAATCAAACGATTATAGGAAAGTTTACACTACGCCTAAAGTATACGACACCATTTTCAATAGCATTCTGTTTCTTCCATAATATTTTTTCAGCGTTAGCGTATTACGAAACCCCCAGAAAGTTCTATGCGATGTCAGACGTCAACTCTTTTTACAATACAATAAGGTTGGTTGTAAAGAAATAAGATAACTCCTTAGTTATCGTCTCCATATTGTGACAACACGTCGTAGTAATCTACGCGCCATAGAGTCAAAACAAATAGACAGGGACACTTCATCTTTTGGCTGGCTTTAACATGGCTACATAAATTCAAATTGTAATATATTATTAAGCAAACAGGAATTTGCTTCAAAATGATTTCTAACAAAAGAAACACTATTATATACATTAACTAAATAATAAGAAATAAGTGTCCTGTTTCTAATTTATTATCATACTAAAAACAAAATAATAATTTCCCAAATAGTAATAGAATAATTTTAAATTCACAGTAGAAAAAACCGTATAGAAATAAATAATAATTTATTAATTTGAAAAAACATAAAAACAAGAGTTACAACAAAACCAAAAAACATAAAAGACACATTCCATTGTTAGTATAAAAAAAACTGAGTGGCCAATGTTAAAAAAAAGGTTGAATAACAACAAATAGATTGTCTATTCAACAATATTTATTAACCATTTATTAGAAGTGACAATAATGTGACTTAATTAAAATATCAAAACTTTTTAAAAGAGAACTTAATTATATGTTTCATTAGATAACGTGTTCAGAATATCTCGCAAACGATTCAAATATAGCTAAGTGATTGAAAAATTGGTCTGCGGTTACGGCAGGTCACAAATTTATAGTAAGTTTTAGTAAAAGTTAGTAAGTAACAGATTGACATAGAACTCACTCGGCCTAAGACAGACGTTGGTTATAATGTAATTCAGTTATTTCATCTCCACACGCACATTAATATAATCATATGTACGTACGTGGGCAGAATATATTTTCTGTCTGAAATAATACGTAGTAATTTTATTTATATTTGGGTATTCGACGGATATAACCATATTAGGGATAACGATGGGCACAATGACAGAGCTAGATCTTATTCCCCTAACATTTACGTCAAAGTGCCTATCTAAGACGCGAGTCTTCGGCCTTGGATAGGGGATACATAGCGTAGTAACTTAGGCAGTGTCATCTACGCCGCTCATGACACTGCTCTAGAGGACGGGTGAGAAGACTACGACGGGTAGTTGTCCAAGTAGAGGATTTCGCTTAGTGGTGACTAATCTCCAAGACCAATGCACCGTTGTCAACCTTGATAACGGGCAGATTCAAACGATACACAGTAGAAAACGGACAAACGGGTTTAAACTCTCTTTGTACTTCGAAAGTTGTACAGAGGTGTGTGGAGCTCGCCTGACCTTAATATATTCTTAAGTCAGGGCTACCCACTAAAACATTCCCTCGCGCACCTGACTCAGACATGAGAGGAACGCCAGCAGTAGCGAGACCTTGGCCGGTATGTTCCAACATGTGTTTGTACCTTTCATTATTCTAAATATCTTCGTTGGTGTACTGATAGGATATAGTGTCTTCACTTTTGCAGTATATGCTGTATCTGGAAGACGTATATCTGATGCTGGCGGCCAATCTTACGCCGTAAGAATAAGCCCTCAACTGAACCTCAGTCTCTTTCTTAAAATACAACCAAAAAAAATTCAAATGGCTTCCAAGACTACTCATCTTTCGCAACTGCTTTCACGACTGCAGGAAGCAACAAATCTGTGCCAATTTCCTAGACTAATGCAGCCCACTCCGTAGTGCGATAAAATGTCCTCGCGGCGAGCCTGATTCGTCACCCTCATGCTCCATAGAAGTTAACAGTTTGTTCCTGTTCCAAACTTCGTCAACGACGGACAAAAGTTTTCATAGCTTGGCTGGCACTAATATCACTACTTTAACGAACTTATATTAAATTTAAAACTGTCATATAACTTGAATTTGGGTAGCTACAAGAGAGCATAGGCAATTTAAAATGCATGTAGGAGATGCTAGGAGATACTTCCTAAAATCGAAATTTAAAATGATAATTAATGTGAAAGGGATTCAATTTAAATCGTTCGTCAACGGAACAAACGAGTCTGAATTTCACGTGATATGACAACTGTAATATTTACAATCATAATTACAGAATCCTTCACTTTCTATCCTAAAGACCCGATGGTCTTGCATGTTGGCCGTCTCTAATGATAAAAAAAAGTATAATTTACCTGCAATGAAGTGTACTTTAAATGCAAATTCCCAATATTTCTTTGTAATTTCTCTTCTTAATAGAGGCTATGATTGATAAGCTTCCGAGGCCTGTCCTCGTAAGCATTGTGTAGAGCCCGGCATTTGTTGCGTAAAGGCTTTGTGTGAGCTAGAGCTGTTAAAAGCAAGCGTATAGAGCCTTCGTCACACCTATAGGAGAGACATTTGAATAGCGTCGGTAACTTTTCAAATTTTATCTATACATCGGCGTCAAGCTGGTCGTACCCCGAATCTGAAAAGTTTACCGAAAAAATAAACATTACGTTACCTTATTAAACTCATTTCCTTGCTTTATTAACTTTCACATTGTTGTTATACCATATAATTACAAGGATACAGCGTGATTATTATCAAGAGATTTAATGACTCCTTTCTCTGTCGCACAACTAGAGCATGGAATTCCTTACCGACGCACGTATTCCCTTCATATTAGTGTTCCTTTAAAAGAGGCGTGCAAAAGCACTAGCTATACGACATAGCGTCGCTTATCGTTTGTACCATGAAGAGTGCTCTGAAGAGCTCTTCGACCTTATCCCTCTCTCTCCTTTCCTACTAAGGAGTACGCGTGCTGGTCTACGGAGTCACTCCTTTACTGTAGCCACGTCTACTCTACGTACTAAGATATTTAGTGACTCTTTTCTCTGTCGCACAACTAGATCATGGAATTCCTTACTAGCACACGTATTCCCTCCTTCTTATAACATAGGTTCCTTTAAAAGAGGTGTGAAAAAGCACTTTTTGGACCGGCAAGGTGAGGGTAGCTAGTGCAGTATGTCACATGCTTCACTAGCTATCTTCACATGTGGACTCGTCTACTGCTTATCATCAGGCGGTGCCGAGTCAATTGCTGTGCTTTATATATATAAGTAACAATCATGAATCACCTTAATACTCCGACTATAGTTGGGTACGTACCTAACATACCTATTCGCCACTTCATCGTAATAGTGTCCTAGTCTGTTAAAGATTAATATTTATTCTCTTTTATAATCAAATAACTAATCAAATCGTCAAACGGTGGATTGGTTACCGGAGACTATATACGCACGTTAATAACGCTAATACGCTAACGCTGTAAATTGCAAGAACACAAATCTAAATCAAGTTAAGAGTAATAACTAGAGATAAAAGAGACAGATGAGTTAAGAAGATATTTATTTAAATTTTAACTTACACGTACTAGTTTCAATCTCATCAAACTATCTTCGTCGTATGCTTTCAGTTAACTAATAAAAAATATTTTATTTAACTCATTGTGCATAACTAACTAATCTAGAATCAGAAATAAACAAAATGAAATCTAAATAATAAAACAATGTAAAAGAAATATTATAAAAATCAGAATTTAAATCAAAATACACATAAAAAATAATTATATGCTCCAATACTGCACGTCAAAAGCCGTGCGAGATGATTTAACTTGATCAAAACTTATTTTTATCATAGAAAATCACATATTGCCATTGTTCAAAGAAAAAAGTGAAACATTAAGAGAAAGACCACTCAAGACAATAATAATTGATTTGACAATCGCTATCGCTATCGCTAAACAAAAACTTAGCTATGGAGTGCAAATGTCAACTATTTGTTAGTTGTTCTGTACTGTATTTACAAACACTTTAAACTGTAACATAGATATTTAGGTCTTTGAATAGATTTTTTTCCACGAATTACTGCTGTCTTGAGTGTGAAAGCTACAGGAAATATCGAAATGCCTTTTGCAAGTTCATCTGTCCGTATTCGTTCCCCTCGCTCGTTATCGTATTGGTTGGAGGAGGCTTGTGCAAAATCAGCAGTTCAGGGAGTGATTCAAACTGTTCTAACATGTTCGAGGAAACGCAAACTACTCGTAAGGTCTTATATAACTGTTTCATCTTTTCTTATTTTTATTGTATGTTTCGGAATTTTAAGTAGGTTTAGGGTTGCCATTTGTATAGTTATGTTCACAACATTAAAGGAGTAACCGGAAAGCAGTCTTCAGTCCATTGAAACAGTTCGCTTCAATAACAAAATATTTTTTTCATTTACATTTTTCAGTACGATACTACCTGATAATATTTCGTATATTGGGTTAACCTGGGATTTATTATTATTCGGTTTTTGGAAATTTTTATGTTTGAGTTTAACCATGAGCTAATTCTTACTTCTGAATAAATTAAAACATTCCTCAGGCCCATCTAGGCGCTAAATGGGAAAGAGGAAATAAATCTCCCATCACTTAATAGTAGGTTGGGCACAGATCCCAGTCAGCGCTATAAAATTTGGCTTGATCACTTCGTGAGACTCGAACTAACTCCCATAAATGGAGGTGGACTCTCGGCCTGCAAATCAGCGATGACAATCAGCGCATTGATAGGGGCCGGGAGACAAGATCGAGATGAGATGTCACCCAAGAGGAGTTATCACTTAATAGGCCGGCGACGGTATCAATGGTGGAATCAGAAATTTGACATAGGTTTGCATGCAGAAAATATTAGAATGAATAATGTGTTAACGTGTCTTGATTACCAAGCAGTATCTACCAGACTACAGCGAGGTATAAATACTTTCACTCGAATTTAAATCACCCTACCTAAGCTTGGACTTGCAACCGAGATGCCAATGACTCCAAACAACTCCAAAGAGTATTTTTCGTCGCTATTATTAGCAAAACTTCCTGCCAGTTGCATTATATAGATTTTCTGCCAATTTTATTACTTCGTATGTAGTAAGATTCATAACACTTATTTTCTTGTAAATCCTACAATACTCACTTTATAAATGGAATGTAAATATCTTTGTTAGCACGAGGACTTCAGTATTTTTTTAATATAAAGCACAGCAAACGACTCGACACCACCTGGTGATAAGCAGTAGAGGAGTCCATATGTGAAGATAGCTAGTGAAGCATGCGAAATACCGCCCTAGGCACCCTCACCTTGCCGGCCTAAAAAGTGTTTTTTTACACCTCTTTTAAAGGAACCCATGTTGTATGATGGAGGGAATACGTGTGCTGGTAAGGAATTCCATGCTCTAGCTGGTATTCCATATTCGAAATAATACTCTAAAGTTGGTATATTTTCCATTATTTTTAATAAAACACTGCATTTCTACGTATTGAATATTGTTAAAAGTTTTTTTTCGATCCCAATCACACTGCAAATCAAGGTATCCGTTTTCTTTGAAAGAAGGAAAGCAATGCCAAACTGTTTATTTTTGTTTCCACTTCTATGATACAATTAACTCTATGGCGTCGTTATGAAAGCTCTGTTGTATTCAGAAGTTTGCTTTGCCGCGTATTGCTTGCGCTTCGAATATGTCGTCGCAATATTTTACGGGAACAGATACAAAAGACCTGAATATGCATCAGAGCTGCAATATCCAGACATATTTTTTCAAACCGTGGCTGATCTTACACAGTCTTTTCCACTTTATATTTACAGAAATTTCGATATTATCTAACGAAAATTATGGCAAAGTGATGAAAGAACAAGGGATAATCGTACCGTCCACGGTTACGTCGGTCAATGTTCTATACAAATATTTGTGGTATATATATTAAAGATAGTATACAGTATAATCATTGCATATTTTATTTTACCCACATTTTTATATAAAAGCAAATGTATCACACACACACATGTGCACATGTGCATGTGTGTGTGTGTTACACACTTATTTATTAATTTTATATTTTTTTATTCAGGTCAGCAAATGACTCGACACCACCTGATGATAAACAGTAGAGGAGTCCATATGTGAAGATAGCTAGTGAAGCATACGATATACTGCCCTAGCCACCCTCACCTTGCTGGCCCAAAAATTTCTTTTTCACGCCTCTTTTAAAGGCACCCATGTTGTATGTAGGAGGAAATATGTGTGCTGGTAAGGAATTCCACGCTCTAGCTGTGCGACAGAGAAAGGAGACATTTAAATTATTTCTCTAATTATTTGCTTACTCAAGTCCTATCAGTGTTTAAAACGATAAAGGACTCAAGCGATAAATAAAACCTTTTTTCTCTCCCATTTCATTAAACTAAACCACCATAGAACAAAATCCTTTGTTTTTCACAAGCGATTAAAATACTTCTGCAGCCAGTTCTCGCAAACTGCGAATTGAATCTTCCATTTTAATGTCAGCAGATAAAAACGTCTCTTAAACTGGGGGATTCTTGTAGTCGCAAACAATATTATCATTGTTACTTTGAAGGAAGTTTGTTTTAAAAATAGAATACAATTATCGTGACCAACATATAACTTCCCAACTTTTGTTTAAAAGATATATCTACAGCCCTGTACACAGTTTAGAAAACATATACTTTATGTGTGAAATTTAAGCATTTAATTTGTATGTTTCACTAAAAATTTTAGAAAAAATAAATTCTTATATATAATCAACTAGTTCCTAAAAGAAACACTTGGTTTTCTTAAAAATAAAACAAAAATTATTGAATACTTTTGTTGTTGTAAAATGGTATTTGCTAAAGTTTTGTTTGTTTTGGTTTTTTTTTTTTTTAATGGTTTTTGGTTTTTGCTTTTTGGTTTTTTTTTTTTGTTTTATTATTTCCACAATAACTCACCATTACGAGGAAAAAGTATATCATCATAATAAATCATCCAAAAAATTATTGTTTTAGACAGATGCAAAGCTTTAACATAAAATCGTACATCACTTTTTTTCACATAATGACATTAATCTAATAAAAAATATATTGACATTATTTTAATAAATAAGGTTTTATATCGATCCGCAACATCTTCCGGGCAACAGAACGTAAAGCAATAAAATAAAATAAATATTAGTCAAATAAATAAAATATAACAAAGAACAACAATTTTGAATTGTATAGTGTATGCGAAATTGAATATACATCTGTGAAACCAACTCGTATTTAGAGAGCCGCTTCTTAATGTCTTTTCTTGGAAGAAAACTTATCTAGACATCTTATTTTAGATAAACTTTAGCTTTATTAGTATTCATTATAACAACCTTACTTAATTCTTTATGATTTGATTACCTTTTGCGATCTTATTTTTTAGGCTTATGATCAGTAGCTTCAAATATGTATTTCATGCTAACAGCAATGGCCGAGTCATTATTACATAATTTTTGGTTTTTATCTATTTTTTTAAATCGTTCAAATTCCTGTTTTGCCTTTTTTACTTCTTCCTGTCAGATTGCTGTCTTCTTGTTACGTATTCTGTTTGTACAATAAAACTATTTTTACTTTTATCGTTCGCTCACCTTTTCATAATTTAGGAGATACTCACAGTCTACTAGTTCTCCGCTTCAGTTGGTGCTCCTGGTGATATGTTGTTACCATAGTTAGTTTATCATCATCATAGCTTATGTACAGTAAAAATCCCATAATTACTGGATATTTAAATGTAATGGCATCGTCATTAAACAAGGCATGTTTGACGTTAACTTCAAAATAAAAGTTCCTTCACGCAATTTTTGAAAATTAGATTTAATCACAACTATCTATCTGCTTTAAAAGCTTTTTAAGCCAGTTTTAATGAAAGTACCGAGGGTTGTTTTACTGTACAAAATTTTTGAAAGAGTGATGAGGGTGACTTAACTTATTAATGTAAGTAAAGCGCTCATGTTGGCCACATCAAAATTTTTGTATACTTATTCATATTTAACATAGTATTTATGTCAATTGTGTATATAGAGAAAAACTGATGAGTCACTAATTATTCCAGCAGTAATAAACAGTTATATACAACTATAAACAATACAGATCCGCGTATTTAAATGTTAGCCCTTAAAATCACGTTTTGAAATGGTAAAACCAGTACTATCATTATCATCATAATTTTTTATCATTTCTATCGTTAATCACTGTACTTAGTCCTTATTAAAGTTTAAAGTTCACGACTGAACCAGTATACGAGTTGTATACGGGTACTCCGTAATTTACGAATGATTCGTGTTTTCCGCGGTCGGAAAGGTCTGAGGTTATATGAGAAACTGTAAAATAAATGAGATGTCAACCTTTATTACTGTCATCTTACATCAGTCGTCTTTTTTTTCGAATTCCAATTCAAATTTTGTTCTCATTCCAATTTCAAGATAAGTTATAGAAAAAAAAAGATCTTACTTCTAAATTTCATTAAAACCTTTTACATTTATTAGTTTGTTTTTATTAGTAAATTAAACTTGTTGGAAATTACAATTTATTTATTTTCATACGAGTATCAATTAGAGTTTTAGCTAATATTTGAAAGAAAATAGTAATTTTAGTTGCGAAATTATATTTTAAATTGTGTTATTGTATTTTCACAATTTGTCTGCATTAAATAATATTTGTTTGTTCGTTTGAATTGACGTAAACAACCTTCAAACTCTCGAACATTTTATATCAGTTCATGTTTGAAAAACATTAATAATTTTAATTGGAATCGTATATTATGGAGACCGCGGCGGGCTTTTTAAGACGAGTAACTCTGGTATAATCGTTATAGCTTGTGTAATTTAAGAAAGCTTAAAGCAGAGAACGAGTGTGCGAGAAAAATAAGTCTCCTTTTGTTAAATTAAACAGTAACTTGATGTAAAAGAGACAACTCCAATCAGGAGCGTCGACACGCGGCAACATATTTAACGATCTAATCAGTCTGCCTTTTCGGCTGGTATTATAATAAGAAATGAGCCATAGTGTAAAAAATATTCCAGTAGTCCCATTTTAATTTATCTTTATTTAATTTCAAGTATTGTGAAGTCTTTGATATTACTGCCCTCTTAGACAACATAATAGTTACTATCGATATGCATTTTATTAAAGAATTTTATTATATTTCTTATTTTATTAACAATAAAAAATGTATAGATAGCTAAGCGAGGGCCAATGTCGAAATCCATAATTTTTTCCCGTGGCACCAGTGCTGTTGAGTGAAGGATTAACGGTGTGTATGGCAGTAGTGTCCCAAAAGGTAATATGGTACGTTTTTAGTTTCAACGTATATGTTCTGAAAATTACGACGAACAAGAACAAGGCCCGTCGACGGCCTAAGGTCAAATAGTATAATAGAGAATTTAAGGATATTCTAGATAACTTCTTACGAAGAAAAAATTCTACTGTGATTTGGCAGTCCATACCGCTTGCAGTAAATGTATTGATTCTCGCCCCTATTGTCGTTTTTAGTAAGGTGATCAATGAACTACCTTAAAAATTCATAAATAACAATGCATACCTTGACTAATTTTATATGTTTTACAACAAAACTCGTCTTTATAATGCTCTCACACACAACGCCAATTTCATATGTAAGAACCTAATTTTTACGTGTTAACCTACTGATATTTGTTAACCTATGGTCCACCTCTGAAAACGGTGTATCATAAATACAAGGTCATGTAGTCAGGAGGGTTTGACAAGTATAGTAAATCCCTCTTCTTGACCTTCATACTGGCTGTAGCCTGATTTTTGAGTTGATAGCGATTTAGCTGTCATTTATACTGTCAAAGTGTTGAAATGTAACAAAATCATACCAATGAGGTTATATCCAATTGAAAAGAGAAAGCTGATTTATTTAATTACAATTCAAAAATATTTTTAAACATTATATTTAAATAGAAGTTCTGTTAGCCAAATTGGCCAAAATTGGTCAAAATGTTCCAATGTTGTACCAAATAAGAAAACGAGATTAAAATTTAGAATACGTCCATTCATCCAGATTTCTTGTAGTGATATTATGTATTCGCCTTTATATATCGCAAATAAAATTGTAACTTTTATAAATTACTTTAAAGAGCACTTCAGTAACTACTCACCCAGAACACGTCACCAGGATAACCAAATCTTGTTCCTAATTCTTGATGGTAACAAGGCCGGCTATTTTTTTTTCTCGTAAACATATCGTCAGTATTAAATGCCTAATACTGAATGATCCTTAATGTCTTGTAACATGAACTAAAACTTTTTCTTCTTCAACCTTTGAGTAAACTAAAATAAACTAAAGTTACTACCCCGAAAACTTGGTAAAACTAATTTCGTAGGCTCAATAATGTTCGCCTTGATACTGTTTTATTTTGTTTTTTTCATAACTTTTCCGAGAAAATGTTTCAGTAGAAATATCCGTCATCTAAGGAGTTATAAATTAGGGTTCCCTAATTGGAAGGGTAAGATGAAAAATTATGCTACGTAACGAAATATATGTCGGCACTGGACTAAGGCTCTTTTCAGTTTTATTTATATTAGTTTTTGGAATGTTGTTGCAATATATACATTAGTTCGGGGAAAAGTCTTTTCGCATACAGTACAAACTTGAAATAAAATATCTTTGGCTGTACTATTTGTACCTGGCTGGTTTTCATGACATCAAAAAGGTGACATTTCAAAAAAAGAATCAAATTAGGAAAAATTTGTTTCCCACTAATTTTCATTTATTTTTATTTCTGTCAAATGAAGAAATTAGATACATTTTAAAATTTTATTAGAAAAATGAAAAAAATGCAATGAAAGCCTCGAAAAAAATTGTGATGTTTTTGGACCGATTGTAACTGGTGATGTAAATTGGATCTTGTCACAACAAGAACGTGCGAAAAAAGTTAGGCGTCAAAGACTGTGGCAAAACCTGGGCTCAGAGAATAGTTTATCAAGTCCTTGTTTGAAGAATCAGAGGCAGCTTGTTTGGCAGATATATCTGCACATTCTTTGTCACGTATGCCACAGGAGCATCTAGAACAGCTCACCCATAGCTTTACAACATTATAATAATCAACAAAAAACGAACTCCAATTTAAATCAAGAAAATGTTCGATAGTTTTAATCTACACAACCGAAAATATAAATTTCCACGAATAGCGTATTCACAATTCATTCTGCTCGAAACTAAAGCATTATTATACTCACTGTAAAATTCATTCAAGCCTGGGAATGTTCTGGATATTCCGAGAGAAATATTCGCCGTACATTATACTCTGAGTCTAGTGCTTTGTAGCGAGCTCGGTACGACACGCTCTTTTGTTACAGAATAACGTTGTTACCTGCTTATTATACTACTTGTAACGTTATACCTTTGGAAAAATTATCCAGTTAACAGAAACGCCGAGACATGAAGTATGGAAAGGAAACACAGAAGAATGAAAAAAAAATCTTGGTTTTAGACAAGAATTTTACGCAAGAAAAATCACCTTGCAGTCATCTTTTGGCATTTTGACTTTAAAAGTGACATCTAAGGTATTGAATTGGGTTTCATATCGTTTTTACTGTATTTCATAGCTACCGTTGTATGAACTTGCTTTTTGTCTTATAAATATTATTAAATTTCATTTTCATCTCATTAAGACACAATCCATTAACTGTCACACCAACTATACTTCTCAGCCACACATCTCAATGCTTGCTTCGGGGTGACTCAAAGATATTTCACCGTCATGTCGGCAGAGCAGTGCAACCAAAGTTTGGTCCCGTCGTTTGCGACTACATACTACATCAACAAGCTTCAATTGCCAGGAGTAGACCTTCCCACATTCGGGAAACACTGGACAAGTTAGGGTCATCAATTAATACCACCACGCCGACACAACAAACGCAGTTGTTTAGAACAGAAGTGGCGTCGCCTCTCGACTATTTTGACGTTAATTCCCCACCACCTTTATAATAGGTTGGAGAAAAAGTTTCTTCACATTTTATATGAAAATTCAAGACATTTTTTTTTATTTTATAATAAAATTTTAAAATATATCTAATTTTTTCATTGCATTCGCTCATTTTGACAGAAAGAAAAACAAATGAAAATTAGTTGAAAACCAAATTTTCCTGATTTGATTCTTTTTTTGAAATGTCACCTTTTTAAAGTCATGAAAACCAGCCAGGTACCAATAGTACAGCCAAAGATATTTTATTACAAGTTTATACATAGTATATGTGAAAAGACTTTTTCCCCACCTAATACGTTTCCAACCACTATTATACACAGTCTATCACAACCCAACACATAATGACACTGGCACCGAAGCAGATATCAAATTGCGTTGTCTCTAAATAACTTCGGACTATCATCACGATGATGACTCCGAAGTCATTATCATGATGATATTAGCAATAAATTAACGCGCATAACTCGAAATAAAACCTTAATCTAGAGCTGTTGGTATTTTTCTAAAAACTTAATTTAAAAAAAAATATCTAATGCACTGTAAAATATCTCTTAAACATCACGTTCTGTAGACTTAAAAAAGTTATTTAAATTTAATGGTAACTTTCGGTAGCACCTTTTCATACTGTCCCTACTTGAGAAGATACTTAATTAAAATGTGCATCAATATTCGTTAAAATTTAAAGAGTAAACACATAAACAGTTTTAACTAACAGTTAAAATAATTTCAACTAGATACTAATAGCAATTATTGGAATCAAGTGAATAACATGTCATATTTAAAATCTGAGTAAAAAGAACGATAAATTAAAAATTAGTTACATTGTTACAAATATTGTAATAAAACGTGTACTTTAGTTACCTATTATCTTACACTTTAAGCGCATTTTTAATCAAAATGATTCGGAATAAGATTGGACACTTTATACCTTGTTTATGGCGTTCATAAGCCTCTTAAGGTACACTTTAAAAGGGTGAAAGGAAATTACTCTGTAGTTAATGGGTATAATAATATTATACTTACAAAACACAACATGTAAATGAGTTTGTCTCATTTCTCGACTAACTGCCGGTTTCAATATTCTACGTACAGTTAGTAGTTAGTCTACGTACCCTTCGTGTGAGATCCAATTGAATTGATTCGTGTCTTTTCGTCAGACTTTAGATTCTATACACATGACAGCAGCGCCTCTGTTGTGAAGTATTGGAACCTTTCAAATGCGGTTATCATCTGCACGTAACTTCGATAGAAACGTCTAGATACGATTGATATTTACACAAGATGTACGATGTATGTATATGAGTTTTTAATTTAATATTTTATAAGATATAATGACCCCGAATTAATAGTGCCCGAATTTAAGTAAATTTACTATTAAAAACTATTATTATATATATAAAAACTATTCTTTCAGTAAAACACAACAAAAAATGACAGATGCCTGCGTCTTTCTTGTCATTTATTAATTTTTAAAGTAAAAGAAAATTTTCGTTATATTTGTATATTTTATTCGAGTCTATATCTATACTTCATTTATTATATTCTTATCAATTTACATGGTTACACTTCGTGCAGGAACATATCAGTTGCATTGATATTAGTCCATTCACCATAATTATGTGTATTATATGTTTGATTGTAATTAAATACTTCTAGAAAATGAGTTCTTCATAATAAAGTTTTCGATTTCTTTAAAAATATATTTTTCATACATCATCAATTTTTTAAATTCAAATTCTTTTCATAAAACTGCTATATAATTATTGTTAAGCCGCTGTACCTTAAAGTAAAAGCGAAATAAAAACTATATCTAAATAAAAGAAAGTCGGAAACTAATTCAAATCGCAATGAAAAATGTAAAAGCAAGGCAGGTCGATAACGTCGCACTAAATTTAACCATACATCATTAAAATTCTTAGATATGAGGTTCATAAGCTCAAAGTAATGCCTTTGAATAATTTATATTCAACGTGAGGATTTCAAATTACATTTTGTTATAAATAACCATTCAAATTAAAGTTTCATAGCAATTAATTTATGCCAAAAGGTAGCAGACTTGAAATAACTTGTCTTGCATCGATTTATATCTTTTTTTAAATGCTTTACTGGTCTGGATGAAAGAACTTTAATCCATTTATGTCTTATCGAAACCTTCAGTGATGAAAGGTTACTTACAAATAACGATAAAAAAAAATTGTTGAATTATTTTTAATTAATACTTAGCAAACTCATAATCAAGCTATGATTCTCTTCTTTACACGTCAATAAAATTTTATATATGCTTAATACTTACAAAAAAAAAACTCTTTACTTACAAAAGTCTTAAATCTCTTTATCAACATTTTTTACATTCATATGAACAATAGTCGTAATGATTCCAAAGCGCACACACAAGAAAAATTCTTACAAAAACTCCTTAAACCTTGTTTTATTACGCCCAATATAAAACAAAATATTGTTAAACATAAAAATACGTTACGTAACTATGTTACAGAATGATCAATCAATCAAATATAAACAAAAGAAATATAATCAGTTTATTGCTAAAATGATCACGTGATGATTACCCCAAAATGTGAGTGACGTCAAAACTTTTAGACCATCAATTTATATCAGATGCCCATCACTTACCGACCGCATTTATTTTGACAGATGACTTGTAGTATTTTGACATTGACATGGAGTAAGGTTACTTAAAATTAAATATTTGAAGGGAACGAAGGAGTAACTAATACTGAAAGCCGTTGTCTTTGAAAGACGTAATGTGGTTCTGTACCATCGTGATTTTACAGCATTTCCTTTAGTATTTCGTTATTGCTGGCAGTATTTAAAAAGCAATTGCTATTTAAATTCAAAATCTTGACACGTATTGGCGCTTATTTATATTTCTACCCCCAAAATTTTTATTTTACTGTTACCCTTGACAGAGACACTTCTCCTCCATCAACAGTGCTGCGACGCTATTTTGCAGATTTAATTATAGATTAATTTCATCATTCATCATCATCTACAGCCTATATACATCCCACTGCTGGGCACAGACCTTTCTACCTGGGAGCAACACATGAGGACTTTGGGCCATAACACCATCTCGCCATGTAAGATCTATTGTACACAGAATCACAATAAATTTTTATCTTATCTTATCTTTTCTTATCTTATCTTAACTTATCGCTGGCCCAGAGTGTGGGATGGTGAATAAAGGCGAGTCAGAAGCGGTCAGCGGAAAGAAGGTCATTGTTTTGCATATTAAACCTTTAAAATTAAAGTTTATTTGGTGTAATAAATTGTTATCAAAGCTAAATACTTAAATCAATTTTATCGTAATGAAGACACTAAGTACCTTAATCATAAGCACTGTTATTGGAAAATGAAACGTCTTTAAAAGAGTCATCGTCAATCATCAACAGCTCACATAAGTCCCCACCGAGGGGCTCGAACCGACCCTAAATTAGGCTTTACCTTGCGACTAGGCCTTAGTCAGCCAGGCTGGCCAAGTGCGGTTAGGTCGACTTCACACACAACCTTACAATTACAGTGTGTGTGTGTGCAGGTTTCCTCACGATATTTTCTTTCACCGTAAAAGCGTCGAATAAACTTACATATGCATTCAAAATTTACAACACATTTCGTCACAGGGTTCGAACCGCTGCCTGCATGGAAGACAATGACCTTACGCACTAAGCCACCGACGCTTTAAAAGGATTAACGGCTACTTAATTCATTTCACTTATTCAAAGTCAATAAGTACTTACTCCAGAAGCAGCATAAAGGCATCTGGTAATTTGATAGAAAACAATCAGTTTGAACTGCCACAACTCCTTGGAGTATTGTACTAATAAACGTCAAAGCCCTAAAGAAAACAATACCAAGAAGGAACAGATTTGAAACTGCGGTTTTGTGATATCCCTGTAATTGATGCGTGGTATATTTGTTTAAATAAAAGATTTTAGCGTTTGTAATCCTCAAAAACACTAAAACTACCTAAAAAGTTATTAAAAGCACTTGTAAAAGTAATTAAGAGATACTATTTATATCGCCATTTCTTTAAAAATATCTTATTTTTAAAAACACTAACAGTACAAGTGCTTTTAATGACCTTGTTATAATTGAGAGACCCCTATTTATTTCGGCATTTTTTGAAAATTTCGAATCCACATAATTTTGAACGAAACAAAAGAAATACACTTTGCAAGGTTTCTAATAAGCTTTTATTTAACTTGCACTGTTATTATGTACGTAAATTGTATGTGAAAAATTCAAACTATTTACCAACTATTTACTGCTATACGATTAAGTTGAAATTTTATATTTTCTGGTTCTGGTGACAATACAATCTATAATACTCAATATTTTAATAATTTCAATATGGCCGCCGCTCTAAGATGGTGTATTACATATATGTTCTCAACTATCAATATAGTTATCAAAGGAAAGATTATAGAGATTATAAAACGATAAAATTAATAATTTTATTTACAATTTCTAATAAATTAGAGATATATCAATTTTATACGACCTTTCAATAACTATTCTAAAAACATTTTCTAATTCGAAATAAATCAGTCGACGGCTGATCTTCTAGCGTATTTAATGCATCTTTGAACAAACAATTTGAGTCCTTAACATTGTCCCTGACATTGCTTTGATTGGGTCCGGTACAAGGACCTTCTCCACAGGCTTGTGGAGTCTTACAAACACAAGTGTAATAATTATGTCAGTTGAATAATGGCTTGTATTACAAAATATTTAACTACTCAATTCGGTTGTACTGTTGCTGTGTTGTGTAATCTTCTGTTATTGTATCATTTTTATTTATATTTAATAAAAGTAAATAGTCAACGTACATTTTTTCAGTCTAGGTACTAGGTAAAGTCAAGGTTTTAACAATATATTTAAAATACTGAAAAGTACTGAGTTATTAACTTAATATTAATAATAATATTAAAATATACAATTCAAAAACATCCAGCAAATTGTGCTTCACTTAGCGGTCAATTATTGAATATAGCATTTTAATTTAAAAAAATGATTTTTTATAGCTATACTCAAACTATTATAAAGAAGGACAATTTAACAGCCATTCAGTAGATTTATTTTATTTGATATTGTGCCGTACAGCAGTCTATATAGTCAAATAGTGATGTTTAAATATAAGACTAAATATTTTTATTGAAGTTTAAATATAGAGGACATGAATCAAACGTCAAACGTCAAAGTATACTGCTGTTATTGCAGGCGTATGTTTCTTTTTTTCTCAACGGACTAGTTCCTGACAAACAAATGATTAAAAAATGATGAGACACAAGATTTAGGAATAAACATTCTATTTCCATTCTTCCTTCAGTTAATCGTATATTTTCACACGAAACCCGTACAAACACGCCCATCCCTTCGGGAGAGTTAGTTACAGCCTGTCTATAAGGTGTAGTCACGCACATTAATCACGCACCCTTTCACGACTGCTAATGATTTGGGACTATTACGTATTTAGATAGCCATTCTTATACCTATAGTAATTACTAATATTCGATTCTATTGTTAGTTAAGTACAATCTCTGATGGCTGAGACCTTCAGACCTGGAGTTCAATTCCCAGTGGGGGCAGAATTATCTGCTAGGTTTGGTTGGTGGTAAGGTTCTAAGTTCCCCTGGCTAGCTGCAGCCATCTTACATAAGTCTGCAGCTATAACAATAATATTAACAGCGTTGTTGTGTACCGACAATTGGAGGTAAGTTAGCCAGTTTCTCTGTGGTCGAGGAATCGAGGAGTCCCGGTTGTGTTGTCGGCAAGTTCAGTGAAGATAACCGAAGATGAAAGTTCGCTTCCACATGAAGTGAGATTAAAGCTACGCCGTTTTGAATACATTCCGTTCTTTCGTTTTAATACATATACATAATTTCAGATTCAGCTATGTAACATTTCATATCTATGAACCTGATGGTAAAGCTTATTCCTGGATTTCTCAACCACAGAAGAACTTCTCGCTTTGGCTCAGTAAGTTTGCATTTCATTACTTCATTCAGAAAGTCCATTCGCCTGTAACACGTTGTTTATTAAAAGCAAGCACATCTGAGCATGCATAATTGTCGACATACATAACTAGGTCGTAACAGACTCGGAGAAACCGCCCGCGACCGCAATTTCAGCTGTCAGACAAAGATGAAATTGTACAATTGTAATGGGACTGACTAAATATAGTTGTTTGGCTTTGACTTTGACTTTGACTCTGAAATACTTCATGGAAATGTGAATAGACTCAAGAATTCTCCTGAGTCTATTCACATTTCCATGAAGTATTGGCCTGGCTGATATTTTCATTAACCACTTAAATTCCTAGAAGAATTATGGTCATTTATTTTTTACTTGTGCACTGACTCTTCTACTTCTATCACAAATAGGATTCGTACCTCGTCTCGGTGTTGCACTTCAAGGAGCGTGGAATACCGTATCGGCAAACATATTCCCTCATTCATAGAATAAGGGCTTCTTTGTAAGAAGGGTGAAATTTTGGCGAAAATGTTGGGTGTGGGGCAGTATGTCGCTTGCCGCACTGACAAAAAAGGGAGCTTCTTGTTCGAGTCCGGTGAATTGCAATGCGGCCCTAAAATCCTATTTTAAGCATTTAATTTTGAACTTATATATATCTAATTATGTGTCTCAAAAAATTTGTTAGCGTGATTTAGGTTTTATGTTCCATTATGTAAGTGCCATTTCTATATCATGTTTTGGCTTTGGTAGCGTTTTACTTCACACTAACGAGACAATTCTGATATTTCTTAAATTATCAATAATTTTATTTGATATTATTTATATACACACCTGTACTAATATTATACAGAAGTAAAGTGTTTGAGGTTGTAGGGAGTAATCTCTGAAAGTAACGATTGGAAGTGAAAAATTAATTTTGTGTTGGCTAATCTATTTATCGGAGAAGGTAATAAGTTATATTATATTTGTGACAAATCAAACTACACGCGTGACTAGGCACGGGAGGAAGCTCGTATCATATAATATCAAATAATACATGTTTGCGCTGAAGAAATGCTAGTGCCGTTAATCTATATACCCGTTAATGATTTATCTCAATCTCTTCTATCGGTATAAATTGTCATTAACTTTCCATATACACACATAAATTTGACGTTTATTGTTTGGTGGGCTGTTTAGTAAATAAATTTGCTCTCACGTAGCGATCTGAACAAAGCATCTAAAAAGATAAATCCATTCTGATAATCGCGGATACTGCTCCCATTTAAATGAAACAAATTTATATAACTACTTAGGTTTCTGTAAAACTGGCGCCTCTCCAACTTCAGCAATTAATCGTTTAGTTCTAACTGAATGCTTATTAAGAATTTGCTTCCGAGCAAGGAGAGTACTATCTGCATAAACAGCGTTAAAACAATGCGGTTTGTGAAGATTCTTCTTCAATTTGAAAGTGCCTGTATTAATTTAGATCAATATAAATAACTTTAGAAATAAAGATACTAGATAAACTACTTTAACTAACCTCTGATTTTTTAATAAAAATGTAACTAAGTAAGTAAGGTTATTTCACAAATCCAAAGACCCAAGTACACGAAGACTTGAAATATAAATTTCATATATGGACTCCTCTACTGCTTATCATCAGGTGATGTCGAGTCATTTGCTGTGCTTTATAAAAAAAATACAGTAAATATCAAATATGACGGTTAAATTGCCTGTTGAGGCGTTGATAAACTATAATAAGGCTTTTTACAACCACTGGATAATTACATACCTTATACACACGACATGAATGATATGAGGACCCCAACGATGGTCCAATGTGGCTTGGCTTAAAAATTAACTCCAACACATTTTTAATTATCAATTATCTTCCAAATTTGATTTTTTAGTGTATATACGAGCGGGAAGCAAGCGGTTGAATGGCGCCGCGTCCCACAAGTCCATAAGAGAAAATACTGTGCCAGGGTATAAGTCTATACAACAAGGTTGTTGATAATAACTTTTCGTTTATATATTAAATTGTTTTACGGTACATATAGGTTTTTTATGTATCTCAGGTGTAAACTGCCGAAGGTCGATATTGGTACAGTTCCCCCGAAAGTACGTTACCTCCTTATTTAACTACTGACGCAAAATCCAATATTGGGCTGGTAGCTCGAACACACTCCCAACTCCAGGAAGAATGAATTTCTTTAAGGAATCTCCTCCAAGGCCAATTATGATTCTTTAAAGTGTAGCTTGAACTGTGTATAATAATATATTTTTATTAGTATAATACAAAGGGTTGGAGTGAAGCAGCCCCAAAAAAACGACGGTTTCGAGATAATTATGTTGTATACAGTTTTTGTTAAAAACATGAATCGCCAAGTTAGTACCGATCGAACAATTTCTATCTGCTATCGTATATCATATAAAATTCTCATGGCAACACGTAATTATTCCGCCGTGATTTTAAAAATGGCTGGTCATGCAATCGTGTCAAAAATATTTTGCCCCAATATTTTTTTTATTCTATCTTACTTAAAATTAATTACCGTGTCTACTGGAGAAACATTGTTACGATACGACGGTGAATTGGAGTGTTTTAAGTAAATTAATGACGGCGTGTAGAAACGCTAAGAGCATTTTCCACATTTTTTGCCAGAAAGCAAAAACAATATGGCTGACATGATTGAAAGCAGGCTAACGCTTGTAATCCTAATCGTATTTATTATCTATATTGAAGAATATAAACTTCCAGTAATGCTGTAGTACACACTAAAATTTAATTATTTTTATTTTATGACAGATCACGTGACATAAAAAAGTTTATTCAACTTTCGACTTTAAAAACGTCGAAATATGCAAGTTTAATGAAGCGTTCTAAATTTGAATAAAGTTCTAATTAAGATATTCGGAATTTAAATTTAATTTTAGAGTGGTGCAGTTAGAACTAAGCCCAGCACAAGTATAGTAATACCTTTATTAGTAAAATTGTAAATGATAAGCTATAGTCGATTATCGATTATTTAAATTAATTTAATAACAAAAGAAATATTTTCATAAGCATTACATTTAATTACGTAACTACCTACATTCATTTCTTATTAACTTTTAGGAGTTACTCGCTCTGGCTTTTAAGAAACAAGAAACGTTAGCGCCTTTATGGTCTAATGGCTGAGACCATCTTCTTCAAATCTGGAGGCCTGGAGTTCAATTCCGAGGGGCTGAAATTTTCTGCTCGGTTTGTGTTTAAGCATATTATTATCTAACAACTTATGATGAATACTAGTGAAAGAAAACAGGTGAAACATTTTATTTAGATTCCAAAATTACCAGGAATGCAGAACTCCCTAGTATTCGCTTAACTATAATAAACTTATTTAGCCTCAAAAATTACCAGGAATGCAGAACTCCCTAGGATTTGTTGAACTAAAATAAACGTCGTTTGGTGTACCAAAAGCAATAAATGGACAGTATAGAGAAAAGAATTCACTACATTCTAAAATATATGAAAGTATCGATACATTACCGATTCAATTTGCGGACGTTCAAAGCCGTGTCCAACAATGGGAATGACAATAGGGAAATGGCTAAGGGTGAATAAAAATCATTTTGCTACCGTTGCGGTGAAACGGTGGAAGCGAAGCCCCTACCACGAATATAGCCTCTAACGAAGTTTAAATTTTGATACTAAACTCAAAGAAGGGAACATTAATATTCAAAAAGTACGTCTACATTTTACGGTACACGTTTTAATGGTTACAATATTCTCATCACATAGCTATATATACCAAAGAAAGCAACATATAGCTGGTGTTACGGATACAAGAAAGACATATTTTTATATTAATATTACAAATTTACATTACATACAACAACAACCCGAAACAAAAATATTCGTACAAACACTGATTCAAATTGATTTGATTTTTTTGTTTTGTATAGTCCATATATCGTCATATCCGACGAAAAGTGGCGTAATTACAAAACAGTAACTTTTCAGGAGAAGCGTTTTTGTGTTTATTCAAAAACGTAATTAAAATATTGATACTGTTTTAATTTATTAACATGTACCAGCATCTGTAGTTGGTCTTGAACAGTTTTTTTGGTAATTATTGTTATATATTGAGTAGTTAACTCCGTTAATTCCTTTATCTCCGTTGTATTTGTACTAGAAAGCGCCCAGCTTGGGTCCTAAGGTACATTGTGACCTTTTTTGTGGGAAATGTTGAGGTCACGCTATGGCCAATAGGAGCTGATTATCAATGAAAATATTGCATAAAAATCATTTTGACAGATTTCGTTGCGTTACTTAAATAAATCATGTAAACCGGAATTCTTCTCATTTAACAATGGAAAAAATGTAGCATATATATTAATCTTTTAAGGTTGACGCACTGTAACCTTTTTCGTTATAAGCATGATTTAAATCCTCAACCTAATAAATTGTCAAGTAAAATCACGTAACCTACGTACCTTTGACCTATGCCGGACATGTTATTTTCCGACGCCCACGCGAACAAAGCCGCGGACACACCTAGTACTACTAGGGTACTATACAATTTTTTCCGTAGTAATGTATAATTATATTTATTATTAATTGTCTCTATACCAGTGGTAGGGCCCGCGGTAATACGTCGTATGGGTTTATTGAGCATGACTGTATTGTTCAGCCTAGTACACTCATTCACAAACATCTTAAGTACCTATCGTATTTTTACAGCGCTTTTGCGCTGCTTTATTTACTTTGAGAGGAATTGTCTTTTATTGGTTACGTTGTAAGTCATAGATATTATCTGTTACCTGTGTCTGTTTCAGCAATGTAAATCACAACAAGTCAATTATTTTTATCTTATCAAATGCTTTCGTCGGTAGTATTAATCGGTCGGTAATATTTAGGAAAATAAAATTAAGATACAGACACCATTCAGAGGTAAAAAAAACTTTCTTTTATATATAGTGCCTAATGGCCGTATGTATAGAAAGTTATGGAGATCTTCTAAGCTATTCCCCAACAATTTGCACTCATAAATGTAATGTGTGTGTGTGTGTGTGTGTGTGCGTGTGTTTGGTTTGTTAAACCTTCCATAAACCTATTTTAGGAAAAAATGTTATTCTAAATCTTTTGAACTGCAAAAGTGATTGAAATTATGTAAAATATTAACGATGATTGAGTTACCAGACGTCTTAATTCACCAGAAAACGAGGATCGAAGACGGGACTAATCGAATAGCAAGTGTTACGGAGCAACACAAGCATTATGAACCTTTATTTTCTGCGCATTTGTAATCCACAGTTGAACATCTTTCAAACATTTTAAAATAATCAAAAGTAATATCTTGTCGGCAATAATTTGTTTCTTTGAAATATACTTACGTTCAATAGGGAGACAAGAATCTTAGCTAGGCGGAATCATGGACGGTGGACTATGGCAGTCACAGAATGGTGACCATAATAATAACTAGACCAGTGTGTAGACCGCCAGCCTGATTATCTAACAACATCCAAAGGTTGGCGGGACCTCACTACAATGAGGCTGGCATGTAACCGTTAGGAGTGGCGTAGTAGAGAAGAGGCGTACACCGGGGAGTGGGTTGATGTGGACTGAGAATGATGATGATAAGGTGAAGTACCTCAGTTCTTACGTACATATTTTTGTCAGACCCTTAATTTCACCAGGAGAGCTTTAGTCCAAAATTATTTAGCAATAAATCAATTCCTATTGTTCCTTCGAGAAAACGCGGGCCTATATTCAGATACTTTGTAGCACTTACTAGAAAATAAGGTGTCTTTAGTCCCTCATAACTTGTCTTAAGTACTGCTACTTCCTCCCCTAAATGGTTGGCTCTATATCAACTTACCTCTACATAGAACGCATAGTATCTACATTTGCTATTTCCTGGATCCAATCCAGGAATCTCAACACTTACTTAAAACTTAATTTCATATTATTGCTCGCTCTCGTAACATTTCAGTAAAAAAATATTACCGTTATATTTTGGACGAAGCCAACTTTCCGGTATCTTTCAAATACTTGCGTTGGCAACTCACCCAAACTTTAACCTTCCATTCGTATATTGAACCTTCAAGCCGAAAAATCCAGACACAATAAATTTTTATCGTCTTGTGTTTCCCGGGAGTATATCGCGAATCAATCAATTGAATCATTAATTAAAATTCAAACAGGATCTTTAAACTTACCTTAACATTTCGTATAACTGAAGAACTTGCTCCGAACTTACCTAAAAGGTGCTTAATTAATCTTTCTTTGAAAACCCCATGTTATATGCAATAGGGTAACCTGAAGCGGGTAGACTGTAATTACCTACAATTTTCTTTTTTTCCTTTAAAAATTCCCAGGAGCATATCATCGCCCTTTAAAATGATATTTTAGTATTATTTATTTTTATTTTTAGATGAATATTTTAATGTTCTTTTAATAATTAATAAACTAATCAAGTATCTGAACTTGGCACACGAGGTTACTGATATGTGGAGGGTGACATCCACTGAGATCATCCACCAGTCGTAGTCTCAACCAATGGTCTCGTCCCAACTTCTCATCGCGACCATCTGAAGAGATTGGGACTGGATGATGGACTAATGATTGCGAGGCTCCAGCGGGCAGTCTTGCTCGATAACGCCAGAATTGTAAGCCGATTCCTCTCTCTGTCGTCCTGACCCACGGCCGTCTGGCCTCCTCTATCGAGGGTTATTCTCCCATCCCTCGAGCCGTCGAGGGATTGGGAAGATTTGTAAAAAAAATTATTATATATTACGTACCTCGCTACTACTAATCTGTTATAATAATAATACATTTTTATTCAATAACCTCGACTTCCACATGCCCCTACAGTTGGCACCGTATCGTAGGGATGATGCGTACATTCACTCGACCTATTCGACAAAAAAAACGGCTATACTCTCGATTACACTTACTTTAAGAAACTCTTCCTAACCGAACACAGAATGAGATTGATGATTGTATTTGATGTTACTGGAAAAAAAATAAAGTGAAAATCGCTGATAGTCTTTTCTACTGCTACATTACAAAACAAGATGTCACAATTGTGTTGTAATGAAACAGCAGTGGACATGTATCACTTATCTCGAATCATAAAATTTCAAGCAACACAATAAAGTATGATAGCACTAAATTTGACTATGTTCATAAATTACACAATTAATTCACATCAAAATGGCCGAGGATTTAATTAAAATGGCGGCCAATTAAGCGATGTTTGTTCAAGATTAACTTGTAATGACCGAATGTAATTATTAGTATACAACATATTATCTATACTTCATCTGTGAGTATAATATACAATGTAATTTATTAACATTGATGAATTTTAAATAATAATACATAACCTGAACATCCACTAGTTTCATAGAGCGTGAATACATTTTAAATAAAAGTTTTACGTTTTTGAAATGTGAAACTTGAAAGAAATGTTTTAAGAAGTATAATTTAATGTTCAGCGATCTGAACATTAAATTATACCTCTTAAAACATCTCAGAGAGAAAAGGTTGGGGTCAATCCTACTATGAAATTTGCTTATATTTTTTTGAAAATTAAATTTAAGTTGTATTTTTTAATAATAATACAGCTGTTGTAGTTTTTCTAAGAAGATAAGAAATATTGTAATCAATAGACTAGAATAAATTCATTTTCAGTGCATCCAAGTCATATCTCATAACAGATTGCCATCTGGCATGTGATTTCTTTAATTAATAGGTGAGAAATTCAGAATCCACGCTATTGTCACGTGGATTGCGTGTGAGGTGATTGACTATTAAATTACTTCTGAAAGAGCATCTGGATAACACCTTGTTCACGCGCAAACTAGCAAAGAGGCTTCGTAGCAGGAGACATGCCGCCTCCTTGAAGAATTGAAGAGCGGCGTGTGACGTTTTAGAATAAAGCCGAGTTCGGCGATGGTCTTTTGTTTCTTTTCTTCTTGTTAACTTCTATTTTCTTTTATTTTTTACAATAGATTGTAAAGTACCTAATTTAAATATTATATTATATCCTACTTTAATCTATTGTATTATTGTTCGCACGAACACACCTTCTGACGTAATTCAGCAGAGAATCAGTTCGTTGCGTTTCGGTATGAAGGTAAAGTGTACCAGTGTAATTACAGAGCTTGGAAGACGTTAACATCTCTTGTCTCCTGAAAGACAATGCACCGCCTTTTTGTCTAGTGGCTGAAACTACCTTCTTCAGACTTAAAAGTCCAGGATTAATTTCCCGAATTCTATACCTGTAGGTAAACAAAATAGGCAGGTACGGTATACATCAAATTATGGAACCGTACATACAAATTCGTACACATAATAGTTTTGTTATTGTTGGGGGGCAGGTTCTATACCATCCAATAAGTAACCAATTTTCTTTGTTTACTCACGTTCAATTACGAGTAAAATTTTGAGATTGTTATCGAAAATACAATAATATATACAATATAGAATTACAACTGAACAGTATTTTTATGTTGCTGTCCACAGGCTTCTTTCAAGAGACGAGCTTCTTTCAAATTTGCTTTGTCCAGGCGTCGTGTAGATGGCGTTAGGTGTTAGACTGGCGTCAGTTATATGGCGTCGACTGTTATGAAAGAATGTAGTTTTGAATTCCATTCTAAAGAATACAGAGAAAAAAGTATATAAGAACTTAAAAACTGATAACATTATTACCGGCACTCGCGTCCATTCAGATAGTTATTATTTAATTTATTCGCGGAGATTGACAGTTAGTCGACAAAAATTACGATCTATGTATTTCAAGTTTATTTAAGTATATATATATATTTTTATAATTATGTATTATGTAGTGTATACATGCTATCGTTGAGTAAGTACCTATGTATGTATATATTTATTGTTTGTATGTAATAAGTTTTATCATGTATGTATTCGTTATACGTCGCCAACTTCCCTCAAGTACATTATCTTGAATCCTGCCCATCCTAAGGTTACCTGGAAGAGATCTCTTTTAGCGATAAGGTCGCCCTTTGTACAAAATTAGTTAAAAGTTTTTTTTTGAGCGTTTCTCTTCTTGAATTGGCTGATGTACAACAAAGATATATTCTATTCTATTTCAAGATTAATTCTTTACACAGGCCTAGTAAAGATGTTAACAGTCCCGGTCCCAACTATGTACTAGATAATATAAATATCGCGTGCGTAACCCGTTGCTCTCATAAAAAGGCGCGATGGGACGCGAAACCTGAAAATTTTGTAAACAAGTGAAGGAAATAATACTCTTAGGTATATTCAACATAAATCTCTTGAAGTAAATTAAATGTTATATTGTGGTTGATGTCTTAACTTGCAACTGATTCGCTTTGCTGTATATTACACATTTAAATTTTTCAACTAAGATATCATTTTCTTCTTTATTGAAGGTGAACGACTTGAGATCAGAAATTTTTCTGTTTTCTTTCTTAAATAATCGCAATTTAGGAACAAACTGATTCAGCGCCATCCACGTTAGCTTTCCATTGCGTCGGCACACTTTTAACACTGACAAATTTACACACACACACACACACTAGCTTTTATGAAGATACTTGCTCCTTTTAATATGGTTCGTAACCACTAAGTATTACGTAGCACAAGTTCTCAACACTCATCTTGCAGTATGCACACGCTCCACTCACACGTAAAGCATGTATTTTGATATGCAAATCAAAGCCGTCAAAGAGAAACTCAACACAGCTGTACACTCAGAAATGACTTGATGTATTCTCTAGAATTATTCAATTATATTTATGCTAGATTCTGAATAAGTGACGTAAGCGCTTTACAATAGAAATGGGTAGAATAAAAACTATTTAAGCGAATAGGAACAGTTGTCTATTGTCGATTCTCTCAAACGAAGTTTAGGTGAGTTGTAAGTGGAGCTCTATTTAAACTAGAACGTGTTCTTTCAGATCGAGCTTTGCGTCTTATGATAGTAAATACCAAAATACCGATGTTGCAAAGACTTCGTTTCACCATCTATATGCACTAAAAGCAAGGGGTTATTGGAAAAAAAACTGAATCGTTGATGTGGTTACTCAACGTTAACGGAAGTTGAACGTAGTATGTATTAACCTTATTAATATATTCCCATATAACACCAGGCAGGGTCAATAGCTATTCCTTTAACGTAAAATTCATCGTTATCAAGTTCATGTCTTTATTTCTCTGCCTCTTCTCAACAATGATCTCGATTCTGTTGGCAATCTCTAAAGCTAAGATTTAGTTATCAGCCTCCGTTTCACACGAATTCAGTAAGAAAATAACTAAACTATGCATGTAGTTCGCATCTTCACTTATCATCAGGTGAAATGAAGGCTAATAGCTGCCCCGTTAAGAAACAAAATGTCCTTATAAATGCTTTTTCCCGCCTTTTTTGAAGGATCTCATTTATTTATTTTAAGGGCAGTCAACAAAACACATACTAACAAAAAATATTAAACAGTAGCGTAGACATTAAATTAAGCATAGTTTTTAATTACAGACAGCCACGGCATGCGATGTGGACTAACAGTTATTGTTATAATATCTTAGGTTTATATATGTTTTTTAAAGTTAATATAGAAACACTGATTACAGGGGGTTTACGTTCCTGCTAATTATTTTGAAGTTAGCCTTGTATTTTCGTGCACTAAGGTGAAATATGTCCAACTCTCCTACTTCATTGTTCCGAGAAAGAAGGTCATATAGAATATAGGAGGGAATACGTATGCCAGTAAGATATTCCACGCTCTTGCTGTGTGACAAAGAAACGAGTCACTTTGTGTGTGTAAACACCCACAAGACTGCTGGGTAATTAAATGAATGAAAATAGAAATTGTAATGAAATTGTATATTGAAAAACTTATGAATATTACAATGGAAAATAAAAGAATAACTATAATCAATCAAATCTGACATTTTTAGATATTAATATAAATTATAACATGTAAATAGGTTTTATGTCGCTTACAGTGTGTAAAGTAGACGTGAATGAGTGACTCTGTAATCCAGCACGTGTGGTCCTGAGTAGGAAAGGAGAAGGATAACGACAAAAAGCTCTTTATAGCGCTGCACCTGGTACAAACTATAAAAGATACTAAGGGATGGTGTGTTACGACGCAATCGCGGAGACTACCATCCTAACCTCTGCATTGCCGCTGCAATCTGTCCAGAGCATCGAGGAGTTACTGAGCGGATCTATTCCACAGGTTCTTATATTATACACAAGAGCTGACGACCTTTGTGATGGTTTAGTATAACAGGCTGGCTGGCTTGAAATATTTTCAGGACTTCAAGTTATATTCATTACGGTCTCGATGTAGTCCCTGGGGCCCAGAAAATAAGGGGACAAGGTCGTCTTTTAGTAAACTGTTCCCTATATATACCTCTTTTTGATTTGGTGGGTACATTCTATTCTATAATAATAAACCAAACTAACAGATTTGTACATCTCTTAATATATAAACTAAATCGTTTGCAAATAACCAATAATGAAAATATGAAGCTCAATTGGATCGTTGACGGTATTAACTTGTTTGAGTTTTGTATTACACGGCAAAATGATCTGGATTCAATACCGTTTGATTTGATTTTATTACAGGTACAGTAGGTAAGAATTATGCGGGGGTTACTTGAAAATAGGACGCTTCACACGACCGCGGGGGTAGAGCTCTCTTCACACAAGCAAAAAGTAATATGTTTAACGTTATATTAGTTTTTGCGATATGAATCCAACATTAAAAGTAAGTTTGCAATATCCCACTTAAGATTTAATGTGGAAATCAAATAACATAGAAAGTTTCTGTTCAGTTTAATCATATTTGTAGTATATTTGTATTATATTGCTATGATAGAAGCGCAGCACTTAAATTTAAAATGTTTGGAACTTCAGAATCAAGCTTAGGTTGAGCAGACGATGAAACTGGTTCTTCTCCGTCGCAAAGGTTCGGCTCAGTATAAACCGACTTTGGTGTAAGATTTATTACGTACAAATCGTCGGACAAAACTTTCAATTGTGAACCGAATAAGGTTTCAATAAATGAAACGAGCGAATGGCTTGAACCCATTTATTGCGATAATAGGTGTTATATATTCTAATAGTATTTTTGGATATCGAACTAAAGCTTTGTGTTACGAATTGTTACGAACTGTAAATTGTAATCTTCTTAATACATTGACTAATATATTGTTATAAATGGCAAAAAAAAAGTGTTTAAGAAACTAAATCGAAATGACAAATAAAATTATATTTATGTATAACCGACCCCTTTATTGTCCAACTGAGAACCCATCGCTATCGCTTTCATTTTAACGTACGAAATATTTCCATTGCGGCTTAACTATTTATCATATTGACGGTTGGCTTTAAGTGTGTAATGGTTTTAAAGAGAAAGTTATCGCGATGGATATGAAGTTATCAGATAGATACATTCTTTATCTTTAGAGTACTTTTTGGATAACGTCATTGATGGCTTAGTGCGTAAGGTCATTTGTCTTCCATACGGGGTAGCAATTCGAATCCCGCCGGATACCAACGTGTTTTAAAAATTTTAATTCATATGTATGTCTATTTGAAGCTTATATGATGAAGGACATCATCTTGAGGAAACCTGCACATATCTATGAAGAAATTCTAAGGTTGTGTGTAAAGGTGACCATCCGTTGAGCTTGTTTGATTAAGGTCTAATCTCCCTATTTTTGGGTAGGCTCGACCCCCTCCATGGGGACATATTAGATCGAGAAAAAAGTCATTTCGCATTTAGAATGTATAAACTTGTAATAAAATATCTTTAGCTGTACTATTTGTATCTGACTGGTATTCATGACATTAAAAAGGAGATATTTCAAAAAAGAATCAAATTAAGAAAATTTTCTTTCCCATTATTTTTGAATGAAGATATATTTTAATTTAAAAAAAAACGGAACACAAGCCTGATAAAAATTAGTGACGTTTATGCAGCTAATGCAGTGTCAGTAAGAGTAGCACAAAGTGGTTTAAGCGTTTTGAACTCGAGAATTTTGATGTAAAAGATGCACCTCGCTCTCAAGTCTCCCGTGCCACACGAGTATCACTGAAAGAAACCTAATGAATCGTTTACTCATGTGCAATTCTTTATTTAGACGAAATGAAACCGAACTGTTTTTGAAAAGATAACTGTGGTGAAAAGTGGACCACGTATGACAAGAACGTGCGAAAAATTGGAAGAGCGTTGTTCATTGTGAGCTTTTACCGCCGGGTAGAACCATCGATTCAGACCTCTACTGCCAACAAATGATGAGATTAAAGCAACAAATGAGAAAGAGAAAGTGGCCGGAATTTATTAATATAGAGGGTATGGTCTTTCACCATGATAAAGCTAGACCAAATACTCTTTAGCCACTCAGCAAAAATGTGTTAATGCATCCGCTATATAGCTCTGACCTTGCGCCTTCAGATTTCCACCTGTTCCGGTCTCCTCAGAATTCTTTAGGCAGTGTCAGGTTAACATCAAGAGAGGACTGCCTAAACTACTTATTGCGTTCGTTTGATCAAAAGTCCCAAAATTTCTACAGCAACGGGATCATGTCTCTATCTACAAGATGGCAGAAAATCTACGAATAAAATGACACATATATACTGTAATTAAATATAAATTGACTTTGAATAAAGTCTTGAATTTTCATATAAAATGCGAAGAAACTTTCCCCAACATATAGACGACGATGATAAATAGTTTGAGAGATTAATCCGAAATAATGAAAAATGTGTCAAGATTTTGAATTTAAATGTTCCCATAACATTCTGCGCTATAGTGCGTTGTAACAAACGATAGTATCCAATATTCAAATCGTATTCAGGACTGCAGACCCTACTTAATTGTATATGTAAATAAATGTTCTATTAATATTAATAACACGAAACAAAACTAGCAAACTGTTTTTCTTATTAGCCATGTAATTAGCCATGGATTTATTCTTCAGTCTTCGTTTCGTTTGTAGCGTGTCATGGCGGGACGGAAGCCGGTTTCTGAAATACGACATTTATAATGGCTTACATAATTATCTTCTACATACTTGATATATATGATAAAATTGAAAGTATCGCGTATCTCTACATTGCAAATATTTACATAATGAAATATTTTTGGGGACTCAAACGGGCAAAATATATACCTGTCATTTTTAGAATTGTTATCTTTCTGTCGATTGTGTGTGTGTTTTTATAAAAGAGGATATAACTGAGTACTGAATATATTTAAATTGTTTAAAAATACAAATAAAGTCCGGAGCTTATCGTAACTATAAGTCTTTATTTCAATAAAATCGGTTTAATCTATCAAGAGTTATTACGTTTTGAAAGCTGGAGATCACCAACATTGTGTAAAGGTTTTGCCTGTTTAGTCAAAGTGATTCCAAAAGGCCTAATCTAATAAATAGTATTTTTAAATTCGCATCTCTCATCTAGACAAAAGTTATTAAGAGTTAAGGATATTATTTAAGGCAAAACATAAATCAAAATCTAAGTAATAATCAGACATAAGTATTGTCCGACTCAACGTACATATTCAGCATTTTAATTATAATTATGAAAATTCAAATAAACTTTATTATTTTCATATTACTTTTATAATTTCATAAATCAGTGTATCAGCAACACTAACGGGTCGATTTTATTTAGCACACTTGAGTTATACACCCCCTACAAGTATATACAAACAACCATAACCAGAATTCAAAATTAAATTTCCGTTTTTATTTATCACAGATATCTGCCTTGGCCCGGACTCCAAACTACTCTCTATACATCAATATAATAGCATTAGCACTAGTAATTACTTTTAGTTAGACAACCATTGCGGCTACAATAAGGATCACTATGGAAACAGTCTTTACAAGACCAGCATTAGATTTATACTTAGTCTCAAATTTAACAGATAACGAGAGGTTGGAGTTACATAATAAACCCAATGTACTATATTGTCCGTCAACCCAATCCCAAGTATGTAAGTAGAGGTTCCGGGAATCCTGTCCCCTATTATGTAACCTCAGGAATAAATATCCATATCTGTCAGTGCTCTGAATATTTTTTATTTTTCTTCAGTTATATAATTGCTTGTTTGGGAGGATGATGTAAAAACCTTTTGTTGGAAAATATATACAAAGTCACTGATTGAAGTGTTGACACTATATAACAGTTGCTGGTTTTATTTTCTTTCTCAGAAGAAAGATTTATTATAAAATTAATGGAAAAATTCCTGATTTGCTAATGTAATTAACCTTTCGACCTAAACTCTCTGCTCTTACCGAGAATTAGAACTCCTTCGAGATTAGAACTCCTTCTAACTTTACGACCTAATTATCTTTCCAACCTATTATTTTTCGACCTTATCTCCATCCAGATAGGGTCGGAAAATAATAGGTTGTAAAGATAGTTCGGAGTCACTCATTTCACTTGTATTAAACATATTTGTGATTTTTTTGTCCTTCAGAACGTGAAATTCCATCAAAAAAGCGTGAAAACACATTTTTAGACTGGAAAGATGGAGATAGCTATGACATAGTGCTTACCATCGCGATTTAAATATATAAAGTCAAACTTTCAACCTGTGTGTCAGTCTGACGAATATTTAAGAAAATGGTGAACTATTAATACTTTATACATGAAAAGAACGGAAAATTCTGGTATTACATATAAATCAAATTAATGCAGAGATATCAAGAGGCCTTTCGCTCAGTGTCACGTAGACTAGGTGTAACTTAAGCAATTAACAATTACTTAGGTCATACTGTATTCTTATAAGTAAGGTCGTAGTAATAATAAATATCCGTAATAAGAATGTTACTTACTCTGTGTCGATACCGCTTGATTCAATATTACACTGTGTCGATACTGCTGGATCCAATATTATACTCTGTGTCGATACCGCTGGATCCAATATTCAGTTAGAAGTTAGTTTATTGAAGTTATGTTGCCTAACATTCTTTGTTTATTTACTAAAAATAACAGATGTTTGGTTACTAAGCTGTGGTACTCTCTGTAGATGTACTCTTTGTAGATAGAATATTGAAACAAGCCTTAGTTTTATTCAAAATCAGAAATATCTTACGTAAAAAGCAAACGAAAATTATAACATCGAAATGTTCAGAAATATGCTTTGTCTAAATTATAGCCAATTCGAGTTGGGATTGGACAAAAATTTTACTTAATTCACACCAATAACCCACTTCAATTCTTCAGTGCTATTAACGAAAGTGTTCGGGAATTTTAGAACAATTCTAACCGCAAGAAGTTGAACCCGCTTTACTTGTCTGTTGCAAGATTCAACGCTAGTAGGCCTAAGTGGGCTTTACACTGAGCCGGTTGCGTGTGAATTATTTTGACAAAATTAAAAAAGATATGTTTTATAATGGTACCGGTACATTAGGAAAGATTATCATTTTAAATTGATACTAATGGTATTAAAAGTAAGCGACCTCGTATAAAATGTGTGAACCATTTAAAAGTGGGATGGAAAATTAACACATAGGCTTCATTGTACAACAGAAGGGTTTACAATATTTATAATAAAAACAATACAGAAAAATAAATAACATTAAGTGATCTTTGCTAACTGCTTCACGGTCAAAATAGGAAAGGTGGAGGTCATTTCCTAACGATCCTGCAATCACAGCAAAATGGTAATAAATCATACGGCACACCTCATGGTAAGCGGTTGCACGAATCCATGGGCGCTAAAAATAATAAATTAATAAGGACACGGCAGAGCCTGAAAAAACTTTTCGAGTCTATTTTAAAGAACTCTGTATTACATTTGCTTAAAAAAAATCACACTTAAAGAGTTCATTCAACTTTCTCGAAATCGATTTTCTCTTTGTATTAGTAATATATGTTAAAGGGTAACATGATGTCTGAAGATTTTGGAGTATATCCAATTAATCTGTTTTATAACATTCATAATTATACATAAACAATTCGATTTTAACTATATATGTTTTCTGTTTTTCTGTCCTCTTAGCCAGAGGACCCTGGTTCGAATCCCGATATTGTATATCTTATATTTATATACATATTGCTATATATATTATTCCGTTATCTAGTAACTATAAAACAAGGTCTTAATTATGCTTACTGTGGGCTAAATAATAGGTGTAAGTATGAGAAATTAAATTATCTTTATTAGTATTTACTAACTTTTGCCCACAGTCCTACATTCAATTCAAAATGTTCCTGCTATAAATTGAATATTTCGATCAAATTACAATGTTATCTTCAAACGTTTCTCAATTTTGAAACTTCCCAAGCTTATTTACTTTTCATATCTCAGGTGAAAGACGTGTTACACTCCGGCTGTGTGTAACACGTCTTTCACCTGTTACAATCCTAAGGTTAATCTGCTCAGGCAGTCGACGTTTTAAGATTAAGTTTTCATTTGTCTCGAGAAGTTGTTTATAATAAAATTTGTAAATGAAGTTTGCTCTCTTACGTCAAGATTTTTTTATAGTATCGACCTATATCAAGATTAACACGTGGAAAAAAGATCTCAAGTAAAGTACTTCTACATCGAAATATCATATTTTTGAGTTGAGATTTTAGCTCCCTTATCTCCTTTAGGTCGGGAAAAATATCATTTGGATATACCAAATACCTTTATCGAGTTTATTGATCATATAACCTGTCTCAAAGCCTTTTCTACCATACGAGTAGATCTCTATCGTTCAGGGTAGTGCAATCGGGGTGATTATTCGTTCAATACAATTCTTTATTTTGCGTTCCATAGTTACATAATATGTATATCTTAAGACTGTTAATGGTACTATGGACCCTGTCGGGCACAACAAATTTTAGGATATACAAGAGAAAGGTAGATTACAAAAGGTAGGTTTAAGTTAAGTGTTTTAATTTGTATTATGGTCAAATTCAAATATATTCATTCAATATAATAATTATCTTGGGATTGTTTGGAATTCGTTTAGCGTGGTTTGCATCCCAGGGGAATTTTCCTTTGCTATGGTAAGTGAAGCTCTTTTGATTTTCATCCGTGCACGCTCGCTGACACTCTAGATTTGTAAAGAACTCGATTCTTTGAGTCCTGTTTTTTCAGCTCCGCTGAGTAATTGTTCCACTCGACAAAAAAACACTAAGACACTAAGCCTAGAGGACATATAAGCTCTTGATTGCAAAATGAAACTGGAGTCTTTTGTATCGCTTGAGTCGGATTTTTTAAAGGAAGAAATAAAATATTACTTAATACTTAAAATTACTTAAAATTTATTACTTAAAATTATCACGTACAAACGGTCGTATGGCAGCGTATCATGTCAGTTTGAAATACCTCTTATTACAACGAATCAAGGAACTCAAATGTCAAAGAATATCACTCGAGCAGGTGTACAAAGCGAAGCTCAGTTTTCTATACTAGGTACTTGCAATGTTTAATTCAGAAAAAGGTCAAATAACTACAGAAAACCTATTTCCATTGGAGTTTCTCTTTTCCAGGTGCCTTCTTTCTAGCCCTAAAACTTTGATCTTATTTTTATGTAAGAAGCAAAGGAGTTTATTCGCTATCGACACATTTACTATCCGGTCGGATAATGGAATTAAAGAGCCAGTGACTTTATTCAGTGTTGCCAGTTTTATACATAATTCTAAAGATTGTAGAGTAACAATTGTCTATTACGATACAGGAGACACACACAAAAATTTAATGTCTTATATGATAGAAATATTACATATCTACAATTAGCTGTATAAGCAACTTAATTTTTACTTATGGTGAGGAATTTGTTTATCATTATGGTATAACAATAATACCAACACAATATATAATCCACACTGCGGGGATTGGCCTCGTGACTCTTGGTGACCGGTAACTAGTTATTTAAAAACATATTTCAGACACCAGCCTGAAAATAACGGTGGCAACTTTACAGATCAATGTGTTAACTTTACATTGTAATTTAAAGTATTATAATAACTGTATTTTTATTGAATACATAAATAAATAGAATGCATAAGGTACTATTTGTGAAGACGAAGATAAATACATATGACGTTCTTGACATTTTTAGGCAAGCCAAGAACAAGCTTATTTTGAAACAGTTATATGGTCACCGTGGGTTTCAATATTCTATCCTCATGTATGTAAGCTTACTAAAGTTCAGATGCCGTTATTACCGAAACTCTGCTCTGTGTTAATCACTTAAGTTGTTTTCTTTTCACAATCTCGTAAAATTGGATGCAATGTTATGTATTTAAGAAAAAACTCTCTCATTACATAATCTAAAATACTTAATAGGGGAATTAAGATAATGTGATCACTGGGTCTTTCTACTGATTAAAGTGAAAAACAATCGTCTCGATTATTAGTTATAATATGTCCATAAACCAATATTCAATCTTCTGTCTTTCTTTTACTACCGTGAACTGACATCAAACGCTAAATCTATTTATATTTAGTTATCTACTTATCTTTCTTTCTTATGAAAGACTATAAAAATGTTTTGTTGTTCGTTAGACTACCTAAAACTCGAATACGGCTTGACTGATTTGAATAATTTGTGTTTTGACAGCTTTTATAGCAAATAAGAAAAATAAGGAAAACAACACGATAATTGAGAACTACTAATCTAGAATGGAGAATCTTCTAACTTTTAATGGTAGTTATTATATAAAAATCAATTTATATCACTCCCTAGACCCTCGACGACTGTAGGGACAGGAGAATACCCCAGAGGAAACCAAACAGCCGAGGGCCAGTTCTGGCATTATCGAGCAAGACCGCCCGCCCGCTGGAGCCTCGCAATCATCGGTCCGTCACCCAGTCCCAATCTCTGCTGATGGTCGTGAAAGTTGGGACAAGATTGAGACTACGACTGGTATGACCTCAGTGGATGTCACCCTCCACATAATGATAACCTCGTGTGCCAAGTTCAGATACTTGATCTTTTTATCCGATTCGGCTTTCACGAGGTATTCATCGAATGGTTTCATGATTTTCGTTTTCACCATTAATTATTATTTAGAATTTAATTAACTACTTTGGCAGAAGAGGTAATACGGCCGAGGCTCAGATTAGAAGAGATTACATATTATCAAAGAGGGTTAATTAACCCAAAGTAAGCATCATTAAGAGCTTGTGTTATAGATACTAGGTAACGGAGACATATATATAGATTTGAATAGAAATATCAGTAATATACTTAATAAACATAGAAACATTCATGACTCGTAAAAAAATATTCGTACTCGTCATACAGATATCTCCTCTTCCGGAACCTCTGGCTAAGTAGACAGGGGTACTTACTGACCACTCGATCAGATGGTCGTATGACCGTGAGATGTGGCCGAGACAATACCAATCATATCCGCGGCGAGTCATAACGACTCGATAAGTTACCGATCTTTTGGAAGTAATGGTGTTATTGTTTAGTCTGTAATTACAGACTAAACAATAACACCATTTCTATTTCGATATTTTGTAGTCAATTGACTACAAAATATCTGTTGGTTACAAACAACATTAATATATTTTTAAGTGTCAACATTTGTTAGAAGAATTTAATTTTTTGTAATGGCAATTGTTGCCAAATCTCTTCCGCTTAAGCTGCTGTGAGAATAATACATGTTGGGGATAGTAAAACCTCCTTTTTATATGATTCGTTGACCGTTTTAATTTTAAAAAAAGAAGATATGTTAGATTGATTATAATTTTGTTTATTGTTATTATTGTTTGTCATTGTGAAAATTTCCACTTTTTTACAATAATATATTTTACTTTTATTTCACCTATTTTTCCTTTCTTGCGCCCATTACGTCATCTTTTACAACAGTACACGTCGTCTTGCAAAAATACAAGTTTTATTAATTTATCCATCTTCAAGCTACCAAAAAACCACCAGAACATAACAAAATACAGTCAACTCAGCATCTACGCGTCAAACAATGTCATTAGGCGTTAAGTCTGCCATTTGCTAGCTTTTTTGTGCAACAAAGTATAAATATGAAAACCAACTTTAGAGAATCGCTTTCATCATATCTAATCTAAGCATATAACCTAAGCCGGTTGAAGAGAGGGACCATAAACATATCCCGGATATTACGGCACTCGACTAGGGTCTCGATCCAGGTAAATAACTCACATTTTTCCCACGTGGCCTAAGACGATAGTTTAGTAAGAATGAACAGTAAAGAAAATGCACATCGGAGTAAAGTCTTAATATTGTACTTTATTGCGAATTTAAAGGTTCAATTGGCGGACTTAATGCCATTAGGCTTTCTCTTCGAGTCAACCAGAGAGTTGAGTAAGGAAAAATTAAAACGTAGTGTTTAAATAAAAAGACGTTCACTTAAAATAACAATATCTTACACATATATTAGAGAATAAATATTAAAAATATTCAATATATACTAAATAAAAGGAAAAAATTAAATTAAGACAAAAAAGCAATTATATTAATAAAATGACGAAGTAGAAAATATTAAACTTGGGTTAAATTAACCGAACATTAGAGGCTAAGTTTTAGTTCATTGATTAAACTTTGATCGTGCTGTAGTCGCTGTGTGGGTTTTTTAAATTTTTTTAATACGTGCTTCATAATGTGAACCGTCAAAATTCCAACTCTTACACCACAAAGGTCCTTCAAATAATTGGTAAATGAATTTCGAATACGACTCGAAAAATTCGAATATGAAACATCCGTACTCCAAAAATAACTTTACCTTTTGATAATATTATTCAACACTAACCAGGCGGACTAAAAGCGCTGTCACCAACCAAACCTATTAGAAAATTTTTGCCCCCACCAGGAATTGAACCCTTTGTTTTCGAGGAGGAATCCATTTACTAACCTACCCACCACTGGCTAAGCGAAGGGCATGTGTGGGGCTCACTCAGTACCTCAATAGAGCGGCACTGAGAATACCCACTAAAACTCCCCGGTAACTCTATTGACCTTTACGGGGGTAACCTGGGTTCTGCACGAGCAACTCACCGGTTTAGGAATTGAACCCTGGACCTGCAGATATGAAATAGATGGTCATAGCTACTAGAACTCAGAGGCGGTTAAAACATTTCACGTAAGACGGTTGCTTAATTATCAGTCAGATACTAAAGTTCCATGTAATAACTTTAAACAGAACTACTGACCATTTATTACACTGTGCCACTATTTACCACCAATGTTTCCACCCTATGTCGATAGTTTTACGCTTACGCCTTACCTTGCAGCCACCTCGTTTATATATCACAAAATCGGTTTGCCTTTGCTTTACCTTCCAACAAAAATGCCTTAAATATATTGCATTTATAAGTTCGTCATATAAAAAAAGCATTTAGTAAAAAAAGAGTTTAAAATAATGACAAAAACAACTGAGTTATGTTAAAATATATACCTACTACCTATTATATTTTTAAACATTTATGTACACACAAATACAATCTATGTAGAAAAATGAGTATATTATTTTATAAAGATTGATATATAAATAATGCTATAGTATAGTGTTGTCTACGAAACAAACTAATTTAAGTTGAATACTCCTTTAGTACAATACAACCAAAAATACAGATGACCAGTGACTTCATTTGACGTTTTTAAAATGGCGACTCTATCTTATCTTGATATAGGGCCAGGATTATTCCCGGAAAACTTCGACCCAATGGGATCTTTTGTGCTTCCCCAATCCTAATGTCCGCTATCCTGGATTACCTCTAAGATGTACTTACTAAGTATACTCGTAGTCATTCTTCAGGACTGGGTTAGCCTAGTCCAAAGAGACCCGTTCTTTTCCTAGCAAGACAATCACAGTTATACAGGATGTGTTCCATTTGTTCAGTGTGCTCCCCACAGGCCCCACACAGAGGTGATTCAACTAGCTTCATTTTAAATAGCATTCTATGCCGACTTTAGCATTATTGCCGTATTTTAACGCGCATCATAAATACTTTAAAAGTTATATTAGAATGCATTTCCTACCATTATTAAACCCCCAGAACACGTCAGACAAATGTACATACATGTTCTGATATTTTGTGCTAATAAAAAAACACAATTATAATAAATATTCGCTTGACTGATTAATAGTGGGTTATAATGGAAATCACAGTGGTTCAAATACAAAACTACCTAGTTCAGCGAATTAAGATAGATTGATAGATAAAACATTTATTTCCATCTCTACATCACACACAATCCATACAGACAGTACATAGATAAAAGAAGAATAAGACAAACATTTTATAATAAGGTATTAAAGACCTTTGTGTGCGCTGCAGAAGTGCAAAAGGGTCGCAACTCAGTGACTAATTTTGTACACATCGGGATGTGAACAAAGCACTGATATTCTGTTACAACCCGAGGGCTTTTTAAAATTAAATTATAGATAGAAAAAAACAATTAAATATTAAACGTGTGTACATTAATATAACTAAGATGTGTGAGATATTAGATAAATAAAATAAGATAAATATTAAGAGTAAATAGCGTACAGTATTTAGCGTAACTAACATATAATATACAAGAAAATATAAGTAACATTTCAAATATTAATTAACTGGGTTATTTACTTCATAGCGTTCATAAACGAGTTTCAATGTATTGGTTGGTAGATCAAAAAGAGTTAAATAATCATTGTCATATCGTCAGGGACGGATTAGGTATAATATAATATACTTCATATATATATATATATAATATACTATTATAGTGTTGACGGCTTTACTCGTGACATTTGATTATTTCCACTTCGTGTTGGCTGAAAGAAAAGCCATTTTTGGAGTAATCTTGCGTAAATCCCCAATCTAATCATACTCAAAAAGTTGAACTTTCCTCGTATAAAATGTGCACCATATTATTCGCTTTAATTAGAAAACTTTTTTATTAATATATGTAAATTAATGTTAAGTAATTGCTACGCTCCAAACTATACTTTACGGACCGTGTCATTTTTTTGACATTATAACTCAATCACATGTTACCTTGACAAAATTTTTCTTGTTTCACCTTTTCTGGTATTCAATAAGTGTAACGAAAAACCTCACTTTGCTTAAGTGTCACACTCAAGGTGTAATTACTTCGAGAAAAAAAATCATTTTGATTCGATTTGCCTCAAGCATTGCTATAAAGATTTGTCACCCATATCCAAAATATCCGTAAATATGTAAAGTACGTGAGAGCTGCTACCTCTCTCGCCCTTAATACAGCTCTGGTACCCTCAAATGAGTACCTTCGGGCAATATTCCAGGTACGATAAAGGCATAACTTGATTTTAAGAGACTCAGTTTGATGGTAATTCAGTTACACACGCAGAGTATTGATTTATTAAACAGTTTAACCTGTGGTATAGGAAAAGACATGGTCCTTGGATGGACTCAAACTATTAGGGGACCTATTCCAAACGAAAACGAAATCTGAACATATTTCTGGTAACATTAAGATTTCATTGGTTCTCTATATAAAAATTCTTCGTTTATAAAACACCAAAAGATTTGTTTTTCGTCTTGATTATGTTGGATTTCAAAAACCAATTACAGGTGGCCCGTAGTCACCCAAGATGGGAGACATAGACAGTATTAAATATCTATTATAATCAAAATTTATGTCTTTATATTTTGTATGTTTAAAATATAATAATATATGTTTAATTAGATTCGGATATCTGCGGATAAGTATGACCTTTTTATTTTAAACCCAAATAGATATAGTATAAATATATAAAAGTTATTATGAGTTCCATTACAAACAGGTTTACAGAAAAGGCTTTTTAAATATAAGTTACCTTCTCTAACGCAAACGATCTCATAATTGATAAATTAGTTTAGTAAGTTTGGTTTCGTCTAATTTTTTTACTACAAGTTATACCAAAACGATTTCACCGTGGTTCAAAGTGCCAACAAAGCCTGAAGTCTGCCTTATATTTTAATCTCGCCTTTATAAGAAAGAATGTCACGATTTTAATTTTATTTCAGTAAAATTTGAGCGGCGAAGAAATTATGAAGGAAGATATCATCGCTTTTCAAATTTGCATTTCTTTGTTCTCAATTACCTCGTTTTTAGTAGAATGTACATAAGTTAGTTATGGTAATGAATATTAAAAATGTTCATTTCTTTACAAATCTTTTTGAATAAGAGAGTATCTAAATATGTACCTACTCTCATTTCGGGTTTCTGGCCAAGGCACAGATCTTGGAATGAAATCATGTAAAAAATTTGTGAAATTCCATCATCCATTTACTTCTTAAGAACCAAAGCATCGCAAGCATCAAGATTGAGGTTCTTTGGAGGCGACTAATTTCATTATGTTGATAGCTTTTGACGTGCTTCAATTAGAATGTCTTCAATAGGACTTGATACAAATCCCATGTTTTATTAAATATGTATATACTTTTGAAGGTGTATTATTGTATCATAAATTCAAATATGCATCATAAAGCACAAAGAATGTACACAAGCTATCGTTAAAATAAATATTTAATTAATTTAATAAAGGAAATATTATTGTTATAATTTAATAAGTAAATTATATTTTTACTATTATTATTAGTAAATTTACTTAGTAAGGTATTGAGTATTTAATTACCCAATCAAGGCTACGACTAAAAGGTTCGAAAGCGTAACCATAAATAACGGTTTCAAAATTAAGTAAAGATCGAAATCTATGCCATTACGCGATTATTTAAATGGTTACGGTCGGTAAGGCTTGTGCCCTGCAACGATGCGACGTGAGAAACATTTCTACATGTGAGAAACTATAGGATTTTGGATCGTAACCATTTACCTATCAACAAAATAAATTGTAATATCAAACCTTTTTACAGATGAAACTATAAAAACACAGCACCGAGAAGTATATTTGAAGAACCCAAATCAATGTTGGTTTGGGTTGGTGAAATCAAGTCAAACATTTGATTGTGATTTAATTCTTTCATAACCTTTCTGTGATTTTATAGGCTAGTTGACATAAGTCAAAATTTTGATGTTACATAAAAAGTGTTATCTGTATATTTATTAATAAGATACATTTTTGTTTGGCATCTACTCACTTCTAAGCAATGCGATGATGATCCTTTTCGTTCCACGTATATTTTTTACTCTATGACTTAATAAAAAATAATAATAATACTAGTTTTGGCGCGTAAAGGCGGAGTCGGTTGGATGCTGTATATTTTATTTCATATATAGTGTTGTAGTGCTATTTTTGTCATAAAATTGGTGTAGTTTTATGACAACGAGGAGCGTTAAATTTTGCAATATATGGAATACATCATTCAGCGTGACTTACGTGAGATTTTTCTGGTGTTTCATTTCCATTCATTCATTTGTAGGGTAAGTTCATTTATTTAACAACATTCTAATTTACTTATCATTTCATCGTAATCGTTATCATAACATTCCATTTTCGTATCATTTTATCATAATCGCTTACATTGCATTCCATTTTCAACATATTTCTAATAAGTCATTATTAAAATAGTGGGGCCCACCATTAGTCGCCAACAACTCCATGGGGCAAAGGGCTACATTGCATCAGTATCCTGAAGGCACAAATAAAGGTAAAAACTACATTAATGGAGACATGGCTTAAAGGGCTTAGTTACCAGGCCAAATAATTGGAAAAAAATAATAATGGTGGCGATGCTGCTGCTTCTTTTGCTTCTTGTTATTTCCAATCTCTGAATCTATTGCTAAAGTTTTCATTTTGACTTACACCATATTTCCATAGCGTTGAACTATTTATCATAGTGACGTTTCGATTTTGAATACGAAAGCTATCGGCATAGATATGAAGTTACAGAATAAGGTCCGTTTTGTGATGCGCGTTAAAATGAGGTAATAAGACAAAAATGCTTAAGAGTAGCCATTTTAGAAACGTCAAATGACGTCATCAATCAGACAAGACAAAAGACAGACGTCTTTTCTGGTCAATTATAATAAAATAGTACCAACTCAAATTAAATTTTAGTTCACGCATACAAACCTTATTAGTCTACAAACAAGGTAATTATATATTTTACGATTATTTTCATCATAATCTGTACGGAGTGGTCTACAGAGGGATAAAAAATAAAAAGCAATATTTTTTGCTAGTATCAATTTTTGTTTATTATCAAAAGACGCTTCAATCTAAATTCGTTTACCTAATTACATACAATATATTTACAATTTAATATGCTAAAATGCACACTGCTTAACCTTGTCGTAAAGACCCAATGTTAATTTAATTCTATTTCAATTGAAATAAGAGCGATTATTGCAATAAGCCGGTTTCACTTAAAAATATACAAGAATAACTCTTTTAATCATTGTAATAAAAACTATTATTCTCTGATTGGACAGCAACAGTGTAGAGATTCATATATATATTTATCTTATTCATCTAGCTAATTAATTTCAGTGTTTCTTATTGCCGCCTGAAATCGTCTAAGGTTTCCATATATGTAATTTAAATTATTTGACAACTGTAAATTTATATAAACGTTTTCCTATACATAATGTAAGAGTAGGATATACTGAACTAAAAAATTTAACACAAGGACAATTTTTCAATATAAACGTAGTCCCTGTTTCCTCTCTGGATAAAATATTTAAATCTGGATTTTCTGCTGTGTTCTGACATGTAAGAAGCAAATCACGAGACATTAAAAGGAAGCAAAAATATGAATTCATGCTAGGCTTTTCTTTAGTTTAAACAGAGAACTACGAAACGTTATTTATTTCTACTTTCGTATGTATGTTTGGTTTGAGCTGCACTTGTCACTATCGAGCGGGGTCCGAACAATTCGAATTACAAAAATACCTTATTTCAATCTTTCCCAACATCCTGTTTCCTGTTAACCGTGTGCCATCAGCATCAGGCCCATTTAATTTCCACAAAATGAATGCGGACAACCAAAATATAATTTGACATTTAGAAAGATGTATTCAACTTTCGACCTTAATAAAAAGGATCTCCTTAATTGCCTTCAAAAAATGTATATGTATACAGTTTTAATGGTTTTGTTAGGTCTTCACTGACAGACAGTATAACCAATTTTAATAGTAAAGGGCTAAAGTCGATATTTCAATATCGACGAACTCAATTCATGAAACGAATAATTATTTGGCTACATTCCTAAATGGACGTGATAAAGTTATAATGCTTTAAAAATAGGGCTTTTAAAGTTTATAGGGTCATTTAACAATAACAATTAATCAATTTCTGACCGCCTGGCAAGGGGATTCTCTCATATTTAGGAAAAAAATCTTATTTATCTTCTTCGATACCAACATCTGGCATAATTTGTCCACTTAAGTTGTCAAACTAAAGTCTTAAACTCGACTGGAGATTTGATTGTAGCGATTGTTAAGTTATAAGAAGACTTATAACTTAACAATGTGTATATGCAAATAAATACAAGAAGTCTATTAATAATAATTTCCAAAAAAAAATTATTTCAATTTTTACAATTGCATAACATGATCCATTTACATTTTATAATGAATCAGGAATCGAACCTGCAATCCCTGTTATAAAATTTCGTTTGTAGTTACATTATATTCGAGTAGATAATATAAAAATTTAAATTTTACCATTATTTATTATTTAAACATTATGTTTAATATGTATATCTTTATTCTATGAGATTGCTATTTTGAGAGAAGTCATTTCCATTTTTATTTTATAACATAATCTTCTATATCTACATCCATACTTTAAATACTCTATAAAAGATTCTGAAACAGTTATGCTATTACCAACGTTGAAACAACAAATGTCCTAGTAACCATTGTATCACCTGTGGGGAGCACACAGAACTAATGGAACACATCCTATGTAACTTTGATACTCTTGCCAGGAAAAGAATGGGTCTCTTTAGACTAGGCTAACCCAGTCCTGAAGATATAAGGCTGCTGACTCCGGGTGTACTTAGTAAATACATCTTGGAGGTATTCCAGGACAGCGGACATTAGGATTGGGGAAGCACAAAAGATCCCATTGGATCGACGTGCTCAGGGAGTAATCCTGGCCCTACATCAAGATAAGATAACCATTATATCATCAAAACCGATGATATAGTTGTACTAAATTTCATAATGTCACTCGTTCGCTTTTTCGTTTCCTTCCACGCAAAGGGTTTACTCATCAGACAGCCACATTCGTACTGCTCGATGCGTGGTATTTGCATCAGTTTTAGAAAAATAATATTGTATATTAACTACCAAAGCGGAGTAATAAAAAAATACGATACAAAATGTAAATTACTACAATAAATAATTCCAACATTATACGTAGTTTATTTATCTCAGTAATTAAAGTTATCATGAATTTTAAATTCTAAGAACAACATGTGATTTCAAAACCTTTTATAGAGTATTCATATTATGTGTCAGACAATATTAAAATAACCTTTCATGTTTATTGTCCATAATATTAATAAAGAATCCTAATAACGGTTAAATTATATATTATAGGTTTGGTAAGCATTTACTTATTTTGTTGACGACCAGATGACATATTCTATCTGCATAAAGGCTTACCACAGATAAGTTACCATGCATTCTCTGTAATTATTATTAAAATAATAAAAGAATATTGGATGCTTGGCAACACATCTTAAGAAAGTAGACAGAATATTAGATATAAGTTTTGAGTTCGATAAAAAAAAATTGTACAAGTCAAATATAGTCAGATTAGTTTTATAAAAAGTTGGACAAGTCCAATCTATTTTCATATAAAGTTTGCTATTAACACATTGAATGCCCAATAAAAATGGCCATATTTGCACTGTTTATTAAATATTTTTTCCAATAAAACATTAACTATTTCGCAACATTGAAGTGCCGACTGTGACTCCCTGTGTATTCATAAACATCAAATTATAATCTATTTAAGAACATTTCCAACAGCGCTACCTATATTTTGTAAGTTAGTAAACCCTTCATTATAGGGTGAACACGGGAGCCGTGTCGTTAGTGTGGAGTGTTAATGTGATATTTACTATGTTTCCTAGTAAAATGTATTGATACTTATTTCTATTTTTGTTCTGTATGAAAAAAAAAAAACTTAATTAAAAAAGGCGGAACAACACCTTACAATACATTTGAGTTGACACATGATTATAAATTATTACTAATATTGTCATATAAATTAAATGAAATGTGAATGTTCTTCTTACATAAACTCTTGTTTGCCGAAGAAGGCACCGATGTTAGATTCGTCTATCTTCTTTTTTCTGTCTCTGTTAAAAAAGGAGAGCATATGAAAAATTTTTGATACATTCATGTTGTAAGTACACAAAGTAGCGATTACCCAAGCAATTTTGAACCCTAATTTAGCTTCAAATACGAATGGTTTCTGATTGCATCTGCATAAACTCTTTTATAGTCTTCGAATTTGTAATATTTAATATTTGAAACAATCTGACAGTATAATATTTTTATTTTGAAAATTTAAAGCTGATTAATGTTTTGGGTCTTTAACAGATCATATAATTAACGTATTAGCGTATTATAACCTCACTGTAAACCAACAAAATGTCAATAACCATCATCAGAACACGGGGTCGGTTTATTTAGTACATATTTAAATTCTATAACTGGGACCATTTGTAAATACCCGGTTAATACCCACTTAAAGTTATCACTATTACCTTTAATTACATTTGTTTATTTTTTCTCATACATATTCCTTGTTATGACGTTTTAAAAGAACTTAGTAAATGAGTTTATTTAAATAAAGATATTTTGACTTTTTGACTTTTGGTGTTTACTATGACGATGACGTCACGAGCCTAAATAAGTGACGGCAAAATGGCTTCTTGTTAATACAGTATAATTAAACTTTATTCTTACCTAATATAAGGTTGTTTTAAATGTACAGTTCTGTAATGAAGACTCAAGCTGCCGTTCTGTGTAAATCGCTTCCCACAAATGTTGCACGCATAGTTCCTTTCCCCTGTGTGTGTCTGAAACAATCGAATAAAAATGCAATAAAAAAGGTTCTTTATTTAAATTTAAAATGAATTTTTTAAAAGAGCCGGCGAGTCTTTGACCTATGTTAAGGCAAAGTGGATGTTGTTAGGACAGTATGTCGTATGCTGCATTAGCTATATGAGCATATGAACTCCTACCATTTACCTTCAGGTGATGACTTATTTTAACCTTTTAAAAATGTTTGATGATGAAATACAACTAAGTCTGTTTTTACACGGTCTTTTTGTACACGGTTTTGATATAACACGGTTTGAAAATTGAATATTTTTAATTTTTTTACACGATTTTATTCCATTTAGCACGATTTGAAATTTTATGTACTTAAATTTTTTTTGTCAAATTTAACTTTTGCGAAGTATGTTCATATCACAAAAAAGTATTTATGAAAGAAAAAAGTCTGAAACCATCGATAGTTAGCGAACAAAAAATTGAATAACCTATTCTTTTCGTTCACAACATAGTTTTTTAGTTCCTGAACTTGCCATACATTTAATTTATATTACTTTTAAGATTAGAGTGCATATCTTTTTTATCATTAATTACTATGCTTGTGAAAATAAGCATTATATATTTGATTTAATAAAATAAACATGAATTCTTGTTTTTCACTAATTTTAATAAGTTTTAGAGATTAGGAACAAATCACTCATTTTTGTATAAGATCAATGTCTTTTTTTACACGGTTTTTTTTTACACGGCTTCTTCTGGAACCAATCTACCGTGTAAAAACAGACTTAGGTGTATAGTAATGTATTGATAGATTTTGTATCTCAGGATTTTTTAGGTAATTTAATTGTCCTATTTCCTTTTACTATTAACAATTTTAATTTATATTCCTATATATTTATGAAACATAATGAATCAGTAGAAGTGCTATATTATCAGTGATCTATGTGGAACTATCTATGTGTCTTAATGTATTTTGGCTTCCTGATGATTCTTTCGTAAAATAATGTGTTTCTCTAATTGGCTTGTGTTTTGTTTATTATATTATATTCTGTGTGTGTAGAAAATTGCTGTTGAAACATTGTTAAGATAAATAAATAAATAAATAAGTAATTTGTAGATAGTAACACAAAACTATATGACAACACATCGAACACTATGCAATTGTATGATGGTTAATGACCAGTGCATTTGTTTGTTTATATTAACGGCAGAATCGCTGCCAAGGTCAGAAACAACGTTCGAAAAAACACTGGTTTAAAATCGATTAGATATCAAACATCACAGCTAAGAATCTATAACAAAAAGACAACACATATTTACATATATATAAATTATTTATATAAATCAACATACAAATGCTATAGATATGTCTGGAAACCGCATCAGTTTAGATATTGTTCAAATTAATAGGATAAAAGAAGTCAGGATTATATCATAGAGATTGACAGATAAGTCTGGACGATTCGTAAGCAAAACCATCCTAAACTAAACCAGGACGTTCAAAACTGAGTCTTAATGATAAATTTTGACTTTGATTTTGGAAATGAGATTCTGGTCGACCTATAATGAACTCACCGCCATATGGTTTCTAAGTACGTGGTTGGTAGTAAACGATCTGCCGCACGTCTCACAGGTGTAGATCTTGCGTCTTGTATGCTGATTTAGATGAGCTGCCACGCTGCCGGGCTGCGAAACAATCACTACAGGTATATACAGGGTGTTTGGTACATACCCTATCAAGCATAACCTAACTGTGTTAACATAGTCATGTAACTGGCAAGTGTTAGCTAAAAATTCTTTAACGTTAAAAAGATTTCAAAGATGTTCCAAATTTGTATGAAGGCTGGTAGTCGTAGCCCCCCAAGGCATAAGTTAGATGAGATTTATGAGTATAGATACATAAAGTATAATTTAAAATCCCCGCATTTTACCAAAAAACAGTATTTTATTCTAGTTCCGAAATACCACAGTCACTAGACAAGATAGAACAAAGTACTCTATGCAAGACAGTTAAACATACGTCAATGTTGTTCATAGACTTGTCAATATATTTTTTACAATTAAACATGATTTCTATTTATTTCAGACTACGACTATTTTGCAATTATTTTTCTAACATTTTTTTATTTATACAAGAACACAAGTTGGTTTTTGATCTTGCTTCTGAATAATAATAGAGATGTTATGTTATAACTGTGACATATTCATTGAAATCATAATGTGTTATTGAAAATTCTAAGTCAGATACGTAATAAAAACTTCAATATTTAGAAATTCAACTCCGGAGAGCATTGGGTTCGTACATACACAAACACAAACATATATTACACGTAAACATATATTACACGTATACAATACCTTATCAACCTGAAACCTACGCAAACATATATGGACACCGTACATTTAAATGGGAGTAGTGTTTTTTGAGGAATAAATAAATCTTTACCGCTAAAGAAGCCCCACAGATCTCGCATATAACTCTGTCTTTCTCTGTATAGAAAGGCGCCCGAAGGTGTTCCGCTAAATGATGTTTCCTACACGCCGATTGGGATGCAAAGTGTTTTCCACACTGAAACAATACTAATTTTATAGCATACGAAAATATCATAATACAGGCTAAATGTATTTATAAAAGAATGGATAACAACCAATCGTATCGCCTGATAGTAAGCAGTTTTGGAAGCGTAAAGACTCTCTGTACTACTACTTTATAAAAATTGTAAAATAGATGGCTGCATGATCTAGATCCTTTTGCTTTCCTTTTTAAAAGAAAAAATGAAATTTGTTACTGAAGCATTGTCTTCTCTATAATGTTCACCACACACTGTTCAATGCAATAACCGACAAACTTGCTTTTCTGGCAAAAAATAAATTGGCCTTTCGTTTTAAAAAAAGCCTCATAAGGATTTGAAGCTAAAAATCCTTGAGGGTAAAGGATACGTTACACTGGTTGCGTTCCTTAATAGTGCACCGATAACTTAAAGAATAAAACAAAGCCGTGGTTGCTAACTTACTTATCAATATAATATTTAAAAAGTTGTTTTATTTATTAATATGTATTAAAAGGAAAGTACTGCAAATAAGTGACAACTCGACATTTCTCGGTGTATGCGCTCTGTACCGCCTGTCTATTGCATGGCGGTACAGAGTAAAAAAAGAAAAAAAGGAAAAAGAAAAAACACATCAAAGGATCTTTTGCCATTCTGCTTTCACAATAAATAAAATTATGAGACATTTTGAGACGTGTCAGCATACTTAATATTTAAAATATTTGATCCAAACTTACATGTTGACATGTCGTTGGTTTCTTCGTCCACCCAGCACCGGCTACTGCGGGTAAATTTCTTTTTCTGACCGCTGACAATGTTTTCTCGACTTTTGATTTCCTGATAAAAAAAAATTGAATTACTAAACTACTACTAACTTTTCTAACCATTTTAATATATCAATAGAAAATTAAATTTCGTACCTTTCATAAAGCTGTTTTGGTGTCTGTAACGATAAAAGTACTATATTTATTTCTGCTCGTATTTACACAAATTATTTAAAAATTGACTCTAAATAGTTGTAGTTTAAACTCACATCCGAATCTTTATCGTCTTTGTCGTCGCCGTCTTCCACTGGATCTTCACCCAAGTCCATTTCAGCTCCTTTGCCGCCTGGTGTGAAGCTTCAATAAAAATATATGAAAAATTAATAAAAGAAAATATATACCAGCTGTTTAATGGGTAGTCGCCTAAACGAATTTATTGAACTCTACAAAAATGAGCATGGTACAGGTGCAACAAAGATTAACGTTACAATAAACATATTTTTAAAATTTTTAAATGTATTGAACACTAGATAGGTAAGCATACTACAATTTTGTTAAATATACCCCATACGCTTCAAAGGTTCTTAAATGAGATTATTTACCCTTTATATTTGGATGTTTTTTAATAAAGATTTAATTAGGTATTGTTGTGTTCAAATAAAATATAACTATATATATAGTATAGTATATATATATAGTATATGTAGTATGTATATATATATATATATAAATTAAGAAAATATGAACACCTGGACGAAAATTTATCAAAAATTATAGAAACAATCAATTATAAATTATTTTACAAATATACATTTAAGATTTTTACCTACAAACGTAATAATTTTATGATTTTCAGACGGTTATGACTAGCTTAATACTTGTGTATTGTTACATTAGTGCAAGGTATCTTTGAAATTCTTTATCTAACAGACATGTAATGATTTATTTAGTGGAGATAAGTCTCCGGCACCCGTCAAAAAATGTTTAAAAAATAGCGAACTTCTATACTATCATACAAACGAATTATTTACTCGCCATCTGAGTATACTCACTCGTCGGTGTGCATGGCTGAATGTAGAAGATGTTTTGTGTAAGCCTCTTTAGTCTCAAATGTTATCTTGCATATTTCACAATAAGTGTTATTCTCTGCATCTGTCACCTGATTATCCTAGAAATGATGGACAGTTAAGTTGAAGTAAGAATGATTGGACAACCATGTATACGGGTTCGCAAGGATATCCTTTCAAACAGAATTTGTTAAATAGATAAATGCCATGGTAGTTCATGATGGTCAAACTAACTTATCTTATCTCTCTTGGAGCTATGGCAAACGTCACAGTGAACCTTCCTACCTACCTGTCTACCTTTTGGAATTTTTATTGCATACCATACTATTACTCTGCCTGAATCTAGCAAAGCTTAAACTTCACTATGTCTCTGATCAGAAAGAACCTGAAGTCTTCCGGCTTTGGGTTTGCCACATCCAAAAACTAATTTCGGGTTCTAGCCAAAGCCATCTACATAAGAAATGTTACAAAAATTTCATGCTTAGGTAATATTGCACATAAAAAACAGAAAAGCACATAAACATTACTTCCATTTTATTGATACATGCGTATAGTGGTCCTTCGAGCCGGACTTTTAGTCGTTTTACCGGAAGGTCCACGAATAGTGTGATATTTGGCATAGTTACTAACGAACTTTATTGATTTAATTAAAGATTTCAATAAATCTTGGAATTTACACACAAATATATTATTATTTATAAAAGTAATTAAAACCATATATTGAATAAGAAAATTTACCTTTTTACAATACTATTACCATTTATATAATAGATACATACTTTACTACTCTATTACTATTTAAGACTAATCCACTAACCGGTTCCATAACATGTTTCAGTCTCTTATGCTGCCGGAGCCCTAACGGGCTGACGAAGGACTCCCCGCACAGAGTACACATGTGCTTACTTCTGTGCGTGCGCAGATGCGTGTAGAACGTTGATAAATGTCTGAAATATAATCAGAAATTTTAAAAAAGCACCTGTACATTTAAATATAGGACCAATTGGAAAAACATTCTAAATTTAATTTAATACAAAAAAAGATTTGTATAATTTATACAAATCTTGTCTGACTCACCTAAATTCTTTATCGCAATGAGGGCACTTTCTAATAACACCGCTGTGATACTCTTCATGGAATAATGCTGTGGTTCTGAAAAGTAACAATTCAAGTTTAAACAAGTCTACTAAAAAAAACCAACCTGTTTTTACATTTATTGTTTTTTTGCTAACTAGTTGACACGTTGAACCTTGTTTCATCGACAAACTACCACTAACACCATCAAGCCGGTTTTTGGGTTTAGTGAGATACAAATAACTCTACTTACTCGACATTACACACCAAATTGCATCGAAGGCACTCATATTTAGTAAGATGTTGTTTCATATGCTTGCTCAGGAAACACGCTCGTCTGAAGCGCATCTTGCAGAACCGGCAGATCAGGGATCCGACCGCCTGTACAGATAATAGTAATTATTTAGGAAACATTTCTCAGTAAATTGAAAATAAATCTGGTTAAAGAAAAAGGCTACATAAATTTGAGAACTAAATTTTCAAAGACAATGAGGTTATTTCAACTGTATGTGTCGTAACTTTATTCACCATAGTTGTTATCAATTATGAGGTAATTCAATTTATGATACGAAAAAAAATAATGTAAGCTTCTACATCTTCGCATCGCCATCATCAAATAACTGATAAATTTAAATTAAATCTGACTGTTTCACAAATAGTGGCTTGTTAAGCTCCTATTTTGACTGTTAAATGGATATAAATGGTCTTACCTCCCCATGTTTCCTAAGTGTGTGCCTATCCAACATATTTTTCTGAGAGAATGCTTTGTGACAATCCGTGCACTTGTGAGCGGCTCGCAAATATTTCTCATTCTGCCCTTTCGCTTGAAACTCCTTTATAGCTTCCTCCTCATTCAAAGTAAGTTTTCGCCAAAAACCAGAGTCCAAGAACTGTAAAGCCTTTAGTTTCCCATCTTTTGACTTTGTGAATTTATACTTCTTTGGTTCTGGCTCGCTGATCATTGTCTCTTTCTTTTTCTTCACCGATGTGGTCTTCTTGTTTGCTTTCGTTTTGGACAACAGGTTCTTCAGTATACAAGAATCCTTTTTCACTTCTTTCGGTGCTTCTTCTGTTGTGACAGTTTTTGTGTCTCCTATACCTTCGAATACGTCATAATTCAAGTGATTATCTTTTTTTATTTCAGAACAGATTTCTGAGACAGGTCTATCGTCTTCACTATCGTCACTCTCATCTCTGTTGTCTATGTATAAATCGACATCAGCATCATTATCTGAAGTTTCGGTATCGGTGGTCTCTTTCGTCGATTTATGTTTTATTTTAGGAACCACTTTGCTCTCAACTATGTTGAAGGTTTTAACTTTTGTGTTGGCTTTTATTATTTCTATGTTCCCGCGCTTAACTATAGGATGTTGTTTGGAGTACATATTGCAGATTCTTTCATAAGTGAGCTGTAATAATAATATTCAAATTTAAAGTGGTTGTATTGATCTTGACCAGCTAGCTCCAAACTACGGCCCACGGGCCAAAGTTTGTAATTTAGTTTTTTAATAATTGAAATGCAAAAAAAGCGTAAGTTTGCTTAGGTCGCGCACTTTGCGACTATTCTAGAAATATAGTTAAGTGCAGAAAAATTAAAACTGATTTGACCCTTGGAACAAACTGAAAAATCATTATGGCCCGAAGGCTTCAAAGTTTGGAGACCTATGACATAGACTATCGACCAAATATAATACTCTTTGCTGGATACTCAATGGCCACATTAGGCCAACATATAGGATGTTAATGATAATATAAGGGTTTAAAGAATATATATTTTTTAATTAAAGATTGGCTTATAAGAATAAATTTTATAGTATTATAAATAGAAAAATAAGATGTCTTATATAAAATAGCTATAACAATATTTGTGTATATATCTGAAAATATATGATTAAGGCATATTATTCTCTACATTATTAAGACCATTTTTCATACACAAAGCACTTAGTTAACTATACAAAAAAATTTAGAAGAATAATATAATTTTAAGATACAAACCGGTGGGGACCACAACATATTTTTGAGAGCATTCTCTGCAAAACAGCACTTCTCCTTAAAGAAATGATACTTGCTAAGTAAAGCTGCACACTGGTAGCAAAAGTATTTGGGGAGTCCATCATTATTATTAACCTGGAAACAAAATGCTCATTTATTTACAAAAGCTTTTACTTTTACCAGATTATATAATTGTATATACTAGATATTGGACATAAGAATAGGTTGTAATCGTCAATAAAATAATCACTATGGGGTCTTCATAAAACTATTCTACTTTAATGTTTAAGAAACTTGTTGGTGTAGTGATAATCTAACTTTTGCCACAGCTCTTCCCAAATTACTCAAGTCCCTCCAAGGTTCGGAAAGCATCTTAAGCCATTGATCCTGGTTGTAACTGAAACCACATTTATCCACAAAGCCATATTTGATCAGCATGGTGTTGTTATGGACCAAACTCCTCATATGTTTCTCCCATGTAGGAAGGAAGGCCAGGGGGACATATATAGGCTGTTTATGGTGATAATAAATATTGATGGCACAAATAACTTCATACTAGTAATTTTAATTTTTTTTTATATAACAACTTTTTATTTCAATTGAAGCAAGGTTTTCCATATAAAAATATATTATTTAAATGTTAAGTTTGATTTTAGATAAGGATATGCAACAACACTGAAGTGAAGTCAATTTCTATTAAATAAAGTAAGAATTTGCTGACAAATATGTCCAATTTGTATAGATTTTTATCATAAACAACATCATATTTGCTATTAATAAAATTGACTTGGAAATTAAATGTGAATTAGTTACAATTACAATGTTAACTTGAAATGTGCCCCAATTACATACTGAATAAAGCATAGGACAGTCTACACTTACACTACAGAAATTACTAATTAAATATTAAATATTAATTTACTAATTAAATATTAATTTAGACAATTGGTGTTTTTCACTTACAATGTTTCAATAAAAACAAAATTGTAACCAAAAATCTTTTAGTTCCTTCTATATTTATTTCGCGATTAAAGTTTTGATTTGTTTACAAAGTTTAATCTAACAATAAAATAATAGAACAGTAGGTAAATTCGTGGTTGTCTTCGAGACGTTTCAAAAGGGACGCTTAGCTTTAAACGGTTTTATAAAGGGGAATTTTTAAAACTATTGAAATATAATTTGAACTAAAGGTCCACTATGATAAAAAATTATTTCAATAGTTGTCGAAAAATTTAGAAACAACATACTGTATTGAATGTTATACTAACCGGAACAGAAGTGATCTCTTCATAATAACACTTGAGATAAAACTCTTCGAACTTATAATATTTAGCACATTTATCGGTCCGAAGGCATATCCTACAGACTTTTAGATCACACATAGTAACAGGTTATTTGGAAAAACGATTAGTTATTATTGGCAGAACACTTTTTTCATTCAATGCAATGGATTAATGTTTGGGAAGATCAATTTTAGGTATTCTTACGGGTGCTGTCAAAATCAGTAAGTAGTAAGGTATTAGATGTGACAGACATGGATACTAGTGTTTTGAGCAGTGAGATAATAGAAGAAAAAAAAATTACTGAAGGCTCGTCAAGAACACCTTTAAAACTGCATAATCCTGAATAATCTAAATAATATTATATTACAATGGTAATCGTTTTTATAAAAAATATAAGTAAAAATTGTATAGACTGTATGTAATTATTACTTTTGCTGTTCTTATGGAGAGCATTAAAAACATTGTCACTATTCACACTGTAATGTACATTGAAGTAAATAAATAATCAAAAGATGAAAATATAATGAAAGATCTTTCTAGTCCAACCTATAAAAATTAGTCTTGCGTTGTGGACAATGTATTTATGAACGTTCAATTAACTAGTACAACATTCTTAATAAATGTTGCATGGCTTAAAATGAAATCAAGAAACTGCAGTTGTATTAAAATATTTTTTTAAATCTGAAAACGTTTATTCTAAGATCTTATGTGATCGTATCAAAACAATCTTATAATTAATGAGTCTAGACAAGATACATTTCAATAATCGTAATCGAATCGTGAAATGAAAAGTGTATGAAATTTGATTATTATGGCAGATAGCCGAGCTGATACATCAATGTTAAGAACTCCACGGTTTATTTATTCCATAAATTTTCACATTTAGCGATTTTATTACGATTATCGATATGCATTTTGTCTAGGCCCTCATATCATATTGTTTAAATTATATTATTTTATATTTATTTTCATTTATGTATTCGTTACTATGATGATTGTAAATGTGTAAATGCAGTAAATGTCAAGTTAATTAAGTCAATCGTCAAAAAAATCAAAATGGTTCTCTGACAATGTGTTTGTTGTTATAAACTAAAAATATTTAACAGTTTTGCTTTTAGAAAACTTTTAAAAATGAGTAAGTTAAAAGTGTGTAGAATATGCCTTCGTAGTGAATTAAAATTGTTTAAATTTGATTCATTTAACTTAAAGAATTACTATGAAGAAATCATGACTCTACCAGTAAGTATTTTCGCTTCAGAAAATAGGTAATTTAGTTTGAAATGAATAATAAGCATCGTTTTTTATTTAAAGTAGTACTTTAACTTGAAGTAGCACAAATATTCAATAGTGTATTCATATTACTTTATTCATAAACTCTTAATTAAATTTTAGGTAAGCCAATCGGATAGTTTACCGAAGTTCTTTTGTTACGAATGTGCCGGGGTTCTCTATAAGTTCCACATGTTTAGAGAAAAATGTTATTATAGCCAAAATGCACTCACAGAGATGCTCTGGGATGGACAAGTAAGTTTCATATATTTTTACTGCATTCACTCAGATAAATAGTTAATTCTTACATACTTGTGTAAAATTAATTTAAAATATTCAATTAAATCAAAGTGTTAGGTCCTCCGCCAAGTATAATAAAGTTGTGATTTAATATAAATATTGACATTTTACTTTTCAGCTTTCTCGTTCATCAATTACAAGTATAATTATCAAACAAAAACCTATCTTAAAATGTGGACAATTAGAAATTTTAACAACAAATAAGAAAGTTGGAACTTTTGTTTTCGAACATAGTATGGTTGAAGTAAATGCTAATGAAATAGCTAAAGAAGAAACAATAGATCTAGACTTTTCTGATAATTCATATTCTGACTGTGAAAATTTGAATGTAAGTAATATATCAGATAGTGAAACAGCTGAAAAGAAGCCTGAAACAGTTGAGGTACTTGAAAAAATTGATAGCCCTGATATATTTGATAAAGAAATTGTTATACCCATACCTCCCACAGCTAAAAAAACTAAGCAAAAACAAGCAAAGGTTAAAGAAACTAAAAAACGGCCTGCTAGAAAGAAAAAAGGTGTAAAAAAGAAAAAAGATTTAGATAACAGTGATACAGAAGATGAAAATGATGAAGATGATGAAGATTATAGTATTGGTAAGAAAAAGGCTACTGTACCTACGGATAGAAAAAATGTAGAATTTACAAAAGCTAAAGGTGGAAAACCTAAAGTGTTGAAATTTTTGGAGTCTGGGTTTTGGAAAAAATCATTTTTAAGTGATGAAGAAGCAATGGCAGAGTTCCATGCTAAGGCTCAGGATAGGAAGTATTTAAGAGCAGCATATAAATGTACAGATTGTTATAGAGGCTTCTCGCAAAAGAGCATGTTGGACCGGCATATACCATTAAAGCATGGAGAGGTTTGTTTTGTATATTTTATAGTAAATTAGTTAATTTTTTATTAAATTTATGTTATTCTTTACTATTTCTACTGTTGATTGGCAAGCCATCACTAATCCCAAGTAGCATGATAGACTAAAGAAGGTTTGTTTAATATCAAAATGTTGTTTTTTCTGGGCTTAAATATAGGAAGTCGAACCTGAAAAATATTACATTTCATTGTAAACTAAACTTTCCTCGTGTTCTTTTGCTATGAGTACACACGGAGTGTTTCTGATTTTTTTAGGGTCTAAGTTGTAGCAAATAGTAAAAATGTGTTCATGGTCACATAAAACAGGACTACAGTTTTTATGTCTGTATCTTTCACAAGAAAATTGTGTTAAATGGCAAAAACAAAATTTGAAAAGGGAGACAAATTTGAAAAATAATTTGAAATTGTCGGACTATTGGATTTTGTAAAACAGAAGGCTGTTATAATTACTTTCGGGATTTAATTTTTCTTCTAATTTTCAGGCTCTTGGATCATTAGTGTGTAGGTTCTGCAAATGCCGTTTCAGGACTGCATATTTCTTGAACAAACACATGAGATTACATTACACGAGATTTGAATGTCTTCGATGCAATTTGGTGTGCAACATTGAGTGAGTAAATAAATATAGATATTATAGGTAAATATTATCTAATAATTAACAAAAAGTTAGTTATTTTCTTCACTTCACTTCTTTGATGAAATGGCAATCGGTAGTTTTTAGTAAAGCAATCATTACTGTCAAACTCAAGTTAGGAAAAACTCTTGTGTATTCAAGAGTAACTAGTGGTAATAGCTGAATAAAAGTGAGTAGCGTTTTGTTTTGGGTTACCTGCAATGAGCACAAAACAAATATCGACTTGTTATAATATTTTTTTAAATACTACTTTGTACTTACATAATTTTGGTTTATGTTTAAATATATATTTGGAGAGCAGTTAGTCTAAGTCTTAAGATACTTAAGCCTGGTGGGGATCTTCTGGAATTGACAGTTCTTGTTGTAAACACCTATTACTTAACTTTAAATGTATCTGTGTATGCATGTATGTATATGTGTGTCTGTGTTTATGTGTATATTATGATGTCTATAATATGTATTCTAAGTTTACGTGGTCATGTATTTATTTGTGTCTAAATTAAAGTTTTACTAGTTCTTTAATAAAATATGTCATTAGTAAGAAAAAATAAATTTATTTTACTAATATGGTAAACAGTTCAGTGTTTACAATTTCATGACTCACATAGTTAAAATGTATCTAATTTCTAAATTCAATTCGCTCATTTTGACAGAAAGAAAAACAAAAGAAAAATAGTGAGAATTAAAATTATCCTTTATGTATGATTCTTTTTTAAAAATGTCACCTTTTTAATGTCATGAAAACCAGCCAGATACAAATAGTACAGCCAAAGTTATTTTATTAAAAGTTTATACATACTATATGCGAAAAGACTTCCCCGTCCTAATATGAAACTGTGGTTGTCAGTGTTGGTTACACATTTATCGAATAGGTTTATGTTATGATAGCATAACATAAAGTAATAATTCTGGATAATTATAGAATTATCCAGAATGTTTAATTGTTTGACAACCCTAATAAAGGGAAAAAAACATAATCCAAATGAGACTTTACAATTTACAATGCTAATACTTACCATCTACATGACATAACTTAACATACTATGATCTAATAGTTTGATTTAACTTGAATTTGCTTAAAATTTAATTTAATTTATTTTTTACAGTAAATCTGCATTATTCCATGAGGAATATCATAATGGTGTTATAAGAAAATGTCCTCATTGCGATCGAGAGTTTAAGTGAGTATAAAATGAAACTGAGCACTGAACATTTGTAGCTACTTTATTCCTTTGACATAAGAGTCAATTTTGAGTTAACATCCTTCGTCAAAACAATGATTATACCACCTTATGTTCCTAATGTAACATGTTTCTTTCGCCAGACACATGTCAACGTTCTATACGCACCTGCGCACGCACAGAAGTAAACATATGTGTACACGCTGCGGTGAATCATTCGTCAGCCAACTAGGATTGTATTTGCATAGGAAAGTTAAACATATCAACGATGCTGTGAGTAGTAATAAGTGTTTATTATATTTCTCGTTACGGGCGCGTCTTCATTTACTCATTTCACGCTTTTACCATGGTTTCTTTCAAAGTCCACCTAGTTATGTTAATGTAATTATATATTTAATTATATTCTTCAATCTTCACAATCATAAGAGTATGTAATGTACCTTAACCCCTTCGGGCCGGGTGGGAACTTTTGATCCCATGACAATTTTTTTGTAAACGGCTTAACGTAGAGAGATAAATCCGTCTTGTTTTGTAGATATCAATGAGATAAGTTGTTTGGTACGTCAATTGACCAGGAAGTAAAGGATTAGGATTAGTGCAGGTGCAAAAACAGATGTAAATTGGCTAAAATTTCAAAGTTAGTTTTTTTTGGTTTGTGTGAAAAATTATCTTTTATTCATTTTTTGCAAGTTTTTCATGATCAAAAGTTGATTTATTTGAATTATTCATAAAGTGAAAAAGATGAATTCAACGGTTGATATAAGTGAAGTTTTTTTTCGATAGTGCTTCTGAATCAGGTTCTGACACCGAAGTTTACTTTAGTAGCGATTCTGGTTCGGAAACAGATTGCTATTTCGATGAAAGTGATGAATTTTTTTTTATTTTTTATTTGAAGAAAAAAAAAATCATACAATTTCTAATTATTAACTATGAAATGATTGAAAAAATGTCTTTTCGAAATATTTCTTAAAAAAAGCCCGTCCTGAAAGGGTTAACTGAATAAATATATTTGAATTTATGTTGCCAAAGTTTGCCGTCAAATGTAATGTTAACAGCATTGTTGTTTGCCGGCAGTATGATAGCTAGACATAGCATATATATCCTCTATGACATAATATTTCTTATGTCAGTGTAAAGCACGTAATTTTACGGCCGTCTCGTAGAGTGGGCAGTACCTATGTCGAATCGCGGTAGAGCTAGATATGTTTATGATGAGTTCAAATATTTATTTATAAATCTTAGTTTTTTGTATGTTTATTTAGTATGTTCTAATACATTCCATATAAGTATGTTTACTTTGAGCTAGATACTAGGTGTGTGAGAAATATTATCATTATTGTAATTTATCATACTCCCTCTCCTTTCCTTTCCGTGCTGGTCTACGGAGTCACTCCTTCACTGTAGCCACGTCTACTTCACGCACTAAGAGATTTTGTGACTTCTTTCTCTGTCGCATAGCTAGAGCATGGAATTCCTTACCAGCACACGTATTCCCTACTGCATATAACATGGGTTCCTTTAAAAGAGACGTGAAAAAGCACTTTTTGGGCCGGCAAGGTGAGGGTGGGTAGGGCAGTATGTCGCTTGCTTCACTAGCTATCTTTACATATGGACTCCTCTACTGCTTATCATCAGGTGGTGTCGAGTCATTTGCTGTGCTTTAGAAATATCATTATTATTATTGTAATTTATCTTACTTAAAATATTATACAGCTCTCTACCGTCACTTGCAGATTTAAACTAACTCTTTATTGTTTTAAATTTTCATGGTCATTAATATATAGATAGTTGTTAACGGGATTTATACCACGCGCTATGTTATTGTTATCTCCGTGATAATGACTCATACAACCGTGTCGAAATATCGGGAACTCAAAAACAAAAGTGGACATGGTATGAATCCCTTTAATAACTATCAATATGAATCTATCAATCTATCTCTATTTTTAGAATACGATAGACGAAGATAGCACATACTGTGAAGTTTGTAAAATTAAGTTTGACACGGCCGTGGCATACAACAGGCATCTGCTGCATTCAGCCATGCACACTGAGGAGTAAGTATTTTCCATGAAAGGATCATTTTCTAAAGTCAAAGTCAAAGTCAAGTCAAAATAAATATGTAAATAGACTCATTTACTAAGTTGTTTTAAATCGTCATAACAGGGAATATAAGAAATAAACAAATGTAATTAAAGGTAATAGTGACAACTTTAAGTGGGTATTAACCGGGTATTTACAATTGTCACAGTTATAGAATTTAAATAAATTATTTTAAAATTAAAACTAACACTAGTATGCATATTACCAATTAACCGGGCACTTTATTTGAATATACATCCAAAAAATTGCAATCTCGTTTTAGTTGGAATATTATCATTTAAGCTCTCACAAGAATAACTAAATGCTACATTGTCAGTTACTCGCATAAATTTGCGACTTGTTGCGTATTTCGTAGAAATAATTACTTTAAAGATTCATTCTAAAACATTTAAATTATATATTCGAATTTTAAATATCACCTGAAAAAAATATTTTTTCTTAATACTTTACGCTTTTGCTTCAGTTCCTTTGAGCTAAAAAATTTTTGAAGATTTCTACGGTGATTTACTTCGTAAATTAGCCTTAAATATGTAAAAATGAATTGATATTAACTTTTAACTACCGTACCTGGCTTCAGTCGTGTTTATTATATCCTGCTTCTGCGCTTTTCCTTTTGTATTTACTGTTTTTATTTTTAAATTTGATATGTTCTCGTGATGAGTGACATTTTTTAAGTTCTTAGTGAGATTAAATATCTTAAACATGACCATATTCTCACTAACAATACTTGTTTCAGAAAAGTTGTAGAAGATGACTCTTCTATAAAAGATCTCATTAACGAAGATGCAGAGAAGGATAAAAATTCACAGGTGATTAAGTATTTGTCTTATAAATAAATAAATAAGCAGATTATATAGACGGTTATAACTTTACATCGCAAGAAAAGAAGTTGAATATTGAAATAATAAATGTATTTAAACTCGAAAGGTTTCTTGAAAATTCTTATAAAACAGTAAAAAAAAGTCATTGGTAGGATAAAAATAGTTTGTACAATAGTGGACCTTATCAATATGTTAAATAATTTCGTAATTAAATGCAGTTATATTTTTACAGAATTCAGAAGAGCTGTATACCAGGTGAATATTTACGTCATTTTTACACAATATTTAATTTATTTATTTATTTGTCTTTTTTTTATCTTAATTGGTACCAAGTATTTTGTTTTCAATTATTGTATCTTAAACAGAAAATCCAGAGTTGAAAAGACCCTGTCTGCTGTTAGAAAGAGGAACCTACGAAGAGGACAGACAAAAATATCAAAGAAACCGACAACGTGTCAACACGTGAGTAACTTTACCTGTCTCACCATGGGATCATGTTAACTTATCGGGATCTTTTTCACCACTCCAGAACATTAAATTAAACTTGTCGTTGCTGTCATTACCATCACTATATCTTGGAGCACATAGCCTGTAGACCTCCGGCTTAAGGTAAACCATTTTGGCTTAAAGGTCTTAGTAACAAGGCCGAATAATTGAAAAAAAAGGTAAACTTTTTCGGCACACTTTATTTACAAACGAAAAAATAATAATTTGACAACACAGCCCACCTCAACGTCGTGCACAAAAAAAATTTAGCGACGAGTTTCTTTGTTGTAGAATCAAAAAAAATCAAATCGAAAAATAAAAATGATAAAATTTCACCGTAGGTCGCACCGCTTTGATACTTTAGCTTTGGATATGAAGCGGCGCAAGCGAACATCCTCAGCTATTAAATGTTTAAGTCTGAATACTAAGTATTAATACAATTATTATTTTAACGAATCGTCATTAAGCAACTTACTACACGCTTTAGTGTCAATAATATAGTTATTTATTTTATACTAAGCTTTCTTACACAGTTTCACTTTTATTGTTGATTTGAGTTTTTTTATTGGACTTCTTTAAAATAGGCGTGTAAAGGTAACTTTCATGTAAAGGTTTCATTTTGAAGACGTTAAATGACGTCTACGATCGTTTGTCCTTTTCTGCTTGTCTGCTGAAGTTTATGTTTTTAAAGGAATTATAGATTGAAATGATACAGTTGATTTTTTATACATTAAAATGTTAATTTACAGTTATGTAGGCGATATATGTGAAGTAACTTAAACACACAAGCATACAAATGAGATAAAGAACATACGCATGAACACCCACTCCTACACAAAATTAAATTAACTTTCTTTTATTTAAATTGCACGACGTCATTCATTCTTTTTCTAACATGGCTTTGGAAATATTTTATTTTTATTGATATGTTACAAAAGGTGCCGGAGTGAAGCAGCCTCTAGCACAAGTATTTGATAATTACTTACTGGGGCGGTTTCATGATAAATATTCATAAAAGTTAAAAAAAAAGTTTTATTGTCTATCTATTGCTGTGTGTCAAGGATAATTACGGAATGGGCTAAATATGAGTATTATTGTATTTACAATAAACTTCAGATGATATCCATAGACATTGCAACCTAATTGGGTGGCAGGTCGGATCATGGCAATGTTCCATTATTAGTTTGAAGTAAACCTCTCTCTTACTAAGTATATTATCATGTTCCGAAACAGTGTGGCAACCACTTTGAATCTCAAACAGCCTGTATGAAGCATCACCACGCAGAACACCCGAGAAAACCATTCTACTCGCCTCAGGACAGAGTTATATGTGAAATATGTGGAGTGTCTTTGGCGGTAAGCTTTTTTGTATTTTGTTCCACTGCAACAGAATGTATACTCAAATTTGAACTTTAATTCATGATATGTAGACTCGGTTTACCATGTTGATCTAATCGTTATAACTCTAAAAGGGATGACAAAAAAACTAGCCCATACAGACAGCCATGTCTTTTTAATGGAAATACTTGTATAACGAATCTTACGAGATGCTGTTCTCCGAAAATATGTTGTTTGATCCATGAGGTGGTTAACTAACATTCTCAACTAAACATCTTTTACGCTACGCAGATTTTTTTATTTTCCCTATATCAATTTCTCAAGGGTTACATCCTAATAATATTACTATAATTACACGCATTATAATCTTGGCCGACGCCACAAAATGGCGGTAAAAACATTTTAACGAGCAAAAACATTTTGCAAATCGATTATTAACGTTATTACAGCCTTTTATTTGACTGATTATTAGACTGTACTCAAACATTTTAATTACTCCGCCAAAAACTTCAATTTTTTTAAGACAAGTATATTTGAATATCTAGCGAACAAAAGACTTGAAATAAAATCAAAATCAAGTAAAATAATTTATTAGAATTTTAATAAAATGCATCCTATAAAAGTGTACGTTATTGTATGTAATAAATAAATATAACTGTCAAGAGTCATTAACGGTTATAAAATGCTGTATTTTAAAACATTACAAGAGCTACAGTTATAAATATTTTAGTTTTTTTTTAACACTTGTGTGGGTGTGGACGTGCACGCATTAGTGCGTATGTATGTGTGTCAGTGTACGTGCAGTGTGTGTAGGTATGTACATATGTGTATATTTGGTTTTATTTGTGCATCCTTAGATCTTAATGAAAACTATAAAAAATCCACAGTTTTATAAAGAACTAAAAGGAATGGCAGTTTTGATAATTTAAATGCACTATTAAATGTGCTTACTCATGGTTATTCAAATAAATAATAACTATTATACATTTTATTTTAACTTATCGTTATTATAAATTCCACTTATGTCCCAGCCGAGTAGTGTGCCAGCCCATATCAACCAGCATACAAGACGAAAGATGTATACGTGCGACACGTGCGGCCGCTCCTTCACTACTAACAACATGCTTAGGAACCATATTGTGGTAAGTGTGGAGAAACCCCAATTAAGGATGTCATAATTGACTGCTGTTAGTGTGGTCAGTAGCTCTCGTTACTAAGCCAAAGGTACCGGGTTCGAATATACGGGCTCGGGCAAATATTTGCATGATCAAAGTCAAAGTCAAAAATAACTTTATTTAAATAGACTTATTTACTAAGCTCTTTTAAATCGTCACAACAGGGAATATGTATAAGAAAATAAATAAATATAATTATAAAGGCAATAGTCATAATTTTACTGGGTATCAACCGGGCATTTACTAATTGTCCCAGTTATAGTATTTCAATATGTACTAAATAAATTGTTAGTTTTAATTTTAAAATAATACTTATTTTAAAATTAAAAGTAACACTAGTATGCATATTCCCAATCAACCCTACTACCGCTTCGACGAATTAGTAGCTGCAGAGAAGAAGCGGCGCAAGAAACTCTCAGCCTTTAGTATTTATAATGACATTTACAAATCAATTATGTCATTATGTATTAGTATTATAAACATATACATGTTTTGTTTTACAGTGCATGATGAGTACGAATATTTGTTAAGGGGTCATGGATGTTGATATGTTGATTTAGAATAGAATATATCTTTCTTGTGCATCAGCCAATTCAAAAAGGGAAACACTCAAAAAAAAACTTTAAACTAATTTTGTACAATGGGCGACCTTATCGCTAATAGCGATCTCTTCCAGGTAACCTTAGGATGGACAGGATTCAAGATAAAGTACTTGAGTTTATTTAGTGTATTTCTGATATTTATAAACATATTACTATCTATATATCTTCGTTATCTAGTATCCACAACATCAGCTATTAAAGATGCTTAATTTAAGCTAGAAAATAGGTGTGAGCGTGAGAAATATACTTATTATTATTAATGTCAATCATTTCTTTCCATCAACTGTAACTTTATTTGTGGACTTTAGTAGGAATAAACAATCATTTGTTTTTAAATTTAATATTGGATCTTGTTTCAGTACTTTTTAAAGGATTTAAAAAAAATGTTTTAGTATAAATGAATTGACCACGCTCCCAGTTCTTTGGGCTACATTGACGACCCCAGTTCTCTCGCGGACCTCGTAATTTCTGTACGTTATTCTGTATTAATATTTATCACCAATTATACTTTATTCAGACTCACACAGGAGAGAGAAACCACGCTTGCACTATTTGCGGGAAACGATTCGCTCAAAGCGGCAGTCTCAACCTTCATCACAGAACTGTGCATCTGAAGCAACCTTATCCCAAGAGGTAATTTTATTTGGCTGTCATAATTATTGCTATCCTTTTCATACACATACTGAAATAGAGAGAAAGAGGTATACTGTTTTTTAATTTAGATTTAACAGACGCATTGATCATTTTAGTTTTTACATATACAGGATAAGAGATAGTTAATTGTACTGGTTTTTTTAGAAACAGAAGAAAAAAGATTGAGGAGCCGAACACAGAAGCCGGGCCTTTTGGAGGTAAAGAAGAGTACAGAGTATGGCGACATTATTTCGATAACTCCAATTATACAAGTTCTTAAGTACTCTTAAGAATTTAGGCAACCAATCATCGCATGCGCATTCAAATATAAATTAAAGACTTTAAAATTGCCAACCAACAAATGAGGTCGTGTCCCATCTGGCCTTTGCTATTTAAATCGTAATGAAACAAACAAACCAAACCGTCCTGTAACTGTAGGTGTTACTTATCTCTCTCTTTCTCCATTAGAAAGACAAGATATGCCTAAGAGACACCAAAGCTAAGAGATTAGGATCGGTTGGTGAAAACGGTCACAAATTTTCAATGAGTTCTCGACCTTAATGCTAAGCTCAATGCTTTACAGTTTTAGAAAGTGACTAGTTGATCCGGTGAACTTCGATCACCTTAGTTTAGAGTTAGAATATAGATGAAACTACCCGATCAGTATATAGACGCGAAATTCGTCTGCCACGAACGCCATCTATCAAAAGATATCCAAATTAAATGTGAAAGTAATGCCAGATTGAATAGCACGTCAATAAGATTTTCCATACTACATTTTTTAAAGCACTCCTGAATTAAAGCGAACAAAACAAAATAAAAAAATATTCCAATCGGTCAAAACGTTTTTGAGTTTCCATGAGAGTAATAAACAGCGATTTATTTATTTAAAATGCAACAAAGTTTATTAATATATAAAAATAAAGTTCTAGCTGAAAACTAGCGCTATCTCTGTCATAAAAAATGAAGAGGACTTAGTTTTAAACCGTCTCTAACACAAAAGTCGAGTTTTCGAAGGATATCCGAACGACACCGTATAGGTGCTCCCCAATTGTAAAGTAACATGAATTTAAAAATAGTCTCTTAGTAAGGAGGTTGGTAATATTTTTATTTATTATAAATAAATGAAGGCCAAGATACTAAAAAGACTTTATTATAAACCTTTATTTATAATAAACCAATAACATAAACAGAAAGTGCAATAAATATTGTAGACTGAACAAATTAAATGGTTTTTAATATCTTATTTTTATAGATACATTATTGTGTAACAATTTCATTTAACGTGTTTCTTTAATCATGGAACATCTACATTTATGAATGTTATTTGTATTTGTAAATAGATAAATAAATTAAGAGATTATTAAATCTAAGTCTCATCCAGTATGTAATCTCATAGATATAATTAGATTATTGTTTTTGAGAGCTTTGTATTGTTTGTGTAAGAGAAAACTCTAGTGATTAAAACGGATTATGTGTGGATTTATTGTATAAATAAATAATTACGAAATAGGTTTTTTTTAAGTTTTCCTTGTTACAGGCAACGCAAAAGGTATTAAGACCAAACAGCTATGTTTTACATGAGTTTGTGACGACAAGTCAGTCAAGTGGTCAGTATTTCTATCTTTTTGGCCAGAGGTCCTAGGTTCTAATCCCGGTAGGGGCAGATATTTGTATGAGTATTAATATTTGTTCACGAGTCATGAATTTATTTAGTATACTTCTGATTTATATATCTCCGTTATCTATTACCATAACATCATGACGCTTAATTGGGGCTACATAATAGGTGTGATTGTGAAAATTATTATTATTATTTAGTCATGTATATTTCTCATACTTTATAATATGTACATGTGTAATATTAAATGTAGCTTTTGATAGCTGGTTTCCATAACAAAAGCTCTTTATGATGCTTACTTAGGGCCTAGACAATTTAAAAACGTATGGGTTTAACGTATAGGTAATTGTCAAATCCCATACATACATTTAGCTATTCCAGTCGTTACAGATCTCAACTGATTTCCTAAATCTCTTCCTTACGAGTCGAAATAAGGGTGGTAATTCTTTCCGAAAAATATAAATTCAAATCAAAATCGAACTCCTAGATATCTATTTGCCTCAGACTACTAAGGATACATATCTATTCACGAATAAATCAACGTCTCCATAATAGTCTTGTACCATTTGTCAATGATTAGAGGTATACAAAATTACATTAATTTCAAAAATTTATGGGTAATTTGAAATCATTGATTGAATTGAATATATTTTAACCATTATATAAAATGATTTTATAGTTCTCAGTGCTTAAAGTTTTAGTTTCAAGAAATCAGATTTTTTGGGGCTTCTAATCGAATATTATTAGTCAAAAATTCGATTATAAGCCCCAAACAATTATTTCTTGCCGAGCTGAGAATGCAATTTGGCTTCAAGATATAAATCTGTAAATTTGGAATTTTATCGTAAATATATATAGCATGAACTTATGTCTGTTTTTTTTGCATATATAGTTTTTGGCACTTAATGGCGGGGTTGGATGGGAGTAGTTTCATACCAAAATCGTTATATCGTGCAATAATTGGAATACATCAGTCAGCGTTGATTAGACCGGTATCCCGGAGCTGTAAATGAACGCAACCCATGGCTGTATGTGCTTTAGTTTCCTTTGCCTTTCCTTGATTTGGGAGAAATTAACCTTAAAAAATAACCATAGAAATACAGTGAAGAAAAGTTGGGTCAACCAATCACATAGGCGTTTCTTTTGGGCGTTCACCAATCATATTCGTTGTGATGAAGACGCTTAAGAAATAAATATCAAATTAAATGTCATTGTCAAATTCAATATGCGGAAAAATGTTTGCGGTTTCTTTTACCCAATATTTGCTGTATTCCTAATCATGATAAGAAATCAAGTCATGAATTACTGATTAGAATTTAAGATATAAATATGATAATATGTCTGAATTCAAAATATGCAGGATTTGTCTCAGAACAGAGGCTAAAGCTTACAATTTCAATCGGTTTCAGCTTATGTACTATTATGAAGAAGTACTAGCTTTAAAAGTAAGTCGATTCTATAATTCTGCGTATGTTTCGCTCACTTTTTAGATATGTTACAAATTTAACTTGTATTGGCTATGAATCAATCTAACTCATCTCTCGTTATCAGACTTAGTACCAAAATTGTCTCGAACTCTGCGGTTGTAGAGAATTTCTGTCGCGTACGCTTAGGCTGTGATATGAACTCCTTGCTGTGGTTTTTCTAAAAGACTGTATCTCGGGGTCCTCCAAGACAGGAGTGAAAAAGTTTCTTCAGGGTTGGCAAACTCTGAAGAAACTTTTTCTCAAGTTAGTGACAGCACTAGTGTTCCAAGTGTCCATAGGTTGCAGTGGTCACTTCTGTGCTTCTGTGCTGCTCTTATTTTATTGAAAATAAGGTATTTTGTATATCATAATTCATACAATTAAATAACAAGTTATGCAATCAGGATATTACATAGTATTTTATGGTGAGTTATTGTCATTACTTTGTTTTCTTTAAAAATCATTCAAGGTTAATGCTAAAGATGGCCTGCCACACTACTTCTGCTACGAATGTGCAACTCTACTTCACAAATTCCATAAATTCAAAGAGAAATGTTATAGAGGACAAAAGGTTCTCAAGGAAATGCTTTGGAAAGGACCTGTAAGTGATTTTTTAGATGATATTTCTGTAAATATATTTCTTTGTGATAAACCTTTCTTATAAGACCAATGCTCCTTTTGATACATTCCTAACAAAAATATGAACTTTAATTTTTTTAGAAATTTGTCCTGTTAACATTTACAGATCACATATGAACTTGTATATAAAATAGACAGAGACCACCTTAATCTCAAATCAAGTTTAGAAGTATTAAGAGTCAATGATAGAGTCAAAACATATGTTACGGATGATAGTACTGAATTAGAAGACACAGAAGACTTAAAAGAAGAAGATCCAGTAGATGTAGCCTCTACTAGGGAGCTTAGTTATAGAAGTTCTGTCTCAGAATTTGGAGATAATATTGAACCAGAAATGGATCCAGTTGAGGAAGCTTTAGATGATGAAAAACCATTAATACACTTGAATAATAAAGTAGCAGACCCAGATATTAATTTATGCAGTCCAACAACAATATTCATAGACGAAAAGAAAGAAATTGTTAAATTACAAAATGAAATTATAAAAGATGTAAAAACTAGAACAATAGCGATTACAGCAAAACCAAAGAGGTACAAATTTGTTTCTACAAAGAAACATGCAAGGTTTTTGGATGCAAATCACTGGAAAAAGTTTAATTTGTCTGAAGAGGATGCAATTAAGGAATTCAGAGCTAGAGCAGAGAATAGGAAGTATGTAGCAGCCCAGTTTAAGTGTAAAAATTGTTTTAAGGGATTTTCTAAGCAAGATATGTTGAATAGACATATGCAACTACGACATAGTGAGGTAAGGAGTAGTACTTAATATATATTTCTTCATATCATACATAGTACACATACATACATAGTATTACTATACATTGATGTATGTTACTGGAATTTATGTATGTCTTTATTTTATTTTAAGTATAGTATATATAATTTATGTGTGTATTAAGTGTGTGTGAGGGACAGAGTGTGTGACTGTTAAACTGTTGTATGTAGCTGGCCTTTTAACATAGAATATGAGTATTGTGACCTTACAAGTATTGATTCTTCGTCATCATAAAATTTATAGTTATTATTTTGTCTATTTTAGGCCCAAGGTTCAATGGAATGCCGCTTTTGTAGGATGAGGTTCAAATGGGATTGCCTTTTACGAAAACATATGAGACAACATTTCACCAAGTACGAGTGTCTACGTTGTAATCTTGTCTGCTCATTAGAGTAAGTAAATCAGAAATTTAAAGAAGTATATGTCAAAATTTAAAGTCTCATAAGGCAAATAAATCATGGATAGCTTATTGAAACCCAGAGTAAACTGGATTTTCATATATTGAGCAAAGTGGCCAAATATAAAGTCTCCTGGGATATAAATATTATAACCAATATATAAGCTAATTCTTCAAACTATGATGCCTATCCTTTTTTTCTCTGTGTACAGACATACACTAATATTTCGAAGAAGTTATATCCATGTCAATGATGATGAATTTAGATCTGTTGGTTTTTTTGCATTTTTGCACACGCACTTTGCATTACATGATGTGGTCACCTTTAGTTGTAAAAACGGTTACTGGTTTATTTAGACTTCCTTGAGATATTTTCCTTGTATTGCTGTATTTTACGTTAGCAATCCAAAAAAATAAATATATCTTAGTCTAATAAGGATAGAAACGCTACATAAGATTATCAACGGTCCTAGATCAACAAGAACGTTGATACACGTTTCATGCACCTAGCCACAAGGCCTCTCATATAATAAAGGTTATGTCCAACAGTGTAGCATTAGGCTGATGATGTTGATGAATAAGGATAGAATCTACCTATACATCTCATGTCCCAAAATAAAATTTTTATGTGTTTATGTGATTAAAATTAATTTTCTTTCAGAAATACAGCATTGATGCATGAAGATTACCACAATGGAATCACTAGGAAATGCATACATTGCAACGAAGAATTCAAGTAAGTTCTTACCTTTTGTTCCTAAGTAACCTCCTGTATAAATCTTGGCACAAAATTGTACAACTCTTATCGGTTAAATTAAATGAAGGCTTAAAAGTGCTGATGATGCAATAGATTTAGGTATAATCTATTAGAAAAATCGTAAGTAAACAAATGACAGATTTGTATAGCATCAGGATTTTCCATACTAGATTAACAATTTTAAATTTTTACTCCTTAGCTTTTTTTAGGATTTACTGTTTTTTTTTTATTTTCAAACCACCCCTAAATTGAACCTAATTAAACACAATAACTATTTATCATATCGATAAGGTCATTTTTGAGTTTTAAAGAGACTAACGAACCGTTATATATTTTTCCATAGAAGACAAATATAGCTTTGATTTTATAGTCTCTATTCATATAAGTGTTATAACTGCTCTATTTAACATTACACAACTATTTTATATTATAAGTAAATATTACTATAACATAATAATCATTTCATTTGATTTCAAAGTTTAATTACCATTTAATAATTAAATATTTTACTGAAGGGATATTTACCTTTTAAATAATAATTTCTGATTTTTTCTCATGTTTGTAATCTTCAAATTATTTTTCCATTGTTTAAATAATTCAATAATTCATCAAAATTAGCTCCCATTAATAATTCAAAATATTGTTTCTCATTTTTATGTTGTTTTCGTTAATGACCAGACACACGTCAACGTACTACACGCACCTGCGCACGCACAGGAGCGAATACATCTGCACCGTGTGCGGTGCCTCGTTCGTGAGCGAGGCCGGCCTCAACCAACACAAGAAAGTGAAGCATGTCGACAATGATATTGTGAGTACGTTAACTTTGAGGCCAGAGGACCAACTACCAAATGCAAAATATGACAACTGAATTTGACAGTTTCACCAATTGCTTGAGAACTGTTAAAATATGATAATTAGTTTAATTGTTCATTTTTTCGGAGTAGGTCCTCTTATACTCCAAGTACACACGCAACATTAAAATTTCATTACACCTCTTTGTCCCTTCACCTTTTTGAATAATTTATAGTTTCTTTAAAGGTATGCTAATTTAAATTATATTACAGTTCAAATTTTACTATATTTTCCTGTACATAGTTTGTAATGAAAGGGATATAGATATACTTAAATTGATTTATGGTGTGCGATACTCGCGTTTATTTCAAGGGGGGTACAAATACTAGTAAGTAGTGCGTAGTAGTAATACTAATAATTAATTATTTAATTATCGAACGGCAATACAATTCTTTGGATTGTATAACTTGACATTGAAACATTAAAAGGAATAAGTACTTAAATAGTTTAGTTATTTAGTATTTTAGTTAAGTCGTTTTAGTTTAATTATAGAATTGTCCTTGTGTTATGATGAAACTTGTCTTCTAGTTATATCTAATCGCAATTATCGTGATCAAACTTTAATAGCAAATCCTTTAACCACCCACTATAAGCTCATTGTAAAATCTTGCCTTATAATGCAGCAATGGATATCCAATCAACCTTAGTATAAATACGAAGCTAGTTACCAAGTGTAATCTTTCTATTGCTATCATAGGAGAGCCCCGATGACGACGAAGAAGTGAATACGTTCTGCGCGAAGTGTGACATCACGTTTGAAACCAGAAAGGCTTATGTAGAACATCTGTTTCATTCCGCCATGCACGCAGACGGATTAGAGTAAGTATTATAATCATAAGAAATTTGAGAAACATATTTAGCAGCTAACACCTCAACTCTTGTACATTAACTCGAGCTAATATCAAAGAGTTTGTAACTCGAAAAACTTAGATTTCATTTATTTATTTATAACAAAGTAAACTGCGTTACAATTAGGTGATTATTCTTCTTTAACTTCAACACCAAAAGTTGGTAGGTTAATAAGATTTATAAATAATCGACTTACATGCATTTCGGCTTGAAATCGGTTTCCCAGGGCTTGACTTAAACGAATATTGATTAAGTTTTTTTATTGGAAAGTATTTTGTATCAATACGAAAAACTAATAATAGTATTTTTAAAGTAATTCTATCTATGGCGGTTCACAGAAAATTGCTGAAGAAAGAGACAGGTATATATCCATTTCCAATTCAAATATCACGGGTTTTTTTTTATTTAAAAACAAATTTTATTATCAGGCATAATTAATAAGCACTTGTACAACCAGCGCGAATGAATCATAGTTAACTTTTATTAGGTCCCCATGTTGAAATTTTTCTATTTTTATATTTCAGAGATGAACTGGCAGACGAATACTCCCTTCCAAGGAAAGTACTCGGAAAAAAGGAACAATCAAAGGTGAATAAATAATAATAATATTTCTCACACTCTCACCTAATGTGTAGCCCAAATTAAGCATTATTTGGATACTAGATAACAGAGAAATATTGATACTAATATGTGTATATATGTTAGGTAGGAGGAAACTAGGAAAACTGAAGTTCTTGATCGGCTCAAATGAATAATATTAATTCAATCTTCAATATAACTTATTTATTCGGAAATTAAATATACATTTTGTTTGGTAAAAAATACGTGTGTAGAGATGTGAAAATATTTGACAGCAGTGAATTGAAAAACGCGCGCAACCAGAAAACAGCTTTTTGAACTGCGCGCGCAGGTTAGTCAGTGTTGCCAACGCTGATAAATGTAGACAATGTTGCCGCGTAGACAATATATATCAAAAATATATTAAATAAACATTCAATCATCCATGGCTCAAACAAATATTTCATCCGATCATACAAATATCTACTCCTACCGATATTCCATCCTGGGACCTGGCCAAGTAGAGGTCTTCAGAAGTATATTTGATATTCCTAAATGAATCTGTTTGAATTTTACTTTTTAACTTCAGTAATATTCACCGATAGCAGCCAGTTAGATTTTATTTTAATTTATGAAAAGAAACCTTTTTTCTTTTGTTACAGATATCCAAAGAGCTACAAAAAAGGTAACAATGAGCCCCATTCTATTTATTCGTATCAGTATATATCATTAACTTGCATATGCAATGTAAGAATTAACTTAAACTCAGACATCTTTGAAATAAAAACAGACGATTTTAGTAGGTGAACTTAGATTTTTATGACGTTCATTAAATTCGAAAATCGAACAAACCTTTCAAATGTCACGTGATATGACAGATATCCTTTTTTTAATAATATTGACAAAAGGATGAACTTCAACACAGATTTAGAATTGTAACGTTTTCGTTGCCACCGGAGATTTACTTATAATTTTGTTCATAATTTTTATATATTGCAACTTGGTGAAGCAGAGATCTCAATTTTTCAATTAATACTACTGGCGTACATTAAAGCAATATAAAACGAGGAAGATTTCAATTCGAAAGAAAGTAATTATTTCAATATTCCACGTAAGGACTACGTGTGCTGGTTTAAGATGTCACCGATAAAATGAAGACTATTCCTACGCGCACAAAGAAATTTGGTTACTCATTTCTTTGTCGCACAATCAAGAAATTGTATTTTTTACCAGCACACGTTTTCCCTCCTTCTCTAAAATTCCTGGGTCCTTCAAAAGAGCCGTGAAGAAGCATCTTGCACGTCGGCAGGATCAAGTTGGCTAGTGCAGTGCATAGTTTCTCTTGCACGAGATAACTTTTTATTTGGGCTCCTCTACTGCTTATCATCAGGTGGTTTCTAGTCATTTGCTGAGCTTAATATAAAAAAAAAACATAATTATATTGTTTTACATATCGTTAAACCTAAGTACATATTAAAATGCTTTTATCTTGAAATTCCTATTACATTCAAGGCGCTTATTTTAAGTATATTATTAAAAATATATTTATTACTCGACCCTTAGGCGTGTCGCTCACTGATAAGTTTATTGTACATTTATAAAACACGAAAGTAAACTAAACAAGAAAGATATATACAAACATGGCTTTTATAACATCGAAATGACTGATTGAGGTGATTCATTATTTTATTCGTCCGAATTCATTTTTAGGAAGTTTGAAGAGAACCTTATATTGCCGCTTAAGAAACGCATGAAGAAGTACAGACGGTTACGACGGAAGCCTATGGATTGTCATCAGGTAGATAATTTTAAGTTGTAAGCCTAAATTAATAAGATAGCTTTTACCTTCACTTCCTTGCATGTGAGTACATTTTGACATGTGCGTTGTTAGAAAATAATCAAATTATTACATTCATTGAGGAAAGTTCGCCGTACAACCGTATGAAAATTGTTTATTAAGTTTATTTTATTGTTAATTATCATTTATTTAAATATGTATTGATATATTTTGAGCAGCTACCTTCTTCACTTCCTGATACCTTTTTAAAAAGTATAATGTGTTTCTTTAATTGGCTTATGTCTGGGTAATTCCATTATATTCTGTATATATAAGAAATGCTTTTGAAATAATGTTGAATTAAATAAATAAAAATAAAATAAAATAAAGTTATATGTACACAAATAAAACTAATAATATGATTCATCATCATTGGGACATAACATCCTATATATGTCTCAATGCTGGGCATTGGCCTGAAGGATACACATGAGAAGTTTAGACCGTAACAACCGAAGCCATCGGCGTGACCTGCATTCCCAAGCACGGAGGAGCCCAAGATTGACCCATCCAGGACCAACCATGGCGAAAGTTGCTTTGGTTTCTTTATCAATCCATTGCCTCAACGAGACTCTAATAATAAAATAAAATTTAGACGAATTCAAAAATCAATATTTTTTCAAAGTACTGTCTTCGACCAGAGATAATTTCGCACGATGACTACTGTCAGTTTATATATTTTAAATATAATATATAATAAATATAATATAATGGCATCGATGCATAAATATCGTTAATCTCGTAAAAGCGATATTTGAATGCCAGGTAATTGGGTGACGTCACTTGCCTGTAGAATTAACATTTTGTGTTTTCGATACCGATCCCTTGGAGTCAAAATCAGTTCCCCAGTTTCGACAAACGAAAACTTATGTTTTTAAATAGGAGACTTGCATTTTCCTAAACACATTTAACTTAGTGAGTGAGATTTAGTTAGTTCTTTCTTTACGAACAAAGTTGAAGTATTTTTAAAGTATAAAATATTATTTTACTTTTAGTGCGGCAAACACTTCGAGACGCAAGCGGCGTGTATGAGGCACCATTTGGCTGAACACCCGAGGACTTCTTTCTTCCCGTCAACAGAGAGGCATATATGTGAGATCTGCGGCGCTTCCTTAGCGGTAAGTCAAAGTCAAAGTCAAAATAACTTTATTTAAATAGACTCATTTACTAAGTTCTTTTAAATCGTCATAACAGGGAATATGTATGAGAAAAATAAACAAATGTAATTAAAGGCAATAGTGATAACTTTAAGTGGGTATTAACCGGGTATTTACAAATTGTCTCAGTTATAAAATTTAAATATGTACTAAATAAATTGTTAGTTTCAATATTAAAATAAATATTAAATTAAAACTAATACTAGTATGCATATTCCCAATTAACCCTACTACCGCTTCGACGAATTAGTAGCTGCAGAGAAGAAACGGCGCAAGAAACTCTCAGCCTTTAGTATTTATAATGACATTTACAAATCACTTATGTCATTATGTATTAGTATTACAAACATATACATGATTTGTTTTAACAGTGCAATCAAAAATTTATTTTTAAATATTGCAAAATATAATAAATAAGTGCAGAGAAGCATTTTATAGTGGCCACAAATTTTTATTGAGATTTGTTATCTAGGTAATGAAGAAATTGTCACCACGCCGCTGATAACAAAAAAAAAGGCACACGTGTTCATTCATACAATACCGATACTTTCAAAAAAGGCGCGAAATTGTTTTTTTTTTGTTGGGAAGGTGAAGGTGGTTATGGTAGTATGTTGCATGCTGCACTATCATTACGAGTATATGAAATAGTGCTTACCGTCAGGGTTTATTTTTGAACAGCCTGGCAGCGTGGCGATGCATCAAAACATCCACACACGCAGCAAGGTGTTCTCGTGCGACACTTGCGGTCGATCGTTCCACTCCAGTGTCGGCTTGAAGAGGCATCTTGTGGTGAGTTTAACTAGATACCAGATCTGTCTCACAATTCAATTACGCTTATAAGAATAAGAGAACAGAATTGATTTTACTTTAACAATTGTTCAGAGTTCGTCAGCGTAGCGGTTCAAGTGCTCTGGTTTCTGTAAAATAAAAAAAACAACTTCCACCATGGTTGGCCCCTGGCCTATTATAATTTGTTACACCAAGTTTCTGTTAATGATGTCCAACATTAAAACCTGAGGAGTTTAAAACAGGGATTTCAAAACTTTGGACAAGATACCCCTTCCAAAAGTACTGATACCTCAGACCACTATAGCCAAATTACTTATCCCTAATTATGTCCTATTGATTTATGTCGACCCATGGGAAACTAAATTCGACCCCAAAGGATCAATATCGACCACATTGGGAATCCCTGATTTAAAAACAGTATTCAGTCCATTTAAATAACGAGCTCTGATTATTTTGGATATCGATTGAATCTGCTATATGCTTGCTTTACAATCTGAAAAAACTATTTCCCATTGAAATCTAGAGCACTACTCTAGATTTCAATGGAAAATATTGTCTATCTACATCATTAGCAAGTCCACTGCGTCTTCGTAAGAGTTAACTGTTAATCTTCATAAGAGAAAAACGCATGCTAGACGTTTCTGTCACCAAACTGTAATTAGCTTGTTAAAAATTGTCAATATTGATTACTTGCATAATGTCCTTGTTGTTCTTTCAATGTCCTGTAAGCTTAATCATGTCGTGTACACCAATTTAGGATTAATTGCTAGTTTAATTCCTGAAAAATTTATTGTATGAATGTATTGATGTTGTTGATGATGATGGAGGTGCTCGTTGGCATAGTGGTCGAAAACCATTGCTCAAGTAAGTAGTTGGTCCCTGGATGGTTCAATCAAAATTCTGGAACTCCTCTGTGCTTCGGAAGGCACGTTAAGTTGGTCCCGGTTGCCACAGCAACTGCTTTCACCCACTTACCCACATTGTGCTAACGTGGCCCAAACTCTTCATGTTTCTTCCATGTGCCCAACAATGAGACGTATAAGCTGTTGATGATTCATGGTGATCTATATGTGTCTCTGTAACCCCTATATACATCTATAGATAAATAAGTCTATGGTTAACTTCCAGACGCATACTGGAGAGAAGCCGTATGCTTGTAGCTTGTGTGACAAGCGATTCACGCAGAGTAACAGCATGAAATTGCATTATAGAACATTCCACCTCAAACAACCTTACCCGAAAAGGTAAGATTTACTGTTTACTGTGTAAAACATTCCAGATAAAAGATACTATATCTTACCATTATCAGGCGGGTCCATAAATACGAGATTATTAAAAATAAGTATGCTAAATACAGCACACACTCTAAACAAGCGATATTTAAGTATACGGTTCTTTGTATACTTTACTAAAATTTGTCTAAAACATGATTTTTTGGATTACATGCGATGATTTCTTTTTTTTAGTGTTTCTGTGACTTTATCAAGTTTATGCATAAGAATACTTAAGATAATTAAATAGTAATTGGCTAAGCAGTATTTTAATAATAAATATGTTAACCATATTATAAACGAAAATAAGATTTGTGAGATACGTATTACCGATATTGAACCTTGAAGCGGGACAATAGAGTTCTATAAATGGCTGATGTTTTTATGAGAGTTGACACCAATAGATTGATAATTGACCAATAGATTGCAAGATTGTATTTAGGGAGCCTCTTAAGTACTTACAACTATTTCATATTTAAACCCAATTCCAAATCATATCATCTATATATGATACGGAATTGGATTTCGTCACATTCTATGGTTATCTTTAAATGCTATTAAGAAATAAATTTTACAATAGTCATATTATTGTGATAAATATTCCTAATACGTTGAATCTTGGAGAATAGTAAATTGCTATTAATGTGTTACTAAATAAATCTGCAATATTTAGATAGAAATACGTTTTCTTTAGAAATAATATAATAAATACAGATTTTTTTTCTTTAAAAAAAAACTTTTATTCTAAAGAATATGTCAGTGCCATTGTAACCTTATTCATTTATTTATTTATTTCTCACTGATAAAAAAGTTCATTTTATATTTTCATTGGTTGAAAATAAAAATACCTTTTCATTATTTTCGTTTCGAACACTTATGTCGTTTTTACTTTACCGTTATCTTATAGAAACAGAAGAAAAAAAAAGGACGAACCACACACAGCAATAGACGCAGAGTCAAAATCCGACGATTCCTCCGAAGACAGTATTCCTGAACACGAGATGCGTGCTTTGCCCGAAACGGGACTCGAACCAGTGCCAGCTATTATGCAAGATCGTATGCCAGATGAGAACATGCATTATTTGACCTTGTCTTAATAATAAATTGAGTATCATAGAAGTGATAATATAAAGAAAAAACATGCAATTCCCAGAAATGTACTAATCTGTTAAAATTATCAGTAAAATTATAAACTTTATAATTAAAAAATAGTTAATACATACACGAATATTAGTTCGTTTTTTATATCAATACAAACTCATTGCCTATTTACCAATGTGTCACACCTGGGTTGGCTGGAAGAGATCTCTTATAAAGATAAACCCGCCCTCCAAGTTATGAGGAAGCTTGTCACATAATTTTATGCTACAAATTCAAAGAGCAATATAAAGTATAGTTTTATAGAAATACTGCCCAACACTAAAATAATTTTGAATTCTAACAAGTAGTTCAAGAAACTACCCCCCTACCAACTCACAAACTTCGCCATTTTAAAATTGTATAATTTTCGCTTATCCTGATACAGTCGTGGTGTGAGATGGTGTAGTGAGAATAGTGACCCGACTTTACCTGTCAAAATCACTTGTCATTTAATAAATCAAACACACTCCAGTATATCATAGCTTTAGTGAAATTAGTTTTTGCAATTTACGGATCAATTTGTAATTTATACGATTGTCATTAATCTTTTGATATGGCATTATTAAAATAATATTTAAGTATTGTAAAAAAAGTATTGTTTTATTTTCCTTCTGCCCATTTCATACCGACCACTATATTCGGGTTTTTATAAAAGCATTTTATATGAGAAATATGAACATTACGTCTATGAGATAAGGGTGAATTTGATTTAAAAATGAAAGAGTATTTGGATTTAATATGATTCGAAACGATCAATATCGTATACTATTGATGGCGCGTCAGTAACTGTTTATCATGTTTTAATTATAATTTTATATTTGACGTTGTCAAGTATTGGAATAAATCTGTTGAAAAAATGTTTGAAAAAAATAGTTCATTGGGTTTTAACTAAATAATAGCGTTCTGGTTAAACCGTTATACTTTTGATGCGTGGTCGACAGTACTATTGAAATATTGCCCGTTTCAAGTCGCGTCATGACAAAATACCCTAAATTTTCGTTTCGACTGCGCTAACATGAATTGAACCTTATCGCTTATCTACATGTTACTGTTGAAGTTACCTTTTTGGTTTCAGTCAAAAAAATTTCAACAAAATATAGTTTTTCATTTTTATTTAAATGCCTTAAAACTAAAATCACATCCCTATTACACATTAACAATAGTCCTGGAATAAACATATTTTGTAAAAACAATCGTAGATATAATATTCCCACTTTCTACTCAATACACAATGTCAAATTGGTATGTGATAGTATTTAACAGTTACTAATAAAGGTCATACTTTGGGAGTCAACGTGCCTGTCTCTACGCATACGACACGGCTCCCGTGTTCACCCTATAATGAAGGGTTTACTAACTTACAATATATAGTTAGCGCTGTTGGAAATGTTCTTAAATAGATACACAGGGAGTCACAGTCGGCACTTCAATGTTTTATTGGAAAAAATATTTAATAAAATTATAAATAAAAATATCGCAAATATTGCACCATAGTGTAAACATGGGCTTTTTATTGGGCATTGAATGTGTTAATGCCTCAAGATCTGTATGGAATATTTTTACATTTATCGTGAATAAGTGATAAGCTTGTACACTTACATAATAATAATCTGATTCAACCTGCATTTTTCAATCATTAGTTTTTAGTTGCACATAAAGTTATTAGAAATATATCTATGTGATAAACTGTGAAAATATAAACATTTATTTAGTGCTAGTACCTGTAGAAGCAATCACAGGGTGTTATATCAAATAGCACTGCTAAAAGAACTGTACTGTCAGTGGTAAGGTAAGAGTCGGTTGAGAAAATATTGGCTTGCAAATAAACTTATCCCACATGCATAAGAAAATATTTTTTAAGTTATTTCCTGAAACATATTTCCTTTAGCTTTCTATTTGATATTACTCCACAGAATTTGATCAATATAGAAAATTATTAGTTGGTGTCTTAATAGAGGTTGTTATTTTTCAGTATTTTATTAATGTAATCTTAGTGTCTGCAATCCTTGCGTGGAAGTCAACGCCATAAAATTTTATGCGAGTAATTTATTCCATTGCGAGTCTTAAAATATCCATAATGCATGCATATTTTGAGACTCGCGACGGAATTAATACCTATAGGTCACTTTACGTTACATATAGTATGATGAACTGTGAAACCATTACTTACAGCGCATGTAATGGAAAAATTCAATAACTTAAATTTATAGATTAAAAAAAAAGAAAAAAAAAGGTATTTAAAAATTTTCGTCTTCGTTCGTCCAAAAAGATGTAACATAAATTTTAGAAATAAGTGTTTATAAGATGAACAAAGCGTACCTACTATTCTCTATATATGCGTAGTTTGACCTTTATGTACTCGTTATTACTCCCAAAGTCTATGCTAAATCTTAAATAATAACATAAAGCATACATATAGTCGTCTAACTCTTGGTCTCTTGTTTCTGTGTTTTCTCTTCTGTAGACTCCGGCAGTCGGCCTAGAAGGTCTCGCTGTTGGGTGCACCTGTCATTCTGTAACAAGGCATTAATATACAAACCTCAAATTAAATAGAATCAATTCCTTTAAATAACTTTTTTTTAAATCGTCATAATTTTCTCTACCATTCCTTTGATTTTATTCAACTTTGGTACGGTACATATACACTTATTAAACGTCAAATTAAGCCATCTATTCGTATATCTATCGGGGGTCTTGTCCTGAGAAGAACGGGCAAGAAACTCAGCAAGATTTTTCCCATCCCTTTAAATGTCATTTAGGATTGTTTGAAAAATGTTAAAATCCACAGTCTATAATAAAAATTTAATGTAAAAACCATTAAAATGTTTGTGGTTTTGTAACATTTTCAATCCATAAATTTAATATATACAATAATTTCTACCTCACTTTTGTCACAACTGTCGCAATTGGCAATAGGTAATGGCAATAGACGCTTTCCTCTTGCGTCTCCATTAGCGACCGTGGTCACAAATGTAACGCTTAAGTTATCCTTAGCTCACCGAGTCATTGTCGCTGGAGTCGTCAGTGTCGCTGGATGTATCAGTACCGTAATGTCCAAGACCTGGCAGCACGCCTACGCAGCGAAGTGCTCCCACCACCTCGGCTGAGTCGCTGTCAAATCACAAAAAACCATGATGGCATAATGATCTGGGCCTGATTTCATAAAGCTACATTTTTTAAATTCCACACATAGTACGTCATATGTCAATAACAATTGCAGAAGCAATAATTTCTGAGATATACCGTTATGAGGAGCAGCTAAACGTCGCCTAAAGAGCTCTATAGAAAATGAACCTTCTATGTGACGTTAAAAACAAAGAAGTGTCTGATGAAAGTCGAAGTGTATAGATGGGAAGACAAAATTAATTAAATGTTTGTTATTAATGCATTCATATGCATAGTGTGCATACTAATATGGTTAACGTGGCTATGGTTAATGTGCAAATGATTTTAAGAATTGCATAATATACTATCTGTAATGTTTTGAAAATTTCTATAGTACATTATTTTGAGATTATTCTTGTTCTACAATTAATAACAGTTAAAACAAATCAAAAATATTCTCATTTAAGCATTATTATGCTCCCATCTTGCCATTATTTGGTGGTATATAAATTTGGCTAAGACCTTTCCTCATACTGGTTAATTCATCACACGGCACAAACCTACCTTTTACTAACACCATTGACTTTAGCTGGAGTAGCTTCGTTATCCTTTTTATCTGCTTCTATTTCACTGGCTTTCCTTTTCCTTACTACAACCTGAAAGATTAATTTCCACAATGTTTTATTCTATTTGCAATGTTTAGGTCAAATCTAGTAGTAAAGTAGATATCCTCGACTGAATTTCACATAAATTTTTAACTTCTTGACAATGCATGGTTAGCTTAGTATTGGCTTAATGCTTAGTTATAAATACTCTAGTTCCTCTTAATCCTGTGTGGTAACCCGCTTAAGATGGTTGGCTTTAATTCTCTTTAAGCATTCCTTAATATGGGAATCAAATGAATGCATTTTGCTAAGGAGACAAATAAATATATTTGTCAACCCTTCAACGAGATACTGTACTACTGCTAGATTTAAACCTATACTTTATAGTTGGTAGGTAGAAAGATGTAAAGTTCAATGTAACATATAATGGTCAATTTATTTATAAATTAGCTGTTATAAAAAATCCAAAATGGTGCAAAGCTACTAAATTATCTCTTTTCAGAACATTGCCTAGAATAAAGCCTTTATTATAAATAATATGATTTATAGAAGTAAAAAACCTATTTCGTTAAAGAACTCTATATAAAGAATATGATTGAGACATTATTTTTTTAGTTGACAAAAGATTTTCTATTATGCTTGATACTTGATATCTGCATGCTCTTTCTTTTATATTATGTAAACGAAAAGCTAACAAGAATTAAAAATTAGAAATTACTTATTTTTTTCCTTAGTCTGTTTCAGAAATAATAATCTACTTCTTTTCTACTCTATAAAATAATCTAACTTATGGAATATTCAGTAGAACTCACCCCTTGCAGTTTGTTCTTATTACTTTGAGCAGTGGACTGTGTATTCCTTGCAGGAGCAAGTTGAGCCCGTAGCCGGGATATCTCTTCGCTCTCCGCTAAGTTTGATACTCGCTCCCTAATTGAATAGCACAAATAAAAATAGTAAACACACTTAACAGAATAAAAAGTTAATAATTTTAAATACTTCATTGACATTATTAAAGTTTCACAGTTGTTTTCTTCAACTTTGAGATGGTTTAATTGATAACAAGTAAAATTGTGATGTAGTTTAATTATGTGTTACAGTTTTCATAATATTTTATATTAAAAAAAATATATTGGCTTAGTGTTCCTAACATTAGGAATAAAATAATGGAAATACAGGTTTGACATATTCATAAATCATAAGGTCTACTTTAGGCTGACTTATGGCTTTAATATCAAATGCAGAAAAATTGCATAGGATGACACAGTTATAACACAGCCCCATATTGAAAAATCACCATTTAAAAATGCACACTGTTGCATGGTGTGTGGCGATTTGAAAAGTGCCTTAGTTGATTCATCACACTTTTAGTTTAAACAGTCAAGTTTAGTTTAGTTTACTTTATAATTAAGTAATAAATACATCATCTCATCATACATCATCTCAGGGAACCTTCAGGACCCTCAAATAATAAATTTCTTTTCAAGGGTTTTAAATCTATTCAACAGTAGTCCTGTAGAGAGTTTTAAATTAAATGTGATTCACTTAAAACTTGAAATATGACCATTTTCTTAGATTTTTATTATTTACATGCAGCAATAAAATGTATCTATGTCACCAAAATAATGATTACCTAAACTCTTGCATCTCTTTCTGCTCTTCCAAAGATATCTGCTGAGCTGCTTTAGCTTTGGTGCGCTCAACTAGATCCAAGAAACCTACTTCATCATCATCCAAGCCCTTGATCATGTTTTCTGGAAAGTAAGATTATTTATTATTAATGTTGGTTGGTTTGAAAGGGAAAAGTAAAAAAGAAATTACTTCTTTGTTGAATTAATCAAAATGAAAGAATTATAACAATCAAAAATATTTTCATTCAGCATGACCCAAATTCATATTAATGATATTTATATCATAGCCTTTATTAAAACACACAAAGTTTTATTTAACATTAAATTAAGCAATATAAATTCACTAAGCACTTGTACAATCAGCACAAATGATTATAAACTGAACTATTAATTCAGACCTCTCACGAGGCTAACATAGTGCACTGAAGCCTCTTTAAAAGATTTAAAAAAATTTCAATCATTCAGTTAATTTTAGTAAAAATTACAAAGATTTACTAAAATATTTTTTATTTCATTTTAATCATTCTAAATTTTACAACTCATTTTTTATACACACAAACATTTGAATGTATAAGGAAGGAAGGCAAACATTGCCTTCTTCATAACCAACATTACTGAGCCACTTTATACTCCAAGGAACTTAAAAATTAATTGTGTCAGAGTTATAAGCCTTGACAGGGTAATAGAACTTCTGAATATAGAAGGGATATGTTCCACTTCACTTCTAAGTTTTTACTGAGGGAGAATGAGTGAGGAATACTCTTGCTTTTCAAGCAACTTTAAGCTTCTGTAAATTTATTAAGCTATTATAAATATATGTGAACAGACTCACTGAGCTTATGTGCCTCTTCATATTCTGCCTCCCTCTTGAGTCTTTGCTCTTCTAGACGTTGGTAAAGAGGTCTGGAATCATAGGGTTCTTCCGGGGCATCTGTGCAAAATTTAAGATAAATATATTAAGGGATCCGAACGGAAATATGATCTAGTGACATTGGGGCCTTTTAAATCTAGTAGCATTAGAATGTTATCTGTTCTTACTCCATAGTAATTAAATCATATGATGATAAGTACCTTTAGGTTGGTCGTCTGTTCTTACTTTATCCCATTCTTCTTGGCGACGTCGTCTTGCCTCTAAAATGTCAGATTCTGAGATAAAGCCGGAACTCATTCTTATAATTTTACGATAGAGAAGTCAATAATTCTATAATCTCTCAAGATCAAAGACCTAGAAACGCAAAATGTAACATAAAATTCCTACTTTGACATTATTGACATTATTTTTGACTTTTTTTATTTAATTCTCCCTATTGCAGGGAAGGCAAAGAGAACTAAATCCCATAAAACCACTTCATATGTAATTTTTTCTTTATTTCTGGCTCCGGAATACTGGTATAACATATCTCTTTGTCCCAAGGAGTTTTTAGCGACTAATGGTAGGCCCTGCTATTTTGTTAATAACTATATAAAAATATTACATAAGAGACGGTTGTATGGTCCTGTGCCTTCCTTATAATAGTGAGAATTAAAACAAACAAAATGTAACTAACTGTTAAACTGTCATCGTGACACTAAGAAAATCTCATTCGACTGACCGGCTCTGTCTTCGTATTTTATCTAATTAAATTTTTGTATCGATGCGCATTCTATTCAAATATTGGCAAAAATAGTCTTTAAATTATATTTAGATATGGCTGAAGTAGAAAATGAAAATGTCGAAACAACCTTGGCTGAATCAATGAAAGAGTATGTTGAAGAGGGAAAGAATAAGTTGAATGTGAAGTGTAAATTTTGTGGTTCGAAAATATTGGAAAAGCAAACTGCGAGATACGTCGCTCAAGATGTAGGTTTTCATTCGTAGAATAAGTTCAATAATTTTTTTCCAAACTAATCATATGTTAGGTGTTCGACACTTATTTATGTCATATTTTTATGTTTATCTTGCAGAAAGAACTGCCCTTAATGCAACAAGACATCAACAGAAAAGAAGGCGAAGTCCAAAAAGAAATGATAAATGAATACTATCATGTAGAAAACATGTACATATTTGAAAACATTGGCTTTACTCATCAGGTTGATAATTATAAGTATTTAATTTGTGCAGATTGTGATGCTGGCCCTGTGGGGTACTATGAGCTTGATAGTAAACATAGTTACATAGCTTTGTCTCGAATTGTACATTCTTAATAATAAGTGTTCAGTGTCTTTGAAGAAGTCGAATAATGTTAAATTAATAATTTCACTGATACAAATACTATTAATTATTTATTAGATACCAATTTTTTTTTAATAACGAAGTAAATCATGTAACGGGAATAATATTCTTGTTGGATCTTTAAATTCAAATTATTTATCAAAGTTATCAAATGAAAAAGTTGTACCAAATTAGGTAGCTATAATTTTGACTTTAAATTTTTATCCAGCTTATTTTAAATAAAATCTTTTGGTAATTAGTGTAATTGGTAAAAGATAGACTTTAAATTCTCATAATTGCCTATTAAAAGCTGTACAATTTCAATGAAGTGCAGCTTAATATATGCAAGTTAACACTAACATCCGTTTCCAATAGTCTGTGCACAGATAGAAGTGGACTTACTAAAGTTTTGTTGTTTTTCTGCAAATAACAGATGTTGTTTGGTAAATAAAGTGTCGTAAGTTCATTTCTATCTATAGAATAAAATATTTGAATAGGCTATAAATGGATAAAGTGAGAACCAATTTTGGTATTTTGATATGTTTGCAATTAGCAGGTAAATAACAATATTATAATGATGAATATGTATTTTCAAAGCGTTGTGTTTGGCCTGTGTGAGTGATAAGAATTTATTACATTAGCCCACATGCCATTATATAAAAGCTTAATACAATTTAAAAATATGTCAGGTATCTTTAAAAGATTAAATATTGTTATACATTTTTATAAATAAAAAAGGTGACTATCAATCTCTATCTTTTCTATGAAAAGTTAATAATTTGAATTCCATCTTTTATTTTACTAGAGCAAGTAAGTACCAATGTAAGAGTGTGTACATCAACAGTGTACAATTATGTATATTTTTCATTATGTTACAAAGATCTTGTATCAATGTTTATGATTCTAGTGTTTTTAGTACCTGTGTGTATTAAAATACCTATCTCAACAATTTTCTTAGTTACAAGAATATTTTCTATTCTATATTAAATGTTACAACACTTAAAACCATACTACAATTTCAATTAGTCAAATCAGTAACAAGACTCAGTGAATTTTTTCTAATTGCAGTATTGGTATGAAGTTACATTGTGAAAATAAGATCTTAATGTAATTACAGTATGCAGTGGCAAAGTTTTAAGTTGTTGACAAATTTCAGGGCTTATATATTATATATTGTACTTGTAGATCATTCCATATTCTATTTAATTTTAAATTACATTTTGCTTTGCAACATTTTATTTTCATAAACTTATATTGAAATAAAATCCCAGGTAACTACAAACAGTTTACATAGTGTTGTAGACAAACTCAAGCGATCTTAGCCAGTATATGTTGTATCTGTGTAAGTACAGTGGGTCGCAATTTTGTGGTAAGCACTATTCATTATTATACATTAATTTAGGGGATTCGACTGAAAATCGGATGAACATAATAGTTTTTAAAAAGGTAATAATAAACTCTTAATATAATAACGCAGATTCTTCTTATTATTGAATTGTTCCGATTTATTAATTTTATAAACATATTTTTTAAATTTACAAGCTTATTTAATATAATATTGTTTAAATAATAATAATAGTAATAATAGTGAAAATGGATTCATGATGGATATTATTGATATACGAGCTTTGCAGCATGCGATTAACTTTTTAGTACTTGGATATCTACTGGTTATTTATGACGTAGTATCATAGTACTCTATGATTGTGACTGACTAATTATAATCATAGTAATGTCTTGCTTTCTACTATATTCTTCAATGATGCCTTTGTATAACTAATATTTACAATTGAAGGTATCACCCCAATTATCACTGAAGGTATCAGACAATTGTGTATACATTAAAGCGCTTTCATTTTCATAGCGACGTAACGAGGTTCGCTCATTATTGATACGGCTGATACGGCGGTGACTACGTTCCTGATTTACAGATATGATTATTTTCTGGAACGCACAAAATGTTTCCTATTATTAAAATAAATGGTTCTAAACTCAAATAATATTAATTGCAGCAATACGTGCTTCGTATTTGATTATTTCGTTCGTCCCGGAAGATTCGGATATACTGTTTCATGGTGAGGTTGCTTTTTACATTGTATGCTTTATTCCTATTATTATAATAGTCATTTCAGCTTGTGTTCTTGTTCGTAGCGATCATAGCAGTGTACCAATTATGTAAAGGTTTTATTATTAATACAAAATTTTATTTTAATACAGGCTTTAAATCTGAGACTAAAGTATTTCATTTCTTACTTTTCAACATTGTCACATTTATATTAGCCGAAGAATTTATTATTTTTAAATCACAGTCATGCAGTGGCAACTTAAGGGTGTATTCATAACAAATATTCAAAACACTCATATTTTATTTTTGAAATACCAGAAATATAAAATATACAATCATTCTTGAAAGTGTTTTCAACCAAAATACGTCATTAAAAAGACGATCGATTTATCAATATATATATTTTAATGCAATGGCAATTCTTAATTTCATTCGACAAACCATAGATTAGATTAATTTGAAAAGAAACCTATAAATTTATCAGCAAAACCATCGCTTAGTCGCTTTAAGTCTAGTTTATAGAGAAATATCATCATGATTATTATTATTAGTAAATATTTGTCGTGTGGTTTATCTAGGTATCGATAATTGACACCGTGTGGTTAAAACTAACCGACGAATAGCCTTATGAGGTCACACCGTCACACCTAGCTTATCGAGAGAATAATGGTTGCTAGCAAGCCTTTGAATATTTCTTATAAAAATTAATTGATGTTTTCTCACTAAATCTTGACTTGTAAATAATGGATTGTCTTTTTTTGTTATATTTGGTTTAATTCAGGGTTGGTTTAAAAATAAAAATAACTGGGAAAATCTTACAGAAAAGCTTAAAACACTGAACATTGGTTATTTAGTATGGAAAATCGTCTAACTGACATTAAAGAAGTCATTTCTTCGCGTTTATTTTTATATACAGCGTGTGGTAGTTTGTAGGTGAAACAAAGTTAAACGGGGCATCTAGTGTCATATAAATCATGTACTATGGATATTGGTAACTAAAAATATTTGAAAAATACTTCTTATTACAAAAATATATATATTCATGTTGTAAACCATAAAGTAAGGTATTAATGTTCATAATCGTTAATAGTCGTTTCTAATCAAACTAAAAAATAAAAATAAAACATTTCTTTATGTAAAGTATTTATTGCATTAATTCGACCCTACTTACATCGGTTTCCGTGGTGTAGCGGTTATCACATCTGCCTAACACGCAGAAGGCCCCCGGTTCGATCCCGGGCGGAAACAGTTTTTTTGATGACATTTTTATTTTGATATATTATTTATAATTATTTGGAATAGGCGGCTAATAATACGTTAACGGCCAGGACGAGCAAAATTAACAAAAAATATTTATTAATTTATATTTCTTTCCTTTATAACTCCTATACTTCCTAATATACTATTGTATCGATACACAACATTGCTAAACATTTTTTGTTAGGCGCTTGTTATCAAAGGTTTCATGATTGTAAAACTTGGAGCACCCAATTGGGTTGCTTGACACTAGTGATTGATTTTTCAGGTAATGAGGTCGCAAGAACCTCCGTGTGTACAAGTGTACTTGTCTCGTTGTTAACACAAGGTTTCCTATTGAGGTTTAGGTTTTTTTGTTGTTCGTATGAATGATATTAATTTATTTATTCTGACCAACTAGACCATAATTAAATATGTAATACTTAGTAAGTAATGCCTTATTATAAATGAGTATTTTTAGTTTACCGCACTTGTATATTAGGATCCATTGTTACTTGAATGCCTCGTTCTAGTCATGGCACTTAGTTTTTCTTATCCAATAATTTCTAATTGTTTATATTATATTTTGTATACTGGTCTTCACTGTAAACCTCAAATTCTGATTCATATTTATAAAAAAATATAAAAAATTAAGTTTAAAAAAATTATATCAAAATAATAACTACATTTAAATTAAGAGAATTAGATAGATAGATTAGATTAGACTAGATTTATTTTTTACTTAAGAGAATATAGATACATTTAAATTTTAAAAATTACTACTTAGTACCTAGTATTTGTTTAAATGCGAAGATAGAACTAGTGCAGCATGCGATATACTGCCTTTTCTCTTAAAGTAGGCCATATTAAAGCAAGAATACTCTACTCCAACTTACTATATGGATGAATGGATACTGTATTCATGATTGGTAAGAATAAGAAAATATTTAAATGAAAAAAGGCAACAATATACAGTGGTTTTACACTAACATACTAATTCAAAACATAAAATAACTAAACCATAAACAAAAATAATGACCATCTAATGAATGACATAAGACTTGGTTTCCTACAAATTCAGTTTAAAACAAATTAGTTTTGATTTAACTACTTTTAGGCTGCTTGATCACGTCAGACAGTTAATAGTAAAAATCAGTTTTGGACAGAAGGCTCGACAGTGGACTTTAATAAGTCATAAAATGTGATCTCACAATACACCCTGCGATTAGTGGGGGTTATCCATGACCCAGACGATTCGATTATGAGCGCTAATATACTGCTACACTTACACATGTCACGCACGAGAAACCCTTTTTTAATACACTGCACTCGTTGAAAAAGCGTGGTAAGACCCATTCTACACTCGTCGAGCTGTTCCAGGTACAAATACGTACCTGGTCCCTTCTCTTCTCCATGACTCAACTCACCAGACCCGAAGTTCGAGCCTTTAGAGGCACCCACATGTTTGTCGCTCTCCCTTTGGCTCGAGACTCTAAGAAACAGCGGGACACCGTTCTTGGAGGTGATGCCTGTTGATTAGAAAACCTCCAGAGGTTAATCGCCCCATAAGGTTTGAGGACTCTCCAAGGTTCTCGCCTCCTTACCTTAAAACCACAGTAATGCTGTAAAGGCCATCTGCGACCAACAACATTAGTCAGTTCAAAAAAAAGTTTATTACGAATTAAGATGACGGGTGTGGGTTTGTACCAATTACAACGAAAACTAATCTGTGTTAGTAGACCCTACTGTCGAACGTGGGTAAGGAGCCTAAAACTGATTAAGATGTAGCTTACGAGTCGCCATTACTCACTGATTTACTTGCTGAGAACTTACTTAACTTAAATGAATGTGCCATAAAATACATGTCCAGGAAGACATTTGGTCGAGTGACCTTGGGTACGTTCTGTTGTACTTAAAAGTGTCGAAGTAATTGGTGTGATTCATCAGTATAATCTAGGATTCAGGGAAATTTTAAGAAGACTCCACTGGCGTAGCCGATAAAATTTCAAATTATTTTTGAATTTCAAATTATTTTTGAATTTCAAATTATTTTTTAATTTCAAATTATTTTTTAATTTCAAATTATTTTTTAATTTCAAATTATTTTTTAATTTCAAATTATTTTTTAATTTCAAATTATTTTTTAATTTCAAATTATTTTTTAATTTCAAATTATTTTTTAATTTCAAATTATTTTTTAATTTCAAATTTTATCGGCTACGTAAGGAATGTTCGCCATATTTGACTTCAGTGGGGGTTATATTTTTACGCCAGGGAGTCCACTGCCTGGTTAATTCCATTTCTGGGGAAGATAACGGGAATGTGGGGCTCTCCCTACCTTGGGCCACCAGCTATGTATCATTATCATCATTAATTTAACTGGACGGATGCTATGCGAAATCTTGTGCGAAGTTGAATCGAATTTGTTATGCGAAAATCAAGAAATCCCTAGCTGTATGATGTAATCTGATAAGCCACTGCGATCCCTTCTTAGAGAGAGCTCTCCGTACTGTTTGAGTGTCGATATAAACAGTACACGGGTATTTCGAAAGGGGTGTGCAAGTTGGATACGGTCCCCAATTATAACCGGAACTCGAACTACAATGGTCGATAGCCTTGAAGTCCAGACATATATAGTCCGAAAAGGCCTCGTTCCGTGCGTTGCTTGCGACACTTGTGATGTAGAAGAAAGCAGTGTGCATAAGAGCAGGGCTAGGACATTGGCTTAAGTGTAGGTGAGTGAGACTCAATCAATCAATCAATTTTAACAATTGCTGGAAGTCTCGTTCTGACTTTGAAGTTTTGATATTTGTCATTTGTACAGTTAAATTGCATGTGTTTACTAACCGCCTCTGTGGTCTTGTAGTTCAGGCCACTTGCCACAGATCAAAAGGTCTCGGGTTCTGTTTCCAGTTTGGGCAAAATTTTGTGCTTTGTTTAGTTGATGGTAGGTTATATTTGTCTGGCTAGCTACAATAATCTTACCTAAGGCCGCCGCCAGAACAATAATATTAACAGGATTATTGGTGTTTCGGCAGTGGAGTGGAGTTTACATTTTTTTTTGTGTTTCTATCTTCAGTATCAGTTATCATTACTTACAATCAGTGTGCGATGAAAACCAAAAGCTACCTTGTTAAGAAAGAAAAATTGAGTTTATTATTGTAAATTTTACTGATGCTTTAGTAAGCATAACACTGTATTTTTATTTTTTTAACGAAAATTAATAACAATAAACCTGTCATTATGCATGAAGGCCAATAGAAATATTGTTTAAAACGAATCCATCGTGCGTAAGGACAAATTCATTTGCAACATGTAATTTACTGCTCATTAATAATTAATAACAACAGATTATTATTTTGTGAAACTAACATAAATTGAAATGAGTTGGATTGGTTACATAACACTTCTGAGTCCGACTGTATTAAGAAACACAAGATATGCATTACGGAAACTTATCTAAATGTGTTTTTAATTATTAAATCTGCCGATCTGACTTGTAAAAGGGTGAAAAAGGAAAAATGAGAGCGAAAATTGTATCGACAATAGTTTTTTACCGTACAAAGTTACTAAAACTCTTTTGTGAAATAGGAAATGAACTGAAGAACATCTACCATCTACCATTTCATCATCTCCATGTCAGCGTTCAAACCAAGAAATTACCTGACTAAATTGGTTATTCTAAGAACCACCATTTTTCGAAAGTAATAGGTACTTTCATATCGATTTCATATCGAATGTATAAACTCGCATATAGTTAAATAGAAAATCGCATATAGAATGTATAAACTTGAAATGAAATATATTTTTCTGTGCTATTTGTATCTGACTGGTTTTCATGTCATTAAAAAGGTGAGATTTCAAAAAAATAATCAAATTAGAAAAATTTTGTTTCCCATTTTTTCATTTTTCGTACAATGAAAGAATGGAAATGATACACTGAAATTTCATACATAACTAACTAATCAATGCTCAGATGTATTCAATAAATTGCACGGTATAACTATACTTTTTGGCATGAAACTACACCAATTTAACTACAACATAAAATATATAGCACTCGACCGACCCCGATATTACGCGTCAACACTCCTCAGTACATTTCGATCTCAAAGAGACAAAGTTTCATGTGTAAAACAAGCCACTCCCGTAGAATTTATATTTTAAAACGTTTAATTTGAAAACAAAAGCGAAGTATACTATTTTGAATATATTATTAGTTGTTTAAATAAGAGAAATTATAATATCGCAGTTTGTGGTGACGTAATTCACTTGAAGGATTTAAGTTGCCACGCTTTGCCTAATGCGAATCTTGGTGCGGAGGTCGAGATCTGCTCCAAAAGGTCTTTCGACCTTAAATAGATATTCTATTATGTATTAAATATTTATTATTACCGGATGTTCCTAAAATTCATTGTGTTTTATCTATAAGTTTGTTAAGACATTGACATTTCAATAAATTTTTGAAAGATGACTAAAATAATATTCAAATAAGAAAAAAGTCATATCTGTCGACCTCACACAGTCCGTTTAATTTATTGGTATAGCTAACATTAGTTTTCACCAACTTAAGCGGCTTTATTAACGCGTAAAGAAAATTAAGAAACGTTAATAATAAGTGAGATTTATAGATAGAATTGTGTGATATAATAATAATTTTCACCCTCACACTTATTTTTTTGTCCAAAATAAGCATCATTAAGAGTTTGTGTTATGTATACTAGATTATTAAGAAACACTGATAGTAAAATATATATAAATAACAGAAATATACAAAAAAAACATCTATGACTCGTCAACGAACATTCCTAGTCATCATACAAATATCTGTCCCTACCGAGATTCGAACCCTTAACCTTTAGCTAACGGAGGTATTGATCACTCGACCAGACAGCCGTCAAAAGTAAATTGATTTGCTTTTACTTGGCAAAAATTAATAGAGATAAAAATTAATTTTAAAAGGAGTCTCGCACCATAGTTTGTTAGGTAATCGAAATTAATGTAATATATATATATATATATATATTACTTTATTTGTATATCAGTTTATGTGTGTATGGATTTCGTTATATTATGCGTACTTCTTATTATTTCAGAACTACGTTTTAACTTCTGTATTCATCTCTCTGATTGACTGATAGAGAATAACTAAAGGCATTAAGTCCGCCAATTGTACCTTAATATGTGCAGTAAAGTTCAAATAAATAATATATATTATAAGAAAACATTTTATTTATTTCTACTATGACACTACATTAAGATAATTATGAAGTAAATGAATTAAAATTATTGTAAAATCTAAAAACTCAAGAACAAGGATATATAGAGATTACTAATTTAGTCTTGATGGAAGATATTGCTTAGTTATATTGGCAATTGATTTGCAATTTCGTATTAATATTAAAAATGCGAAATTTTTATAGACGTGCGTTAATTCGGATATAATTCTTAAGAATTATTTATAATCTCAAAATTGTCATTGCACATTTCGATATTTATGTCAATACTTTTTGTGTTTAAGGTCATTATAAAATTACAATACAAAGTGAAATCTAAGCAACAGTTAAGCTGTGTATAAATTATCAATAATAATTAGGATCTACTTAAATTTAAGCAAGAGTTTTTTCATGTTGTATTTACCAGTAAATGTTTGTGATATTTAGATGTATATGAACATTCGTGAGTCTATAATAATAAAACCGAACAAGTGCGAGTTACACTCGCCCACCGGGAGTTCCCTACAAATAACGCACTAAAATTACATACTTTAAACAATAGCTGTATATAAATAGCCCAGGAATCGAGTCTTGCAGTTTTTCCGAGCTAATCCCAAAAAGGCTTTCTTCTTCTTCTTTCTTTAAATGAAGTTTATATTTTTTTTACAAATGTATAGTATTCAGATTTTTCCTTAAACTCGTAGTATAAGACTTTATTATAAGCCAAATGTCATATTTCTAGGTCAACAGAAAATAGCCTATAAATTTTGATATTCTTGAGAGTGTCGAAATGTACCTTTTATTGACACAAACTGCCCTAACTTTTAATAAACCTTAATTTAGAAGTTTTATTTAGTATATGGTTTTAATTTCAACTCAATAATTCCATGCGTTCTAGATATAAAGGATCCTAAAATTTAGACTGACAGACAAAAAGGATTCACTTACCTCCTTTTTAGGTATGGAGCCCTAAAGTTAAAAATGATTTTATTGCAGAATAATTACTTAATTTTGAGCTGCGGAACCCTAATAAAAATTAAGTTAAGACTAAATTAAGTAGATAGTAGTAAAAGCCATTTTTATTCTAACTAGTCGTATGAGGCAAATTCCCTGTAAGACTAAGCCAATGCCTGAAAAGCTATGTAATCTCATTTGCAAATCGGGAGTCTTGAGTGTCTGATTATAAGCAACAAATATTGTCAGAGCGATAAAATAAGGGTAGAAGAGCATAAAGCCCGATTTCTAAATTTCTTTCTGTACGTACGCGATAATCTTCGTAACTACAGATTTTGTTGTAATTTTGACAGTGATGGCATATAAATAAATAACCACTGTGTTTTACTAAAGCTTGATAATAGATTAAACTGTAGTTTTCTATATTGTACTATTTATATTCTTCTTAAAAATCCCCATATGACATAGCTGTTAAATAACGATAACTTTTGTTCCCGACATCTGTTTTTGATTCATCAAAAACAGATGTCAACACAGCCTAGTTATTACTGTAGGCAAATCTGCATCTACCGTCAATTGCAACAAAATCTTTAGCCGTGGAGATTATCGCGTACATATGACAGAAAATAATTTCATATATCGGTTTATGCTCTCCTATAATTATTTTGACGACCTGAATATATTTGATGTTCATATTCACACCCTCGATTTCTACAGATTCATTATAAGTATAGCGAATTCATTGTGTTTTTCACATAATTTATTTGGTAACACAACGTTGGCGAGTCAGCTAGTATCTATATAGATATATAGATACTTATTCTGAATTAGTTATCTTATTCATCTTCTCGTCTTCTTTCTTTTTCTTTTTCTTCTAAATATAAAAATGAATTGATGTTCGTTAGTGTCGCTAAGCTCAAGAACAGCTTACCCGATTTAAATAATTGTTATTTTGTTTTATTCGATTTGATTCAGGGGTGGTTAAAGAAACTATTGGAATTACTAAAGAAAAGCCAACGTTTTTCAGTTATATATTTTGAAAATATATAACTGAAAAACGTTGGCTTAATATGAATAATCTTCTAACTGATATGTTAAACTTTAAAAATGTCATTTCTTTGATTGTTAATTTGGGTTTCTTTTAATAGATGGCGTTAGTGGCAGTTTGTAAGTGATACAAAGTTCACCGGTTCAACAAATAAATATAAGTTTTTTACCAACACCGAACTCCTCACACATGTCCACTTTCATTATATCTCGCCGTCCTACTCACTACCGGAACACTATGCAACTTATATCAGTTTCCAAGTCACGCGGTAACATAATTTGACAGACAATTTTCGTCTACTCATTAGTTCCTTAAATTCAGGGCCGATTCATCCTCTTTTTACGCATTTTAAACTCATTTTTACTTCCTACATTAGGCCAAGCACTTAAGTTACAGTGTGTTAACAACGAAACTTTATATCATTAGAAATAGAGTTGGAAATTGAAGACACGAAAGTTTAATTACCATATCGAATTGCGCTAAATGTGATTGAATCATAACAGAACAATTGACCGGTAATAATATTTTAATTAGCATTACATTTGATTGAAGCATTAAATGTTATGATAAAAACATGTAGATATTTTTTTCTTTTGAATTTTTTTGTGAAAGATTAACACTTGGTTTTTATGTTGGCAGAGGAAAATTAAAACCGATTTGGAAACGATCAACACATGAAAATCTATTCCTAATAATGTCACACTATTCCTTTTAAATTATTTCTACATTTAGATGAAAAAATACCGCTTTCCCCCCAATCTTTTAAAGCACGGTTTTGCAAAAAAAGATTACTAAGCGAACGTTGCATTTTGTATTGTTATTCGCAAATACTTCTGTAAGACCTACGTAATTAGTTATTTAATAAGCATTCTATTCTTAGTTGTAATGTAAATAAGGTCAACAATTACGTGAACGGAGAAAACTTGAACTCTGTGCTGGAACAGTGGTTTGAACAAGGTTCACTTTCATAAGATCAAAGTGGTCGTGGGGTATGTAAGTTTAGGACTAACTAAAATGAGCTAACAATGATGATGCTAAGTAATGAAAACGATGTGAACAAATAACTTTATATGAAGAGAGTGCTGTATTGTAAATTAAACCATCTGAATCAGACCTAAAAGTTCAGGATTAATTTCCCCGTGGTACAATGTAGTGGTGGTAGATCTTTTTTTAAGTCTACAGGCTAATTTCTAGCATATTATCTAAATCTGCAGCCAAAAAGACGTTAACAGCATTGTTATGTTCCTGAAGTAGGAGGTAAGATAGTCATTTATTCTGTGGTTAAGGAATCTGGCAGCTCGCTTGTATTTTCGACTTTATCATCACTAGCCATGACAGTTATTATAAAGGTATCTTAAAATAATTCACAATATTTTATTTTACGTTGAGCTTTTTGAAGAGACGTATAAGGAATAACCTGGACGAGTTTTAACAGACCGACTGAACAGTTGCTTGAATTTCAAAGGATATTATGGCACACGTATTGCCCCCTTCATAGAACAGTGGTCCTTTCAAAAGTTGCGTGATCCCGCAACGTTTGGTCCAGAAAAGTGGCATAGGCATGCCACTTTTCTGGACCTCTGGATCTTCACATATGGACCTCTACTACTGCTTACCATCGTGCGGTGTTGCATGAATAAAAATTAGAATAGTATCCATATTACAAATAAAATACCTGATGGAACAATCTGATCGCTTAGCTAGCCAGAACTTTGGCAATAGCCATGATTTCATGGGCCATTCCTCTAGTCTTGTTTCAGCGAAACAATTTTCAAGAAGTTTTGATATTTATTTAGGTACTATTTTCATGATATGAACAACTATACATTATTAATTAAATAAGAGATTATCACCAGTATCTTTCTCCTCAGGCTGAAACAATAAATAAAAAATTTTATTCAATTTCATACCTTAATACATCAGTATTAAAAGTAGTAAATTGATTTAATCAATTCGTGATTAAGCCCGAGGCCCCGCCACAATGATAATGCGGGTGTCAATGGCTACCATTCCCTTCACACCAAAATACGGCAATATATAAAAAGAATGGAATAAATTTCTGTATTATGACAACTTATAGACAATTATTTTAATATTTGTATTATTAAATTTATTTTTCTTCTAATACATAATTAAGTAAGTTTTTTATGACGAAATTATGCAAAATGACGTTTGAAATGGATATTTTAACGTAATACTTTATCCTTGAAGGAATAATTTATGCTTATTGATATAACTGTAATATTGTAATGTGTCATGTGCCACAAAACTACACAATTCATTGCAAACACCATTTTGTATGAATCGCTTAAATTAGCGGGCGCATTGCGTGTCAACTTACACATTACTTAATCATTAAAACGATATTTACTACCTTACTTACTATGTATTGACTAGGCCTGATTATGTATACACCCCTATTATCTAGTCCAAAATAAGCATCATTAAGTGTTTGTGTTATGGACATTAAACGTAAAATTTAAAATTATATATCTTTTAATCTTTATATTTATGTTCGTATAAATAACAGGTTCATTGCATATAAAAGAATAATTTCGTTGAAAAGCATTTTACAATTTTAAAATTAATTTCTGGAATTTATTTTTGATTTCCAGAAACAATAGAAAGTGCGCGAACGGCTCCGAAACACATTTGTATTTTGAAAGTATATTCTTGTATCATATTGACAATAAAACCTTTTCTGAAATCAGTTAATAAAAGCAATAATTCAAACTATCAAATTACTAAACTAGAAAGTATAGGCAATTTTTAAGAAGATTTGTGAAATTACAGGGCATGAGAGACATTAACATCTTTTGTCTGTCGAATGTCTACATAGTGTTTAGTGTAGTGTGTTTTCTTGATGATGCTTGTATCTGTAGATAAACGCGATCACTTCCCATCATGTGGACTGTCCGCTTGTTTGACATTCCTTTAAATAACAAATATAAAACATTTCTTACACTCGCACTAAATCCAGCCCAAATTAAGCATCATAATGAGTTTCTGTTATAGATAATGTGTAATATTAGAAACATAAGGAAACAAACAAATATCTATGACATATGAACTAATATTCCTACTCATAATACAAATATAGACTAAGTAGACAGGGATTCTAAACACTTAAAATATATATGATACATTGCGTTAGGTATTTCTTAAAGCTATACTTTTTCACTTCACATAAAAAAGCTTCCCAATAATTAATACACACCTGTTTTTTCCATATTCCTATTTAGTTTTTTTAACTAATTATGAAAACTGACAAAAATATTGTTGTTTCATAAGCAGTTAGGAGCAAGAGAATAAAAATTTTGCTTTTGTAGACGGTCAAGAGAAACTTTTAAGAACGGGAGTTCAAAAATGTAAATCAGAAATCCTGTTATAATCTTTTCTGACATTTAAATACTCTAACTTATAAATCGATACAATTACACTATAATTAATATTTTAAATGAATATAATAGTATATATAAAAATAATGAATGATTTTAATGTCACTACATAATATAAATTCAAACAAATTTACTTAAATATACATCTATTCTGTCCCTTATATAATCTACCTTTCTCCTGTTTATCCTAAAATGTGCTATGTCCAACAGTGTCTATATTGTCAATAATATTCATAATTTAAAAATGTTATGTAATTTACACAAACTCTAAATTGAAGTAAGCTTTGGTTATTAGATAACAGAAAAACATATTTTATATTATGTGAATTAAGTATGTTGTTTGGAGAGTTTAATTTAGATTTTACGCATAGTTCAAAACATAATCATAGTCAATAACACAATTAGGATAATTCAGGCATTCCTTATAGGAATATTATATATAGTTATTTTATTATCTTAGTCATGCGTTTTGTAATTTTAAGCCCACTTACACCTTTTTTTACAACTAAATTTTTTTTATCTATTTAAACACTAATCCATCTAGAATTAATAATATGGAGATTTGAAGTTTATTGCAAAATAAATTCTTAAATCAGCTTTCGAAGTACGATATGATGGGCTGCCATTATATTTATAGGCATACACATTTAATTTCTACAGTCGCTTGACATCAGAGTGTCCCTATCGGCTTTAAATCACAGCAAATGATTCGACACTGCATGATGGTAAGCAGTTAATGAGCTACATATGTGAAAACGGCTAGTGCAGAATGTGACATACTGCCCTAGCCACCTCCAACTTGCCGGCCCAAAAAGTGCCTTTTCACAACTTCTTTTGAAGGAACCCATAATATATAAGTAACGGAATACCTGTGCTGGTAAATAACGGAAAACAAATTGTATAGTATGAATAACGGAATACCTTTGCTGGTAAGGAATTCCACGCTTTGGCTGTTCGATAAAGAAAGGAGCCGCCAATTCTCTTCGTAAGTAAAGTGGATGTGGAAACGCTGAATGAGCGTCTCTGTAAGCCAGCACGCGTGTCTGAGTAGATAAGCAGAGGTAGGCACTTAGCGACGCTATATCGGAACGAAATTGCAACGGCTCTAGGGTATTCGTGACTTCCGAGTCTTCCGACAATTGTAGGTACAGAAGGATGCTGCTTCTGTCCACATTAAATATTACATGAAGTTTGTTCTTACGAGCATTTAACCACTTACCTTCAGGTCTCTATGTTAGCTTGTTTATTTTTGTCTTAAAACAATAAATCGAAAAGGTTGAATGATTAAATTCTAAGTATCATATGCAAATTATTTACGTAATGGGTCATACTTGTAACGATTGAATACGCCTTATATAATTACAAAGTTTGTATCTCTTTAGTCCGAATAAAAACGAGTAGGGCCTACGAGTGTACTTGTCAAAACACAGTGTCACTGGACAAAACTTACACAATTAAGGAAATTAGATATACTTTCTAAAAAAAACTTACACCGTTGCTAATTACATTGGGTATTTAAAGAATTTCTCAAAACCTGTTCATGTTATCGAAAGTAATTTTTTATAAATTCTTTACCGTGGCGTGGATATAGAGATAGTTATAGTATAACTTGTAATGCTTTGATGTTATTACTATAAGTAAATATATAGGTACCTCTTCGCCGAACCTGAGATTACTTACAGTTTATCTGAATGATGTATAAAGTACTCGTAGTAAGCGCTTGATTAATGAACTCTTACAACTAACCAGCCATAATTTATTCCTGAACATTAATTGTTATATGAGATAAGATAAGATAAGATAAATTTTTATTGTGATTGATATTGATATTATTATTGTATTTTGAAAGACAAACATATTTTTCTGAAGCTGATCAAAACCAATCTACAAACTGTTTATATCACATAAAAAATAACTGGACCACAAATCGCTGAAGGAAAAGACTTCAACGCGTTACAAAATTTTCTCGTAACTAAAAATTTTATTATTTTTATATTTTGCCGATGCAATTTTTTAACATCTCTACGTAATTCAACGTGTAATATGACGTGTAGTTCATAAGTGCTATAACAGAAAAATATATTACTCTTTCTTTTATTAACAAAGAGATGGCAACACCGGCTGATAAGAGACAAAAGAATATTTATTCAGTTTGAATTTCGAACAAAATCTAGATTAATCTCCACTTTTCATTATACTACACTCACGATTTCGATGGGTATTATGATGGATGGGTATATGGTGCAAAGTTGTTTCTAGAAACAATAGAAAGTGAAGCATCAGCTCCTATCAATAACTTTAAACTAAGTAGTTATCTAATCTAAAATGAGAATTAAATTAATTATTATATTTTGAAGGCGCGTTTTAGTGTCGATAAATATATATTTGAAATTTTAAGAAATAGTTATTAATTAGTATAGCCATAAAGTGACGTAAAATCATTTAAGCCTACAATTAAGAGATGAGTTGTAATGGTTGGAGATAATTTTGTGTAGTTGTAAATATTCTAATAGTTAAAAATGAAATTGAAAGTGTATGTATTGGTTACTATGGTTACTATTATTAAATCATTTACATATATTGAAAAGGTTTACCAGCAAGTATGATTATAAATATAATTTCTCTCTCACTCTTTCTAAATTAGTTATGCTGAGCAATAAAGTAGCAGAATATCGTTTATTATAATTTTTCCAGATATCGCTATTTTAAATTGATTTTACAACAATATTTAAAAGACCTGTAAATTAATTTCAGCGGCCATTAAAAAATTGTTCTGTCAACAAAGAGTTTTTATCTTGAACCTTGTTATTTCAAAACAAGTTTTCCTTCAGTCACCATAAATATATTTAATAGGTATATTGTTTTCAGAAATGTTTAGTGTGGATAACAAATATTAAAGGTGAAAATATATTAAAATTTTTCTTGGCAAATTTATTTTGTAATAATAATAATATGGGTCCAATAATGTTATACGATAACATTTTGAAGATCTTGCTACTTACCAGCCCACCGGATTTATTAATAGTAAATAAAATTGTCCAATAGGACTTACAGTTTTGAATAAGAAAAATAGGAATAGAAATATTTTCAATATATCTAGATCATGGACTGTAACGTCCCAGGATCTTTTGGGTCAGTCATATCTGTTGACCCAAAACTCTTGGTTTAGTTAAAACAACAGCTCTTCTTAGCAGTATAATATAAATATAATAAATAATATTTTTCTCACACTCACACCTATATCTAGCCCAAAGTAAGCACAGAAATAGATAATAAAGAAAAAATATCAGGAATATACTTAATACTATACAAACATCCATGACTTGCAAATATTCGTATTCATCCTACAAGCTTCTGCACCGACCGTGATTGGAACCTGTAATTGCTGACTAAGAAGACCGACCACTAGATCAGACGGCGTTTATTATTAATAGTGAATTTTTTTACACTCACACCTATTATCACTAAGAGCTTGTGTTCTGGATACTAAATAATGGAACAAATATTGAATATAAATATTTTATATTAGAATATAAGAACGATGACTAGAGAACTAATTTTCATGATTTATGTCACCCCGGTTGGAGTCAATCGCAGAACACCCAGCCAAGTAGCCTGTAGCAGGGACTAACCACTTGGTCGTTTAGTATTATAAATATATGAGCCCAGTATAACAAATTTAGAATTAAATGCACATTGTGATGTCACGCAAACCAATTACAACCTACGAAATCGGTCACCCTGTAACTTGCAATGAAATATGATGCGAAAGTTCATCCAATTAACTTAAAACTCGATGTTGCATCCTGTTATCTCAAACTATCAATTACAATGACAAGTGTAAAGTGCGAAATGTGCAAAACACAGATTCTGTCGGACATCTCAATAGTCAACCTTCGGTCCCCATTGTCCAATTTGCGCAAGCGCCGGGTGCGACGCAATGTATTTTATTCTAACTAATTACCAAAAGTTCATTAATTTACCCCACGCTCAAAGACCGCTTTACTAAGATCTCTAGCTTAGCAACCTTAAGTTAAAAGTGAAAGGTCTTGACAAAACGGTCTATAACCTATGGTATTACATAAAAACGTGGTGTATGATTCGCCCGCGTGCATTCTCCCAGCGCACTTACCTGTGAACGCATTGTATTTAAAAAAGGTTATTATTTTTTTTAAACTATCGCGTTTTCACGGATTTTCTCAGTGGCCAGTGTTGTGTTTGACAACGTGAAAATTTTATAGCTCGAGAAAAAATAGTTCGCGGTGAGTAGTCTATGCTTTTTATAACTATCAACCATAAATGTTATTTGTACGTAATAAGGATCACACAAATGTTTTCTATAAATTATTTTAAAATAAACAATTATTTATTAATCTCGATGACATAAGTGTCTTAATGTTTAAAATAAGATTTTTAATCTTAAAATATCTTATTTAATTTTGCGTGCAGAATTCTATTTTTGAAATATTGCGATCGTCTCCTGTTTTTTTATTGTATAACTTTAAAACCATTATTTAATTTGAAAGTCACAACTTAATCTTTTAAAGAAATAATAAAACAATTATATTTAAATGAATTTAAAAATATCAGGAATTATGCTAAGATTAGAAAAAGGGAAGCGAAACTTTATCCTTGATTCGATAAGAAGAATTGAAGCATCTTCTGAACTTTATGCAATTTTTATAAATAATATTTTCAGCTCTATATAATGTTAATTTGAAAAGTATCGAAGGTTAGAAATAATTTAGAATTTAAAAACCTGTAAAAACAAAAATATGTAAAAACCTATCCAGGAAAGACAAGAAAAGTTAGATGAAATTCACATGCTAGCTCGCAGTAGCTCAGTGCTTAGAGGTCGATGTAGGTGAATTCGCGGGTTCAATCTTCCTCCAGGATATACTGTTTCATTAAATTTCTCTTGGACTTTTGAAATGTTCTTTTTTAGTTTATATATACGTACTCCCGTATTCCCTCCTTCATACAACATGGGTTCAATGTTGTATGAAGGAGGGAATACATGGATACGGTACTCCTCTACTGCTTATCATCAGGTGGTGTCGAGTCATTTGCTGAGCTTAGTAAAAAAAATCTGCATTTATCTTATTATTCCTTTATTTATCTTAATCATCTGAAGAGATAGGGACTGCGCGACGGATTAATGATTATGAGGCTTTAGCGGGCAGTTTTCTCATTGACGTCCCTTGGCTGAGAGGTATTCTCCCGTCCTCGAGTCTTCTTAGAAAAGTTGTAAATTGATATTATATATTTTTTGATATTAAATAATAACTGATTAAATTTCTCAAATTGACAAACAACCAAAGGATGCAACAAATTGGTCGCACTATTCAATCTTAATAAGAAAATTACTACCTCAAATTATTATTTCCGCAATTTATGCGATTAATAATTGAAAGTAACCCTTAACACTCGGTAATACAAAATATATTCTAACGCAATTGTTGTTGGTGTTATTTTGAATTTCATCTTGTCTTTCATTAATATAATAATGAATAAGTGTGGTTTATAACGAAACGTTATTTAGCGATTTAATATTTGTTGGCTCAGACGTTTGTGAGTTATAATATAGTGTGACTAATCAGACTTTATTTTATTTATATAGATATGTTAAAGTTCAATGTTTCGTCAGCAAAATCCGTAGATAGATTATAAAAACCCAAAGTTATTGTAACCACAAGGCAGGGCATTTTCACAAATATTACATTGTTATAGGTATTTCAATGTTCTTAATAACCATTTCAATGCCTTACTTTATTAAGAAGTTACGAGATCTTGTGATCTGAATACGCTGATCTTTCTAGTATAATGTCAGACACAATGAGTCTCCCACGCATTGCTCGACTTACTCGAATGTAAATTAGTTAAAAGTGAGCCATTATCATTGGTTAATGTTTAAAACTATTAATAAAATTTTATAAGACTATTACTTACATAAGAAACCGAAAATTCGGCTATTTTTTTTTATAGGGTACCAAATATGTATACCCAATTTAAAGATATCATCACCAAGAAAAAAAACAAAAGGCCTACAAAATATATTAAATGCTTACCAAATTATTGAAATGCTTAGCAAATAAATTAAAATTATTACCAAAATGATTGTAAGTGATCACCAAAACAATATGAATTCTTATAAAAATCTATTGACTTTTTATTTTGTTTTTATTACACCATAATTTTGTTTAATTAATATTAACTAAATATTAGACGCTTCCTGATAGATAGCTATAACAATAGTTTCTAATTTGACGTTCATTATTCTTGAACAAGTGTCACTATGGAACTTATCAGAATAGCTATCGATGGCTATTTGCCTGACTGTACTTATAGTCAGACTGATAGGTAACGATGGTTATATTTATCCTTTTGATTGTTGTGCTTATGCTTCGCTAATAACTGCGCAGGCGGCACGAGAAACTCAGAAACTCTACTTCAAAATAAAAATAGGCTTTAAAATTAGTAATATATTCAATTTATTATTCCTACTACAGTTTCAGAAAAAGTTAGTCGTGGGGGGCCAATCTTAATATTAAGGCAACGATTGTAATGGTATCTGGTTTATCTCAGTTCATTGTTGTAGTTTTTGAGTAGTTCACAATGTTTGTGTAATTTGCGTACTTAAGAAATAATTACATTTGTAATTTTTATGATAAAATGTTTAGAAGCCGTTACGATGAACGTGCGAAAATCCTTAGAAGTGATTATTATTTGTAAATTATATTAGTGTTTAGTACAGTCTTGACTGTAAGCCATAAACACAAATAACATAATCAAATAACTAATAATAAAATAATCAGATCGCAGCCTATAACAAAATCAGATCGCTACAAATCATATAAATTAGGTCAATCAGATTGTGATGTGATTATGTAAGACTTGCCATCAATTATATAGTTTAAAGAAGATCTTGTGATTTGAATTGACTTTTCCAAATTTTAAATTTAGGGAGTTGAGCGCCACAGCTTCCATTCTAGCAGATAATCAAATAAAAGAATAAGTAAATAATGTGATGAAATGACATAATTATTTTATTAATTGATATTCATCATTTTTATTGCTGTTTAAACAGATTTTGTGTTAATTGCGCAACAAAAACTATAAATAAATGTTGCAAAATTTTATTAGTTTGTGTCATACAATTAACAAATATACGATTACAATTGAGATCAGGGATTTCCAAACTGTTTTGGCCAAGATATTGACACCTTTAGCAAAAATAGCTGATGGATAGATAGATGGACTGATATCTGATATCAGACAGAAAATCAATTTCTTGCCTATAGATACAAAATACTAAAAAATTTAAAAACTCAATCAGTTTTCGCTCATGTCGCCCTTGGAAACCGATGTCGAGCCAATTGGTTTGATATTGCCCACTTTATGAATCCGATTTAGATAAACTAATCTTTCTGTAAATAAATTTAAATTATATTAGTTATGACATGTCATTTCGATTTGTTCCGATGACACTAAATGTAAAAAGCACGCTTATTTATATGCTAACAAAATAAGGATGTGAAGGCTTTAATTTTTTTAACATTTAACGATATGATTATTTGTGTTTTTCTTACATAATTTGCTTTTAGATTATTTTTACATATTCCGCTTGGCGATTACAAAAATAAAAAATATGCCTTTAATCTATGGTGCACCTTAAGTTATATCTAAGTTAACTTTCTCTGAGGAATATATAATCAGATTTGTTTGCTAGTGGAGGCAGTAGTTTCATAGTATTATCCGATCTCTACAGTTCTGTAACTATTAGTTAAGGTATATCGTATATGTTCAGTATCATATATGTACATATCATATACGTATGTATAGATAGAATTTTATATTTCCACACAAGTAGTTTAATTTATTTATTATACACGCGTATTAACTAGTATCATTAAGTTATTTTCAATACGTATTTTCAAAATTATTGGAATATTAAATAAACACAAACACTTAAAACACTATGATCAGACAACAAGTGTTTTGTGAAGTATTTTGTGATAGTAATAAAAGTAAGTTTAATAGTATTATACTATAAACAAACAAGCCACAACAATTTGAACTGCAATAGCGTTATAATAAAGAAGTATTTCCTGTATTTTCTCTCACGTATTCCTGGTTATAATTTTCACAAATCATTTCTAAATTTTATATCGATTCTGAGCCACAAACAAGCCACAACAATTTCAACTGCATTATAATAAGGATGTTATTCCGGTATCTTCTCTCACGTATTCCTGGTTATAATTTTCACAAATCACTTCTAAATTTTCGATTCTAAACCTCTCTCTAGTATATGATTGGTCAAAAAACGTGTAGACGTGACGCGTCTCGTATTGCATAAGCATTAGGTTGATATCCGTGTAAGCATAAGTATTTGAATTTTACGACCATTTAAAATTAAATGATATTGATTATTTGTTTACAAACAAGATGCTTAAGTTTTTTCTTTAAAATACACAACATCGATAGAGCCTGATTGTCGGTAGGATTAGATACGTTAAGTTAATTAAGCTAGTGAATAACATACTATCAAGTCATCCTCATCTTACCCAAAAAGCCGTTTACTCCTGTTTTAAAGGCAATGTGAAGTAGGGAATATAAATATTATTGGGGATACGGGAATTAGTCTGGCTAAGAATTCCACGCTCTGACTGTGCGATTGATAAGATACCAAACTATAGAGAAATATAGACAGTTATATCTACATAAAAATTAGTAATATACTAAATAAACATATAAACTAACAAACATCTATGACTCATGAACAAATATTTGTACTTATCATACAAAAACATGTAGTATTAAAAACGATCATTGTATAACATAATAAAAAAGACAATAATTTTGACCAAAGAGTTTTCAAAGCGTGAAAACGATAAAAAGATTTTATACCTAACACATTCACTAAGTTTATTTGAAGAAATATCATCTGTATCTTATTATTGTATCTTATTTTTAATATCTTATTATATTATTGCCGTTGGCGAACTGGTAAAGAACTAAACATTAAAACTTAATTGTGGAATATTTTATTGTTTACACATAATGTAAAGTGCATAACACTGAACCTACACCTAACTTAACTATGACAAAAACTAAACCAATAAAGCCAGACAATATCGTAGTTTTGCAAGTTTCGCACGCCTGCGGGGACTGACTGTTAAACTTTAACTAACTATAATTATATTTCTTACTGTAGAAAAAAACAATAGCATGCGATCGTGATTTTTACTGAGTGTGAAATAAGGTGTTAAGTGTGTTAAAGATTTTATACATTGAACTCCATCAGTAAACTATGAAATCACCTTTTGGTTTTGGTCATAAAACGCAGATACGATAAATTTGACATTATTATTTTTAATTTTTTTTTTAAATATCTTTAAGAAAATTAATTAAAAAATAATTATATAACCCTGAAAGGAGTTCATAATATTTCATATCGATATTAATTATCATTATTTTATTTATTATTTATTTTATCTTGTAAACCCGAGAGAAAACCATTTACAGATAGACCATTTACATTTTTTAGATTTATTTATAGATAGATATTTTATTTATTGATAAACCTGGGTGATTCTCACAGCTATGTTTAACTCTTACTTAAAGTAAGGAGAGTAATAAATAATTCCTGTATTTATAAACTGGGCCCTAAAATCTATTTTTGACTAACAATCACAAACATGTTTTATTATCAACAGAGCAAGTCAGACGATAGTGTAAAAAAAATAATTAAAATAGTAATAATATATTTCACACTCACATTTATTATTTATCACAAATTTAGCATTTGAAAAGAGCTTGTTTTATTGACTCTAGATAACGGAGTAATATAGCTATTAATATGTGAATAAATATCAGAAATATAATAAATGAACGTGCACACATCTATGAGTCGCGAACGAAGTTTTGTTTGAATAAGTCGACAGAGTTACTGACCACTTTAACCGACTGTTATCGTAATATAATATCGTCATATTTATGATTTTTTAATCAGAAATGTGAATAACGGAGATATTTGATTTCTTGTTGATAGTTGATCGAAATAGTCACCACAAACAGGCATATCACCAATTCAATGAACTCTTAAATTATGTTAATTCCTCGCAAAACCGAGAGTGGTCGTGAACCTTAAACTAGTCAGTCTGTGAAATGGAAAGTCTAGTCCTACGAAGGTCATGAGCTGAGAAAGCGTAGGGTCAAACGTGAGCAGGCGCTGAGATGCGCAGGAGTTCTTACTCGTCTTGTCTCTAGTGAGAGTAAAGCAACTGGTTTCAATTTAGTTTTAACAAGACGATGCATAATTTGAATTCATCGTTTCTGCTTTTTATGTTAATTAAATCAAGGCTAGCTTAAGTAAGAGTTAGGTCGGGAATATATATTAAACAAGCTGTGACAGCGACTTTGCGTGTACTCCGGAAAGTAATAACATGTCTTATAGGAAGGTAGGTTACATTATTTTACTTGAGTTTTTATTTAGTTAATATATTTACATTGTTACTGTTTAACATAAATATTATAATATTTTTAATATGAGCTTAATTACATCAGTTATTAGTCATTTTAATTTCAAAAAATACTGTATATATATTTGTTATATTGGTGTATTTAGTGTTAATTTCTTTGATTTGTTTATAACATTTTTTTCTCTCTTACCTCTAATTACCATACATGTCTTTTTATTACCATTCCTACTGGTTGACTAGTAGAGGATGCCTTAGGCATAAAGTCCACCTTTTTGTGCAATGAAGAATTAAGAAATAAATTCGATTATACAACTTTTTTTCAATTTATGGGTTCTTCCTAACAGTGTTTCTGTAGAAATTAGAAACATGGGATATTTAGTTAACGTAATTATCATTATACCAATCAGTCTTAAATGAACCAACCGTTATAAGAATTAATTTGCGATTTGATTATAAAAATAGCAATGTGATTCTGTTTCCTTTAAGTTGTTTTAAAACAACAACATATATTTTTTTTTAAATTAGAAGACTATATATTCTTCTTTATTGATAATTTGGTAACTATTCTATGAATTTGGTATTATTTATTTTAAATGTTATATATTCGTATTATTAAATTAATGGAATTGTCTTTGTTTATAACTAGGTAGCTCTTAGTCATTGACTCACCTGACGCTTAGAGTGGATAAGGCCTAAGATGGAAGCAAACTACATCCGGTTTCCTCAACCACAGAGGAACTGGCTATCTTACTTCCAACTGCATGAACTGCAAAACAATATTGTTATGGTGGCAGACTTTGGTAAGACGGTAGTAGTCGGCTAGATGGACTTAGAAAATGCTTTGTCAGCAAGCGAAAAAGTAAAATATTCAGCCCCCACTAGGTATTAAGTACCAGATCTCCAGATCTGAAGAAGGTGGCCTTAGTCCCTAGACCAGAGAGCTTAAATAGGTTAAATAAATCGATTATTTTCTCATAGACTCTGTATTTTAATTATTCAAAATCATACATCACAGCTTGTTATGCATATATGCAATGAATAATATAAAAAACATGAAATATTTTGAATCTAAATAAATTAATGATTCAGGCTGCCATTTTAGACGTGGCTTCAATTACCTAAATACTCTTTTGAGCTGACCTTTTTTTCGCCATATAATAAACATCGGGTAAAACTCGAGGTACGTTTGCAAGCAAATGCCTTTTTGATTTTCACACACTGTTAACTACAAAGAGTAATTAACACAGATCCCCAATGAAACTGTAATCATCCATCAATCAATTTAAATAGCTCAGAGTAATTTACCTATTTTGTTTGAGTTAATCAGAAACGACGTTCGCGTTAGTGTGTTGTATAAAAAATTGGGTCTCACGATTGTATGGATGTAATTATTGGCATATACGTGCTACATCGGCGAAGTAGGGTCCCATTATTGAGTAAGACTTATAAAAATATTCTAATGAAGAGCAGATTTTTATTATTACTATATAATTGTGTTGAATTTGAAAATTTAAAAAAACATACATTTATTTACCAGAAAGGTCATCCATGAATACCTGAAACATGATAGTGGATTATATATACTATGTGAAGTTCGTGTTATACTTTATTTTATTTATTATATTTATACTTAATTAAACACTTTTAAAAAACCTAGAAACAATTGTTGTCAACAATTGCAAATTTCATAATTGTCCTGTTATTAAATATACATAAATTAGTATGTCAATAAATGTGATAAATATATACAATTATGAAATTAATAAATATACTTTTATATAATATAATAATACTTCTTAATTTGAATTAATTTTACTGTTTTGAAGGTTCACAGTTAACAGAGCAATTGCTATTTTGTGAGCTATTTTGATATATTTTACATATGCATATCAAAATTCAATGGCTTGGCGAACGGTTACTTTTAATCACGGACTATGGTTGCGTGTTGCATTAATCTGTAGACATCTGTATACAGATTAATGCAACATGTAGATGTAGAGATCATGTTCAAAGAAAATGTTTTATTCCAATTATTACTGGCGATGGCATTACCCTACGATACTATTACGTCATCGTCACCAGAATGACGTAATAAAGGGCTTTCCCAGAGGAAAATAAAACAAACACCACTTTTATACCAATTAAATATATATTTGTGTTACAAGCATGCTGATTTATTCACGTAATCTAACATTTACCAACGCTGCGTACGCGCATTACGAAATGCAAATATTTGAATTGTCGTGTTGTTTTGTTGGTGCTACGGGTCAATAGAGAATGCATACAGAAGCAACTGCTGTTGACATGTTTCAAGTAAATATTTAAAAATAGATTGATGGTAAATAAAATCCAAATCGTAGTTAAAGTAAAAATGTAAAATTAATATTAGTTCAATGTTTTGTGTGTATTTCTCTTCTTGAATTGGCTGATGTACAATAAAGAGATATTATATTCTATTCTATTATATTCTAGAGTATGTCTAGAAGCAAGTCACTGTGTCTCTGTGTCAAGGGAAATGTAGCCAGTATTATGTTATAACAACTACTTTTACTATTCTACAATACTGGCAATATTTAAAAACCATCAATCACCAAAATTACTCTTAACAAATTTTACATTGTTCCGATTTCATCTCTCAAACTATTTATTATACTGTTGACCCTTAACGGAGACGATCCTCCTTGTTACCAGTTACCCGACGCCATTTTATCGTATTATTTAGTTATTTATTTGTTGTGCTCATTTAACTTACAGTTCATATTTCAAGCAATCTTAAATCCCTATTGTATTTGAGTTACTTTTTGTGTCTATACTTTACCAAATAAAACGTATAGTGCCGTAATATCTAATTATCAAATTTACTAGCACATCTCTAAAATTGTATTTTTTAATATCTTAGCTAGTCTGTTCTTGGGAATGCTTGCTAAGTTGGCCTTCTGTCCCTAGTAGTGACACATACATATAAGGTATTAATGGATAATGTTTATACAACTATTTGAAATGTTAAAATTCATATTATAACTCGATTAAATTCGTTCCTATTTATGTTTCAAAGTTAACAAAACATTTTGTTTGTTAACTCTGAAACTACTAGGAATGATTGTTGAGTTACGCACTTTAACTTTCATTGTAGGTTAGTAACATGTCATAAAGTACTGTCTCACGATAAGAAGCGATGAAAATATTTTACTGTTTGGACGAAGCTAGTAACTACATAATATACGTCGACATGTAACATTTATTCCATGTTATACGGAAGATCACGACCTTTTACTGTGCTTAACTATATATTTTGGATTACATAACCTCATGTTATATTACAGGTTCCAATATGGCCTTTGCCAAGGTACAAGTCATTACGATTTGAAATCATTGTTGTAAGATATTTGATTTCAATAATTGAATAAAACACTGGAGAGTAGATTGTAAAGGTAGCTAACAAGCAGCTTGTTTGATGTTATATAAGCAAATTCTAACGTATCTATGATGTTGACAAACGTGGGACATGCTGCCCTAGCCACCTCCTTATTCGCCCAAAGGAGCCTTTTATGCCGTTTTTTAAGGAGCCCATATTAGATGAGGAGCTCGTTGGTGTAGTTCCTCAAATGCTCTGGTTTCAATCATAAAAACAGAGCATATTTTGCCATGGTTGGTCCCTTTATTACGAGGAGGAATCCGTTTACGGACCTACCCGCCACTGCTTAAGCGGCGGGCGTGTGTGGGGCTCACCTAGGCCTCACCTCTTGCAGGTATACTAGGACAGCAGACATTAGGATGAGAGAAGCACAAAAGATCCCATTGGATCGAAGTGCTCCAGGTAAATCCTGGCCCTTTGTTAAGATAATATAAGTGTTATTTACATATATTCATTATTACGAAGCCTATATCTTTGTCCTCAACTTAACATTTGTGTTACAGATCTCTTTAACATAGTACATGTGTCATTATATTATGTTACTTGCTACTTGCGAGTCTTTAAATATTAAATACGAAGTGAAACAAAGATAAAAATGAGAAAGAAAAATTGTATTTACTAATTTACAAGACAAACAAACATTAAATGTCAATCGCATGTTTTTTAAAGTTAGACTGATATTGCTGAAAGTCCAAGAAGTTTTTTTGGACCTTGTTGAGTTCTTGATATTGCCCATAGATGGCGCTGGCAAGAAATGAGGCAGTTCTAAATGGCGCTGTTAAGAATTCTTGGTTTTATAATATGTTCTCATAACAATTGTTAGTTCTATTTATTATAATTAGCTAGCGCTGTACAAAATAATAAGATTTCTACTTGGCGGTGTTAAGAATTTTGTTAATTGATTTAAATGTAAACGTTAGACAATTGAGTAGTTGCTAGTAAATTGGACCATAGTACTTTCAACTACTGTGGGAAAGGGTACCTGGTTTTTTTGTCATTAAACTCCTATAGTCATCCTGAGTCAATTTCACCTATTTTGTTTGACCTCTTTCAATGGTTATACAGACCTTTTATTACCGCCATGTTTCTCAGACATCTATCTATTCTAAGCGATAAAGAGTTAATTATTTATTAATTACAATACTAAGTGCCTATGAATAATTAAAAATGCGACGTATTCACGGAGGCTCTAACCACTTAATAGAAGTTAAATTACATTTCGCTTGGTTATATGTATTTCGCCATATTTAAGCTAGTTTGTCATAACAATAGCTATTGTGGTAAGTATTGTAGTTAAATAATATATAACACACGAGAAGGTTCTGTTTCTCCAGCGCTGTGGTCTATGGTTGTAATAACCGTTTTCGAAATAATCAGTGCTTTGAGGAGAAGCGAGATGTCATTTAAAAGTGTTTGTAGAACCAGTCATTTTGTTAACCGTCAGCTGAGGATCTTATCTAATAGAAGTATGGTATTTTTTAGTTTGAGATTTAAATTGGCTGAAAGTCAATCAAAATGCGAAACTACGTTTGCGTGGGTACTTTTTCGGAGAAGGCCCAGTGTGAACTAGGGCTTAGTGAATTAACGATACCTCAACATGAAGGTCAAGACATCACTAGTGGTTCCTTTCCCATTTTTGATGTGAAATTGACTTCGATAGTCAAGATGCGCGCACGCCAAACTGACCAATGACTGATGCTTTGGTTTTCCCTCACAGATCATAAAAATACATCTTATGGTTGTATAAAGCGTTAAATGTTCAAAAATTAGGTAATTCTCGCAAGTGTTGTTGACTTCATATACTTATTACATAACACACTATCGATTTTAGATATGCTCATGATTTAACGCATCGATTTCGAAAATCAACGTTCGTTTGTGGTAAACCTCTCGTTGCGTGAGATGTACATGCACTATAAAATATTTTATTTATTAAATTGCGAAATTTATCGCTGATTTATTTGAACTCATGGTTAAAGGTTACAGATTTATAACTAGGATTTAGAATAAGATGCGGTATTGATAAGTTTAATCTTCTATCACTGTCATTTTATATAAAAGTGATATGGAATGCAAAGAGGTTCGAATAAATTGTCTTCCCTATTACCTATCCCTCTTTTTCCTCAAGGAGTAATCCGTTTACGGACCTACCCGCCATTGGGCGTGTGAGCTCGCCCAGTGCCTGATACAAGCAGTATTGTGAATACCTACTAAAACTCCCCGATTACTCCGCAGCTATTCACGGGGGTGATCTCGGTTCTTAGCAATTTATCAGGCAGCCCAGCCTTACTGCCGGGCTTCGCACCAAAGGAGATTGCCTATAGTTACTTGGAGAATCCCAGACATGGCGACGTGTGAAATGCGTGCGCGAGCCACCCTCGTCCTCTCGCTCCCTCTCCGTCGCCTCCTTCTGTGAGACTATTCTGTCGCTATTCTCTCGAGAATTTTTTCGCCGTAGTTACTAGACGGCAAAAAACTCCCAAACATGTAACGAAGCAAGCAAAAGCACTTGAGATTATTATTACTACATTTCATTTTTAAGCCAATCTAAAGTGGTGCGAATATGTCGAATAGTTTAAACGATAATTGATTATTTATAAAAATAACTTAGACCAACTTAAATTAAATTATTATACAGCCCTAGTTAACCCGATGAAATTTGTATACGCCATCTATTGACGGTAATCTGAAGTAGCGGTACAATCAATGTCAGTTTTGTACAGCACGTTAGTTAGACGAATTTTTATACCTGTCAATGCAAAATTTTTTGTTTAAGCTTTCTTTTTATTACTATATAATGCCGATCAAATTGGTCAAGCCGGTTTTGAGTATTCGTGAGTTATTAAAGAAAGAAAAAATCATGAATTTCGATTTAAGGTGATTTTAAACAATAAATTACTAGAATAAGAATATTGACGTGCCTAACTGGGTCCATATATGTACTTCTGGAGAGTGATATATGATGATAATTATGAACAAACTTTAATTAAAAAAATACCTTCCTGTGTCTTCTAGATAGGTACTACATTTCCTATTCTAGCCATGAAATACTTAACAATATATTTTTTTATATAAAAAGCTCAGCAAATGCCTCGACATCATCTGATGATAATCAGTAGAGGAGTCCACATGTGAAGATAGCTAGGAAGCATGCGACATACTGCCCTAGCCACCCTCACCTTGCCGGCCTAAAAGTGCTTTTTCACCTCTCTTTTAGAGGAACCCATGTTGTATGAAGGAGGGAATACGTGAATGTTATTAGTATTGCAATTATTAACGTTCCCATTTACAATCTTGGATTATCTGCTCATTTAGAAATAAAAAGTAGTGATACCTCGAGCTTATCCCATAGAAATACCCATAAAAACTACATAACACAAAATTATGTAAATTGATAATGGTATCTTTCGATTACGCTTGCCACGGGTCAAGTGGAGATGATTACATCAATTAAGTAATTTAACATGTTATGACAATCTTGTAAAATGAAAGGCTTTCTCTTTACAATTGCTGCAATTAAAATTAATGACATATTGATGATTAGCTTTGTATTTAAATAATATCTAAAGGCCATCTTCTCTTTTTTAGTTAATGAAACGTACAATCGGCCTCAGATTAACACTTAGGCCCATGTCATACCAACACTTAAGTGTTAGTAATAGTCACAACACTAATAAACGTACTTATTGTTTAAATGGTACTAAAGCGTTAAGATTTTTCTGAAGCTGACCGTAGATATTATGACCTTTTAGTCAAAGGTCAAATGAAAATTCATTTATCTAAATAAATAGGTACATTAAATAACAGTATTTAAAATTGAAGTGGAATTTTATAATAAAAGTAAACAATACCAAAACTGCCAGAAAATTTTAATACAAAGGTCAAATATAATACAAAGGTCAAATATAATACAAAGGTCAAATATAATACAAAAGTCAAATATAATCAATTTTTTATTTTTAAAATACCTAATATGAGAAAAGGACAATTTGACAGGCGATTATCGAGTATTAAGTATGTTTTGATTATGTGTCACGTAGGTTTAATGTTGGGTAATTAGAGGCAAGATGCATAATAATAGGGGAACGAAACGACCATAAAAAAAAATAAGCCATAGAATAGTGTTGTTTTAAGTCTTTTAAAATACTAAATAAATCAAAGGCAAATAGTGATTGAACAAGATTCGATGTGCGTCATCGATAAACGATTTTTAAAACTTATTGTACAAACCGAACAAAGTCGGGCGAGTTGCTAGTTTCCTAGCGTTCAAAGTTATAAACATATATCTCTTATAGTTTCTTTTTTAAACGAAGTATACTCAATTTTACATTAGATAATTTACTGAATTTAGTACAATAATTTTGTTTCTTAAAATGGTGCATTTTTGTGAGAATATTATGTTTTTCTCATTACTTATTACGTCACGAAAATAATATTCTTTTATAATTTAGTTAATAATTTTACTATTAAAATAAAGTTTACCCAGTCAATTTATCTAATAAGATATATGCTTAAAATACTTCTGAAAGTTTTAATTTACTTAACTAGTAACTGCCTAAACTGTATTTTAATAATAAATTTATTAACCAATTTACTAACGAAAATTATTTTAGTGACTTATTACATTAATGTCTGTGCTATATTGAACCTTGAAGCTGCACGATAGGGTTCTTAGATAGTCGGTGTTTTTTAAAGAGTTAGTACTGTCAGTTAGCACGATTGTATAAAGTGTATATGAAAGTGAATCTGCCAAACTCTCGAGTCACGAGGATATCGGTAGATCTATACTGGAAGCTTTCTACGGCTCCATATGGAATTGCCGCCGTGGGAAGTGATTCACGATATATCTTGAGCTGATTATTCCCTATAAAGGTAAATTTGTATACCTTATTTACTTACAATCGCCTGTCTACCGAGATGAATCAGATTCAGATAACCATAATTTTAAGTTAAATAGACACTAAATGGATTTGTAAAAGATGTATTTCTATATTGTCTCTACTTAGTTTTAATATAAACAATTTTCACTAAACTTAAACTTCAAAACACTAAAAGGGCAAAAATAATTCAACTGAAGAAGTTATTTATTTCATTAATATTAATTGCACAACATCTCAATTGGTGGACTCGATGCCTGAGACATTCCCTACCAGTAGAAATAGTTGATTTTTGTATTAATTTATTATTATCAAATTTTTAATTATATTTTGGAATGCTCACCTTTTTCTAGAAACAGTGAAACATTTTCATGTACATGAAAAAAATACATAGAGTGGAACAAAGTCTCCTCCTTTTTTGATGTTGGTTAAAAGAGGTGGTATTAGTTTTATAATAGTCTACGCTGGAACCTCATTTTGGTTGTACTATTTCTGTCTACAAAATAGCTCTGCGTTCTCAATCTTTAGATCTCTTGGTAACTTCTTTGTTCATGGTACTGAAAAAAATGGAGGATGTCGTCGATTTGGAACATTTTAAAGCAAATTTTAATTGAAATGACCAGCCTTTGTTGTGAGTTTTTGAATCGTTTAAAAATTATAACAGTCCATGTTTTGTGTAGTATTTGAAACTCACGCGTTTGTCAGTTAAACTTAACTACGCTCAAAACGTCTCGATACTAGTGAAACTTACTCAAGGTGTACCTAATCTTAATACTTAATTATGTGAATCAGACTTAAATAACGAACTACGCAATTAAAAGTTTCATAATATGACAAGCGACGACCTGCCCTAATTTTGTTGGGAATCTCCAAATCTCACAGTCACTCGCACAATTTCTTGTACAGTCAGCAAAATATTTTCGTGTTATATAATTGATTCAACTACAATAACATAGTATGAACGCTGACACACATTTTCGCTTATGTAATGCATGACTGGAATCTGCCGTTAGATGAAGCAGACGAGCGTTTCGATCGCGGCGTTTTAAAAAAAACGCAGATGATCCGCCTGTGCTCAGAAATTTCTTTTTATTTAAAGGAGTTGGATATAATACGGTAGAGAAAAGTTTATGACGTCACCATTATTAATGTACTTATTATTAGTTACGTAAAATATTCTGGATTTTTCAGATTATAATTTCCGTGTTTCTTTGAGTACATCTCATACTCTGAATATTAAAGTAACAAGGATAGCCGACACTTATTCAATGAAAGTTAAAATATAGGTTTAAAAAGGGATCTCTTTATACTCCTTTTAAAATCGTCTGTAGTTGGGTAAACATCAATCACGATGTCGTATAGACCAATATCCTTTATTTGGACGCTTTTATGACTTCGTAATGGTAGCAATTCCTATATTTATAGCATGTAAAGTTTATAAGTGTAAGTGTGTTACAACGCGCTTTTCAGGCAGTTCTTTAAAATACTTTTAATAGAAACTAAAACAAAAATGAATGAAAAAAGGTAAGCGATTAAAGCGGTAAGCCTTTTACCTGATGTATAAAAGGTAAGCGAAAGAGCTAATGCAGCTTCGGATAAACTACTATCAACTTCCATTTTAGCGGCCCTTAAGGTGTGTTTCAATCCCTTTTTTCGGGAGCTCATGTCGTACGACGAAAACGAATTCTATATAATCTAGATGTGTGACATAGTAACGTGTCACTAAATCTCTGATGTTAAGGTGGAAAGTATGAATTTATGACTCGCTTATAAGTTGGATGTGACGTTTATTTTTTTCTGGCGATACTAGCCGCTCGTCTGTGCAGCTTCAACTCTGACATTTCATTACATCAGGGTTCATAAGAGACGCATTACAATATAGTTTTTCTATTCAGTTAAATATGCGAGACGGCGTTAACACGAGTTATGCGACTTATTTGTCGTAGTTTTGTTCATGACATGCAGTATGATGTTGACGTTTTATTGTAAATTATGGATAATATTTAATTATGCCCACACGTTACTGATAAAGTTGTATTCGCATATTAATTTGTACGGCAAAATATAACCATGACTATTAGTGAGTAAGACATCATGTATTACATAATATTTTAACAGTCTTTATTTAATTTCAATGGATAGTTGATGACTGTTAATAAAAGCCTAAAATTAAATCACATGCGAATCATGGACGCGAAACCTCCATGTTCAGGTGATATGTGAACAGGTTTCCTTGCACATATTTATGTACAAATTTTCATTTATAATTGAATTTGTTTTACCAAATATTGTTGTTTTACCAATATATATTATATTTTAGTTTTATCGGTTTTACAAATACCAGAAATTCAGCTACCTATGGCCACGATGGCTAATGAATTCGCTCTTTATTTACATGCTTGCTCGTAAGTATAAGACCACAGAATATATAGGACCGATCTGAAAACATTATATCCAACTATATTTCGCCTGTGGCTGCGGCTGCGACAAAATGTATATAGTTTGTAACCTTCCCCGAAAATGGGTCTATTTTCCACTATTCAAAACTAAATGATATTTTAATTTCCAACCAGCAATTGCAGAGATTAGCGCGTTCAACTAAACTAACTATTCAACTTTATAATATTAGTACAGATTTCAAAACGTTCATGTTCTTACATGGAAAGGAGATAGAGGGATATAGTAATTATATTAATTAAGGAGAGCCATACATAGACATTTTGTGTAGAGTCGATTATATTTATCAGTTTCAAAAATTGTCCGATTTAGCCAAATTATGTGTAAATAAAGAATAATGCTTATTTCTATTTCTTAGTTTATTTAACTTGTACTTGGCCTCATTTTATCTTAATAACTAATTTTAAGTATTTGTTTAAATAATTTCTAATGAGTCTGCAAAATCAATATTTGGCAGAGGATTCCTTGAGCTGTGACCTACGACTGTTTTGGTCATACACTGCTAAGTATTTCTTTAATAACTGTTGCATAAATCAAAATATTGGCTTAAGCGCGCGTTACATAAAGGCGGTGCGGACGCGACACGGATTGGACTGTCCGTGATAAATAGTTTTCTATTTGCCAAAGAAACATCAAAATAATCGTATCAACTTACTAACTCGCTTAAATGAGTAGTTAGAACTCGAACTTATCAAGATGTTCGAGGCTAAGCATAACACAGCAGTGATCTTATAACTTCAAAAGATTTTTTTTTTTTTTTACTTTTGAATACATTTAATAAAATTTATATTCAAATTTTTATCGTCACAAAGTTCTCAGCAGTACATCGTGGCTCAATAGATTAATATATAATAGAACTAATATATATTACAATAAATATACTTCTGTTACGTAATATGACAAAACACTCACAGCAAAAAGTTCACAATTTTCATTTTGTTATACCAACCTTGTATAAGCTGTTATATACTTGAGTGGGCGGTAATAACTACGTTGCTTATTTGCACAACAATTTATGATAGTTATTTGCGTATTAGATAAATATTCTAAAAAAACTAGAAGTTAAAGTTTATACAAAATAGCAACCATCCTTGCCGCCTCTATGTAATGCGACCTCGTTCGTGCTAGAAGCAGTATTACAATATTGGTTTAAGAATAAAATATACCCTGAAATGACCTAATGTTAAGATTACCTAAGCACCTATATATAAGCGAAGAGACTGTATAACAAAGGCATAAAGTTGAAATTTATATAAGTTATGCTTTTCAACATATTGCGGTTTTCGTGGTCTAGATTTCTAGATGTGACTTGATTGTCACGTTTATGGAATAACGATGTTATCCGAACTTTTTATTCAAATTGCTTTCTAAAGGCTTTAGTCTGACGATTTCTTTTTCCCGGTGCCAAGTAACTTGGTGCTCATGTCGTGTCCAGATCTTTAAATTTGTTGAAAAAACTTCATGAAATAACCGATATTACATATATATTTTACATATAGTATTTTTTTAAATGAACAGCTTAACTCGATCGTATCGGCTTAACGTCAATGTTTGACGATATTTCAATTCAATTTTGACAACGTCTTTAACGTCAGTTTTATTTTTTATTTTACGTTCCATTGCTACATAATATGTAGATCTTAAGAATATTATTGATGCTGGACCCTGTCGTTATAAAAGGAGAAAATAAATTAGTCTGTATGTATAATAATCATTTAGCTCTTTCTTGGATTTTATATTATGTTCAAAATCAAACATAAATATCATTTAAAATATTATTCATTATGTAATTATATTGATATTTATTCATATGTGTAATGTACTTTTATTTTCCATTTAGACTTCGTAACTGAGGTTCGACAAAAAAACTCGTTCGACGCTTTTTTACATTAGAAAAGCTTTTATACCGAATTAGGTCGTTACTGGGCGATATGATCGCTGGTCATCAGGTGATGCCGAGTAATTTGCTGAGCTTTGAAAATATATATGAGTTTCTCCGGGGGGTTAGGGCCCCGGCATATTCAGTAAAAACCAACGCGTTCTACTTTGATCAAGGCTTCGACGCTAGACAGAGTACTTCACAATCTGCTCCGAGTCTGCTCCCTTCCAGCTCCACAGGGGAAAGTGTGCATCTCTGTAACCAAAGTTGTTCTTCTTCCGTTACCCACAAATGTAAACTAGTATCATTATATAAATTGTAGTAAATAAACAAATACACAAGAATAATCTTTCCAAAATTATAATGATAATGTATTTTTTCAATCCTCCGCGATTTTTGTAGATAGACATGCAAATGAAATCTATGAACAAATTCTTTGTGTGCTAACATAGTTGATTTAGATGTAACCTTCCAGAATTACTTTAAAAAAGAAGTCAAGGCTACATTAACATGCGTAGAGATAAGACTCACGCTTATTGTGCTCACTTAGCGGTCCACGATAAATCAAACGCCTGGGAATCGAACCCGCGCCACAATGAACAATCGCCGCTTGCGCAATAGTTGTAACTGATCCCTGGTTTTCACGGACATTATTGTTGGCTACGTTGAGAAGCATCTGCTAAGCTTAATTAAGTTGTTTTTGTATTGTTAATTCGGAAACATTGTCAGAATTAGTTAAGAATGGAAAAAAGAGTATTGTTTTAATGTAAATGTTTATTTTTTTTGCCACAGATGGCGCGTTGGTGCATGATAGCGCTTTTTGCGCTTATAGTCTGCTCGAGCGCAAGCGACAGTAAGTCGCGTATACGTAAGTTAAAAATATATTTATCCATAAGCTTTTCTTTCTAATATTTTCTTTGTTAATATAGTGAGCTTAAAAATATTATTTTTAAGAAGAAATACATTTATTTATATTATTTAACTCTTTAACTCTTTAAAAAAGAAAAGAACAAAATAAAAAGTATATTTTGATTGTTGTATCCTTATTACAAACCTATTTATCGCATAGATAACTACCTCTATATGTCCAATTTATTTCTTTTAAAACTTTATATACATATATGTATTTTACATCTTTAACAGGGTCGGTAAACAGGATGGTTAGTCTTAATTAAGACACGTTCTAACTCCTGGAACTTGTCTTTAGGGAATGTAGTAGTTAGTGCAGTGATTTTGACAACACTTTACTCACTAGTACATTCATACCTCCCTAACACGTACACACACATACACAATTATTGAAATTAGTCCATAATATATACATTTGTTTAGTTGTAGCATAGTTGATGTTATATTGTTCAATAAATGAAAATAAAGTATAAATAAATAAACCATTTCTTGAGTAATTCCTTTCACCATGATTGTTACATTCTTACAGAAAAAGGCAAACAAAGAACTAAGAATGGTATGTACACTGCTCAATACACATCGCATCTATTTCATGCTACTTAAGGGTGCAATTCTAACGATAAATGTATAAAACCAAAACTTCTTTGTGGTATTTTTAAAAGGTGTATTTTTATATTATAAGCGGTGTTTGTTTTTATTATCTAATTTTGAAATTCATTACTTTGAAATGTTTAATATTGATTGTAAAGATTGATTCAACTTAGATTCATATATCCCATTAACAAATTCTATTAGTATTGCTTCAGTAAAGATATTAAGCACATAAACACATTATATAGTTTTCCTATAATCTTATGTAATTATTATTAGACATTATTACATAGATTAAACATTACTTTTTTTAATTAAGAAAATAACGTCATCTTTAATTGCAATCCTTTATTGCAGTTATTAACGTTGTGTCGTAAGCAGACTTCATTCTTAATTAAAAATCCATCATTATAATTAAAAACTTAAACATTGACTTATTAACGGCGGTTTGGTTGAGTGGTAAGGCTGCTAAACCCTGTTTACTAAAGCAAAGGTCTCCCGTTTGATTCGCGGTAGGGACAGATGTTTGTATGATGATAACGATTATATGTGACGACTATATGTTCATAGTCTATTTTAATACTATTTATATCAACTTAATAACATCTTAAAAGAGGGTAAAATGTACAAATTTAAATTGAAGCCAAAAAGGAGGCTTCTTGGCTATCACCTACTCATGATAAAATGCTTCTGTGTCTTCTTCGATAATTTTTATTACAAAATATCAAACAATTATTAGCATGTATAACTACAAAAATCCAATAATCAATATGTAACATATACTACTATAATAATATCTATTGTAATCCTACAGTGCGTGACGGGCCTAATGAAAGAATACACAATCTGTTATCTGCAGTCTGTTTATAGGTTTGGGCTTCACGTGTGATAGCTTGATTAAGAGGCGACACCTTAAATACAAGTTAGTTTAAAAGTAATGTATATTCAATGTAAGAAACACTATATCTCTCAACAAGTGTTGTTTAAGTGTACGGTTCGTCGTATAGTTGACTAAAATTTATTTAAAATAAATATATAATTTATTGGATTTTGATTTTGTACGACACTTTATTATTTTCAATATGGTTCTATTTAGTGAGAATATTATGTATTTTTTCCTACTCTACCTAGTCTAATTGATCTAATTGATAAGATAATTAATTAGTTACTGGCTAAGCAGAATTCTATTTATTATAATTTTTTAACTATCCAAATTTTATTTTAAAAAAATAGTTTTGTGACTTAAGACATTTACTTCTGTGCTGTGTTATATTGAACTGTGAATGCTCACGATAGAGTTCTATGTTAGACACCTAGATTGTATTTGGGGAACCGTCACTTAATATAGAACTATCCTTCTAGGCATTGTTAATATATTTGACTTTCTTTGGTGTAACGCAAGTAATTAAAATGTTACCTAAATAACCCTTAACTAGAATACAAATTTATTTAACAAACACTGTAGAGTAATCTTTTATAGTATTCGTTCGTTGAAATGTTCATGATTATCCAATTAACTGTAGATATTTTGGTTATCGTTGTTTCATACATCATTTGCATGCTTCTAATTATACAATATACCATGGTTGTTGGAGGTTTAGAATCGGTGTGGTCTTCATTCTGATTTACGGTATTACGTGTCTTTCTTTTCAATAATCACTTTATAAAATGATATTAATACGAAATCCTCTGTGGGTATAACCTCTTCTATAATCCCACTCACAATTTGTAAAATAGCAGTAGATAACTCTGTAGTAGAAATAACCGGTCTGGTAATCTGGTGCAGGCATTGAAATATTGCCTTTAAGTCACCTGAGATGACCTGGTTTCCAGAGGAGCTACAGCCTTCACAGCAGATGGAGTCGGATGAGATGGTAGCCAACCTGCTGCGATGGATACAAGGCTTATACCATCAGAGGAGTAGGAAAGGTCTGCCATATTTTTTTGGGAGGATTATTATATCTAGATTTTAAACTTATATCTTATATTGAACTTTTAAACTAGATGTTTAAAAAGGATTTATTACAGAAATTCGAAGGGTAGGCATTAGATTTTAAGGTACATATGCAGCAATTATTTGTAATACTAATTTCGCATTGCTCTACATTACGCTTAACGTATATCAAAAATAAATAATTCATCACTCATTCTTTATACTTATATCCCTAACATCAAACTAAGATACTCGGATCCTCTAACGATCACAATATTTTTATATAAATGTTCTCAATATTTTTCATTCTCATCAAACATTCTCCAACAATAAAAAGATACAAGATAGATAAAGATTGGTTTGGGCTGCAAGTAATTTCCTTTCAGGTTTTTTTAATATATTAGGTCAGGGAAAAAGTCTTTTCGCATGTATAAACTTGTAATAAAATATCTTTGGCTGTACTATTTGTATCTGGCTGGTTTTTATATACTGTTGTTTAAATATACTGTCTATATAAAAATAAATGTAAATATAAAATGCGAAGAAACTTTTTCCCAACATATTATTATTTCAAGCACAGTATTTAATTAATGTTAATTTGCTTAACGAATATTCAAAATGTTAAAATAATTATGAAATTAATTCTTAACGTTTATGTTTCAGCTCGCCAATATTTTGGAGGAAAACCTGAAAAGCCAAGACCATTCGAGCCTGCTGGGTACCTGCCTCCGAATGGATATCCACCCTCTGGAGTAAGACCTTCACCTTCTTACAACGAAGGCCCCAGCTCTTCTTCCAGTGGATCCTACCAACCGAGTCAACCCAACCCCACGCCATCTCAGCCTTTCTTACCACCTAACACTCAACCTGATCAGCCTCCTTATCAGCCAAGCCAGCCTTCGTACGAACCAAGCAAGCCTTCTTATCAACCCAGTCTGCCAACTCAACCCCCTTACCAACCAAGTCAGTCGTCGCAACCTACCTATTTACCGAGCCAACCATCGCAACCTCCCTACCAACCAAGTCAACCATCGCAACCTAGTAAACCTTCTCATACTGATTATCAACCTAGTCAATCAACTCAACCGTTATATCAGCCCAGTCAACCAACTCAACCATCGTATCAGCCCAGTCAAACAACCCAATCACCGTACAAGCCCAGCCAACCCACACAACCATCGTACCAGCCCAGTCAACCAAGCTATCAACCCAGCCAACCTGACTATCAGCCAAGCCAACCCTCTTACCAACCAAGCCAACCCTCTTACCAACCAAGCCAACCCTCTTACCAACCAAGCCAGCCCTCTTACCAACCAAGCCAACCGTCATCCAGTTACCAACCTAGTAAGCCGACATCATCACCATATCAGCCTAGTCAACCATTAGAAAGCACACCGTCCTATCGACCACAGCCACCAATCAACATTCCGAGTAAGCCTGTGGTAACGCCTTCTCCAGATGACGATGATGACCGTCATCCACCTCATATTCACGCCATCACTGTAGACTGTGGTAAGGAAATGATGACCATTAACATTGAATTTAACAAACCGTACAACGGCCTTATTTACTCACAGGATCATTTCAACGAACCAGAGTGTGTATATGTTCGCGAGAACTCCAATCAGATCAAATTCTCTTTCACTGTCAGCCTAAACACTTGTGGAACCAGATTCTATAGTGATTTCGAAAATGAGGGTCAAGCTTATCTGGAGAATGTTCTTGTACTTCAAAATGAACCAGGCATCCAAGAAGTGTGGGATCATATCCGTAGAGTCAGATGTCTGTGGGAAGGAAATCTGACTAAGCAACTGATATCTTCTCTGAGCGTTGGTATGTTGAATCAGATAACGAGCAACTTCAGTGGAGATACTGCTATGGCTCGCTTGGACATTCAGGTTGGACGAGGACCTTTCGCTCCGGAAGCTAATGGACTCATCAAAATTGGAGAAAGCATGACGTTAGTTGTATCAGTGACGGGAGACGCAGGATTCGACATTTTCGTCAGAGAATGCGTTGCTAGAGATTCTGACAGTAGACATGTTGTGCCTTTAACTGACAGCGACGGCTGCGTATTGAAGCCTAAATTGTTCGGTGCTTTCCAGAAGACCAGAGAAACTGGCAACACTGGAGCTTCAATCATTGCGTACGCATACTTCAACGCCTTTAAATTCCCTGATGAAATGGATCTAATCATTCAGTGTGATGTGGAGTTATGCAAGACTGATTGTGACGCTTGCCCAAATCCTGGAAGCTTAGAGCCCAAGAGAAGGAGACGTGATCTTATTCACGTTGGAAACAGGACAGTGGAACCTTCAACTACCATAAGCAAAGGTTTGAAGGTAGTCTTTGCGGAAGACCTGCCAGAAGCTACTGGTTTCTGTATATCGTCATCGGCTGCTATGTGGGGAGGTTTATTAGTATTGTCTGGTTCGTTGATGAGTAGTTTAATGGTATCGCTTTGTTGGCTGAAGTCGAGAGGTACAGTCAAGTTCACGTAAGACACGAGCATGTTATTAAATTTAATAAAAATTAATCAAGAATTCTACGTTAGTTGTAAATGTAGTTGCAGGTTATCTATAAAAATAGTAAATACTCTTTGATTAGTTTAAATCTTCTAGCATTTGTATATGTATTGTACAGTGATATTCATTATTTTACAAAGTTATTTTAGATCATATTCATAATTAAATTACGTGCATTGCACATTAGCGTACGTAGCTAACTTCAGGTTAACCACGTATCTGTCTAAAATTTCAGATGTGGCTATTTATGTTCAATAATAATATTTATTTTATCAGCTTATACTTATAAGGTAATGTTTTTTGTCTCTTTTCTTATAATTGAAAATGTTATTCGAAAGAACGTAAGAAAACACGTTGCAAGTATAATCTTTCTACAATAATGCTTATAGTACCCAAAGTTTATTACGATCTTGTAATAATAATTATTTAAGACCATTATTATGAAGACTTATTTCATATTTAATGACAATTATAATACCCATTGAAAAATAGACATATATTTTTGGTTGTCATTTTAAGAGATTTTGTATTATCTTATCTTTATTTAAGCACCTTTCACATTTATCATCATTATAATGGTTGAATTACCAGTGATATTGATTCCGTGATATAAAAGACAGTTAAAAAATATTACAATTGAAACAAATTTTAGTATTGTGTACACACAATATTTTGAAATAGAAATAGCAAAATAGTTTCGACTACAATAATCAACACATTTTTAGTAAATTATGCTTTTAAATTAAGTTCTGTAAATACTAAAATTTATAAATTACTGTAAAAATAAATAAATATTTAAAATAAAAATATTTGTTTCATTAATTCTAAATTTCCCAAAACCAAATTACTGAAAAATGTATTAAAACACGAGTGTTAAAGTAACTAGTGACGATTTAAAATATTAAATTCGATATTAGTCGTGTCGTACGCTAACAAAGACGCCATTACATTTTATTTGTCTTTAAATTCTCGGGAGTAGAGTAGACATCGTGGCTTCGCAGATGGATTTGATGAGATATACTCCTGGGAACCTGGAGTTAGTCTACAGGTAGGAGACTATCTCTAGGTTCCCAGGCTAATCTGTGCTTTAAATTTGAAATGAAATAATCTTTTTACATACTTTTTATATATATGATGGCATAAATATGTGTGTGGTAAGCCCTTTACTTGGCGCAAGTCTTAAATTAACCACTTGTCATACTCCAGAAAGAGAGCATAATATGTAAGGTATTTCCCCTGTTTAAAAAGGAAGTAGTAGTGCAGAAAGGGAATTACATGCAAAAGACAAAATCATTAAGTTTCTTTTAATACCAGTTCACATTTTGAGGAATAAATCTTGAATAGCATTCACAGTCTGTCCTTTCGTCTCTGGTAGCCTGAGCTTCGTGAAAATTGCACCCAAGAAGGAAATAAAAGAAAATATGTAGAATAGCATGGTGACCCCAAACACCTCCATTATGGGGAAAAATGTGAAGAGGGAAATGAAGTTCACCACCCAAGCGAAGGCGAAAGCGATGCTGCCGCAGAAATTTCTAACCTGATAAAAGGCAAGGAAATTTTTAAGCACAACACTAAATCAATAAACACCTTTACTTTGACTTTGTTTTACGAAGGAAATGGCAAATTCATTTTTAAATATTGGTGTGTAGTAATTTACAATAGGAAGCTCTGTCTTTTGGTGTTAAACGATTTGACACATGAACTATGACAGCATCTGAGAATGGGTGATTAGCTGCTAGATCGTATTAAAATTGAAACCCTATTTTAAGGAGAGTCAGTGACAGAGAAATGGAGAACATTTTTCTCGTTTCATTTCCGTTCCGTTTTACTAGATAAAATATTTTGGTAATTTACGATCATGCAAAAAGTACACGATACACCCGAAATATCCTTAACGATGTGTCAATGTATAACGCTAATGTTAGTTACGTTATAAACGCCATCTTCTCCTAATCGGCCTCAAAATATCAAACCAATAAAGTGTGTATAATTATGATATTATTATTATTATATATACACCCATTTTATTAATTATTACCAACACTAGTTTGTAATTTCACAATGGTACTAATAAATATGATTTTGATATTAATTAATATTATTATAAGAAAATTAATTAATGAGCTTATACAATAATTATTTTATTCTTGATGCGTAAGCTTTTAAAACTTACTTTTGGAAAGACTTCGAAATTCATTGAAACATCATACCTAATATAAGGTAAAAAAACCGAATTCCGAATTCTATTTCAGCTAGCAATAAAACTACATAATTATATCAGTACCAAGCAAGTTTATGAAGCAATGAAAAATTTACTTTACCTATTTTTGTAAACGAAAAAAAAAAATTCTCCATTACATAAGTAATTAAAGTTGATCGTAGCTTAACTACTGAAATATTTTTTACTGTGGGGTACCGCTAACATACCGAGGAAGACTTCCTTACCTCTGGCAAGAATACGTCTGCTATTAGCACAAATGGAACAGTCGCCCAGCCGAGGGTGTATCCAAAGCTGTATAAGTAGATGAGCAGCGCTGTAACCCAATGCGGAGCCCAGGAAAAGTGCAACTGAGCTCCAAGAAGGAGGCAGCATATGCCGGAGTTTACTGCTGATGCTATTAGAAGTATCTGTTGAAAATTTTAGGGGTTTTTAGCAGATAATGGGTGTAAATTTCTGTTGATAATTTTTGTTATTTTAAAACATGTAATTAAAATGCTTGTTGATAAAATTGTTTTTATTGAACTGTTGCTTAGAAACTTAGCTACTGTTAAGTTAGCAAACGGCACTGAATTTAAACGATCAGTGACCAAACTTCGATTTCTTAACGGCAGTTCTACTCATCTAGCCATTAGCTCCTCTCGACTCTGACTAAGTTTTTTATCTATCTTATGGAAAGCCACTTTATTTTGGCCATAGTCATTAAATTTCAATACTTTAATGAAACATCAAGAAACTACGTAAAAAGCACTTAAGAAGGCCGTTGGAGCATAGTAAGAAGTTTGATTAAAATACCTAATATGGTGCATTCTATTTATGCCTAAAATTACCTATAAACTACATTTTATCAAACCTCCTTACCTTCCGTCCATACTTATCAATGATCAACACGCATACAATGCTGGCTAACGTGAAGTCCGCAGCAAGGATAACGGCGCAGAGGTTAGAAGACATGGAGGGCACGGCTTCAGCGAACAGTGGCTCAGTGTAGACTTGTAACACATTGTTGCCCATGAAGGTACCGATTGCGATAATGATCAACGTAGTGACGAGGGCTCGCTGTGAAGATTTCGATCTTACTGGAATATATCATACTAGTTAAACGATCAGAAAGAAATTGAAATTGAAATATTATTTATTATATACACTGTAACAGTACACTAAATACAGAAACAATATCCTACAAGTTTCCAAAAGGTGTTATGAGCAGCACTGCAGTGGGGAAAAAATCCCCGGCTCAGCATATGTCACTGCGGCGATTTCGCAGTTGTGATGCTGTTTTTCAAGCGACAAGTCATGGAATTTACGACCAAGCATAACAGGTTGCTTTGCACACAACAAGCGATACTATTTCCCCTATTCGTTACAGATAGGCATTATAACATAAGCAACCGTTATATCAATAAAATTAACAACGTATTCTTGTGTTCCGGCAGTTGCGTTGGAAGTAAAATAATGGTTTGAAGAATTCCGGAGTAGCTCCGCTGCCATCTTCAACCTTATCATCACTTACCATCAGGTATTATGCAGAGTCACCCCTTTTACAATAACATTATTCTTATGTTATATTCAACTTACAAAAAAATCTCCACTCGGGCTCATCGTTTTTCTCAAAATTATCGTTTCTAATGAGATCAGCTATTACTTCTACATCTGTAATTATAAAATAATCATCATCATCTATATCTTAGCCAAGAGACGGCCACTGTTGGAAATAGAACTCCCCCAAAGATCTCTAAAACGAGCGGAATCGATTTCAAAATTGGTTCTCTTTGGACTGGGCTATACCAGGCTGCTGACACCGGGTGTACTTAGTAACATCTTGGAGGTATTGCAGGACAGCGGACATTAGGATTGGGGAAGCACAAAAGATCCCATTGGATTGACGTGCTCCGGGAATGATCCTGGCCCTACATCCCGACACTCCCGTTTTTTATAGTACGATGATACATAGCCTAAATCATTTCAATAAAACGTACCTTACAGTATAAACAAACACACAGAAGTTGCATGAGATAACTAATATTTGTATTAAGTCTGATATAAATGACGTTTTGTTAACAAACTTAAATCATGTTTACCATTTGTTATATTATGCTTTAACCTAATTGCAATAAGACTAATATAATATGAAAAAAACATGATTGTTTTTTCCTTTTAGTTTGTATTATCAATTGCTATCTTCAAGTATTTTTATTTGCACAAGAGACACAACATAATATTTATTTCGGAGGTATTATGATAAAGGTTATTACCCTTCTCTTCTTCAAGCGCCTTCTGTGGTTTCAGCTGTAATTTTATCTTCTTCAACTCCCTTTCCACAAGTTTCGAGTTCACATCCACTTGATTGTAAAATGCTATTGATTTAACTGCTGCCTGTAAGATAAATCACGTTTTAGTTTAATAATTGTACAGTTCATTGTACCACATACAGTTCAATAAAAATATAGGTTTATTTATAGGTAGTTACAGATAATTTAAGAATCTAAAGTGTAACGGAACGTTACGGCTGTCTATGGTGGTTGCCTGGATACGGAATAGTTGATGTGTCGTGTGGCTTTGTTGTTCTGCTGTTTAGTATTATTTTATCTATATTATAAACTGTTATTGTTCTATTATATATATTTCATTCAGCTATCACTCTTTTATTCCCATACAGTCCATTCGCTTTCATAAAGTTTAGTATACAGTTTTAGTTTAATTACTTGATTATATTACCAACCAGGGTTTTTACGGTTAATTTAATAGTTGCTGTTGATAACAGAGCAATGTCTAAAAATTACGAAATAAATAGCAATCTTGCTCACGCAATGAAATAACTTAAAGTTCAAGTTATAGATTTTTTGCATGCATTGCATTCAGCTCATTCTCTGTTCTCCCTGTTTGTATCATCTATATAACCTTATCTTGCCTGGAGAAAATTGCTATTTTAGGCAATAAAGGCCGCGTTTGCGTTGTATATTTAATATCATCAGTTCAAATTCATTACTACTTCGTCTAGATTCCTCACCTCTTCTTTTCCGATCAACACTAAATACATAGGTGATTCCTTTAGCAGTGGCAAACTCATTACAGAAAGGACGCTTATTGTCAAGTTAAAGAACAGCATTTGGTAGTAGCCGAGGTATCCTCCAAGCAGGTGCGATATTAACATTGCCATCAAATATCCCGTAGTAAAGCATGCTGTGAGGGCACCTCGGATGGATTCATGGGATATCTCAGACATAAAAATTATGGTGAGCCTCTGGCCTGCTATTCCTACGCCTGCGATTGTAACAGCTAAAAGGACAATGGGAATACTCTTTGTGACTGTGATCATGGCCCAGGAGATCTAGAAAAAGAAACGGTATATTATTGTGGTAATGAAAAGAAAGCGATGTTAGGACTAGTAGCTCAGTGTTGTCACATACAATTTTTCCAAAATGGTAGTATAGTATGCGAAAATCAATAGAATCAAAATCTACCATTCTAGTTCAGTACATTTTTAATAATTAAAAAATGTTATAAAGTGTTTGAAATAATTATTGATTGTTTTTGAGTAAATAATTAAATGGATCAAATAAATGGTCAGTTACTTCCACAGATTAGAAAGAGTAAGGCAATTCACCACTTTTGAGATGAACCTTTTTATATGTAATTCTCAGTTGTGACATAATAATCAATGTTTCTTCTCCTTCTAACTTTGATGGCGTCTCGCTAATGCTCACTATCAATATTTCTTATACCGATGCATAAGTTTTAAGCACTGATATTAAAAGCTAACTAAATTAGATTTTAAGTAAATAATTATTTTTTAAAGATTGAATAGAATTGTTAACAATATTAATATTTTGTAAAATAGGTACTTTGAGACCGAAAGTAGTATGTAGGTAGAACGTAAGCAAAATAGTTTACGTTCCACAAAAAGTTGGTAGAAGTCAGAGGAAATTTATTAGGTTATTGAAGATTAACGAATTAATTTTTTCCGCAGATATTGGACCTAGCTATGCTTACAATAAAGTATTACTGCCAATAGATCTAAAATCTATCAGTTATGCGCTGGAAGTTAAATTGCATACAATAACAGGGCTGTAGAGGAATTTCAACTTAGTTAAGATAATTATAGGATTTTAACTGAATTTATTGTTTTACTTACCACGAAAGGAAGTCCAGATAAGATGATAGAGTACTTTCTACCGAATTTATTAGAGGCGTAACCAAAAATTGGAGAGCCAATGAAGCCTCCCAGATTAAGGAGACATCCTAGCCAGGAGATGTCTATTGACGTCATAGGTCTGTTTAAGACGGTTTCGTTTGATTTGAAGAGCTCTATAGTTTGCGAGGGCCAAGCAGTGATGAAGCCTGCGAGCATTGCTATTGAAGATACTGGAATCAAGGTTTACATATGACTTATTAAATAAATAAATAGGTCTCAAAATTTGAAGCCTTTCGGGCCATAATGATTTTTCAATTTGTTCCAAGGGTCAAACCAGTTTTAATTTTTCTTCCCTTAACTATATTTCTAGACTAGAATAGTCGCAAGGTGCGCGACCTAAGCAAACTTACGTTTTTTTTGCGTTTCAATTTTTAAAACTAAATTACAAATTACGGCCCGAAGACTACGACGGTAGTTTGGCTAGCTGATCTATACGATGATTTCTATTGCAAGTGCAGTAGTATATGTAGCTAGCGAGTTTTATTTCTAAGAATTTGTTAATAACCATTATAATCCAAACGCATAGCAACAACGGGCGGACAGCAGCAGTTAGTTAACATTTTTCTGTTATCTGTGTTTCCATCGCCAAGGTTAGTCCCTTTATGTGCAAATGAAGATCGTTCTCTGTGCTTCGGAAGTTTTGTTAAGGTATTGATCACGATCATTCCGTCAACCGCTTTCACCCACCAAGCTGGTTTGGGCCCGGTAGTGGTGCTAAGGCTCAAACTCCTCTTGTGTTTCACCCATGTAAGAAAGCTTGTGCCCAGCAGTGGGCTGATGATTGTTTTTTTTTTAGAAAGCACAGCAAATGACTCGACACCACCTGATTTTAGTAGGCCCATACTGTATTTATTTATTTGGTTCACCAGTAATTGTTACACTGATACATACAAAACAAAACAATAATACACACTACATATAAAGCTAAACCATATGCATACAAAACAATATATATCTTATAGCTAAATGTACAATTAAGAAACGGTAAACACTACATGCATATAGTAGATAAGTTGTAATTATAAATAAGGTATACTATTGAAATTTTGTTATAAAATGTCTAAACGATATGTAATTCACGAAGATGAAATTTGAGGTTGCATATGGATGAAGAAAATATGTCTATTTCAGTCTTATATTTGTTGTGAAGCTTACTGAGCCTTGGAACGGGGGAGTTGAAACCTAATACGGTTCTACGGTATTACTACCTATTTTAAGTTTTTGTGCAATTAATGTTTCTTAATAATATAATGTTGGTTGCCTTAATTAAGGAAGTACACTGAAATGTCGCTTACATATAAAGGCTGCTAAACATTGTATCCTTAATGCGGAAGGTTTTAACTTGTTCATTTTAAAACTCAACTAAGTATCACAGACTATTTTTTAGTGTTCTCACTAATAATTTTTCTGACAAATATGTTTAAACTAAAATTGCTTCTGTAAAAGTTTAACATTATAAATGAGAGTTGTTTATTGAAGATGACAGCTCTGTAGATGTATGGCACTTAAATAGGGTAGCGACACCAAATAGAGACAGTGCTAAAGAAAAATATTCAGTGAAATTTGAATCAATAAAAGATAATAGATTAAATTTAGATTTGGTTTTATTTATTTCACTACTACGTTACAGTATTTATATTTTACAATACATAATGAAAAAAAAAAACGACAACAAAGTTTGTATCAATATGTCAAAACTATTAAAAATTTTCACTATAAAATATAAATGTCAAAAAAAATATAATTTTTCAGAATATACAAAAATTTTAATTACATAATTAAATATAAAGATATATTCTATTCTATAATGTTATGGTAAGACATTTATGAAAAAGTCAATTATTATTAAATACATAATATACATAAGACAAAATGTCAATAAAAGTATAATGTCAACCTTTGATATATATTTAAATATGAAATACGTTCGTTTCATTAAAAATGCACAAACCGAAGATAAAATTTATTACTATGTTGAATTAGAAGAAATATATCATAAGGCTTCACTTTTTCAAAATGCAGTCTTAATTAATTTAGTTAACACTGTGAAACCAATTTTAACATTTTGACATTATATGCCATAGAAAATCATTCGTTTGCAGTTAATAGGTATGTCAATAATTAATTAATTGTATGTAGTAAGAGGCATTTTTCAACTGATCAGTCACACATAAAGCATCAAGCTGTGTGCTCACGGTTCGTTATTCTCTATCATTCTAGAACACTACTAGAAAAAAGATAATTAAACTTGTCCGATTTTTACATAATCGTTCCTCTAGTTAACATAAAATTAAAAATTAAAAAAATGCTTAATAAACAAGTGTCAGTTTTCATGCAGGTTACCCTATAATCATAATATTTACAACAAATTATTAAAAGTGAACACAAACAAGATATTTCAGTGTCTATGTTTGATTAAATCTAATTACTCATCGCTAACTACAGGTTAAGTTATCTACACAATGTTATGAAATTCTCATTGAAGCATTACCGTCAACACATTCCGAGTTGAACATAACAATAATGAGATTTCTAATACATTTTTTTGTTATATCCGCCAGAACTAGGATTGTTGAAGTAGCCTATAGAATAGCTTAGAATAGCCTATTCTAGTAGCCTGAAGTTGGAGCGGAAGGGCAAATTTCAAGAGTTGGAGTAGAAAGCTCTTCGAGTGGCAGCCTTTGGAGACTTAATTGGGAATATGCATACTAGTGTTATTTTTAATTTTAAAATAAATATTATTTTGAAATTAAAACTAACAATTTATTTAGTACATATTTTAATACTGGGACAATTTGTAAATGCCCGATTGATACCCACTTAAAGTTATGACTATTGCCTTTAATTACATTATTTGTTTTTCTCATACATATTCCCTGTTGTGACGATTTAAAAGAACTTAGTAAACGAGTCTATTTAAATAAAGTTATTTTTGACTTTGACTTTGACTTTGAAAAAGACGCAGCGTTGGTAGGCCATCCACAAGCTGAACCCACTATTTTGTAATAGTCACGGTTAGCTGCTGGATACAGACATTGCAGGACCGATTGGTGTAGAGATCCTTGAAAGACACCTATTTCTTACTATTAAGTGGGCTGAAGATGAAAGCGAATTACACCCGGATTCCTCAACCACAGGGAAACTGCTTTCTTGCATTTTTTTGTGACGCTGAGGAGAAGCTCTACTAGCCGATCCCCCGACCCCCGTGGAGGAGGAAGAGGCGTGTGGGATCTCACCTAACTACAATCCTCAGCGATTGACACAAAGCCGATTTTCATTGACAACATGGGATGGCCGGCCCGAAGACATGGAGTTGACCGTGATTTGGTCCTACCTATGAGCCTCAGATACTACCCTCCACAAAACCAACTGGCTTTCTTAACTACACCAGCTGGACCACAACAATGCCGTTACATTATTGTTATAGTAACAAACTTAGGTAACATGGTGGTATCTTACCAGGCAGACTTAGAAAAAGGTCACCAACCAAACAAAAAAATGTCTGCCCCACTGGAAATAAACCCCCTGACAGTGATTAGACCATAGAGGCGGTTCAATTCTCGGTTGACATGATGATGGTGAAATCTAGCAGATATTCACGTGACTGCTTCTTCGTTATCTAGTATCCATAGTACAAGCTCTTAATGATGTCAAAGCCAAAGTCAAAATATCTTTATTTAAATAGACTTAATTACTAAGTTCTTTTTAAATCGTCATATCAGGGAATATGTATGAGATAAAAAAATGTAATTTAAGGTAATAGCGATAACTAAAAGTGGTTATTAACCGGGTATTTACAAATTGTCCCAGTTATAGAATTTCATAATGTTATAAATAAATTATTTTAAAATTAATACTAACACTAGTATGCATATTCCCAATTAACCCTACCACCGCTTCGACAAATTAGTAGCTTCAGAGAAGAAGCAGCCCAAGAAACCCTCAGCCTTTAGTATTTATATTGACATTTACCTGTCATTATGTATTAGTATTACAATACGATGCTTAATTTGGGCTAGATAACAGGCGTTAGAAATAATTCACATATATCTCTCTAGAAATAATAATTTTCCTCCAGATAACCACACAGAAAAAACACTAGAGATTTTCTGAAATTTGGAAAGATACACAATATCATTTTTTTTATATAGTTATATCAAATTAAAACTAACCTACTATGGTCCGTTGTTATTCTTTATGTATATTTTAATATAGAAATGACTTTAGGTGTGGAGTAGCATAGACTAAAGGCTCAGTCTTTTTTGCAAAGTCATCATAATTACATGATGTGTTCCAATTGTTCTGTGTGCTCCTACAAACTCTACAGGCTTCTTACACGTTCTACTTTTAGTCCTGCCTTCTGTAGCTGGCCTAAAGTTCTAAACTCCTGGCAGAAAGGCGAAACCATAAAGCATATTCGGAAAGCAAAGCGTATTTTATCTATCTCAAGGTCAATAATTTACACTGTTGGCAGTGACGACGTTAAATTATAGACTGGTGGTTGATAGATCTTTAAGTTTTATGAACTGTCAAACTCATAACTCACTGTGATATTTAAGTAGGTCGAACCTACGTCTGCATGAAAAGCGTAAGCGTAAGTTGGAAAGTGGCTTTTAACACAATTTAATTAAATAAAATTACATTTGTTTTTTAATGTATTAAGATTTAAGTTTAGTTTAACAGTCATTATAATAATTAAAATAAGAAAACATAATATTTTAAGAAAATAAATATAAGTCAGTTGATATTGCCAGTTTAAAATTAAATATATATAAAGCAATGAACTTAAATTAAAAATATAATACTTTTGACTTTCATTTTGAGTAGCTTCTTTCGTGAAACATTGTAGCTTATAATTGTTGTCAAGGTGTCTTAATAAACTAATTTTAATTATAGTACATCGACTTTACTTTGCTGTTACAATAAAAAATCATTTCATTTTTTTCCATTTCAATTAAGTACTTAATAACCTCATTACATTACCTCAGGGTAATAGATCTTCATGTCAAAGTCAAGTATATCAGTAGTTATAACTTTATCAAAATTATATGCTATATTAGTTTGTTTTATTATTATCTGTTAACTCTATGCTTCACAGATAAATCGACACAATCTTAACTGTCTATTTTTATTAGTAGAGAAACGCACGAGGAGTAAGGACCTTAACAATTGTGGAAGTCCGAGGACACAAACATTCGAAAGCCCTAATAAAAGGATTCAACAGTAAGTTAAAGAGTTACAACAACTCAAAACTGCACAAAACAAAAATAACCAAAAGTGACAAAATCCTTACAGGGCACTGCAAATTAAACAAACAAATTAAAATGGATTCCTTTAAAAGAGGCGTGAAAAAGCACTTTTTGGGCCGGCAAGGTGAGGGGGCTAGGGCAGTATGTCGCATGCTTCACTAGCTATCTCCATATATGGCTTATCATCAGGGGGTGTCGAGTCATTTGTTGATCTTTATATTTTAAAAAAACACTTGTTTCAAATGGGTATGAAGCAAGACGCGGTATGTAGGTTCTGTCAGGAGTCAGACGAAACCGCAATGCACGTTCTCTGCTCCTGCGGTCCCTTAATGCATAACTAAGCATTTACCTAGGCAAGCACATAGTGCACCCTGAGGCACCCGGATATCACTGCCCAAAGAATCTGGAAATTTCTAGAATCAGCGGGGCTAGGCAGTGAAAACTAAAGGACTGCCACATAAGATCAACACAGATCGAAGTGGCTTATAGGGCCCAAAAGAAACTGAATAATAATAATAAGGGTCACACCACACGCCGATATGTACAAAATGGGTTGGTCAGTGAAAGTGGTTGCTCTAGCAACCAGACCAATGGTTAAAGGTGTCTTCCGAAGCACAGGCGAGCTCCAGACATGAAGTTAAAACCTCATTGCAAACCTCTTCAATTAAAATAATAAACAAATATAAAATTAATGAACATTGAACTTAATAAAGTTCAATGCTATGTTAACTAATGATTTATTTATAACTTTGTGTGTATGACTATTTGTTTTAAAAAAATAGCCCTTATCTTAACAGTACATAAGTCACTGTTTCTGATGTTTGGCAAATATTATGATATTTAAGAACTTGTCATGATGTATCGTCATTGCGAAAAGTAATATTAGTAAAGGTTTATTTTCTAAAAATAATTAAAATAGCTGTTAATTCGAATTACAATGGAAAATAAATGGCTATGAAAATTTTATTTACTTTAAGTTATTTTAATCGCCATTTAAAAAATATTAAAAAAAATTATAATTCTTTCAAATATACTGATGCAGGTCTAGTTTGATTTCGTGTCTTTTCGTCATATTATGATTTTTTTCTAACTTGGCCTTTTTTGTTTGGATGAATAAAAAGGTTAGGAATTTAAATATATAAGTAAATAGTATTCAAATTCAATTAGAATGAGGGCACAGAGCGCTTTTTTATTTTAAGATTTGACAAAATATTTCTTAGCTTAACGCTTTCTGAATAATACCCACTCGTATAGCTGACTACTGTATAAATTCTGATTCCCTCCAAGGTCTACTGACCTTATGTCGTATATCATTTATACGATGGCTGTAGTATAAGCCATCGTAAGAATGGTTTTCTATGGCCATGTAATAGTGGAAAATGTACTGGGGGAATTCAGAACGACATTAGAACTGCATTGTAGATTAAATACTTTAACGGACATATTTTTAAAGTATAATTACTCTAACTTCTTGTTATCTTTAAAAATGAATTGGTGTGCGTTAGTGTTTTGTTTGTGTTATATATGAAAAAAGATAAATGGGGGGGAAGACTGTTATATATCTTTCTTTATCATCTATATTAATAAGTATAAGGACATTACTGTCATTTTGTTACCTTAGCAACTCTATGTTTATCTTTTTCCTATGAAGTAAATAAAATATGGTATATTTACATTAAGATATAATTTATTATTCAACAGTTTGCATTAAAACATAGATACCTTTTAAACAATGATTAAAAGAAAAATTCTAAATATATAATCAAAACCAAAAGTTGGATATTTGTAATTTAATTTATTTAGATAAATAAACATAAATGTATTGGTAATCTTAAATCGTCTAACTGATGGGTTAATTAAAACTGCTGTTTCTTCAATCGTCTCATTGAACTGGTGATAGTATAAATCACGTTACAAAGTTCGCAAAGACAACTAGTAAATATGACGAAAATTAATATTATAATTAAACACTTTTGTTCTTAAGTATACTTTTTTATTACCGTTATACTTCAGCATTTACTTAATCTTTATTGTTTATTATTCTTACCCATTTATTACGTATTTCTTACCCACTTGAAATGGAACCCTGGAACTCCAGATCTGATGTAGTGGAAGTAGGTGGTCTCAGTCACAAGTCCACAGAAGTGGTTAAAATTGGCGGCATTTCTTATCTTTTTATAGTTTTGTTTTTGCAGATGCTTTGGTTACAAAATATGTATCTAATAGTAGCCACAGAAAAAAATAAATTAATTCCTATCAATAAACTTGGTTTCGCCAATATATGTATAGAATTTGACGGAAAGCTTTAACCATAGGGTACAGTTACAACTATAGCCCCTTTATCATCAGGCTGGTCATTATTCTTCTTGTAGGTAAAATAAATTACACAAGCCCTAATTTTACATGAAGATTTGTCATTAATATCCTTTTATGTATAATAGAGCAAAATTATTATCATGCCTTTTGGCTACTAAAAAACAAGTAGGCGTTATGAAACAATACTGATCACTTTGGAACTGATTTGAACTGAAATCTCAACTGTTCATAGAAACCATCTTTTTTCGTTATTTTTACTGAGAAAAAAATATTTTTAGTGCTATCATTTTCTAAGTTACAATAAGATTTTAATCGCGTGATGAATCATTTAAGTATTCAGACGGTTACTAACGTAGTCTGTTACCGAATCCGCTTTAAAAAATAATAATAGAAAAGAAAAATAATAAAATCTTAACAAACATTTGTTACGTGCCTTTTGATTTTAAAAATGTAAAGAATAAAAACTGTGTGAAATGACGGTAGTATAAGTATACTTAAGTACCTACGAATTACTCTTATGAAATCCCGAAAGAAGTCCTGTTCGTTTTAATCAGCTGATTCCGATCAGCTCATCTGCTAATTAGGATTTTAGAGAAGGATTTTATAGAGAAAGAATTATAAGTGAGAATCCGCGCGAAAAGTTACTACTTAAACTGACACGTCAATTTATGCTACGTGGCAGTGAAAGATAACTCAGTAATCAAATATTACAATCTCTAAATAAAACAAAATTATTCTTACGTGTTTTGTACTTATTTACTTTGCATATTAAGCTCAATAAACTGTATTCTACAAATATAATCGTTAACAATAAAATTTTTGCGAGTTATTGTGTAAGTTTTTATGAAAGAATAAACATGCTCCGAATGAAGCATTTTTTTTTACTTTGACTTTAGGGAGAACACCATGATCTAGACCAAGGTTTCTGAAATTTAAAAGCCTCTGCTGCCGAACTAGGCAAATCCTGTATTTCAACATTCAGTGCATAATCCTTTTTTTATATTAAGCTCAGCAAATGACTTGACACCGCCTGATGATAAGCAGCAGAGGAGTCCATATGTGAATATAGCTAGTGAAGCATGTGACATACTGCCCTAGCCTCACCTTGCCGGCCAAAAAAGTGCTTTTATACGCATCTTTTAAAGGAACCCATGTTGTATGAAGGAGGGAATACGTGTGTTGGCTCATCCACTAAAGTCACCATAGTATCTAGCCACGGAAGCAAGTTAATTCAGACAGTATGACCACAAAATAGGTACATTCCAAAGAAAAACAGATCGTAGTTACTCCCTTTGGTGTGGCATACAGTGCATGGTAAAAATAAATATATCCTACAGGTTTCATCGTTTTGATGGTCTAGCTGACATATGATGGTTGGAGGACTGCTGTGAAGGTAGGATATAGAAATCTTAAAATTTTTTCACTTCGGTACGTTTTATATAAACGGTAAAAATAATAAAACATTGGAAATTTGGCTTAACTCGATTAAGGCTATTAACCGTTTGCAAGAACGACTGATGGCTGGGGTGGAATCTAGTTATTTCAAGAACGACTGATGGCTGGGGTGGAATCTAGTTATTTCAAGAACGACTGATGGCTGGGGTGGAATCTAGTTATTTCAAGAACGACTGATGGCTGGGGTGGAATCTAGTTATTTCAAGAACGACTGATGGCTGGGGTGGAAACTAGTTATTTCTAGAACGACTGATGGCTGGGGTGGAATCTAGTTATTTCTCAGCGTAATTTTGTTCTCTAGACATTTTTAGATTTTTTGAAATTTATATATATATGCAAAGCTTTCCTTTGTTTTGTCTGAATGTACTAACATACAAATGAGTCCAGAGTCCTCTCGTAGTATGGTGTTATGTGATTAACGTAGGTCCTGTTAATACCTCATTTGCTATTTTTAAATTACCTTATCTTGTAAAAATTTGCAGCCCAACCCTTGAATGAAACGGAACTTGTAAGATTTATCACGGTCGACCATATAACGTGTACCTTAAAAATTATTACCATTACGTAGGTAGGTTTCTGTACTTTGATAGTCATTGTATGCGTCAGTAGGAGATTTTATCTCGTTTAAAGCAAACATTTACTCGCAACGATTGGCTCGACCATTTGCTCAAATTCATAAGAAGCATCCTGTTCGAACTTTTCCATTGCAATTCGTGTAGAAGTAGCAATTATCACTTCGGTTACTCTTCTAAAATACCTTAATTTTACGTCTTTATTACGCACCATAAACATTTAATTCAGTGCTCGCATTTCTAAAGAAGCATTGATAATACTTAATCATTATAATGTGTGCAGTTGTTCTATTAAAAGCGTAACTTTGTTTGGAAAAAAATTGTTTTGAAATGGAATGTGACAAATTGAAATCATCAGCATTTTGGATAAAATGCTTGCCTACTATTTGTAGTAAGTATATATTTTATTACAAACAAATCACAAGGAATAACTCTTCTTTACCTGATAATAAGCCTTAAGAAGTCTCTGCGAATACATCGAGTGCAGACTCTACTCTTGTCGATAAAGATTGCACGCTTTTTAAACCGACTTCATTATAATGGGAAGGTCTATGCTCTACTGCCTGTATGTTGACCGATTTATTTGTCAACCGATTTTGAAAATTATTAAAATCTAATCTAATGATGATTCAAGTAACCTTCAAATTTTAAAGCCACGTATGTGTTTCAATTTTTTTCTTGAGATTTTTGACCAAAGACAAATAGTCAGGAAGCCAAACATACTGACGGTCAACCATCTAAACTGTAATCATCCCATGTAAAAAAAACAAATCACATTTAACCCAAAATAATACGAATTATTGCTAATAACTGTTCTACATCAACTCGGTTGATGATAATGATGTTAGTGAATTTGATAAGTTATAGAAAACATGGTTTTAATATTTATTTTATATTACACATGAATAAATATGAATGAATGAATCCGAGATTGTATTCGTGTCCTTGAGAAACTTGTTTCAGACCTGAGCTTTAAGTAACTATAATTGCCGTGTTCCAGTGGTCAGTGCGTCTTCTTAGCCAGGGGCACGGGGTTCAAATACCTGTAAGAGCAGGTATTTGTGTGATGAGTGCAAATTTTTGTCGAGTAATGGATGTCTGTATTTTTTTTTATATTAAGCTCAGCAAATGACTCGACACCACCTGATGATAAGCAGTAGAGGAGTCAATATGTGAAGATAGCTAGTGAAGCATGCGACATACTGCCCTAGCAACCCTCACCTTGCCGGCCAAAAAAGTGCTCTTATACGCCTCTTTTAAAGGAACCCATGTTGTATGAAGGAGGGAATACGTGTGCTGGTAAGGAATTCCACGCTCTAGCTGTGCGACAGAGAAAGGAGTCACAAAATCTCTTAGTGCGTTTATTAAGAATATTTGTGATATTTATGTACTTCTGTTTCTACGTTAACTTGTATCCATAACACAAGCTTTTAATGGTACTTACTTTGTTCTAAATAATCGGTTTGAGTGTGAGAAATATTATAGCTATTATTGTATTAATGTTTCACTACTCCGATTTAAATCTTTTCGCACGACTGAAAACTGATAAACTCTTGCAAAAATTCATATTTCCTAGAAAAAAATCTTCACTTTTTCTGTTAGTATTAATTACATTGACAGGAAGAGTGCTATAATTTCTATTTAATTTTTTTTTTCAGTTTGTTTCTTAGCTTCGCTTACAGGATTTGTGTCCGCATGGCCTTCGTTTACGGTGGAACTATTCATTTCCAATCATACCGTTTTGGATAGACCAATGACATCCATAGATATATCCTGGTTCGGAGCACTTCCTAACGTGGGCGGGTTGGCAGCATCCTCCTTTTGTGGGTACATCTTCAATACCCTTGCTAGAAAGTACGCTACTGCTTTCTTTGCGATTCCTTATGTGGTAAGTTAATTAAATGAATTTACAATTTTTGCTCAAATATTTTTTTAAAATAACTTAGAAGGAGATTATAATTCAACTTCTTTTAATTTTTCTTTGGTTAGAAATATGATGTTGTCGTCACATTTAAATAAATAAATATAATAAAATACTCACAAACACATACTAATAATTTCCCGTTCACGTACCTTTGTACCTATTCTTGTGTTTAGACGCTATTGTTCCTGTCGATGTATATTTATTTAAACTTCAATATCCATTAATAAATTGTAAATATTGTGGACTTAGCAACTGAGGTCGTTCTTTACAAGTGGTGGCACAATGTTCATTAAAATAAATAATTATCACATAATTAAATTAAACTTAATGATGTTGTTCATAAATATGTGTGTCTCACGCAAACTACAATTAACATCTGAAAAAAAATTCAGACGGTTCTAAACCAAGTCGAGTTTTCTCATCGTATGTACCATAGAGTGTGAAACCATATTTTTTTCAATTTTGTTTGTTAAATAAAGACTGAAAGGCGCTGAAATGAGTACACTTATGGTGCAGCTGGTTCATTCGACCAGTTGATCAGGCAAAACTCAATGGCATTACCCACTGTATTTGTTAGATAAAGTGGCAGTGGCTGGCTATGTCAGTAGTATACAGTGGAGAGTATGGATGGAGAGTATGAGGAGGGAAATCAGTATAGGATGTCTTCAGGCTCAGTGAGGTGGTAGTCTTCCATTAGCAGCAGGGGGTAGGGATCGCAGTAAGTGGTGAGCTACTGGCCTAAGTTCAGCAGAACATTTTTGTGGGCGTGACGTTGATCATTGCAATAATACTCTGTAAAGATTTATTTTATTTATTTAATAATTACTGTGCACACATAAACATGAAAAAGACGTGTAGACAAAGATGTTAAAACGTTAACGTTTAAATGACATGAGTTGATTCGCCTAGTGCTATTTGCATAGCAAAATAACTATTACGCGCGTTATTACATTATGGGCAGGGTGCTAACAATACTATTTAATTTCTTTTCCAGCTTACTTGGTGTATAATAATAATCGCTAACATCATTCCTCCAGTGCTAATGGCTATGACGATATCAGGAATCGGTATTGGAGGGCAAAACTTCTCCTTGATCTACATATCTGAAATCTCCCACGCCTCTATCCAAGGTGTCACGACGGCTTTCTCGGCCATTGGTTATTTTATAGGAATATTGATCGCGCACATTCTTGGGGGTTAATTGAGTTACATGAATATGCTGTACACTAATTTGGTGCTTAGTGTCCCATGTATAGCGTGCTTAATGCTGCTGAAAGAGTCCCCTGTGTATTTAGTGATGAGAGGCAAGGAGCAGGTGAGGTTAATTAATGATTTTTCAAATAAAAACAATTGTGAAAGTTGATAAGTTACTAAAATAATAATTAATCTCTTTAAGTTTTCAAAAAATCCGTCTATAAAGAATTAAATTTAAACAAGGAAGATTTCTTGTGATGGCGATTTGCTTTTGTAGAAAGTTCTAATTCATGTAAAAATAATCGTAAAGTGAACACATTGAAAGACAGGAAACACTTTATCATAGCTCAATTAGATATTTAAATAGACCATTCAAAAGTTTCAATTTACATTGGCAGTGAGATAATTGGTGGTTGAAGTATTTAATAAAATAAAAAATTAAATCCACAGAAAATCCACTAGAAAGGTATTGGAAGGAGAAAAAGGTAATTTTCCTTGAGAACACTTGAAGTCTTTTTTATGTCCGAGAATGCCAAACAAACAAATGATTTATCTGATGGTAAGTGTTGACTATTGTCTTTAGACATCAACTATATAAAGGAAATGATTTAACTGGTACTTTGAAATCCTGTAAGCGAATGCCTCCCAAGATTCTGTACACCGTTAGCTAGCATCTTCACCGAAGCCGAGCCTAAAGTTAAGGTGCACAAAGGAACCTGTAAGAGGTCACTATCAAGCATAGCGTTTGTTGAAATATTGAGATCTTAGTTATTAATATCAGTGAGGTCTATACTGTGACGTCTTCCATTATCGGATACCATCAAATCAAAGTGTTTTCAGCTTGTTATAATCTTAACTAGTGTAGAATGAAACAATGAGTGATTGGGCTGGTTATTTTTAGTTTTGAGTTCAACAACATTTTCTAGAAAGTTATCTGTTCCAGATTTGGGAATGACTGAAGAACTTATTAGAGCAAGGAGCTAGGAGAATTGATTGAGACACGGAAAGAGTCTTCTTGGAAACTGTTTAGTATGTATAACAATGTTATCTTCTCTACCGTACATTAGATCATCAAAGTTCATAGACATGTTTTGAAATCATCAAATAATTAAGATTGATAAGTAATACAGCTGATATTGTAATTTATTGTCGTATTTGCGTATGAAACCTGTAACTGTGGTCCGCCAGTGGCGGCTGCGTACTGGGAAACGAAGCGTTGATAGGTCTCTCAAGATGGACCGATGATCAGCACGCGTAGCACAAGGTACTCGAGAAACGTTTTGTCTACACCGTGATGTTTATTTTCTCGGGTTAACACTTCAACTGCCTTACATAGAGTAAAGTGACGTTTCGATGAAGACAAAATATTCTACGCCTACTGGTCAAGGCCACAGGAAGCCACTGGTAGCGCAGGACCAATTAGCTTAGAGATCCTTGGGAGAGGCCTATATCCAGCTTTGGTTTCACAGCTGATATGACGATGATGATATTCATTAACTTATTTCAATTGGACCATCTCTTTCCAATCAGGAAAATAGCAAAACGATAGCTGTTTACAGTTTTCAGACAAAAAATTTCAGGGAAATCCAAATCTTCAAAGCGGGCCCTCACTTCTGTTCTAATGCTAATAGCAGCCATATCCTTCTTGAGGAACGTTGCGATGCAAGTTTACGCCGAACCGTTATTCAAGGAAGCCGTGCCCTCTTTGTCTTCTAATCTGTGTGCCATAATTTTCGCCATTATATGCGTGCTGATTAAAAACAAGTATGGACGAAAGGTAAGATAACACGGTGTCACAGTAAATCAGCAATAACTCCAGATGACTCTGCCATCTCCATAAAGTGAGGTAGATTCGCTAGTCGATTGTTTTGCCTGATGGGTTTTATTTCAAAAGGCCTTATCTAAAATTTCTTGAAGGTTTTAATTTTAGTCAGCAGGACTTTAAATTTGAACTTATCACTTTGTTATTGAGTTATCTTTACCTCTTCAAATAATTTTTGGTTGTGGCAGCCGAAGCTCTTAAATTAATATTCGATTCGTTGCCCTTCAAAAATTGGTTAATTGAAATACCGATTTTAAGCTGATGTTTAAAGAGACGCTTTTCAAATAGCCTTAATTAATACTAATGAATTAAGAGAGTGAGAGATACTGGTTATTTTTTTATTTTATTTTATTTTATCAGGAAGATTAACAGCTCATGTAATATGTACGAATTTATAATAGTGGCAGTTAGCCAATCATAGGTCTTTACGGATAAAAACAACTAAATATTTGAAGACTTTTGAACTAACTATAAAACCCAGCAATCCAGCAAATAAATATAAATAAATTTTAAATTGTTATTTAAATTTAAGAAAAATTACTTAAATTTAAATAACTATTTAAAATTTATTTATATTTCTTCTCCGTCAGAAACTCCTGTCATTGACAGCAGTCCTCGCCGGAGTCTGTACCCTCCTCCTGGGCACTCAGCTGCAGTTCCACTGGGCACCGCACTGGGTCACAATCTTACGTATACAGCTTCTTTTATAATGTTAACGTTACTAGAGTTTTTAATAAAATAATTATGAAACTTTTATCTATAAGTATTTATTACATTCAAAATATTATTTTAAGTACAAAATTTTATGCGTGTGTGTGTGTGTTTGTGTCAGGATTAGATCAACCTCTATATAATTTAATGTATTTTGCCAATTGATTATCGTTACTTAACAATTACTGAATGGCACAGGATATATTTCTGAAGTATTGCTTTAAAAAATTATATCATGACTTGTATGGTTGGCAATTATTAACTTATTCTTGAAACGGCCATATGCTTGGTAAAAACCGGTGAGTCATATGTTTGAGTGGTTTACTTCGATCTTGCCGTCTTTTTTAAATCGTCTGACCATCAGACATCTGGTTCAGATATGACTTCCTCAGGCTCTCTAATTAAAAAGTTCTAAGACTCCACATATCTTCATAATCAAAGAAATACAATGATTAGTCAATGAATTCTTGTTCCAGGTGTGAAGCTTATGCGGAAGCGTCGCTATGGGCTTCATATGGATAGTGAACTTCATTACCCTCTTCGCTTTCAACCTCCTAGTAAAGGCATTCGGCCTAGGGCCCGTGTTCTGCGGCTTCTCCTCTGTCTGCTTTTTGGGAGCTCTTTACACCCAGCTAAGAGTGCCAGAGACCAAAGGCCTGTCAGCTGACGCTATCTAAGCGAAGTTCCTTAAAATGTAGATAAATAAAGAACAAAATTAGTACATAGAGTGATTTCCATATAATCGATGTCATTGCAAGATTTTTAACTTTTCAAAGGTTAAATCTGAAGTCGATATTTAATGGTTCCTATACAATTTAAAAATATATAGTTTGGTCAATTAAACACATTAAAACAAACACTAGGGTTTTATCTTTACAGCCAAAATCGTTACTTAAAATTAAGATCGTTAAATATCATTTTTACAAATAATAATCATGTATTTTAAAAACTGTAACTCTGTAATTTATACAGATCACAAAGTGACATGAATTGTATGGGAAAGCTTAATATACGACTTTTATGACGTGCAGTGTATTACTTTTTAAATTGTCAAATAACTGTTGGTATTCCGAATAATGTAAAAAAATTATTTATATAATCTGATCGCGTTCTAATTAAAGTACCCGCACACGAAGCCTTTATCTGAACTGATACATACTCGACCCTAATTGTGGCTGTGGCTGAAAGTGGTTGAGACCACCTATTTTAGATCTGGAGATTCGGGGTCCAATCCCCGTGGGGGTACGAATTTCCTGCTAAGTTCCTGGTGTTAGGGCATTTTTTCAGTCCCGCTGGCTAGCTATCATCATCTTACCTAAGTATGCTGTCATAACAATAATGTCAGCCAGTTCCTCTCTGGTTGAGAAGTTCAGGATATAGTTCTCTTCCAAATATGGACTCATCTTCACTTTCAATCAAGTGAGAAAGCCAAGAACTAGCCCCTTAAGAATAAAAATAAGATTGAGAAGATATAACATACTATCGTTAAATTTTGATATCTATTTTTTGTTTATTTAACGCCCCGTTAGCAAAACCATCTGTAGCTTGCATATTGAAACCAGAATTAGTGACGAGCCACAAGAGATTTTTCAGGTGCAGTAACTGAACCGTTATAACATTAATTATTTAAGTTATTACAGTATTAACACAAATGAAATATCAACTGAGATGGGTTGCGTTACAGGACCGAAATCTCCATGCGCGAAAATTCTTTTGAGTAATTCAGCAACTATCTCTATCTACGTGCCTACGACCAATTTACAACGAGTTGCGCAAATAAAATAAAAATCTGCAACTATTTCGTAAATCATGTAATCTAATAAGTAAAGAAATAAGTTTTAATTTCTATTAAGTTATTTTTTAATATTTCTCTTCTTGAATTGGCTAATGTACAATAAAGATATATTCTCTTCTATTCTTATATAGGAGTGCAGGAGGAATTGATTAATTGCTTGTTAACTCAGTCCAATTGTAATTATTATCATCCGTATTCTAGGAAGATAGCTATTATATATACCCATCGAAAAAAAAAGTGTATAAGATCATTTATCTTTTATGATTTTGTTACATAAAGAATATTTTTTGGGTATGCTTTTTATTCTAAATCTTCTATATCATTTAATACTGCAGGCTCAAAGTTCTAGAGAAGAGTTATGTTAATGCCTTCAAGCCCTATAGCTACTTATTATATATATTTTCTCAAAATTGACGACATGTGGCCGTCGGCAAAAGTTGTGTGAAAATCCATATATGTCGTGTTTTAACGCCGAAATAAATACTGTGTAAATCATATCTGACGTATTATTTGAAAATGGAACGATCTTTTACTTCATAATGGCAACCAAGGAGATAATTAATCGGATCCATCGTCTCCATCGGGTTACGAATAGATAAGTGGGGTACTAGCTCTCATATAAGTGGGGTACTAGCTTCGGCCGCTGAGGTCAGCACTGGAAGTGTGGCTATCTGATCTTTTTAAGGGCGGGTATAGTACATCATACAAAACCCGTACCCTTTCGGGGTCTGAGGCCTAAAGCTTTGAGCGCTGGGATGCTAAGCAGAAATTCTCGGTAATCGGAGTTAACAAAAAGTTTATCGTTTTTATGTAGTATACCTTAGGCTCCGGTTTCAATTCCCGGTAAGGACAGATATTTCTATGATGAAAAGGGACATTTGTTCACGTGACTTAGATGTTTTGTATGTATTTATTATTTCTTACTTATTTAGTATCCATAAAACAGGATCTTATTAATATTTAATTTCAGATAGATATTAGGTAGATTCTTGGGTAAGAACTCAATCATCAGTCTATCAACTCACGATCATTCACAATCGGAACGATCGCCTAAAGATAGCCAAAAGAGTACTCAGATAAGGCGGGCTGCTAAGGAATGCAAGCTTTAAAGTTTCTAGCTGTAATAACAATAAACCAAAAGGTTTTTTGTGACGGAACCCTGAGAACATTTTAATCAAATTTATAAAAACAAGTCACAACTGTTCGTTCTAATCTTAGTAATTACAGTTTAATCCTTTAATTAAAGTATTAGTACTCAGTCAAGTATCACCGTAGTCGTAAATATAGCACAATAGACACATGTTTCATTTTATTACTTACTAAAGCCACAGATATTTTCTCCGCTCAATAAGAAACAAAACTAAAATACTATGTAGCAACAGAAAAAAGTTTGAATTCATTTTGGCGATAATACAAAGGCTAAAACCTCTTTTCTCTAATAAAGCAAACTACTAAAGAGATATTTGAAAATGGAACAGAAAATAAAAACAACGGCTTTTTTAGTTCAAGGATTGGCGGCAATATGCAGTGAGTACATAATTTTAAAATAAATTAAAACAGGTTATCTTATGAATATTCCATTTAAAAAAAAATCACTATCTGCTTCGGTTTGAAGATACTCTATAAGCTATCACTTGAGTCTGAGGTATTACATCAAGTCTTACACAAACAAGAAATTAACTCTCACACTTATTCGGTTTTGTATCTTTTATTATTTAATTCATTTAATTTTCTACTCGTTTGATACATGTTAATGCGTAACATTGTTAATGCGGTTTTGCTAAGAAATATATTTTATTTCCTTTTTGATTTTTATGGTGGTCGCTACCAAACTCAAACTCTGTAGTAGGTTCAGAATGGATGCACAAACCTCTCTCAACAAGTCTATCTTATCTATCTTTTTATTTAAAATCTATCTTGAAAACTCGCTGGCTTTGATTGCACCCATGGCGTAGATGGTATTGTATCTCTGCACGAATGAAACCTAAAAATATTATTTTCTAGTTGATTTATTTAATATATCTTTAAATTCTATAACTGAGACAATTTGTAGATACCCGGTTAATACCCACTTAAAGTTATCACTCTTACCTTTAAATACATTTGTTTATTTTTTCTCATAAATATTCCCTGTTATGACGACTTAAAAGAACTTAATAAATGAGTCTATTTAAAAAAAGATATTTTGACTTTGACTTTGACTTTGGTAGGTACATCGAATAAGCGTAGGGTTGCGGGATGTTTAGGATAACAGATTCTCATTTTCTGATTTTATCTCAACTTACTGAGTGTCACCTTTTAGATATGCGTCGTTGAAAATTTCGTGTTTTGCGCCGTGCGTGCATGGCAAATTTTATTTTTATATAAGCACACATAACGCAGATCTGGAAAGATTTTTCTACCTGATTAATACTTAGTTGAACACAGAGAGGAACAGACTATAAATATGCTTACAGTTAAGTATTAAATTTTTACACTAAATATGTAAAATAAGAAATTTTATTACGATTTGTCATCTAGCAACCGAGCTACGTATCAATGTCTTCAAATTGTAATTTATATTTAAGTTTATTTGATGCGTTTACGGTGAAGAAAATCATCTTGAGGAAACCAGGACACACTCGTGCAGAAATTCTTAGGTTGTGTGTAATGTCGACCAACATGCACTAGGCTTGCTAAGGCATAATCACCCTTATTTTAAGTCCTTATTCGAGCCCCTCTGAACAGACGAATACGAGCTTTAGATGATGCTTATGAATCCTAAATAAGCGCCATAATACGTCAGTTAGAAGAATTTTCTATATTAATTTATTATTATTTCTTTATTAATTTATTATTTTTACCAGTTTTCAATTCATTGTTTTAAGGTTTTCTTTGGCAGGTTCCCTGTTATTGTCTAACAGCCTGAAAACAAGCGAACTGTTATCATGAGATAAGAAATAAAAGATTGCTTTAAAACGAACAACAGATTTACTTGTGTTCGTTTGTAACGAACAAAAAATGTATAATATAAAAAGTATAAACTTAAAATAGTATATATGCTGGCGTCTAATCATTAACACCAATCCTCAAATGAAACGAATAAAACAAAATGAAAATAAATATATAAATCTTATTATATATATTATTGAAATAAAAATCTAATTTCTAATCATTATATAAATCGGTTAAGTAGTTTTTAAGTTTTAGCGAGATTATACGTTTGAGTGCTAAGCAAGTTTTGTAAAAATCTATTGAAAAGTGCTAATAAAAAAGGTAAATGGTTAAATAACATGAATTTGAAGAAATAAACATAAAGTATCAATATTAAATATTTTCATTTGGTTTTGAAAATAAAAATTATAAAAACTTACTGAAACTTGCGGCGATTTTGCGCTGCGTCGCACTTTTCGATACAAATTGTCGCAGCGCAAAATCGCTGCTTAGCACTCTAACGGTTAAAGAACAGTTATTTATTTTTATATTACCTCCTTATATATAAAATTGTAATTTTGTCGTACTGCTTAAGAATTCCAAATTCAAATTTATGAATCCATTTGGCTGTTACATTTCAGTTGATAAAACAGTAATTCATTTGTTTTAACCTTATTATTTTCTTTAGTGTCGCTTTTACAAGTAGAATTTCTACCGTGGCTTCAGTGCTACAAAAACAGCTCGAAGTATTAAGATGTGTATGACGCTGTTAACGCAAAAGAGAACACGGTATGTGTTTGGTTACAATTTTATTGTTCTGTAAATATCAACATTCAGAACAAGCCCCGTTGGCTATATGAGATTTCTTTTCGCAAACTTTCCCTGAGTTTGGAAAAATAAATCTCCACGAAATGGGAGGATGGGCACTAACCCCAGTCAGCGTTATGGCACTTTGCTTGATCGCTTCGTGGCATTTTGGAAGTTTCTGACGAGTTGCCAGCCCTGTGAAAACGAGAGAATGAACGAATTAGTTTGTTTACTATTGAAATTTTGACGTCATACGAAAATAGTCACTTACTGTTTTGTAACGCTTCCACAATGGGCTTTGGCAACTTTACTCACTATAAGGGGGAGTCCCATAATTTTTGACGGCAATAGTGGACTTTACAGCGTGAAGTTAAAGTTAGTTTCTCTGAGTAACAATTTTTAAGTCAGTTTTATTTGCAAAAATTCGTATGAATAAAACGCTTTGTGATCCTAAATGAATCATTCCAATGGCAGATACAATATGTGTCACCATTCGTATTGCTTTGTGCACGTGTGGGCCTATTATCCTGGGATAACCAGCCCTTAATAAAAACTCACACCTATTATCTAGGCTAAATTAGGCATCATAAGAGCCTGTGTTGTGAATACTAGATAACCAAGAAATATAGATAATACACACACATATCACGCACGCACACACAACACACACACACACGCACACACACACATACATACGTACGTTGTGCGTTTTATATTCTGCTTAGCATGAAAAAACTATTTAAGTAGAATTTTAAATACTCTCTCCGAAGTTTTTCCAACGACTATAAATATCTCGACTCGAAATATATCTTTATGACATACGGAACGTCAGTCTGAATGTGTTAACTGATCATACAAGTTATTATCATTTTAAAATATCATTTGAATATTATAAGTACCTTTTTAATTAAGACAATAGCAGATTTAAGGCTTTAAATAAGTTTTATCTTATCGCTACTGAATTAACAGTTTAGATAAATATGATATGGTCTTGGGAAAATTTCGGATATTATCAAATTCTACGTGGTACACTGGGGCCACCATTATTCTTAGCTTGGCTGTTTCGGTGGGAAGGGATGGAATGTAATCTTTATCATCATCGTCATCAACATCAACAGCCTATATACGTGTCACAGCTAGGATACCTTCCTAAGTGGGAGGTACTGCAACAAAAGATAAACACTGGTCGAAGTGGCTTATGGGGCCCAAAAATACATATGAGTAGTTTAGGCATGGGGGAACTACCACGCGGCCCTAATATGGTTGGTTGAATTTAGTTGTTTGACAACCTGAAAAATGGGCTAAACGTGCTTTCTGGAGTACGACGCAGGTTCAGATAACAAATCTTGATTGACACATGGGACCTAACTTTCATCAACATGGTTCAAACTAGGCTAATTAGAATATAATATATCTTTATTGTACATCAGCAAATTCAAGAAGAGAAATACACAAAAACATTTAACTAATTGTAAGACCTAAGCGAATTAGGCGAATTAGCTTTCGCGATTAGTTAGATAAATAGTTTTAATTTCAACTATTTAGTCAGAAGAAGGGAAAAGGTGGGCCTGTAGATACTTCTATGCACGGGATATGCGTCAAATTATTTCTGGTGTTGGCGCGAAGTTGTTCCCAGAAACAAAAGAAAGTGAAGGGCCGACTACGAAAAAAATAATTTAAACACGATAAATTGTATTAATTTTACCTCTTTAGTGTTTTGACGTTAATTTGTAGTTTAGTTAAAACTTTTTGTTTAATACAAACTTTATCGTACTGTGAACTGTCAGTTTATTCAGCGGAATCGATCACTGAATCTGGTTATTTCCAAATGGACAGCAAAACTAACACACAGGACGGGTTGACTGGAAGAGGTCTCAGACATATGTCCTCCCATGTATTCGCCTGAGCACATAAATTTTTATTTGTTTTTCTCCAATAGAACAATACAGAAACCACTGGATTCTCAACTCCCAGACTTAAATAATCAAGATAAATCTTCAGACAACGATGAAAGAAAACAACAGTATAATCTATCTTTTATATTTAATTACATACAGAGATTAATTAGGGCATTGATATGATGATATCTTTGAGAGGCGTACTGTTTGTGTACAGAATAAACTACTACGGTTTACATATACGACTTAACTAGTGGATAAAAACAAACAGAGAGGCAAATCAACAAGACGAGATAACCCATCTAATATATCACCCTTAGAAATACACCACTCAATATCGTGAAGATAGAAGTTTTAAGCAAAACTAAAAATGACTTCAAAACACTAAAAAGACAGCTATTTTTGGAGTTGTTTGGAGAAACAATAGGAAGTGAAGCTCCGACTGGATAAAATAATTTTAAATGGGATAACTTCTTAAGTAGAATTATTTTAGAATTTTTAACGTTTTGAAGACATGTTTTAGTTTAGTTTTAATCTGATTGGTGTTACCAGCACTATCCATTTCTTTCATTTTATATGAACAAAAGACTGCAGTATTCTGCAGTTTGTTTGTAATAAAAATTTTCTTCTTCTGTCAAATTATTTGTCATTCGATAATTATGCCTGATTGAGTGATAGATTTTTTGTTCAATGTTAGGTATTTCGATTTTAGTATAAGTCTGTGTTATTAATTAAGTTAGTTTAGCAATAAAAATGCTCAGGAACAAGGTCCAACACCAATCATTTCGCACAAAAGTGATTTTGCTTAGTAGCAATGAGTTGTCAATACCATATTGCTAACAATTTTATTGTTGGCTGTAATTGCGATCGCGATACGTTCATTCACCACTGTCTAGAAACTTCTATTTTAAAGTTGGAACATTCAATGTTTTATTATGAAATTTTATTATGAAAAAAAAAAAAATTCGATTTCAATCTTTGGTGGTCCGATCAATATAATTGAGTCTGTTACAGTTCAGAAATGAGAGAAATTGTGTTCTGATTTATTGAATTAACGTGTGTTCTTAAAGATGGCACAATTATAACTGTCCTCCTTCCCCGTATCTCCACCCTCGCGTCCTGGACTGTCTACGGCGTAGTATTGAGATCATGGCGCAGCTGATGACGTCACTTCGTTCGTCAAGGTTCTAACTGTATCTCCTATGCTCTTTCTTATACTACATATCCACTTTGGTCTCAACCACTTTCAGAGCACCTGACATGGGATGCACTACTGCCTAATAGAAGATGAAGCCGCGTTCTTGCAAAGGTCGCTACAGCTCTTTGTTGAAGGCTTTGTTAGGAGCAGGGGATTGGTTTCCAATGTTGCCAACATAACGCATTGTTGTAGAAGACGGATGCAGTAATAACTTGCGAAGAGGTTGATTCAGTAATGATGAACTCGAATATGTTTTTGTTATCAAAACCTCCTTATTTTGAGATTGAAGGGTAATAGAAGGTCCATCTGCTGATAAGCGTTGACATCACCGAAAGACCAGCCATGTCCCCGAGTCCATAGTGCCCGAACTAAATTAAATTTAAGTTCAGTGCTACTCTTTCAGTACAATACAATTAAAAAAGTTTGATGACCGGTGACGTCATTTGACGTTTTTAAAATGGCGTCTATTAAGCGTTTTTGCCTTATCAATCCGTATCATAAAACATGCCGATTAAAAAAAGTCAAAAGTGTATAGATCGTCTAAGAGTCAACTAACTTGACATTTCTTAAAGTCATTCTATCCCTTGTTATTGCATTGAAACGAAAGAGATGCGTATAACTTCAAATTATTCAAGTTCGTGCAAAACGGAATAGAAACTACTTGATGGTCCAGGTGCATTGACATTCTTGAGACAAGAGTACTACTTGTCCCATCACGCTAGAACATAGAGAACATTGCCACGGCTGACATAACGACGAACTAGCAGACTAGTATAGTCAATTTAATGTTTCATTTGTTTATTTCTAGTTGCATTCCTGACTACAATAACTGGCTTCGTATATGCATGGCCATCATACACAGTCGCCAATTTCGTCTCCAATGAAACGGTACTATCTGCGCCAATGAATACTTTGGAGGTATCTCTGCTGGGCAGTTTGACCAACATTGGTGCGTTGGTCGTTACGCCATTTTGTGGATACTCCATTGACACAATCGGGAGGAAGTATTCTGCCATACTGTTTGGGTTGCCCAGTGTGGTAAGTTATTTAGAAAAATAAACTATAAATTTGTTCAACCGAGAGACGACCACTGCTGGACGCAGGCGACTCCCGAGGATCTCACCGCGGTTCTGCGCTGGCCGCATCAAGCTGCTTGCTGCATCATTACCAGATTGTCGGTCCACCTCGAGGGTTTTCCCATCGGCCGTCAGTCCTTCTTGCAATGTGCCCTGCTCACTGCCACTTCAGGCTCTTAATTCTTTAGGCTATTACTACTTTGATGACCCTAGTTCCCTCGCGATATATAATTATTTAGGGATGTTCCCAACTGCTCTGCCAATTCGTAATTTTCTAATTTTAGCAACAATAGGAACAGAATAGAGTAGCTTATAGATATTTATTGTACATCAACTAAATCAAGAAGAAATACATAGGGAACAGTTTACCAATTTTTTACAAAGGGCGGCGACCTTATCGTTAAAAGTTCCAGGTGTATGAAAAAGCCTTTAACGAGATAAAATTGATTTTATCTCGTCTGCATTCATATTTAATAGAAGTTTTAACGCTAAATGCGAGCTATATTTTATAATAAAGACCACGAAATAAAGAAGTAATGATGAAATATACACTATTTTGGCAAAAAAATTTAATTTCAAAACCATAATTGTCTTCATCAAGACACAGGCCTGCATTTCTTCTAGTTTATATTATTTTTTTGTAAATTTCCAACATCCATATTATTTATTTTAACGTTGGTACATCTTTGAGCAAATCAAAGGAACAACAAAAAAGATACAGTTTCACTGTTATAATATATTTATTCATCTTTCTTTTTATATATTTCTTGGAATATATCCAGATCGCCTGGTCAATCATCTCCATCACAGACTACGTGCCGTTCGTGCTGGCCGCTGTCGGCATCGCTGGCGTTGGCGCAGCAGGTCAGGCAGTATCGACTGTTTACATCTCGGAGATCAGCCAAGTAAGTTCCGAGAACGCACGTGTCGGAACGACTAAATGACTAATACTTTCTAAGGGGAAAACGTCAACACATGTACGACGGGAGCCTTTAACACTTTCATTACAAGTAATTTGATATAGGACTTCGATTCTGTTTCAAACTTACTAAATAAGGTTCGTGAAATCGTTAATTTAAGCAAAACATACATTTATATGTATTTAACTTGTTGTTGGAATTCTTGCTGTAAAAAAATTGCTTGGTAAGTAATAGTAAGGTTAGTAAAAAATGTTATACAAATTAATAACTATATTTAATTTAAAATACAATATTAGAAAGTGGCAAAATAAACACTAATTCCTGTCGGAATGGAGGAATGAATACAGGTTTCGTTATTTATGAAGTAACTGGTAACAAAAATGAAACAATAGACTTTCGCTTTAAGGGTCAAAAAGTAGAGATGTTTAGATATATAGCGTGTCCCAAAAATACGCAAGAATTCGAATTTGAATTCGATGCCAATTATGCAGTAAATTTGGCAACCCTGAAATAAAAAGGAGTTGACAGCTTAGAGTTTAGGGTTGGTTCAAATGGAGTGTAAAATGATAGAACAAATTTATTTGCATTGTCATTAAAGAGTACGTTTCTTCACAAACCCACTTATTGACTTCAATCATCCATTTAGCTGACTTTATTCGCATGTAACAGGGTTTCAGTTGTTGTGTGAATTGAATTACATAAACACGAAGACGAAGATTTAGAGTTTCCTCAAATTTCACAGTTCCTATCATGGAACGCCGGATTAATTCTCCGGCTAGGCGTTTATTAGTTTTGAGATATTTTCTCTCAAAACCACTTATACGAGTATAGTGTGAAACTCCATTTTTAATAACCGTCAACTTCCATTTTGTTCGTTGTTGCCAACCATTTATTGCACAAATGGCAAATTCAAATCTAGCTTTAAATTTGGAACACCATTTATAAGTGCTATGAGCTCTGAAATGATTTTTCCTTAATTAATTATCTGATTATTGATATTTACTAACATACATTTTTATTGTACTGCTCCAAACTTGAGTGAGGAATTTCACTTACTATACCCTTAATCATCGTTCAATCTGTTCCAGGATTGTATCCGTGGTACTCTAGCTTCTACCACAGTCTCTGGATTTTTTCTGGGTATTCTATTCTCGTACACGTTGGGCGGTTACCTCAGCTACTACCAGGTGGTTTACGTTCACCTATCTTTATCAATACTCTACATGATTATGATTGCATTTCTAAAGGAATCTCCAGTATTTTTGATGCAGAAAGGGAAGGAGAAGGTAATTGATCATCAGCTGACTGGTTGTAATACCAATACATTATTTTCTCAAGTATTTTGCTTTTCATTGCATATTAGCTTACCGATAGACCGAATTGACACTGTTAACACTTATATATATTATATACAAATTAATTACTAATACATATCTTTAAAGAAAATATTATTTCTTATACAATAGACAACAAGCAATATTAAAATCGGGCTTGTATATCCATATATTTTCGATACTCGATCAAAGTACACATACATCTTTTGAATTTTTATAGGAGGCAGCCGAATCAATTGCATTTTACCAAAGATTGGAGGTCAAATCCAAAGAGGTAGAAGTAGAAATTATGAAAATAAGGAGACAGCTGGATCCGAGGATAACTAACATCCTTGAAGGTGACACAGGTACAGGCTATCCTCCTAGGAGATATGAAATTGAATATGAATATACGGTTGTTAATCAGGCATACATTTTTGCTTTGCGTAAGGTGCCTAAAACTCTCATTGTTTCACAAATTGTACTTTCTTATAGAAGTTTCTAAGTTTATTAAAGAACAATGCCAATTGCCAGACCATTATTTTATAGCATCCGTGGAAATAGAATATAATAATATATGTTTTAAGGTACATAATTAATAAATAATCCATCCTGTCAACCCAAAGGTTACCTGGAAGAGATCGCTTTTAGCGACAAGGTCTTTTGTACAAATAAGTTAACTGCTCCCTATTTATTTCTCTTTTTGAATTGGTTGATGTACAATAACAATATATTGTGTTCTAATAAATTAACAAAATATAAAACTGTATAATTAATACTGTATAGTTATTTTCTTCTTCACTATATTTTGTTAAAGCGGGTATGCAATATTGAACCTTGAAGCTATATATTACTAAGGTTTTTTGTGTGGAGTTAGCACCGTTATAAGATTGGATTGTATTAAGGGAGCCAGCTCTTACGAATGATAGATAGTTGTATCTAACAAACGTCACACTTCTAAGTTATCAGATAAAACAACTAATGAATAGTCTCGTGACTCGGAAAGTGTATACGTAGCGCTTTAAATAATCATTAAACTCGTTCCAGATTTATTTGCAAGCAAACAGTTGATTGACGCAAAACCTACAGTAACTAAAGGAGAATCAGCATGGAAATTTCTCAGTAAGTTCATAGAGGTCAATTTTATGATGAAATCGATGTAAGAAATGGTATAAAGTAACGTCAAAATCACAAAAAATAAAGTTAATTATTTATAACTAATTAAATCTTTAGTTCCACGTGAAGTTTTGAAAAATAAAGAAACTGACTAATGCCATTCAATAGGCATCCTATTGTAACATATTACAATAGGCATCACTTAGTTTCGCATTTATTGACATATTAATAATAAATTCAAAGATAGACAAGAATTTTAGAGTTGAATGTATTTGATGATCTTTTACTTAGATAAGTACTTATTTAGATATCGTTGAAGGCTTAGTATATGGGTTGGGAAAAAAGGGAAATATGCAAAAATAATATGCAGAAATCTGATGGGTTAATTTTTAAAGTGAAAGAATAAAAATGGGATCATGATAATGTATGCTTTAAAGGTAGAAAAATCCATAACTTCGTTAAAATTTTATTTGCAAGGTGGATTTAAAAATTTACTGTCTTTGTAGTCATAGACCGTAGACCGCTAGATCTATATCTAGTGGTCTACGGTTAAATTCTCCGTGTGAGCAGAATTTTCCTACTTACCAACTTACCAAAAAAGTATTGCCTTACCAAGTACTGCCGACATAATAATAATGGTAACACCATCGTTGTTGGCAGTAGGAGGTAAGAACACGTTTCTCTGTGGTTGAAGAACCTGGGTATGGTCAAAGTCAAGCCTTATCTTCACTTACAATCAAGTGAGATGAAGAGTAAGGGCTACCTGATTACAACGAAAAAATATATATGATACCTGTAATTTTAGAAAATATAATCCATAAAATACAAATTTAATATCATTCTTTCTCCAGTGAAATCAGAATCTTCCAAGCGTGCTGCGGCCACTGTCCTCATAACGATGGCAGTATCAATCCTCATGGGTTCGATAGTGCTGCAGGTGTATGCAGAGCCTCTCTTCAAGGAGGCAGTTCCTTCGATGAACTCCAACCAGTGCTCCATTTTCCTAGCGATAGATTACTTGGTGGGGAGTCTGTTGGGAGCTCCGATGCTCGATAAATTTGGCAGGAAGGTGAATGAAAATTACGTTATGCGCTTGACTTTTATTACTTATTTCCTTTCAATTCAATTCTTTATTTTGCGTTCCATAGTTACATAATATGTAGATCTTAAGGCTATTAATGACACTATGGACCCTGTCGGGCACAACAAATTTTGGGATATACAGGAGAAAGGTAGATTACAAAAGGTAGGTGTTTTAATTTGTATTATGGTCAAATTCAAATATATGCATTCAAAATAATAATTATCTTGGGATTGTTTGGAATTATAAGTCAAAGTCAAAAGTTTTATTTCAAACAAGACAAGGGCTATTTCAAGTCAACAGAGATTATTTAATTAAAAGCTGGCTTTGATTTTGTAGATTTCAATATAGACGATAGGAAAAAAAACTGACATTATTTACTGACATTGTTAACAGTTCAATAAAATACGGAAGTAACTATTTTCCCTGAATGCCGAGTAATGATAATAATGTTATCCTGCACAAAATCATGTGACGAAATAGGTGCTACTACCATCTGATTTCCGTATTAACCAATATCCTTCAATGTGTATTTCTATTTCATGATCTTGCGTCTCAAACGTCAATGTTCATTTCATTATCTTTTCTTTCAGTTCTTGATGACAACAACTTCTATTGGTGCAGGCATCTTCACGATGCTGCTAGGTTTCCAGCTGATATTCCATTGGGCACCGCACTGGGTCACTGCGTTCTTAATATACGGCTTCTGTTTCGTATACAATTTGGGAGTGGCTGTGCCTTTTGTGTTGACTGCCGAAGTCTTCCTGCCTGAGGTAAGAAAATCTATATTTATATACTATATATACACTCGCACTACTTGTAGTATAACATTACAAAGGACAGTAGAATCAGAAATGACAAATTAGCTATTACGCCAATGAGGTTCTCAAATCACACTTGTTGCTTTAAAATAAATTTTGCTAAAGATGGCTCCGGATGGTTCAAACCAAACGCTGTCTCTGATTCTTCCATCCTTTTACGTCTGCCACTTTCACCTTCACAACCGCATAAATTATAATAATGTTTATTTTCTCTCTTTCACAATATAGAAATTAGAAACGTTAAGAATAGGTCCAATACAAACAATATATTAACTACACTATGAGAGACTAGTGCTAGGTAAACCTGTGTTACAGATTACAAGGCTCTCACAGCCGCTCTATAATAAATATTCAAAATCAAAATCAAAAAGCTCTTCGTTTAAATGGATTCAATTGCTATCTCTTTTCTTTCATCTTATAAATCTTCAAAATTAAACCCTTTTACCGCATCTACGAATAGTTTAGCTTTGGAGAAGTGGCGCAAGGAGCTTTTAAATGCTTGTAATGACAATTACAGCTTGGTTAATGGTGTGTCATTATCATTATTGAATCGTCATCGAGTAACATACTCCCACGCTTTAGTGCTAATAACGTAATCATTTATTTTATAGTAAGCTTTATTAGACAGTTTCATTGATGTATTCAATTTGATTATTGGTAAGTTATTGTAAAAACTTATACAACGCCCCATTAAATAATTGTTTCCTCTGTGGAGACGAGTAGAATGTCCAACAAGATTATGCTCGTTTGTTGTATTTAATTTATGAGTATCACATAATTCATTGACATTTGTAATAATTTTCCGTTCATATATTAGGTTTTCAAGTATATATTGCGATGGTTGAGTTAGAATGTTCATATCCTTGAACTTTTCTCTGAGTGTATCATCACGTGTCTAAGTTAGTATATGCCTCTCACTAGTATTCAGATAATTTTTTAACAAATTAGTGAGCGTGTTTTATCACCCAAATTCCTCTTCTATTTCTTCTACGAACGCCCAGATTTAAATATTGGTTGTCGATGAAGCTTTACGTGTAACTTCAAATTTTAATTCTTCCAGGTCCGAGGCTTTGGCAGCAGCTTGTCGATGGCCTGTATGTGGGTCATGAACTTCGTTACCTTGATGATCTTCAATCCTCTCGTCGAGATCTTTGGTTTAGGAGTGATGTTCTGTGGCTTCTCCACCATTTGTTTCTTAGGAGCCGCGTATAGCCAATTCTGCCTGCCGGAAACGAAAGGATTGTCTGTTGAAGCTATACAATTATTGTTTCTGAAGAAACGGAAGAGCAATTCACGCGTTTGATTAATAATAATAGAAATAAAGCAATAAAAACCTATTTGTTAGAATATATGCATTTCATTTTTCCATTTAGTTTTTGAAGCCTAACACGTATATTTTATATTGATTCACAATTTTTTATACAACTGGTAAACCGTTTACGAGACACTAGAGGGAGAGCGGTAACGATAGCTCTGTAAAGATTTTTTCACGGCTGTCTCGAAGGACCATATGCTGTATTAGTTCGGGAAAACCTCCACAGGGAACTAGTTCCACCACTCGAATACCCTTAAGTGGGAGAAAGCTTCTCTGAAACCGTACTCGGCCACTTTGGCTTCAATATGTGAGCACACGCAGTAAAAATGGAGCCAAATAGGCTACATTTAGTAAAAGTTACTTATTTTAACTTTTCCTGTTTGTTTTAGGCTTTATTAATAACTTAATCGAGGTTTAAGTGGATACTTATTCCCTCCTTCATACAATAAGGGTTCCTTTAAAAGAGGAGTGAAAAAGCACTTTTTGGGCTGGCAAGGTGAGGGTGGCTAGGGCAGTATGTCGCATGCTTCACTAGCTATCTTCACATATACTATACGCCTCTACTGCTTATCATTAGGTGGTGTCGAGTCATTTGCTGAGCTTAATATATATTTATATATATAAATATGTGTGTTTGTGTATATATATTACTAAACTTAAAAAACTGAAAGATAAAGATATTTCTTCTGAAATACAGTATGTACGATGTCAACAAAAAAATTTTGATTCGCATATTCCATCAGAAACTGGCATGCAAAATTATTCTGTTTATAAATATAATATTAAAATCCAAAACAAATGATTTTAAATAGATATTCATACTGATTTTAATGATCGAGTGGTTACTTATTACAATTTTTTTTTAAATATCAAAGGTAATATTTTAATAAACCAATTTTCTTATGTATCTTAAATAATAAAGAAACTTGTTCTTGGAATAAAAACTGTTTAATATTTAAATTTCTGTTTGGACAAAGACATTTGTTAAAAGGTTAATTTCTTTATTCAATCCTTAATAGCGACCTTTTATTACGTATTTTCGACTTGCTGACTTTAAATCACTTATAATTTATATGCTATAGCTCAAAGAGAGTATATAGAAATACTATAAAAAAATACATTAAGAAGACAATTCGATGTTCGGTAGTTACACCAGTAACACTTATTTATTATAGCCTCGCCCGATAACTCGTCCCACCGATGTCTGTCTCTGTCGCTCTGTAATACGCTCGTATGAAATTTTGTTTTTGTGGCTTAGTCCACTTCATGCGGCGTACCACTTGTACAGCACAGTACAGGACATCCGGAATTTATATGCCTGAGTGACTCTCCGGACTGGAGACAGGCTCTACATATGTCCTCTATCCCATCCTTCAGGATAAACTTCCGGCAATTACGGGTAATGATGACATGGTCAAAAAGAGGTTACCAAAGCACAGCCAATGCCAGCCGACGCTTGTGAAGAGCTTTATTATTAGCTTAAAAATGGTACAAAACTATAGATGATACCTGATGATAACTATATTGAGCTTTATTGTACACCATAAATTGTAAGTACTGACAATATACATATGCTATTTTATACAAGGATGGTTTGAACAGGGTACTGTTATAATTGAATTTAAACGTTAAGGTATACAAAATAAAGTTTCCCCATTGCATTTTACGTCAATGCAATACTGTATTCGCGTCATATTATATTAATAAAATAATAATCAGATTGGATTAGACCTCCGTTGGGCAAACACATATAAGTATGTGTCCTTTGACAATACAAGTTTGTTAAAATAAGTTAATAAGTATTTTTACAATCAACTATTGGCCTGTAACAGTACAAAAACGTCAGAATAGACTAGAATAATATATGTTTCTGAGATGAGTGAATTTATCGGTGTATCGTTGAATTCTATTAGAATATATGATGTAAAGAAAATATATGGATATTTTAAGAATTGTAATCATTTAATTTACAATTAAGTTAAACAGTATAAAAAAATGACTCATAAATCTTTTAATACAAGTCTATTAAGCCGCTGTACGCGGTCAGCGCAGGACCGAGTGCTTTAGAGATCCTTGGGGGCCTCCAAGACGTCAGCAGTGGACGTCTCTTGGCTAATATGATGATGACGATGAAGTCTATTACAACTTCTCCTCTTCCTTCACATTGCTTAAATTTAAAAAGTATAATAGTTTGTCATATAATCTTCTTTTATAAATAATGTCTTATCTTTCATTTACATATGATGTCAGTAAAAACTGAGATATCCCATCAAACTACACAATTAAATAAGTATATATATCTCTCACAGAAGTTACACAAATATGCATTCTGTTACTGTGTAAATGTTCGTGCGAACAATAATACAAGAGATTAAAATGGAATATAGTATAATATTAAAATATGGTAATTTACAATCTCTTGTAAAAATAAAAGAAAATAGTAGTAACAGAAAAAAGAAAACAAAAGACAATCGCCGAACTCGGCTTTCTTCTAAAACGTCACACGCCGCTCTTCAATTCTTCAAGGAGGCGACATGTCTCCTGCTACGAAGCCTCCTTGCTAGTTTGCGCGTGAACATGCTCCGGCCCTTGAAAGAGTTCACTTTCAATTTCTTTCTCTGAATGTTCGTCAGTAGGCATCCTGACCACGTAGTGGATAGCTCTACGGATAGTTGCCCTCGACGTGTAGATGTCAACCACCCTGCATACGCCATCAGTGCGCAAGTGGAGCATAGATATGCGTCCTAAACGCCAACGTTGTGGAGGAAGATTCTTGTCCTTTACTAAGACATTGGGATCTACTGAACTCTTCTTCCATTTTGTGCGTTGCTGCATTTCAGCAATAAACTCGTTGAACCATCTCTTCCAGAAGTCACGTCGTAACCTTTCGATCTGGTGATACTTAGGCTTAGGCTCGGCTGCTCCGGAATCAGGTATCGACATCATTGGTCTTCCGATTAGAAAGTGCCCGGGAGTTAAGCAATTTAAATCAAAAGGATCAGAGGACAATGGGGAAAGGGGACGTGAATTGAGGATAGCCTCTATCTGCGAGAACAAAGTTGATAGATCTTCAAAGGTTAGCGATGCGTTTGCTGCTACCCTTTTTAAATGAAATTTAGCGGCCTTTACCCCTGCCTCCCACAAACCATCAAAATGTGGTGAATAGGCTGGGCTAAACTTAAATAAAATCCCTTCATTATTAGCAAAGACAGCTACTGAGTCATGACTCGCCCGCAAAACCTTACCTAGCTCATTGCTAGCTCCGACGAAGTTTGTTTCTTTGACTCTATTACATGAGTTTAAATTACATGAGTTTTCCTGATTTTTGACTTTATGTTTCTCAAGTATGCAATCCAAAGTAGACATAACTGAATAAAATTTAGTCTCAATAGAATCTCGTAAGGAAATCTGTTCGTCCAACTCGGATTCCTTACAAGAGTCTTCAATAAAGGATTGAATATCATCAAATTTCCTAAATAAATCTTGGTAATTTTCTAATCGTCTGCTTAATTCCTTAATAACGATATCATTTAAGTTACTAATATCTAATTGCTGCACATATTCAGTAACCTTTGTCAAACGAGCCCGTATAGTACCTCGTTTCCTTATTAACTCAGAGTATTCACATTTGCCAAAATTCTCCTTGGTAGACATTTTGTGACAATGGAAAAAACAAACAATGAGCTACGAAAAAGTAAGGTGAAGTAACTAACCAAATAGCTGTTTTGCGTTCCGCCAGCAATACGACCGACACACACACACTGCTTGAGACAGGTAGCTCGTCGCTGGTAAAGGCCGCCAAGACGTAGGAAGGTGTACTGAATGCACACACGTAGTATGCGCTATGTAATAGTCCTCTGCCAAGAATTATTAATTTAGGTAAATAAACGGTAAGAAAAAATATGAATACGAAGACTATTAGTTACTACTATTAGTAAGAAAATTATTAGTTTTTCTTTGTAAAGAATTGAAGTAACTTCTGTATGAAGTTTCGAAATGCTAAGAAAATAAACGGATTAAGCAATAAAATGGGAGCACTTCCCTTGGAAAGACCAGATGATGCGAGTTTCACAATATTTGTCCTCAGCCTGGCTCCAAACATGCAGATCCTTTTCAGCACAATAGCCAATTTGTTCTTAGTTACAATCTTCAAATTTGTACTTAGTCACGGTCGCCAATTTGTTCGTGCGAACAATAATACAAGAGATTAAAATGGAATATAGTATAATATTAAAATATGGTAATTTACAATCTCTTGTAAAAATAAAAGAAAATAGTAGTAACAGAAAAAAGAAAACAAAAGACAATCGCCGAACTCGGCTTTCTTCTAAAACGTCACACGCCGCTCTTCAATTCTTCAAGGAGGCGACATGTCTCCTGCTACGAAGCCTCCTTGCTAGTTTGCGCGTGAACAGTAAATATGCAAGTATACTTGTTCGCAGTTGGTGATTATTTTAGCAAAACAAGCTAATTAGTTTCAATTAAAGAACAAAGCTTAGTTAACTAAAATTTCACTAGCCTAAATTTTATTTAATTTGTTTCCTGCTATTTCGAAGCAATGAGTATTGCTTAACTAATTGGAGAGCTTGTAGAACTTTTAAATCAGATAATCTTCGATGTAAAAAGTTTCATCGTTAAAACGTTAAACTTAAATAGCTACCAATCTTTTCTCTATGGTAGGACTGCTTCCACAGATTATATTTGTTTGTACAATACATTATATTTGTTTATCTTGTACATTAATTTTTACATTAATAATAATTGTTTAATAATTGTAGGGACTGGATCTGATCTTACTTTGAAACGTCTTCTTTCAAGGAGAATATATTGTTTCTAGAGTTTTGACATTTTTTATTTCTGTTGCAATAGTTTTAGTACACTGAAACTGGACTGGACTTCCACCAGATGCCGAGTGGCTCCTCCACTCTTACGGACATTTTGAATGACCTCTCACTACTCTGAACTATTAGTTATAACATCCCTGGAAGATAGTCCAAAGATCATCAGTATAGAATACAACTACGGCATATTAATTAATTACTTCATTATAATAATGATAATGAAAACACAATTATTTACATTTTCAAACCAAACGAACGACATCTCACATGCTTCTGCTATCTTATTGTAATATTTAATTTAGTTTTATCAGAATTTCAGTATGTTTGATTTGATTGTTTCATGTATCTAGTAACTGGCGAATAATATTTGCCAGTTACTAGTAGTAGCAGTTAATGATTGCATATCAAATTCAAATAGTGTTAAGTGGAAATAAGTGTTCAAAATGGCGCACGGAAGGTTAAACCAAGCTTTGACAGCGATTGCAAGTGAGGACATAATAATTACATAAATAAAAATTAATATATACAAATAGATGAACATATAAATATATAACTTACATGCTTATTATATTAATGTTATAACATAAATATTGCTTTATTGTTTTTATTATTAAAACTTATATTATTAAAACGCCCTCGGGTTGTAGCAGAATACCAGTGCTTTGTTCTCACCCCGACGTGAACAAAATCAGTCACTGAGTTGCGACCCTTTTGCACTTCTGCAGCGCACACAATGTACTTTGATATTATCTATTGTTAAAATGTAGTCTTTAAACAATGTACTGTTTAGATCTATTTTTGTGTGAGATGAAAAAATGACATTGAATTCATTATCTATCTATCTAAAAAAACAACAATTTTGAAACATAAACCAGGAAACATATTTCTAATAGAATAAAAAATATATATATTTTAACACAAGATACCCTCTGGTTCTTGTGAATCTTGAACTAAACCTGAAAATGTATATTATGGAGTCTAAACAATAGTAGCATCACAATGTTTAAACCGATCTCAAGAAATTTTAGACATTTGAAGTATACTCCTAGATTTATGATTTGATTAATATTCGCTAATGATATTATTTCAATATCGATCAGTTCAAAATATTATCATAATAATTAATAATCAATAATTGGAGATAATGTAATCCGCGACCTCCATGCTCTTGCACTACTTATTCCCCATTGAAATAATATTTAATTACTAACTACCCCCAAAATGTTACATTACCGTGGGATACATAGAGATCTTCAAGTAGATAGAGTAAGGGATGGATATTTTGTGCGTGGTGGTATTTAAGGAATCAGGGAACGATAATATACTTTATATACATATGTAGTTCCTATGTAATTGTATAACAATTGTATCCTATAGAACTCGTGTATGCAAAGAGAGTTGCATAAAATATCAATATAGGAATTTTATATCAACCGATGAAAATGATTTTAATTAGTTTTCAATTATGAAACTTAATAAGAATGCAGTATTATATTTAATGTTATATTCTATACATACTTTTTTAAACATTTTAAGTTCACATTGCATGTCGAGGACATCTTAAGGGCACTTAACTCAATACGTAATTCTAAGCTGTTCGCTTCATCTCCATCTCCAATAGTTATATTGCACGTATTTAAACTCCAAAGTAAACCAGTCACAGGATTACAAAAAATGGGAAGTTCAAATTAAGAATACAGATTTTGGCAGGCCACAAAAATAGAAAGCAACACTGCAGGAATGCAGTTTTCTGTATCATATATTTCACGTTTTAATCTGTGATTTTATCTGCATCTGCAATGACGTTCATGCGAACGCAGTCTGTGACATAAGCTAAAACAAAGAGAATTCATATGTAAAAATTATTAAACTATCTATCTATCTATGAGTTGTTTAATTTTTAGTTGCGATAAGATAAATGCTAACGCATCTGAAACATATATTTGATGGAGGTGTGTACTGTGTGTTTTGTTTGCTGTTAAATATAAGTCTTGATAATAAAATCTTACCTATATATTATTAAATCAATAATTTTATTTAATTGTCTACAAGAACAATTTTGAAACTAATAAAGAATAAAAGAAAATAATAAAATTGCTGCTTTTTAAAAAACCATCAATAATTTCGAGAATTTTTTCTCAGGTGCATTCGGGTCCTTCCTTATGGGCTCGCTCTACGTATGGCCTTCTTATACAGTACCAATGTTTATGGCAGAGAATTCAACACTACTGTCAGCACCTATGACACCAACCGAACAGTCTCTTCTAGGTAGCTTACCATCACTTGGAGCTATGCTTGGTACAGCATTGGTTGGACCATTAATCGAGACTTTTGGAAGGAAATTGGGTGGTATAGCATTGGCATTGCCTTTTGTTGTAAGTAAAAGTAATGGTTCATTAATAAATAAAATGGTGTTGGAATAAACAGTAACCAATAACCAAAAGTACTAGGGAAGCAGATAACTGCGGTGACTCTTTGTTATTAAATTCGAGTTGATATGCAGAACTAGCTTTCCCAAAGGAAGATTTGTTATTAACACTATTAAGCTGTTTTCCAAACATCATCACTTAATATTCAAATAATCCGCTAAAAGTATTTATTTATTTATTTAATTAAACATTGTTTCAACAGCATTTATTATATACATACAGAATATAATAGAATTACCCAGACATAAGCCAATTAAAAAACGCATATATTTTTTAAAAAGATATCAGGAAGTCAAGAAGGTAGCTGCTCAAATATATCAATACATATTTAAATAAGTGATAATAAACAAACAAATATTTAAACTGTTTTCTAACGCCGTCATCGTACTTGTGATTATTAATGGGAAGGCTTAGTATAATTCCAATTAAGTGACCCAAATGCTCGCTTCTTTAATATAAAATTGACTATTTATAGTGCATTGATTGTTATAGTCATAGAATACGCAATATTAAATATCGTACTAAAATTCTTTAAAACATTATTTCAGCTTTCTTGGGCTATTATAGGGTTAACAAAGTCAAGTACAGTTTTATTGGTAGCGAGATTCATTGGTGGCATTTCTGGAGGTGGCAATTTGGTGTTTGCTCCGATTTTCATATCTGAAGTAGCCGAGGATGCAATTCGGGGAGCTTTGGCTTCAGGTAACATGTTATTGTACATTTCGTAACATTGAAATATCAGAATTTATTTGGCTTTCTTACACAAAAGTCAGTTAAACGACAACACAATACGATTTATTCTGGAAAATACACTGCTTTGTGTGTGTATATAAATATAGCAAATAACATTATTTGCTATATTTATATTCACCAGTTGATGTGTATTACAATATAAATCTTATTGGGTAAAAACTGCTACTCAGCTTTCTGCTGAGCAATGTAGAAAATGCTTTATTGTATTTTATTTACTACTGGTTTCTTTAATTTCCTTTGCTATATAAGATATAGTTCTTCAAGAAGTACAATTATTTGATTTTGTAACAACAAGATTAAGAACAAAGAACAGATTTAAAGTTAATAAAGTCAATTTTTCATTGTTTATCGAGACAGTATATTTCTAATTCACCGGGTTGACGATCTGTTTACTCAAGTAACTGATTAAATTTTCAGCAACCGTTCTATTCTATGGAACTGGAACTTTAATATCCTACTTGCTGGGCTGGTGCTTCAGTTACAATGCTATTGTTTGGATCAATCTTGCGTTCAGCGTCGTCTGCTGTGGTCTACTTCTCATCATAGCAGAAAGCCCAGTTTATTTATTAAGGAACAACCGGGAAGAGGTAAGATAGAAGTCTTCGTTTGTTTTAGTTGTTTGTAGTCATTTGCTTGCATTCATTTATCAACGCCGATATCAATTATCTTGTTGATTCACCCGAGCTTCTGAAATAATTTTTTCTGATATTTCCTTTTACTCAAACCATTTGATGATAAAAAAATTAATACGTTCAGATGCGAGGACATTATATTTAAATTTACACTTTCCTACCTAGCCAGTACATTTTGTGAATCTAATTTGAATATCCAATAATAAAGAACACATTTATTGTTTCTTAAAGCATATTGGTCGCTGATAATAATATATATTTTAAAAATAAATATTATTATGACTTTTATTTACTTATCTACTCTGATTGACTGACAAACAATGCCAAGCCGATGTGTCTACAGTATATTTTATAGTATAGATAAAGAAGATAAAGAAAGATTTTAGATATTGGATCTCCTGAATGAAATAATATATTTAAAAACCCAAAATTTTCAAGTCTGTGTCTTAGAATTTGAAGATCTATCTGAACATGTGCGATAAAAGTGCTGGCTTGGAAGATACTAACTTACAATATAATTCTTATCGTGATACCTATAAGCACTTCTTGGGCCTGCAAGGTGAGGGTGGCTAGGGCAGTATGTCGCTTGCTTCACTAGCTATCTTCACATATGGACTCCTCTACTGCTTACCATCAGGTGGTGTTGAGTCATTTGCTGTCCTTTTTATATATATAAAAAAAAACAAATTGTTCTCTTTTTAAGGATGCCCGAATATCTTTATCCATTTACCGAGGAGCATCTCCCAATTCAATGAAAGTACAAGAAGAGTTGTCGAGATTAAAGCAGCAAATTAACCCTGCTTATGAGATGGTTTCTGTAAACGGTATGTGAGTTGTCAATTAGTTATTCAATTAAGTACTTGTAAGTCCTTGTTTAAATTAACTAATCAAGAACCGTATTTAGAGTAACCATAATCAAACCAGAGCAAAAACAATAACTTAATGGAGCTAGTGTGCTCCTGGATCGCAAGCTCTCGAAATTTTAACCCCAAACAGCTCAAATATTTCGTTCCCATATAGGGCAGCATATTTACATCGTTTGAGCAATTCAGCAGAAGCAGCGATCCTGGCTTTGAAGAAATGCTTTCAAAATGACACTGATTTATTTTTCAAAATTTATTTGAAATATAAACACCTATCATATAGCCCAAATTAAGCTAAGTAGATAGGGGCATTGAACACTCGACCAGATCATCAAATTAAATTTACTGATGCGATTAGAAATTATTTAAAAAAATGTTTATTTGCAGAAAAGCCTTTGGATGCTGAGAAGGAGAAATTACAAACAGAACATTTGAATCTGCAGCCCCAACGAAAGGTCGCTGCAATTAAGACTTTATGTAAGAACGTAATTACATTATCTTGTGACAGACGTGTTTTATGAAAATAACTTATTTTTAGAATTAGGGTTTGTGTATGATTCAAGATAATTTTTATATTATATATATTTGCAATTTACATATTTTTATATAATTGCTAGTTAATCTCGCTAGGCGCAAACCGCTGAATATCTTTTTCAATGATATTAATCGCCATAAATTTTAGTATTGCCTTACTTAGATTAGTGTTTGTTCTCACTTAATTAGTTTTTTGTCTCTGTGTTCTGTTGCTGTTTTTATCGTGTCATTGTCAAATTATTTGATCAAATCATTTCTTCCAGTCTTATCAACATCTTCGCGACGAGCATTATTCGTGGTTTTAACTGTTATATCGATGCAGGTAAAAATGTTTAAATTATTTGCACCTATATTCTTCTGTGCTGTAACATAGAAGTACATAATATAATCTTTGTATTTAATGCTTTTTTAGGTGATAATGGGCATCGTGCCAGTGCAAGTGTACGCCAAGCAAGTGTTTATGGAGGCAGATCCTAGCCAAGCTGATCTATATTCCGTAATATTCGCAGTGGTGTTGGTGGGAGGAAGTTTTGTCACTGGTGCTATTGCTGATAAGGCTGGAAGGCGGGTTAGTAGTATTTGACAAGAACACGACTACACTTTCTTCCTACTTCTACAGAACAGCCCTTCTACTGTACTGAACTTGAAAAAACCATCACAGTATCAGTGACTTATTAAGTATAGTCATGTTTCGAAGCGAAAACTAAAACTAACGAGCCAGTGTGAATACCCAAGATACAAGAGAACTACCCAATAGATTGGCAGTAAGATATCAGTCCTATTGCTAATAATTCATTTTTGCAGTAATGTCTATCTAAAGACTTGTCAAAGTTGGCGTTCAAACTAATATATAAGTCATGTGCGATGAAGTTCAGTTTTAGAATCCCGATCAATTATCTACATAAAGATCAAATTACTCTTATAGCATAAAACATACTCTGGAGCATGCTCCATTTGTTTTTATGTCTGAACGATATTAGGGGATTGAATATATTTACCGAATCAATAACCTATTCGATGATCTGAGTCAAAAATTGACTATAATAAATATATAAATAAGGAAAATATAGGCTTTTGACTCTAAAGCCTGAGTCCTTTAAAGTTTAGAGGACTCAGTCAAACTCATTGGTACTATACTCTGATAATTAATTTTACTTAAATATTCTTAGTACAATAGGGTATTTCAATTATTCTTTATCGACTCTAGGTTCTTCTAATTACATCATCAGCTATGGTAGCACTCTGCATGTCAAGTCTTGGTTACCTGCTCCAGTCGAGGTCAGCACCTGGATGGGTGACCGTCGCCATGATGTTGCTGTACTGCTTCTTCTTCATGGCAGGAGCTGGATCTATACCTTATGTGCTGATTGCTGAAGTTTTCAATCCAGAGGTAATGATTTAAATTATAAGCGTTAGGTGTCAATAAGCAATCAACATTATGAATTAGTTTTGTGGCTCATGCAAAATGGGGTTTCTCATGGAACGCTACTCAGTCCGTTTATATTAGGCGTATGAATTAGTTAGTTTATATATATTTACATGTTTACATGTTAGTTAGTTTATTTATTTTTAATTGGATAAACGATATTAGATTATTTTAGTGCTTTAATAACTGCAATAGTTTCAAATGATTCTCCCACCTGTAGACATGGAGTAAGGCAGAACTTATTATACCACAAAACAGCATTAAATTTCACTGTCTAAAAATTAGACTGTCATAAGCTACTCATCAATTAACGCTATGTAGGTAGTAAATGTGCAAAAATCACCAGAGAGTTAGAAATGTCTAATTAAATCTAAGTAAAATAATTTCATCACCATAAAACAGTTTTTAATGGCATGATTGTATCTAACTTACATAGCTCTTTAGTTTTATATTGTCAGTTTTTTTTTCTTTTCACAGGTGCAAGCGCTGGCGTCCACCCTGATCATCGAATGGGTCTGGTTCCTTAATTTCCTCATCCTAGCTATCTTTAACTTTCTCAACAATCTCATAGGTATCCACGGCACCTTTTATATCTTCGCCATCAATGCCGTTCTCAATGCCACCATTGCATTCTTTATTGTTCCTGAGACCAAAGGATTGTCAAATGCTCAAATACAAGAAGCCTTTTTGAGGAGGCGGAAATAGAACCAGCTCAAATAAAAATATTACAAAAAGTATGGATTTTTTTAATGTGGTACGGTGTCGCTCGCTCTTTATTCAAATTCTTTTCTGAGATAATTCAAGTTATATCAGTAATTGTTGAAAGAGGTTATAGTCGGGGTACTGCCAGTTTTGATCCATGTTTTTTACATTTTACACAATGATTTTGGGCCCACTGGTACGTTATGTCCTAACATACAACGTTACAGAAGATTACAGCCAAATGGCACAACCGTGTTACTGATATTAATTATTTTTTTATTTATTTTACACAAAGACAATTCAAAGGACACAATATTAGAAAATTTTACAAAGGTACTGCTTATTTCTATAAGAAATCTCTTCCAGCAGCCTCATATATGGGAAAATTGACATCGAAAGGTAAAGGAGCGTGTACCAATCATATATACATACATACATATATACGCACAATATATTTAGATACTCTGTAAAGAGAAATAATATGCTTTTTTTAATAAGGTTATAAGTACACCTAGGGTAAACTTCAATTGAATAGAACGGTCTTGATCGTATTTCTCGTCTACTGTCAAATCGTATGAAACTGTCATTACGTTTGTAGCCATTATAGTCGGATGAAAATGATATTGTTTTTCGCAGTTAAACTATTAGATATCTTTAAAACAAAAGTTAACTGTTATTTAGGAATTCGCTATTCTATGTTGAAAATGTAGTTAGTAACATTTTTAAACTTATCCTGATTACATTGATTTTTCATGAAATGATAAAGAATCACCAGTTAAACAGATTTCATTGATGACAATTGGGTTTATATGAAAAGCACTTTTATTTTTATTTTTAGAATATTGTAAACAGAACATAATATACTTATAACTTCATATATTTTAAGTCGTGTTATATAATACGATTCACAATAAATCAAATTCAAAACATATCCATAATAACTGCAATAATGCCATGAAGTAATAAACATTTTTTTATGGATGTGACTACAAAAAATTCATACAATGATAACATTCCTTATAATGGAGCTGACAAGTTAAATTTTAAACATAATACCACTCCCGTCAAAAATAAGCGATGACATTTCTGAATTATCCTTATATAACAAGATCTTCACAATAACCTGTTGATAAACCAGTTACCCTTAACCATCATTTCAATATTCAATCATAAATGACGCAGTGTGCAGTCAAATGTAAATTTAACCTTTATTAAGAGTAAGAGGGTTTATACCATTCGACAAAAATCTTTGCACAGCAACAAAATATAATATTTCTCACAGTCCTTATCTATCTATACATTATCTATATTATTTATCCCTAAAATAACTTAATTAGCATTGATTAAACTATTAGCATACAAATATAACAACACCAACACATATATAATACACATATGAACAATATTTTCAGTCATCATACAAATATCTTTCCCTGCCGGGATTCGAACTCATGACCTCTGGCTAAGTAGACAGGGGTACTGATCACCCGATTGATAGAGAATTTATATATAAATATGTGTAATATATTGCAGTTTTGATTTATCTAAATTTTACCTTAGGTTGTGTTATTTTTGTTTCGTAACTGTACTGTAAAACTATAATTAATTCAGTTTGTACTGGATAAGCTTAAGTTTGAACTGTGTTGTGTTGTGGAATTTTGAAATCAAAGCAAGAAGAATGATTTGCGTATATTATTTGCTAAAGTAATAATTGGTCAAAAATGATTTGCAAAAAATTAGGGAACCGAAAACTGCATACAAAAGCTAAGTGCGGTCATGGACCTTGCTAATTTGGTGGTCACAAAATATGTCATGCATATTTTGTGGAATAATTTTTTGTCTGGAATTTTAAGGATACATCAGTGTCAAGATACTGATCTCGTTTTCTGTAAGGAATATCGACAAATATATTTTAAAGTCCTCTTTTGAATAAGTTAACAGTATCATTATTAGCTTGGCAGTTTTTTGAAAGGTATCAAAGTGAATCAAGTTCACAATACGGTACAGAAGTTAGTGGTAAACTCGTATATTGGTGGCGATAGTCAGATGCCACCGGTCACCTGTCTTGTTTTGTTTGGATTGTAGTGAAAGAGTAGTGCTGATTATAAATTTAAATTTATTTACTGCACAACGGAATTGGAAACATTGTCCTTATATATACATTTATTCTTAACGAGGTATATCTGGCCTTAATCTCACCTGCTGCTAAGTGAAGATATGACATAAGATGGAAGCAACCTACACACCGATTTATTAACAACAGGGGAACTGGCTATCCTACCTCCAATTGCTGGAATACAACACCAACCCATGGTCCTGCCTACCTTGCGGCATACGGACCGAAACACGGGAAAGCGCGAGGGTACTCCCTACAATTATCTTTATGCGTCCCTTCTGTTGCCAACTCTCCCCCTTCTGGGGCGTGACGACACAATATGTGACTTCGCGTCGGGCTGCTCTGTGTGTTTTACCTGATTCCTTCTATTCGTATGATCGTCTGATGGTGTGCCAGGAGTGCGCAAACTCGCGCATTGCTTCCCAGTTATGCTGGAATACAACAATGGTGTTAACATTATGATAATAGCGGCAGACTTAGTGGTAAGTAGTAGCTAGCCAGACCAACTAAAACTAGTAGAAAATATCTGCGCCACTGGGAATTTAATCCCGGAATGGCTTATAGTTTCCACTACTCTTACTATCATCATCATCAACAGCCTATAGACATCAATCTGCTGCTCAAAGACTTCTGCACATGCGAGAAACAAATGAGGAGTTCTGGCGGTAACCACTCTGGCCACCACCACCACTGCTTCGTGGGTGAAAGCAGTTGCCATGGTAACCGGGACCAAAGGCTTAACGCGAATGCCAAAGCTCGGATGGATTTGATATAACAAATTTTGATTGACGCATCCAGGGTCTTGCAGTTTAATTGCAAGCATTGCACTTAGAGTGCAGTCGCAGGTTCAGGCAGTGAATTGTCTTCACTTTCTATTGTTTCTGGAAACTTTTTAGCACCAAATCCAAAAGATACTTTAAACTTATACAAATTGATTTTATTTTGCCTTTTTAGTTTTGACGATTTTTTGATTTGTTTTTAGTTTTTTATAATTTTTAGTGGTTATCTTCTTATGTCAGTATTATCGATTTGCTCATTTGTTTTTCGTTGGTTAAAAATGAAAACATCTACAACTTAGTCATAGTCAATTAAATACGCAGTATTATACAAAAATAATCTTCAAAGTTACTAGATAACACATTTAAAAAAATCCGAATTAAGATCCACCTTTATGAAGTCGTTTAAAATGGGCTTTAAGATTAAATTACAACGAAGCCAGACTTTTAGAGTTAAACTGCAAGTGTGCAAGATCCCTAAGCCCTAAAGCAAATTACCAATTTTATCTTCATTCCTTCTTTCTATATTCTCCTCAAGCTGATGAGGTAACTTTAACAAACCATTGTATCATAAGATTACTTATTCAAGCATTACCTTTCTCCACCTTATCAAGTCAATACAGTCTCCGATGCAAATACGAAGAAAGTTATGTTCACCGTAATATACTGGTTCGCATGCGCATATGATTATGTTAATAGTGAAATAGTGTACATAGTGACATTGCACGTTGTACTATAAATTATGGTTTCATACCACATGACCGTAGATAATACAATCATATTTCTAAAGGTTGTGTAAAGTAAAAGATAATGCTCTATAGATTACTTACTTTAAAGTCAACCTTACAACCGCAACCTTTCAAATTCACTTTTAACTTTTTTATGATTAAAAAAATATATATATATAGTATATATTAATACATTATTTTAATATTTTAATATCGGGAATATACATGTATATAATATACATATACATATATAAACACAAATAGCCTTTTAGGCACCATTCCTGACGGCAGCCCTGGGGCTGATATATTTTTTAACTTATAATTTTTAAAAAATATTTGTTTAGGATTAATTGTTTGTTAATCATTCTGTATATATTCCTTAGTTCTAAATTATTTTTAGATAATTGTAATATTTTTTATTAATTTTAAAAGAGAAATAAACACAAATATATTTTATATATATTTTATACATCGATACGTATCGTCATTTCTGGTTTGATTTAGTTTCAATTCAGTTTGATTACAGCTTAAGTTTCTTAAAGAACTAAAATTTCGAGTTTACCACACAAACAACGGCCCCACTTGAACGCGGGGCCCTGGTCGAGTAGCCTGTAGCTATAGGTGCTGACGACTCGTCTCCAAATAACCGCGCTGGTGGGTAAAATACACCCTTTAAGTATGCAAGAATCATTCAGGATTATTTCGGGATTTTGACTTTGACTTTGACTTTGATGGACTTTACAGAAAACTTAGGCGAGGACGCTGCGGTAAGACTGATTGCGTTCATTAAGAATGCGTTGTATTGGTTTCTTAAGTTGTTTGTAAGTGATAAGAATCGGTTTAAGAGCATGAAATTTCTAGATTTTCATATTTTAATTCGTTTTATAACCCAAGCCTTATTTTGAAAGTCAACTTAGATGTGAAGCAGCATAGTGTCTATGAGTTCTGGTTTTCTTATGAAAAAATAAAAGATTTTATATCTGAAAATATTTTAATCTTGACATACATACTTATTCTATTTTCTTGATCTTTTAACAAAAGCATTTTGTATTTCAGCGTTCGACATACCCTTAGTTTCGGGTAAAATAAAAATGGCGATTGCAGCATCGATCGCGCCATTAATAGCGAATATGTAAAACGTGCCGTAGATGCCAATATGAAGGTTAAGGAAATTGAAGATAGCGAGGACAATGAAGTTGACGAACCAGACCCATTCAATGATCAAGGTAGACGCCAACGCTTGAACCTGGAAGAAATTGTTAAAAATTTAAAAGTATCCGTAAGTATCCATAAGTATCCATATGCACATCATGGACAATATCAACGTTCAATTTCTTAAGAGTTTCTTTGATTCAGAAGAAACTGGCGCACTGATGAAGAATAACAATTAAAATTGTCGCTGATAAATTTAACAGCAAAACAAGAAATATGATTGAAATCGTTCATTTCAAGATTATTATTGCTTTATTTTAATATTTTACAACAATAACAAGTGTTAAATCGAGGATTTGAATCAATTATGCAAATGAAATGCTACTGCATTAGGCTTTCTCGTTAAGATTTGTAACAACATGACAATTCTAGAAAGCATAATTTAGCCAAATTGAATACGAACTAAACAATAGCATTCGCTGAAAGCAATTTAGAATTGTGGATCTAATTAGCATACTAAGTTGCTTGTGAGTAATATGAAGTCGTATCATAACTTCTCTCGTCTCGTGAGATTGGTAATGATAAATTAAATACATAAAACAATACTTATATATGTACTCTATTACTTAGAGGATATAACAATAAGCAAATCGACAGCGAACTTTTCACATTAATTGAAGAAGTTTTGAGTTTGTGTAAGATAGTTAACACATTGTGATCGGGCAGTTTTCGGCCGCGTACTAGTGCTGGTAACGGGTGATTTTTCCCGTAATTTCGCGCTAACGTAGACCTCTAGAAAAATTGCGATAACTTCAAAAATATTTGTTTGATTTCAATAATTCTTTTTGCAAATTATTTATTTTATTATATTATATTAAGAAATGTATTCTTGGCTACAACCCTACAGACGCTATATAGCGAAAACTCAATTATATTGGAACCCGTATTTTAACGTGACCCGCGCTCCACCAACAATCTATCAAAAACGTAGTAATACGTGATCCGATCACAATGTGTTAAGATAATAGAAATCAGCAGTACATCATTTATCACCATTTTTGTTAGTACATATTATATAATTTTTGTTAAAGAACTAAATGACCCGGTGAACTTTATATCACCTACAAACCACTAACGCCATCTATTAACAGAAGCCCAAAGTAGCGTTGAGAGAAATGACAGTTTTACTATTAAGGGTATCAGTTAAACGATTCTCCATACTAAAACAACTATTTTTGTTGTATATTTTAAGGTTTTCTTCAGGATTTTCCCAGTTATTTCATTTTTAAACCACCTCTGAATCAAACACAATAAAAGTTATATCAATCCAACATTTTATATACAAGAGTATATTTACCTCAGAATTAAACACCTCAGCCATCAACACATAAGGTATGCATCCAGCTCCTGCCATGAAGGAGAAGCAGTACAGGAATATTGTGGCAACTATTACCCAAGCGGGCGCTGATTTGGTCTGTACCAGGTAACCCAGGCTTGCCATACACAATGACACCATGATGGATGATGCAATCAGTAGTACCTGAAGATTTTAATAAATGTAATCTTAAGACAGATTTATAAATTTATTTCAAGTACATGTCTAATTTATTTTTGATTAAGGTCAGCCATGAAGTTATGTCATTTTAGAATACTATGTACATTTATCGATTATCCATAACAACAGTTCTTAATGATGCTTATTCACAAATCAATTTTGATCTTCGTAGTCCCTCGACAACTTTAGGGACGGGAGAACACCTCTCGGTATAGGAAGCCAGACGGCGGGCAGGACGTCAGAGAGAGGAATCGGTGGACAATCTTGGAGTTATGGAGCAGATCAACCGCTGTAGACTTGAAATCATTAGTCCGGCATCCAGTTTTCCACATACATCACACTCCAAATATCGGTAACCTCGTGTGTAAGGTACAGATACTTGATCTGTAATCCAGTTTGGCTTTCACGAGGTTTTCATTGAGCGGAATAGTGATCCACTGAGAACACACGTGATTCTACTCTCAAAGTAATTTTTAAAATCAGAGATATAAATGTATTGTAAAGATTCTTCATTATTTTTCTCTCACACTCACACCTATTACCTAGCCAAAAGTAAGCATCATTAAGAGCTGGTGTTATGGATACTAGATAACGGAGAAATAAAGATAATAATATGTATATATAAATATTAGAAATATACAAAGTAAACGTTAAAACATTCATGACTCTTGAACAAACATTCGTACTTATACAAGTAACTGTAACAATAAACCTATCAGGATTCGAAGCCGAGGTATTATTAACGTTTCATAACACTTAATATTCACATCTCACATCGATTTGATTTTCAGATTATCTTACCCTCCTTCCAGCTTTATCAGCAATAGGACCAGCGACTAAGCTTCCCCCAACCAAAACTACTGCGAAGATGACAGAATATAGATCGGCTTTGTTTGGGTCGGCTTCCATAAACACTTGTTTAGCATAAACTTGGACTGGCAGTAAACCCATGAATGCCTGAATAATAAAAAAATTATTAGTGTCATAAAATTAATAATAATTTTTTTTCTAGGGTAAAATTAAAATCACATTAGAAAAAGTTATATAGCATCTCTTTTAATCATAATTTTCGCATATAGCTTAACATAATATTAGTTTTAACCAATTTTATAAAAGATGGCGGTCCTATGTTCCAGTATATGTATTTTTTGTTTTATTATTATTATTTTATATTAAGCTCAGCAAATGACTCGACACCACCTGATGATAAGCAGTAGAGGACTGATATGTGAAGATAACTAGTGAAGCATGCGACATACTGCCCTAGCCACCCTCACCTTGCAGCCTTCAAATTTTAATAATTTAATGTGGTCCATATTTGTATCTAAGGCTATTCTAGAATTATTACCCAACGACAAACAGACTAGCATACTGACGGTCACCGATATAACTTTTACCTTTGAAAGTTACCACTTAAAATTGTGAAAGAAATAAAGGTTTTAACAAAAATGAATACTGACTTCAATACACTTAAAAGGTTAAATCAACCTAATATATTTTTGGAGTACATTTTTTTGGGAATTATTGAAATTGACCGACTCCAAAAAAATATTTTAAATTGTGACTACTTATTTTTACTTATTATTTTTCCCCATTTTTTTAGAACTATAAATTTCCCCATTTTGAGAGGTAAGTTTTTAATGTCAAAGTTAGATGTGAGAACATATTTTGAACTTGCTCGTGTGTTAGGTTTTGTTTTTCAGTGCTTTCAAGTTGGTTTTAAGCTAATAATAAATACCATCTATTCACAATTTATTACACATATAAAAACAAATGATAGATCCTATCGTTAAAGGATTTTTCTAGCAGTGAAAAAAGGATATACTCAATGAAAAAAGTAATTTTAAACTGAAAAGGAAATCAAAATTAAAAGTTTAAAACTAGTGACGTTACGTTATACATTCAAACAACATTCTTTATTTTTCAGACACATATCTTAGTTATTTCAGATTAAATAAATCTTATAAAGAAAAAGTCATTAGTTAATTAAACAAAGTACAACTAATAAAACATGTAATAGTGCAATAAAATGATAAAACATATTAACTTTAAAAATAAGATTACGGATAGTAGTTCTAGATTATACAGAACAAATATCAGAGTATTCACTCGTGACTGTTCTCACCAATCGGCCCTTAGGTGATATTTATAGACGTTTATCTCTCTTTTTCTCCTTTAGATAGACAGAGATAAATATCGCAATAGGAATTGTCAGTTAAATGGCCAGATTGGTTACATCTTTATAGTTACCTGCATTGATAATAAAGACAGGACCACAAAAAATGCACGGCGTGATGATGTTGACAAAACTGAAAAAAGTTAAGGTTATTAGCAACTTGCCTGAAAGACAGGCGAAATTTTGGTATCAGGATACATACAGGGCGTCCCAAGGATATGCGATATAAAGGGGAAGTACCTAAAATATTGTAGATAGGATATTTTGCTCAAAGGAGACTTTTTTCGAAAATAATTAATACGGCATTTTCAAAGATTATCAACTTACTTACTTCGTCTGGAAATCGAACCGACTAAAATGTGAAATAAACGAATACGAATAGTGCAACAAGGAACCAAGTAAGTTCATTGTTGCACTATATGGGTAATATTAAAAAATTGGACTCTCCTGAGTCATTTTTACTAAGACACTTTGAATACAGAAAAGTATTTAGAAATACTTCAAATGTAAGAGACGAGATTAGAAATCTCTCCATGGCGGAGGAATGGAGCTCCGACTCATGACTACTATGGGAGGATAAGATAGTTTCTGAATTAACATTTTCTTAATTGGATTGGTACGAATAGACACAATCACATTTTGAGCATTTTATTCAGTAATGTATTGAAAAATGCGCAGTTATCTTAAGCAGTGACAAGCAGGTTTTTAATTTGATTAAAATTAATTTACGTTATTCTATTCTTTTAAGATTCTATGTTTCTTGAGTAGAATTCTTTTTATTGACATCGTAAGAGTACGGGTTGTTTTACACAGAAGAAGTAAGTTATTTTTAAAATTGAATGAATTTAGTATAAATTACTTTTAAAAATAAAATAAAGTATCTTTTCAGTAAAATATCCTTTTTACAATATTTAGGGTAGTTTTCCTGCAATTCGCATAGATTTAGGACACACTGTATAGTCACCAGTATCCAATCATGAATAAGATATCAATCAACTTCATTTCAGAGACTATGCATATTGTTTTTTTAATTATTAAAAATTCATTATTTTCTAAAGTTTCATTATTAAGAGCCTGGATACAGCATAAGTACGTCCTACTCCTGGGCACAGGTCTTCCTACATTGGAGAAACAAATGAGGACTTTGGGCAATAATACCACCACGCTGGCCCAAAGCGGGGTTGTGGGAGAAAGCAGTTGCGATAACAACCGGGACAGACGGTGGGAAATTTTATATTATTTAAAATACAAAGACGATAAGTAAACTTTAAATTTATTAATTTTTTTGTTTTTATTTTCAATTAATTAAACTGAACTAAATTTATTATGAAAAATAAATACTTCAAATATGAAAGTACACAATAAAAGAAGTTCTGTCACAAAATGGAGGTGTCATTTAAGCGGTTATTTTCTATGAACATTAATAATTGAATATTGCAGCGTTACTTAAGTTGACTAGCTCCTATTGTCTAACTCAGAATCTATTGCTATCGGTTTCATTTTGACATGACCACCAATACTGCTAAGCTTTTCATCATTATGACATTTTTGTGACGCTTAAACTTTTCATCATTATAATATTTTTTTATGACCCTTAAATGACACTTAAACTTTCATCATTATGAAACTTTTTGTGACGCGTAAATGTCGCTTAATCTTTTATCATTATGACATTTTTTGCGATGATTTTTTGTGATATCGCGATAGATATGAAGTTTTCTAATAAAGTCGCCAGTCGTTTTTAAAGTAATTGTAATGTTCTTACACAGTGATCTGATTACAGCCATCTTCCGGGGTACCTTGTAATTAGTTTCTTCTATTTGTAGTCTATCTTTTTCTGTTTCTGTCACTTTATCTGTAAGATAAAAAAATATTTATTTTTGTTCTACTTCAATTACACCATTTTTAATACTTTGAAACTTAATAACTATTTTTAAACTATCAATTATTCAAATTGTTCTTTAACTAACTAACACAGAAGAAATTTATCATTTTCTAATACTTTTAATACATAAATTAGCTCTGAAATAAATTCCTTAGCTCTCACGCTTGTAAGGAACCATTACAAATTCGCGTGAAAACGATATCAAATATTTAAGCGGACAGTCAACAACTTACAGACGTGATCTTTCAAATAAAACTTTTATAATATCTGAAACACTGACTGCAAGGGTGTAAACAGAAACCAGAACGCGGCGG